>OU343223.1:137417723-137766524 GCA_910596185.1 Chrysanthemum makinoi | reverse complement strand
ATGTTGTTGGTTAAATTGTTGTTGATAAATTGCTTGTTGTTGATTCCATTGTTGATGTTATGGAGTTAGTTGTTGTTGATGTTGAGGATGAGGATAAGTGTAAGGGAAATAGTTAGAGTATGGTGGTTGTGACATTTTGAAAACTTGTGTTGGTAAAAATGGATCTTTGTAGTCGAATGAACCTTTGTTGATGAAGTATCCTTAGGCGTAGAAATCACAATAGAGAAGTAGCACTTATGCGTAAAAACACCAAAGTTACGCGTAACAATTAGAGGTTACGCGTAGAATTTAGCTTACGCGTAAGTAAGGAAAAGACGCTAAAGTTATGCGTAGACAAAAGTTAGGCGTAGAAAGTTAGGCGTAGGATTATCTTAGGCGTAAGACTAGGCTTAGGCGTAAGAAAAATCTTATGCGTAGAATTTCTACGCGTAAGCTTATGCTTATGCGTAATTTTAGGGTTTTATCCCAAGTGATCTTTTACACTTCACAGTGCAAAAGATATCCAAAGTCGACGTATTTTCAGACTTATCCAAGTAAGAAAACACGGAATAAACCACGAAAATGAAGATCAAACCAAGGAAATACTTACGCGTAGTTTTAGGGTTTCACTACGCGTAGATCTACTCGTAAATTGGATATTGCTCAAAGATGTTTCTAAACTAGTTTTTGTGTGATGAAATAGCTTCAAGATCACCAAATAACACAAGGATGTGAAATTTGTTGAACCAAACCTTCTAAAACAGTTACGCGTAGAACTATACCCACGAATAAAAACTAGCTCAAAAACAATGATCCACGCATAAAGTTCGAAACTTTTTGCCAAAAACAAGTATTTTAACACCTTAAAACGTTGAAAGTACAAGAATCTTGGATTAAAAAGTGTAAAAAATAAGTTTTTAAGCGAAGCAAAGAATAAGTTATCTTTACGCGTAAGACCCAAAACCAAAATCTTCAAAACAAAAGTGTCCACCCAACTATTTGGCGATTGATACCACTGTTAGGTCACAAGGTTTACCACACAAGCTTATAAGAAAGAGATAAGGCGATTGAACAAGTAAAACCCACACAATATACTATAGACGGTTAGGCGTAGGTATGTGAAAGAGAGAATAACTTGAACAACCAACCTTCAAATGAAGGTTTACATAAGGTATTTATAGGAGGAAAGCTAGGGCAACACTCCTAGTTTCCATCCTTTCCTTAATGGACTAAGGCCTAGGCTTATGGGCCTTCTACATAAGCCTAAGGCTAATTGCAAACATAAAAGCCATAGTAAAGCTAACTATTACATATTAATTACAAACACTTGATTATGGTTTAGGAGTGATTCCAACATACCTGTCTCTTGCCATCCTAAAAGTTCCACCAATTTGTTACACCCATCAAAGATATCTTAAACATCCTAAGTTATGTCTGTATCTATAGGATGTCTTTCATTAGAGGTCATAATATTCTGTAGCAAAGTATGGCAATTGACCTGTAATGGCAAAACCAAACACAAAAGCCAGTCGTTGATCAACTGAGACTTGAATGATCAAACAATAGTAGAAGGGATGAAGTTATAAAAACTAACCATTTAGTTTGGGCGTTAGACACATGGAAATATTTCTTACTGTCGTTATGAAAGTTCGTTGCTGCACTGTTCCTATACACATTACCTAACTTAAAGTCACTAAATGTCGACTATTATACAAAATTTGCTTCCAAGAATGTAAAACTAATAGTAAATTACCCTTGAACGGTGTAAAAGATAGCGTTGAGGTAGATAAAGGAATAAGAGAGTTGACATAAGTAGTTAAGGATGTAAGTACAAGTGAAAAAAATGATAACTAATAAATATTAATGACAATCTGTCTATTTCATTATAAATACGTTTCTAATACATAATCCTGATGAAATTAAGATACTATATGTTTTGTGTCTCTTACTGTCTTACATGCAATTTAGGGAAGAATAACACTTGTACTTTTGTACTAAATGATATAAGATGCTATAGAAAGGGTTAACAACATATTTATCCAAAGGCCATGCGTGTTTACACACCAGTTATTTAGTATCTAAACACCACTAATCATTATTTACATCTTAAGGGCATAATTTTTTCTGAAACTTACTTACCTTTATTGGAATTTAGAAAAATGATGTTCTAAAATAAATAAATATTCCATACATATTTTCTCTCTCACATTTTATCATCTCTCTCACACAACATTACTCAGCTTTACTGAAACTCTAGCAAACACCAAACCATCCCTTCTCCCCTACCAATTGCACAACCACTGTTCCTCCGCCATGGCTGCAAATCACAACCACGACGACTATAAATCACAGTCACTGCTCCTCCACCAAACGACGACCACAAATCATAGCCAACACTGCCACCGCAAATATTCCCCGCTAACCTTCACATTGCCGTTATTCATGACCATTGTGAGAGTTTATCATGACAACCATCAGTGGATCTGGATCCCCCTTTTTCCGATCAGATTTACAGAAAGAGAACTATCGAATCTTTTTATGACATAGAGTGATGGTTGTGATGGTTTCCGGTGGCAGTGTTGTTGTTTGGCTACCGATTTAGCAAAATGACGTGTTAAACAAAATTGAAGGACCAATTGTAATCATCTGTAAATTTGAGAATAAAGAAAATATATTTTTTTTATCCTTATTTTGTGAAATATAATGACATAGTGAGGAGTGTAAACGAACTGTGAAAGAAAACACGGTAGCATTTTTGTGAAATATCCTATTTAATTAGCCGAATCTACGGCGTTTTCCGGTGTGTTTTTGCTGTTTGTAGAGAGAGATTAGGATTTTGATTATGTGTGAGAGGGTGGTGATTGTGTGTGAGAGAAGCATGTGGGCCTCACTTAAGTAATAGAAATGAGAAAAGGATGGGTGACCGAGATGTGTTGTTAGTGGTGTGTAAAGCATACCACCCTTATCCAAATCCTGTATACTCGAATCAGGTGTAAGATTTCCTCAATGTTCCTGTATGAAAACTTGTTTATAAACTCTTTGTGGGTCGAGTTCTTTGTGGCAGTAGATATCTTGAAAACAATTTTAGCATAATGATCCCTATCGGCCTTGAGTACCAAATTACATACATAAAAAAGTTCATAAATACAGAACTGTATATTGTGTATAAAAATACATTATCAGTAACCAATCCATAATTTAACTCGAAGAACTCCCTTTTACTTACAATCTTTAAAGCCTTTAACCAATCCATCAATCATTCACCTTTTACAACTTATCCGACAAAGTTATAAGAAAAAAAAATCACATGAAAGAACGCATAGCCTTTACTCCTCCGTTTTTTTAATAGTATTAGAACCTTTTAAATTTGTTACCTAATACCACAATCATTCTTCTTTTGCACTAAAACTCCAGCTCTAAAATCATTTTGAGCGCATTTTGTTTTATAATGAAGATATGTATAGCACCAAATTGTAGAAACTTACATATTATGTTATCAGTTATTTGGTTTGATGTAGTTTATTTATACATATATGGCAATCAAATAAACTCAATTATGCATGTATCATAAAGTTGTTTGGCTCCATACTCATACTTCTATGTTTCTTCTCTACTGACACACACAAATGCCCATCCTTTCTTTTCTAAAGCCATGGCATATGTAGTACAACAGATGTGCTTTTCAAGAAGAAATTTGAGGTGCTTAATGCTTTTAATGCAAAACTTTATTAGAAATGCACCAACTAAAACTAAGGATGAGACTAAAAATACATAAACAAACCAAGTGCTCCAAGAGGGGCAAGAGTGAGGTCATATCTTGGGAACAAAAAGAAACCCACAACTGTATAAGACAACAATCAAATATGGGCTGTTTGGGCAACTGATCTTATATGAGCAAAGATTTTGCTTAACAGTTTTTGCGTTCCCAAAAATAATAAGCTTGCTTACTATATGGCACATTATATAAGCCCATCGTAACAGAGTGTTAAGGAACATTATATAACGGTACTAAAAGGGTGTTTGGAATTGCATTTTGAACGTAATTATAAGCTTTTCATTGGTACATAACACATCTATAAGTTTTTTTTAATCCTTTTTTTTACAGTATATAACGGTACTAAATAGGTGTTTGGCATTGCATTTTGAAAATAATTATAAACATTATATAATGGTACCAATTGTATATTTGCAAGCTATTAAGCACAATCTACATTTGTGGTTGTTACTATGTTCTTGAAATTGGTATTATAACAATTAATTTGTAACAGATCCATTCCACTTCTTTTTTTGTAAATAGACACTTCCATTGCACCGTATTACTCTATCTGATACTTATAGATGCAGATTCAAACAACCCCTAATAAAATAAACCAAAAATTTCACACAAAAGGCATAGTTCCAAGGATAAAGATAACCTATGTTTCTTAAGACCTTAGAATCAAAGTCAAATTGCAACAACTTTTGCAAAATTGGCACCTATAACCAAAAGGTTCGGCTTAAATAGTAAAATATAGTGAAAATTGCTACCCACCACTTTACTATGTGTCAAATAATAGCATAAAAGAACCTATATAATCAAACAGTCACTACCAAAACGCAATCATGAACACCCACTAACTAACATAGAAGATGGTAGAACATACCTCACTTGTCCAGTCGTCTCAACAGAAAGACATGCTTCCATAAGTCCTAGTGTCCTACTCACATGAACAACAACAAATGAAGAAAAAAAGCTTTTATAAGTCCTACTCAAATGGATAACAACAAATGAAGAAAAAAAGCTTCTATAAGTCATACTCAAATGGATAACGACAAATGAAGAAAAACAGTTAAAGAAAACTGAAATTAGAAATAAACACATAAAAATTCAAGTTTCTTTTAGGCATTTGAACACACACTTTATAGTCACTCTCTATGTCACCACCAAAGAATCTAAAATGATAACTGAATCAAGCAGATGTTTTAATTTATTACAACATTTTGGATGATTTAGGGTTTATGATAGATGACTAAATCAAAGACATAAAGAAGAAATCGTAACTTATTTTTGAATGATTTTTTGAATTTTTTGACATTAAATGAGGATTCGAAACTGCCGAGTTGTTTGATATGAATGATAAAGCAAAATCGTTTAGAAGAAGACATTTTAATGCTGAAGAGTAGAAGTACTTTACAAAAATAGTATGAAATTTGGTGAGAGACACATCAGATTATTAATTACAGGGTAGCTTAAAATAATTGTACAAAACTCTATTTTATTAGATAGTATAGATAGATAGATAGATTAACAAGCTCTACAGTAAATTGGAAAACCTCTCATTTATTAAGATTGAAACGAGGTGAAAACACCCCCCGCGTTGCGGGGGGCATTTTTTCTTGGTTTTTTTTTGGAACGTGGGTTTTCTTTTTCTTTTTTTTTGGTTCTATTCTTGTAGGTTGTGTAAGTGTAACATTTTTTTCCGGTACTATTTTTTTGGGTACGTTTGGTAATTTGCTTTGTGTTTAACCCTTTTGTCATTTATGCATATACTTAGGGGTACCTAACCGTTTTTCATTTATGTAAATACTTAGGGGTAGATAGCTAAAGATTGGCGGTGCTTATAACAGTATTGTTGGTGAGATCCCCAATCACAATCAGATCACGCATTTCTCTACGTAAATCAATGATGGTTTCTCCTAATATCGATGAGCTCAAAAGGGCAACGGGTTCAACTGATATAGCAACATGTTTTAAGTTCTTGTTTCAGAGTGAAATTGTGGAAGGGCGTTGCTTATTGCTAAGGTTAGAGGACGAATGCAGGCAGCTCAGAGATAAGGTTGAGAAACGCGATCGCATTGCTAAGGAGCTCCATTTCTTGGGTCCGTTTGATGGAAAGGGGGTAGACGCTTTGGGTTGTGTTTCTAACTTGCAAATACTGCAGCGTGACATTTTTCAAGGCTTGGAGCAGACGCTTGGTTTGGTTCGCGATGTCATTGCGCAGCAGGAAGCTGATGTCATACACATGGAAATCAATGACGGGCTCTCGGATGGTTAGTAGGGTGTGGGGTTGTTGTTTTGTGTTTTGCGCTATCTGTAATTAGCTGCTTGGTCTTGGTAGTTTCCTGGATAGGAAGTAATTATGTTAGTCTTTGTCGTTTGGGTATGTAGGGAAATGGTATGTAGATAGTTTGTCTATGTAGTGGTCCATGTCTTTAAACTTTGGCCTGTCAGAAGTTCATTTTTGGGTTTGGTGATATCGAACTTCGGCACGCTGTAATGTGTCTTTCGTATTGTTAATGAAAAGCTATTTTATATGTATTTGGCGTACGCATCTTTGTGCTCTTTACATTACGTTGTGTGCTCGTTTTATATTTAGATGTTTTTAGTAAATGCGGAAGTAATGTTTCCGTGTAGTATTCTTGTTTTAGACGTGTGTTTTAAGCTTTGCTGAACCGTTGGTGGTGTTGCGCTCACCGTTAGCAGCTTTTGCTGTCATGCCATTGTTTGCTTTTTGTATCATAGTTTGCACGCTTTCAAGAACTAACAAAAGGGATTTTCCATTGGTATTGCTACTGTTATTAGTGGTAGGGACTTTATGTTTTCTTTGGGTGTATAAATTCTCGACCGTGTAGTTACGTATGTATGCCTGTTTTTTTTCTTGGGTCCAAGCTTTGGGTTGCACACATGTCGCTGATACGCTTACACAGCGCGTTCAGGGTCAAAGGAACTTCCTTTTTGTCGAGCAAGTTTTTCAACACCCTAGGCAGTGAACCTAATCAATGTAGTGTAGTATTAGGGTAAGCCACGGGTATTGATATCGTTCTCTAGGGGAATAGGAATGCTAGTGAGAAGTTACTACGCTAAGGTTGGGGTTGAGGAAGATTATTTTTTTATCTTTTTTATATTTTTTTAGGAAATTGAAAGGTACGAATCTCGGGGTTTGGATTTGGGGGTTGGTATTTCTACCGATTACTTTACTTATCTAATTATCTAAGCTAAGGGTAGTCTACGTCTATTGTTGTGTGCTCGTATGATGTTTAAAAATATATTTACTTAGGTTTTATTACTCCCTAGTTATCTCCTATTGATGGTTGAATTGTCACGTCCTTATTCTTAACGCGTTGTGTTTCTAAGGTCGTAGGGTATGCGTTTATCCCTAACTCTTTGAAGCTACCAAAGGTTAATGACTACAAAATCTCTAGGATTTATAAACTTAACACTAAGGTATTCTTTGGATGTTTAGCCTACAATAACTCTAGGTGATTATAAACTAAGGTTCAACAAAGATTAATCAAGCATTAATAGCACAACGAATGACCTATCGCAATACTAGGTCAATAACAATTAAGATAAGAGACAACCAATCAATATTCAATAACTAGGTTTCATATTACCTAAGTAAACACACAAATAAATTAGCCGGACATGGAGAACATGCAAGCATACACACAATCAATTGAAGACATAATTGAATTAATGAAGTAAAACACTTATCTTGATGTAAGATAGGGTATGGAACCCTAAAATACTGTACAAGACAGCCTTGGTTAGGTTTGGGTTTTTACTCCACAAAACTACACACTGAAAACTGAAAAATTCGGATTCTATATATAGTGTTACAAACTGCGACGGCGTCACTCTTTAATTGTGACGCCGTCGGGTCGCCGTCATTAGGGTTTCGCCTTGGCCACGTTAGCATTGTGATGGCGTCACCTTATGCCTGTGACGCCGTCTCTTTTAGTCTTTGACGCCGTCTGGATCAAATCTAGGCCGTCTGAGCTGCGACGCCCTACTCTTTTAAAACCTGATGCCGTCACTTGTAAATAAGCAATTTGGCTACTGAGTCGTCACAAAACTTGTTCCGACGGCGTCACAAGTATAACCTGACGCCGTCCCCTTTCAATTCAGCAGCCTGGGTGTCTCGATTCTTGACTTTGGCCATTTTCTTCGTATATTCGCGCCTTTTCGTCCGAATAAGTGCCATTCCAGCAATTTGCCTTCAAGAGACCTAAAAAGTGAAAAGGAACAAAATTAAGTAGTAATGGATACAAAAGTGATCGATTAAGGGCTTAAATGACCCCTCAAAAAGGTACCTTTTAAATCCTTATCAAATATCCCTACACTTGGTATTTGCTTGTCCTCAAGCAAATGTGCTTTTAGCCAATTGATTTATAAATTAGGGGTCATGAAGCATTAGTTTAGAACGATCCACAACACATATAAGCACCGCAAAAGTCATAACAAGCACGGAAATTACATACTAGCACCTCACATTGGGTGTTCGGATACTCACATCTCTCGGGTGTATATGAAATATAACAAGTTGGAAATGGAAGATAAACACTCATTAACCGGTCCTAGTACATAGATTACCATAGGCTTGAGACTAGATCAAACTTTCATCGCTTTGGCGTAAGCACCTAGGAAAGACTATCCAAGAGGTCTTTTAAAGGGTTGTAATGTTAGGCTTACGGTAAGGAAACAAAGGGTTTGGTGGGATAGGCGATTTAGTGGTGGCAAGTCAAAAATCTTTATGTTACAAACATGAAAAAAATGGCGTTGCTAAGCCAAGACTCGACACTCTAAACTCTAGATAACTGAAATAAACAAACATAAATTTAAAGATAGATATAGGATGGTAGCCCGTATGTTTTTTTTCATTTTTTTATTTTTTTTTTCATTTTTTTAACACTCTATTTTTTTCTTTTTCTCTTTTTTTATAATGTTTTTTCGATTTTTTTTTCATACACTTTTACTCTACCATCCTCTACGATAACATCAAAATAATAAGGATTTATAGGCACATCCCTACACTTGAGTTTTTATTACTCTAACACTAATTCGACCCGAATACAAAAGATCAAAACACTTGGAGTACATTATTATGCAAATAAAGGGAATTTGAATTTAACATTCCCTTCCCGTCATTTCATAAAATTTAACTTTTCCCATGAGTCCCAATCGTCCCAAAACTGTGTACAAAGGATATGACTAGACTTAGCAACTTATGCAAGCAACTAGATAATTGAACTAAGGGTTTAGTGTGATAACAATAATGCACTAAAAGTGAGTGCATACAAGGTAGGCTAAGGCGATTTAGGTGTACATTTGGGGGTGGATTGTAAACAATGCTCTTCATTGATATTCTGGAAAACCGAAACATCACGAGAACCGCGAAAAGGATATGATATGAGGGGTTAACTAGGGGTATCGTGTACTAAAGATGACTAAAACGCAAAGGTGTGGAGGAATTACACAACCGATGTGGAAGAAGTAATTATATTACGGGTATCAAACAAGGGTTATCCTAATGCCTCTTATCATTTAGTTATTCCTAACTACACAAGTGTAGTCTTGCTAGCTATCTCGGGATGCATCACAAAACAAGTTCTAGAATCTATTATACTACCGGTTCACATTCTAAGCATTAAAGATGAATGCTTTAATTCCTACAAATCTAAGGGCGATCCTCACATTTTGGGTGGAATTTAAGTGGTAAAGGGTTTTTGTGCTAGTCATATAATTTCTTATCCATGAGACGCTTTATTAAGACTAATGGCCCACTCCTATATGTCATGAAAAATTTTAAATTTGGTGCCAAAATTACCCTAACCGATATCTCTCATGGTTTATTACACAAATGAAATTGGACAAAGCAAATATTCAAGGATAGGCATAGTTTTAAAGTTCAACTGAACATTGTCCCCAATGTTCCCCGAAAGTATCAAAGTTATAATAATGGAAGGTAATTAAAAACGAAAGAAATTAATACTCCCCTGATTAGCTCGGTAGGATCCGTGTGAAGTGGTGGTTACATCTTTCTTCAAGAAGAATGTTTGCGTGAAAAGCTCCTTCTCATCTTATGTATCTTCTTCTTGATAAATTAAACCTGCACACTTGAAGAAAACAAACGAAACCTTCGCGTAAAATCGGCGGTAACAATATATATACAAGACTCTACTAAACTAAGATATAATGCTTGTGGAATGGATGTTTACAGATTTTCTGGAAAATTAAGACCTGGAAAATTCCAAAAATTTATAAGTAGCTCAGAAAACGAGAAAAAGTAATAAGTTGTTTCTGCTCCTCCTGACGCCGTCAGGTTATCCTGACAGAAACTGGTCTGCGATTTTCTGGAAAAAATTCTGGAACAGTTTTTTCTTTAAAATCTGGAAAAATTTCCTGCAAAACATCCATTAAGACTCGATACAAGCATTTGACTCGAACAAACACACATGTATATCTTTTAAATAATTGCAATTCTCATGTTTACGTTTCTTTTGAAAACGTGTGTAATCCTCCCTACACTTATTCCTTATGTAAAATACCTTTATATGCAATTAAGACGAGGTTAAAGACAAAATAAAGCATTTTTACAAATTTAAACATGAGAATAAACAATCAATAAAAGATACACGACACAAACAAGCAAAAAATTAAGCATGGGTTGCTTCCCACGAAGCGCTTTTCTTTATTGATGAGTCTTGTAGCTAGACTCGAAGTCGTGCCCCTACGTGACTTCATTACCGTCACCTTCTTCCTCATGACGGTCTCTATCGGGGGGTTCCATGTTGTAGAAGTGTCCTATGATGCACTTTTCTAAGAGGTCGTCCTCTCCCCAATCGGTCCTATATTCCGGTCCTAAGTTCAAGCAATCCTTATAGAAACCGAAAATCATGGCCATAACATAATCTACTCCTTTCTCCTTATCCTCCTCATTCCTATAGTAGACCGATAGTCTAAGTTCCTTTTCATCATTAGAGAGTGATGAAAACTTCTCAATCTTAAACGGCATTTGGTAAGCTACATCATCGGTCTCATCCTTGAATCTCACTACTCCTAACGATGGATCATAAGTCATCCCGGTTTTTTCTACGAAAGGCTTTCCTAGAATAACGTGGGACAAGCTAGGATCTATGGCCATACTAATATCATCCACTATTATGAAATCCGTAGGAAACGTGAAACTACTTACATAAACGGGCAATCCCTTAACTCTACCAAGAAAATTGCAACTAACCCTAGGATTATCGGGATCTTTCGTAGTTGGGATAGGCTTCTTCATTACCCAATTATAGTATGCTTTTGCGATCAATGTATGCTTTTGCCCAACTAACCCTAGTCATGATATTTATCGGGGACTTACGATCAATGTATGCTTTTGCCACGAAAAGGTGTCCTATGCAACATGGTATGTTAAGATTCTAAGGGTTCTCAAACTTGATCCTAGGGCTTCTCCTAACATACATGTGACGGAGGTCACGTACTAAGAGTGGGTGGCGAGAGAGTTCTTCTTCCGTAAGAAACTTATTGAAATAGTCATTGTCTATTTCATCTACTTCTTCGATAGTTTCTGATACGCTTACACAGCGCGTTGGGGGTCAAAGGAACTTCCTTTTCGTCGAGCAAGTTTTTCAACACCCTAGGCAGTGAACCTAATCGTTGTAGCGTAGTATTAGGGTAAGCCACAGGAATTGATATCGTTCTCTAAGGGAATAGTAAATCTAGTGAGAAGTTACTATGCTAAGGTTGGGGTTGAGGAAGATTATTTTTTTATCTTTTTATGTTTTTTTAGGAAATTGAAAGGTACGAATCTCGGGGTTTGGATTTGGGGGTTGGTATTTCTACCGTTTACTTCTACTTATCTAATTATCTAATTAACTAAGGTGAGTCTATGTCTATTGTTGTGTGCTCGTATGATGATTAAAAATGTATTTGTTTAGGCTTTATTACTCCCGAGTTATCTCCTATTGATGGTTGAATTGTCACATCCTTATTCTCAATCGCTTTGTGTCTCTAAGGTCGTAGGGTATGCGTTTATCTCTAACTCTTTGAAGCTACCAAAGGTTAATGACTACAAAATCTCTAGGATTTATAAACTTTAACTCTAATGTATTCTTTGGATGTATAGCCTACAATTACTCTAGGTGATTATAAACTAAGGTTCAACAAAGCTTAATCAAGCATTAATAACACAACGAATGACCTATCGCAATACTAGGTCAATCACAATTAAGATAAGAGACAACCAATCAATATTCAATAACCAAGTTTCATATTACCTAAAGAAACACACAAGTAAATTAGTCGGACATGGGGAACATGCAAGCATACACAAAATCAGTTGAAGACATAATTAAATTAATGAAGTAAAACACTTATCTTGATGTAAGATAGCGTATGGAACCCTAAAATACTGTACAAGACAGCCTTGGTTCGGTTTAGGTTTTTACTCTACAAAACTACACACTGAAAACTAAATAATTTGGATTCGATATATAAGGTTACAACTGCGACGGCGTCACCCTTTAATCTGTGACGCCGTCGGGTCGCCGTCATTAGGGTTTCGTCTTGGCCACGTTATCATTGTGACGTCATCACCTTATGTCCGTGACGCCATCGCCTTGAGTCTCTGACGCCGTCTGGATCAAATCTAGGCCGTCTGAGCTGGGACGCCCTACTCTTTTAAAACCTGATGCCGTCACTTGAAAATAAGCAATTTGGCTACTGTATCGTCACAAAACTTATTCCGACGGCGTCACAAGTATAACCTGACACCGTCCCCTTCAGTTTCAGCAGCTTGAGTGTCTCGATTCTTGACTTTGGCCATTTTCTTCGTATATTCGCGCCTTTTCGTCCGAATAAGTGCCATTCCAACAATTTGCCTTCAAGAGACCTAAAAAGTGAAAAGGAACGATATTAAGTAATAACGGATACAAAAGTGATCAAATAAGGGCTTAAAAAACCATTCAAAAAGGTACATTTTAAAACCTTATCAAATATCCCTACACTTGGTATTTGCTTGTCCTCAAGCAAATGTGATTTTAGCTAATTGATTTATAAATTAGGGGTCATGAAGCATTAGTTTAGAACGATCCACAACACATATAAGCCCCGCAAAAGTCATAACAAGCATGGAAATTACATACTAGCACCTCACATGGGGTGTTTGGATACTCACATCTCTCGGGTGTATATGAAATATAACAAATTGGAAATGGAAGATTAACACTCATTAACCGGTCCTAGTACATAGATTACCATAGGCTTGAGACTAGATCAAACCTTCATCGCTTTGGCGTAAGCACCTAGGAAAGACTATCCAAGAGGTCTTTAAAAGGGTTGTAACGTTAGGCTTACGGTAGGGAAACAAAGGGTTTGGTGGGATAGGCTATTTAGTGGTGGCAAGTCAAAAATCTTTATGTTACAAGCATGCGAAGAATGGCGTTGCTAAGCCAAGACTCGACACTCTAAACTCTAGATAACTGAAATAAACAAACATAAATTTAAAGATAGATGTAGGATGGTAGCCCATATGTTTTTTTTTTTAACACTCTTTATTTTTTATTTTTTTTCAATTTTTTTTTCTTCATACACTTTTACTCTACCATCCTCTACGATACATCAAAGTGATAGGGATTTATAGGCACATCCCTACACTTGAGTTTTTATTACTCTAACACTAATTTGACCCGAATTGAAAAGATCAAAACACTTGGAGTACATTATTACGAAAATAAAGGGAATTTGAATTTAACATTCCCGTCCCGTCATTTAATAAAGTTTAACTTTTCCCATGAGTCCCAATCGTCCCAAAACTGTGTACAAAGGATATGACTTGACTTAGCAACTCATGCATGCAACAAGATAATTAAACTAAGGGTTTGGTGTGATAACAATAATGCACTAAAAGTGAGTGCATACAAGGTAGGCTAAGGCGATTTGGGTGTACATTTGGGGGTGGATTGTAAACAATGCTCTTCATTGATATTTCGGAAAACCAAAACATCACGAGAACCGCGAAAAGGATAGGCTATAAGGGGTTAACTAGGGGTATCGTGTACTAAAGATGAGTACAACGCAAAGGTGTTGGGGAATTACTCAACCGATGTGGAAGAAGTAATTATATTACGGGTTTCAAACAAGGGTTATCCTAATGACTCTTATCATTTAGTTATTCCTAACTACACAAGTGTAGTCTTACTAGCGATCTCGGAATGCATCACAAAACAAGTTCTAGAATCTATTATACTACCGGTTCACACTCTAAGCATTAAAGATGAATGCTTTAATTCCTACAAATCTAAGGGCGATCCTCACATTTTGAGTGGAATTTAAGTGGTAAATGGTTTTTGTGCTAGTCATATAATTTCCTATCCATGAGACGCTTTATTAAGACTAATGGCCCACTCCTATCATGAAAAAATTTTAATTTGGTGCCAAAATTACCCTAACCGATATTTCTCATGGTTTATTACACAAATGAAATTGGACAAAGCAAATAGTCAAGGATAAGCATAGTTTCAAAGTTCCCGTTTTATTTTCCCTCCCTACACTTAAACTGAACATTGTCCCCAATGTTCCCCGAAAGTATCAAAGTTATGATAATGGAAGGTAATAAAAGACGAAAGAAACTAATACTCCCCTGATTAGCTTGGTAGGATCCGTGTAAAGTGGTGGTTACATCTTTCTTCAAGAAGAACGTTTGCGTTAAAAGCTCCTTCTCATCTTATGTATCTTCTTCTTGGTAAATTAAACCTGCACACTTGAAGAAAACAAACGAAACCTTCGCGTAAAATCGGCGGTAACAATATATATAAGACTCTACTAAACTAGGATATAATGCTTGTGGAATGGATGTTTACAGATTTTCTGGAAAATTAAGACCTGGAAAATTCCAAAAATTTATAAGTAGCTCAGAAAACGAGAAAAAGTCATAAGCTGTTTCTGCTCCTCCTGACGCCGTCAGGTTGCGATCCTGACGCCGTCAGGTTATCCTGACAGAAACTGGTCTGCGATTTTCTGAAAAAAATTCTGGAAAATTTACATCTTTAGAATCTGGAAAAATTTCCTGCAAAACATCCATTATGACTCGATACAAGCATTTGACTCGAACAAACACACATGTATATCTTTTAAATAATTGTAATTCTCATGTTCACGTTTCTTTTGAAAACGTGTGTAATCCTCCCTACACTTATCCCTTATGTAAAATACCTTTATATGTAATTAAGATGAGGTTAAAGACAAAATAAAGCATTTTTACAAATTTAAACATGAGAATAAACAATCAATAAAAGATACACGACACACAAACAAGCAAACAATTAAGCATGGGTTTCCTCCCACGAAGAGCTTTTCTTTATTTATGAGTCTTGTAGCTAGACTTGAAGTCGTGCCCCTACGTTGTCTCGTGCACGCTTACGTGCCCATACCTAAGCCATTCCAATGTTCTCTCACTTTTCTTGTACTCATCTCCTAACGCGAGGCATTGTTTGTAATACCTCTTAGTTTTCTCATATGGGTACCTAAGTCCATTTTGCTTATCCCTTTCACTAAGCAATGGAATAGGAGTCATTCTATTACACGCCTCAATATCCTTGTGTTTAAACCTAGGATGAGCACGTGGCATTTGGTAGACAAAGTCTTCAACTTCATCAGAGAATGTAATTAGACCATTAATCATTCGTTCATTTAACCTAGTCACTCTCTTGAATGGTTTTCCAAAAATTACTTGAGTGAGGTCCTTATCAATGAATTCTCCTAAGTTTTCTAAGACCATGAATTCTACCAAATTAGCAAAACTTCCAACAAACACATGCAAATGAGTGACTGCTTCAACAACATTGTTCCCTTGATAAGTTAACTCATTGACCTTAATTTTATTGTATAGGTTCCTTGAGATTAAGTTTAAAGGCAAGAACGAATTCAAGTAAGCATCGAATCCTTCGAATCCTATTTTGCAATGGAATTGAATGTTAAAGGGACTATCTTTCTCAATTCTACACCTAGGGTCAAAACATTGGGAGGGGTCTTCTTCCATTTCAAAAATAACTTCATCAATGACCTCCCCGTTGTCAAGTGCTTCACCATAATCAAATTCCTCATCGGAATCTGAGTCATAGAAAGGACTTTGTTGTTGCCAATTTATTTCATTATGCCCTAGATGATTTCCAAAGTGGTGAACGGATGAAGGGTTTTGTGGGATTGCGTTCTCAATTTCGGGATTGGGAGAAGGATTGGGGGCGGGTAGGGTGAAGAATGTTCGGCGGAAGATACGAATCATGGTGAGTGATGGGTTTTACGAACGAAGGTCACGAGAAAGGGGGATAGACTACGAGGAAGCTAAAAATGGGAAAAAAGTTTACTTGATAGAATCAAGCAAAGAAACCTAAACGAGGTGGACTCCAAACTAGCTATTCTATTCCCCGGCAGTGGCGCCAAAAACTTGAAACGCTTACACAGCGCGTTCGGGGTCAAAGGAACTTCCTTTTCGTCGAGCAAGTTTTTCAACACCCTAGGCAGTGAACCTAATCGTTGTAGTGTAGTATTAGGGTAAGCCACGGGAGTTGATATCGTTCTCTAGGGGAATAGGAATGCTAGTGAGAAGTTACTACGCTAAGGTTGGGGTTGAGAAAGATTATTTTTTATCTTTTTATGTTTTTTTAGGAAATTGAAAGGTACGAATCTCGGGGTTTGGATTTGGGGGTTGGTATTTCTACCGTTTACTTCTACTTATCTAAATATCTAATTAACTAAGGTGAGTCTATGTCTGTTGTTGTGTGCCCGTATGATGATTAAAAATGTATTTGCTTAGGCTTTATTACTCCCTAGTTATCTCCTATTGATGGTTGAATTGTCACATACTTATTCTCAATCGCGTTGTGTCACTAAGGTCATAGGGTATGCGTTTATCCCTAACTCTTTGAAGCTACCAAAGGTTAATGACTAAAAAATCTCTAGGATTTATAAACTTTAACTCGAAGGTATTCTTTGGATGTATAGCCTACAATTACTCTAGGTGATTATAAACTAAGGTTCAACAAAGATTAATAAAGCATTAATAACACAACGAATGACCTATCGCAATACTAGGTCAATCAAAATTAAGATAAGAGACAACCAATCAATATTCAATAACCAAGTTTCATATTACCTAAGCAAACACACAAGTAAATTAGCCAGACATGGGGAACATGCAAGCATACACACAATCAATTGAAGACATAATTAAATTAATGAAGTAAAACACTTATCTTGATGTAAGATAGGGTATGGAACCCTAAAATACTGTACAAGACAGCCTTGGTTCGGTTTAGGTTTTTTCTCCACAAAACTACACACTGAAAACTAAAAAATTCGGATTATATATATAAGGTTACAACTGCGACGGCGTCACCCTTTAATCTGTGACGCCATCGGGTCGCCGTCATTAGGGTTTCGTCTTGGCCACGTCATCATTGTGATGGCGTCACCTTATGTCCGTGACGCCGTCGCCTTGAGTCTCTGACGCCGTCTGGATCAAATCTAGGCCGTCTGAGCTGCGACGCCCTACTCTTTTAAAACCTGATGCCGTCACTTGAAAATAAGCAATTTGGCTACTGTATCATCATAAAACTTGTTCCGACGACGTCACAAGTATAACCTGACGCCGTCCCCTTCAGTTTCAACAACTTGAGTGTCTCGATTTTTGACTTTGGCCATTTTCTTCGTATATTCGCGCCTTTTCGTCCGAATAAGTATCATTCCAGCAATTTGCCTTTAAGAGACCTAAAAAGTGAAAAGAAACGATATTAAGTAATAACGGATACAAAAGTGATCAAATAAGGGCTTAAACGACCCCTCAAAAAGGTACATTTTAAAATCTTATAAGTTTCATTCCTAGGTGTTTCAATTACCTCAAGTACCGTCTCATGGTTCGCTTCGTCATTTGTTCTATTGGGTTTCACTAAGGTGATGGTACTGACGAATTGAACGTGTTTAGCTAACTTACTTGGGTCCTTAATCTCTACACCGGAAGTTTCGGGAGTTGAGATAGCATTAACCTTCCTATCACTATTGGTCATGGCTTTCAAAAGGTTATCTATCTTCCTATCCATCTCGGCTTGTTGTTGGTTAAAACAGTCCGAGAGCTTAGCTATTTGAGCTTCTTGGGATGCGACTAGGTGTTGCAACATCCCCTCTATGTTTTGTTGGTTAGGGCCGTGAGATGGGGGCCATGAGAAATCATTATATGTGAATTCTTTGGTTTGTCCCCAATAGAAGTCGGGTTTACCCTTCCATGCTTCTCGGGCGTCATTGAAAGTCCTAGGTCCGGGTGTTGTAGGGAATCTTCCTCCCGTTCCATTAGTACGCGAGGGTGCGTAGTCAACGGAAGCTTGTTCGGGGAATCTTGTGCAAGTGCGCGTGTTATGAGGACCACTACACGACTCACACGAGGAAGAAACTTTGTTCACTTGGCGTGATGACTTAGGATTGTCGTAGGAGCTCATTAGGAATTTAACTTGATCTTCAAGCTCGAGCATCCTACGGTCGGAAGATTGTGAGTCAATGGGAGGCAAGGAGATTGCCTTTACGGTTTTGGGCAACTCACGGGGGTCATTCTAACATTCATTGTCATAGAGAGCAAGGTCCTCTATTATACCCTATGATTCTTCCGCGGTGAGATCACTAAGTTTTCCACCGGCCGCTTGGTCAATGGATCGCTTAGTGGGGAAGTTGATATGATCGTAGAAGAGTTGAACTTGAAGCCAAAGATCAATGCCGTGATGAGGGACTCTATGGAGTAAGTCCTTGAATCGAGTCCATGCTTCGTAGAGAGATTCACCTTGACGTTGTTGGAACATCAAGATTTCATTCCTAAGCTTAGTAGTTCTCCCCGGTGGGAAAAATTGAGCAAGGAAACGAGAGGTGAGATCATCCCAACTTGAGATGGAGCCGGTGGGAATTCGCTCAAGCCTATTACTAGCTTGGTCCCGTAGATAGAATTGGAAGAGACGCAGACGCGTGGTATCCCGAGTAGTAGCATCGAGGTAGATGGAATCAACAATTTTAAGGAAATCCTTAAGATGCTGATTAGGATCTTCAATTCAGAACGAAGTCCATGGAATGCACATCCGTTTTGCACCAACCGGATGGTGTCGGATCGCAGGGCCATAGTTTGGGCTTGGTCGGGAAGCTCAATGATGTTCCTATAGCCTAGGTGGCTTGGTTTCGAGTATTCACCAAGAGTACGGGCTTTTGGCGGGTCATTTGATGGTGGGTTGATTGAATGGTGGTGGGTTATCACCTTCCATTATGGGGTTACTAACAAAGGTCACGAAGAAGGGGGATAGACTACGAGGAAGCTAAAAATGGGAAAAAATCTTACTTGATAGGAATCAAGCAAGGAAACCTAAACGAGGTGAACTCCTAACTAGCTATTCTATTCCCCGGCAGTGGCGCCAAAAACTTGATACGCTTACACAGCGCGTTCAGGGTCAAAGGAACTTCCTTTTCATCGAGCAAGTTTTTCAACACCCTAGGCAGTGAACCTAATCTTTGTAGTGTAGTATTAGGGTAAGCCACGGGTATTGATATCGTTCTCTAGGGGAATAGGAATGCTAGTGAGAAGTTACTACGCTAAGGTTGGGGTTGAGGAAGATTATTTTTTAATCTTTTTTATATTTTTTTAGGAAATGGAAAGGTACGAATCCCGGGGTTTGGATTTGGGGGTTGGTATTTCTACCAATTACTCTACTTATCTAATTATCTAATCTAGGGGTAGTCTACGTCTATTGTTGTGTGCTTGTATGATGTTTAAAAATGTATTTACTTAGGTTCTATTACTCCCTAGTTATCTCCTATTGATGGTTGAATTGTCACGTCCTTATTCTTAACGCGTTGTGTTTCTAAGATCATAGGGTATGCGTTTATCCCTAACTCTTTGAAGCTACCAAAGGTTAATGACTACAAAATCTCTAGGATTTATAAACTTAACACTAAGGTATTCTTTGGATGTTTAGCCTACAATAACTTTAGATGATTATCAACTAAGGTTCAACAAAGATTAATCAAGCATTAATAGCACAACGAATGACCTATCGCAATACTAGGTCAATCACAATTAAGATAAGAGACAACCAATCAATATTCAATAACTAGGTTTCAAATTACCTAAGCAAACACACAAATAAATTAGCCGGACATGGAGAACATGAAAGCATACACACAATCAATTGAAGACATAATTGAATTAATGAAGTAAAACACTTATCTTGATGTAAGATAGGGTATGGAACCCTAAAATACTGTACAAGACAGCCTTGGTTCGGTTTAGGTTTTTACTCCACAAAACTACACACTGAAAACTGAAAAATTTGGATTATATATATAGTGTTACAAACTGCGACTGCGTCACTCTTTAATTGTGACCCCGTCAGGTCGTCGTCATTTGGGTTTCGTCTTGGCCACGTTAGCATTGTGACGGCGTCACCTTATGTCTGTGAAGACGTCTCCTTCAGTCTCTGACGCCGTCTGGATCAAATCTAGGCCTTCTGAGCTGCGACGCCCTACTCTTTTAAAACCTGATGCCGTCACTTGTAAATAAGCAATTTGGCTACTGAGTCGTCACAAAACTTGTTCCAACGGCGTCACAAGTATAACCTGACGCCGTCCCCTTTCAATTCAGCATCCTGAGTGTCTCGATTCTTGACTTTGGCCATTTTCTTTGTATATTCGCGCCTTTTCGTCCGAATAAGTGCCATTCCAATAATTTGCCTTCAAGAGACCTAAAAATTGAAAAGGAACAAAATTAAGTAGTAACGGATACAAAAGTGATCGATTAAGGGCTTAAATGACCCCTAAAAAATGTACCTTTTAAATCCTTATCAGTCGCGTACTGATTGTTTGGCGGAACTTGGGTTTGCCTGCGATAGCGATGTTTTTGCAAGACCAGATGGTACTTTTTTTTGAAAGGGAGGTGGTCGCAGCCCGTAAGTGGGAGAGCATGATACTCAGACGCTGCTTTGAAATTAGGGCGCGTGTAACGTATTTGGAAGACCTCATTCAGGAGGTTTTGCAAGAAGGGCGTGGCATTAATACTAGGGACTCTGTTAGATTTTTGAGAGAGGTTCAGGGTCATGAACGTTCTAAACAGACCGTGTTTCAGGGAGCGTTACGTGAAGCGCATGTCGCGCTTAGCGCTGCTGCGGGGTATATCAATAACATTCGAGCGTTGTAACTGTTAGCGAAGTATTTGCGGTAACAGTTTGGTCTAGCATGTTGCTTGTTGTTTTTTGCATTTTGTACGTGTTCACCAATGGTTTTTCTGTGTTGTTTGTTTGTAATGTTCTCGTTTAATAAGACTTTCCTTTCTCAAGTTTTTTGGCCGTTTCACATATTGTTTATTTGTAATGGCGATGTTGTCTTGTGTTATGCTTATGTGAACCTATTGTTCTCTTATTTGCACTGCAAATCATGTAAGTGGGTTTTTATATTTACACGTTACGCTAGGGCTAGCCATAGCGGTGTCAGAATTATCATTCCCGATTGCTACTTTCTTTTTGGCTAGCACATTTACAAGCCGGTTAGTTTCTTGCACTGCTGACTTTTTGCTCAAATATAAACTGCTGTAATAAGTTTTTGCAACTAATTTATAGTCACACCAAAGGTATATAACGATACATATTTTATTGCAACTGTGTTGCAAAGACTGTCCAAAATTTATACATAGATACACCGCGGGCTGCGCCGCGTGCATTTGTTTTTTTACAACATAACTGGCCGTATTTTCTTTTTTTAAGCTGGGCCCTTTTGCTAGATACTATGTGGGTTCCTACAGCTAAAATCCGATAGGTAGTCTTAGAAATGTTTTTCGCAGCGTTGCTACAACTGCATAACAAAAGGTTAAAGCCTAGTGGCTGCTATTATTACACTGGTGTTATTCCTTCGGTGTCGCTTTTTGGTTTCTTTGGAGCACGGTCAGTCCCTTCTTCAGCAGACGCTCCAAACAACTGTTTTCGAGCCGTTGAGATTTGTGCGGACCTTAGGAGTTCCTGTTTCTCTTCGGGGTCAACAGAGAGTGGTGGAGGTGTGAGAATGTCATCTAAAACCTCTGCAGAGGAGCTTTCCTTCGGTGTTGCAGTTGCTGATTCTGGCGTTTCAACTGCGGCAGTTAATGCTAGTAAAGGCTGTGCTGCATCATTTACGTTGTCCAGTATCAACCTCGGGGCACCTCTTTTGCTGCCGTTTCAAAAGTGCACTACAAACATGTGCTTTATGTTCTGCAAATCCTTGATAATTGGTGGCAACTTGCGCGGGTTTGGATCGGTTAAGTAACTCAGCACCTCTGAGCAAACCGGAAGCAACGCATGAGCCTCAGGGCTATACCATGTTAGCGAGACTTTGCCGCTAACCTCTGCGATGGTTGATCTAAAACAATAGCTGGTATATGTATGTATTTAAATAGATGTCAGACATGGGTATTCATTAGTAAAAACCAATATTTAGCATGGCAAAAGTATGCGAACCTATAGTTTGGCACCACGGGTAACCCTGGTTGGTGACAATGCCAGTGCGGCCTATCTTGCTTAATATTTCTGTTACAACGTTTACAGCGGTTGGCATACCAATCAGAGTCCTCATGGATCTTCGTGATGACGACTTCTGTGATAAAGGTTTGCCTTTGCTGTGTAAACACGTTTTGAGTTAAGACATATGATGTCGTTCTGTTTAATGTATTCATATAATCTTACCATTAGCATTTGTGGAGTGATTTGCAGCAAGGTCTGTATCTTAATCGGTTCGTCAACTAAACCTTCTTCCTGCGTTTGTTGATGTAGTGGTGGCAGCATGAGCGGCTCGGTAGTAGCCAACATGCTAGTGTAACTGGTTATGCACTTAGTTAGAAGTATGGTGGACAATTAGCTTTACAATGTCTTAAAAGCATTTTGCAAATATAGAAAACTTACACGTGCCGTATTTCATTTGCCTCTGGGAAATCGGGATTGAAATAGTAACACGTTGCAGGAGTTGTCGATAACTACATCTTACCAGCGAAAGTCTTTACCAAACATGAGCTAACCACTATTATGATAGGATGTTCTAGTGGAATGCTTATCTCGGTCTCAAACTTTGTGGCCATGTCGTTCCACAGGCTTAGTGTGACGGCATTTCCACTGTCATGAAAAAATTTTGGTACATACAGTCATATACTAATATAATGAAACTATGTTCAAAGCTTATAGGTTGGTAAAACGTACTTCAGATTTTGAATCTCAACATTTTTTCTAAGTATGCGGTTCGTCGTTGAACTCCCGAATGCTTTGATTTTCCCGATGATCTGAATGGTCCCTATATAGTCTATATGGGTATGCAAACATTCTGTAAGTCTTATGTCAATGAATGTTGTGTTAACCTTTTCCCTGTTATTTATATGAAGGTAATACCTATTAAGACAGCGTCGCACACATTGGCTCTAGTTGCCAGCTGGTTGTATGCTATGAAATTGAAATGGTGATTCAGAAATCCATCGTCTTCGATTGGTGAAACATCTGTGTACTTGCCTAGCAACAGCGTTGTGTTATTATTTAGAGTGCGTTTCCATGAATCTGTATTTTTACAACCGAACCTAATCATCTTGTAGCAGGAACCGACTTGTAAAGCGACCTAAAACTGTTGGATGTCACGCACCTCTGCAGTTGCTTGAATCGTGTTTCCCTGCGAATGGCACGTGTTGCATATTTGTTAAAATGATGGCTTGAAAATTTGAGTATTTTTTTATGTTGCCAGGCTTACCCGTTTGTCCAATAGTATGAAACATAGGCCGGTGGGGTTCGGGTCCGGAACGTTCCTTGAAGTCCATTTGCGATAACCCTCACACGCAATTCCTTCTGTAGGTCATGTGGCTGAATATTGCTAATGTCTGTTCGTTAGCGTCCAGTGTTGTGAGTTTCTTTACATCTTTGGAGCTACTACCAGTATCGATTTCTATGATGCTAGTTTCTGCAGAACTTTCTTGTAGATCAACGTCTTTGGTCTTAGTGTCAGCGTCTTGTCTAGCTGTGTCCTTCCCTTTCCCTGTGGTATCAATTGCAGTGAAAACGGCTGGTCCAGAGGCCTCACCCGATGCAATCTTCACGATATTCTGAGTGTCCAGCTTCAGTAACAAAAGTTCCTGTTCATCTTCAGTGTCGGTTCTCGTAGCCACTCCTGGTATGGTCATACGCGCTGCAGCCGCTTTCACCACATCTTCTTTCCGTTCACCAGCCATAGTTCTGCAAACGATATTTGTAATTTCAGATAAGTATGTTTCTCCTTAACATGAAGTTAATAAAAAATGCTCACAGTAGTGTATCAAACCACATATGCAAACGAACAACTCACCGTAGAAACTAAAATTTATAACTAATGTATACGCAAACCTTGCACCGTAGGACCTAAAAACATAGCATAAAAGGCTAATAACGTAACTGCATCCATACATACAAAGCATTACACGATGCCCAAAACCATGCAGACGGGCTACAAAACTACACATAATGCTTAAACAACACTATCATAAGATCTTGAAATACAATAGGGCCCGGGATTTATTATTTTTCTCAAAAAGTCCATATATACTATATTCTTGGTAGTGTTTGGCGGCTGTTGTGGCTGTGGATCTACAACAATTTTAAGACCGTGTGGAGATGTGGCTCTTGACAATGCCATGTATAGCTGGCCATGGCCAAATATTGGTTGCGGTAAGTAAACCCCTATCCGCGCTAACGACTGCCCTTGGCTTTTGTTTATGGTCATCGCATAGCATATATTTTATAGGGAACTGCTTGTGCTTGAAAACGAAAGGCAACTTCCCTTCCTTGATAGTCAGAAGTATGCGTGGAAGAAAAACTTTTTCACCGATTCGAGTGCCTGTTATTATCTTTGCCTCGATGACTCGACTTAACAGCTGCGTAACGATCGTGCGTGTACCATTACACAAACCCCCTGTCAGATTTAAGTTCCTGATGAGCATAACTGGAACACCTATTTTGACTTCTAGTGAGTGTGGTGGGAAGCCGGGGAGATTCATGGAGTTAAGATAATCTACTGGATATAAAAGTTCCGTCGCACCACCGTCATTTCCCAAAGGTACTGCATCATCGGCGCTAATGTAGAACTCAGACGTTCCAGATAGTCTTTGAAGTATCTTTTTATTTATTATATCAGCAGTTTCATTCTTTGGGCACACTATTGCTTTATCCTGGAAGGTTGTTACCAGTGGCGCTCTTAACGAATCAGCATTGTATATAAACTCAATGAGCTGTTCTACTCCTGCATCACCAGGTGGAAAACAATGAGTATCTGGGATGCGAAACCAACTGGCATTCTCAGGATCTTCAACATCCTCTGCACCGACATTTCCGTCCCCAATATTTAGCAACCACTCGGAGAACAAACGACATTTTGATTTTTCTTCGTCTGTCATGTCTGGTCTTTGTAACCTCATGTTTTCAAGTAAAAAATACACCCTGAAATGATGCCATATTCTCGACTCCGCTATTGATGCCGCAATTATAGCGTTTCTGGAAGCTCCTTTTTTGACCGGTAGCTTTTGGCGGAAATCTCCGCCCAACATTATCGATTTTCCGCCAAAAACCGAATTCGGTCGGCCAAGAACGTCTTTGAGAGTTCTGTCAAGCGCCTCGAAGCATTTCTTTTCGCTCATCTGTGCTTCATCCCATATAATCAACTCAGCCCGCGTCATCAGGTCGCTCAATTGAGTGTTTTTCTTTATCGTGCACACTGATTCATCTGTAAGGTTTATCGGAATCTTAAATTTGGAAATGCGCGGTTCTACCAGCCGGTAGTAGCAGTGATGCAACCTCTGATGACCCCACCGCTAACACTATTCTGCCTTCAGCTCTGAGTGTGGTTATAACGGACTTCCACAAAAAATGTTTTGCCTGTCCCGCCATGGCCATACACGAACATCAGTTCTTGCCTGCCGTTGCGCACCGCATCTACAATCGTATCAAAGACCTCACGCTATTCTCTGTTAAGCTGCGGAATTAGCCTCCTGCTTTCAGCGGCCAGTTCAACCCTATTGCAACATGTCTCTTCCATAACTATCCGGTTACTGAATAAGTCTAACAAACCTTCTGGTGGGTCGGGTAGGCCAAAATCCCTGAGTGTCTTTCCGTGGATGGCTAGCAATGCGTGTAACTCATACAATACGCCACCCTCTAGTTCACGGTCGTTAACATGTAATGGTCGAAGATGCAACAGCTCCGCTAGTATCCGTGGAACGTCTTCAGACATCTGTCTCCAAAACATTTGCCATAGATTTATAGGACTCGTAATATATGTGAACAACAATATTTGCCCAAAAAGTGACCTCAGCTGCGAACTGTTGCTGTAGCAGCGCTCTCTTGCATAGCTGTTACCCATTCCTGGTCGTTTTGTAGCAAACCCATGGCTTCACACGCTTGTCTGCTCGTGCTGTACGTGACGCCATCAAAGGTTCTGATGTCCGCAAAAGTGCAACCTTTTTGGTGGCACAATAATATTCGCTGGTAAAACAAATCTCCCGCAGTTGGATGCACATATGTCAAGCGGCCGATTGACGGTTTGTTGAGACCCCGCCTAGGAGACCATGCTCTGTCCCCTTTAGTCCAAACGAATTCATACGGAAACCGCAAGTATGTCAGATGTCTGCCCGACACCATAGATTCATTATACGCCAACCATTCTGTAAGGGTTGTTTTAGGTGCATCCGGGTTATCAAGGACTGATTGAACCGTCTGCCTTGCACGAAATGAAACATGTTGCATATTCTCCAAATGAACTGCCAGGATCTAGACTGCTGGTTGCCTTGCATGAATATCAAAGCCAAAAATGCGCCAGCAAGCCTCATGAGGTCCAATATAGCGCGCATCAACGAAGTTTTTAATTTCATCAATCCGTCTCAACGCACTATTATAAGAGGTCCAGCAGAATTCAATGTTTGCGGTGGCTGCCCAATGTGCCTACTAACCCGGGAAATTATTCTATCCGTACCCTTTGAAATGTACTTGAATAGATATTTTATGAGCATCGTCCACCCGCAATATTCTACATTAATATGTGCATAAAACGCCATACACAACCTGCGGCTATATGGAACCACATATGCATTGTCTAATTTCACACCATGACGAACTGCATCAATCTGTATGTCTCTTCGCCTGTAATGCACATATCCTGCTTTATCAATGAACGTAGTATCATAGTATTCTTTCGGAAAGGCTTTTTTGCACTCTGTCCTGTTCCACATACACGGTGCATTGGGAAAAGCACCACCGCATGGACCATGGACCATAAACTCATACACAACTCGAAACCCCTCAGGATCGTGGTATTCGTTAGGAAGTTCGGCCCTAATGTATCTGTCCACATCTTGCGGCTGTATAGTTTCTGTTAATACAAATAAGCCGTAAAAACGTTTATTTATATTTTACGATCTTCTAATGTTTTGTCGATAACAAACGTAAAATCATATTAACGAAACAAATAAAATACGTAAATGGTTTGAACCAATAGTTTCTAACATATTCACATTTTCACATAAAACACTAAAACAAGTATAAGTGAATTTTTGATTTAGTAATACATACGTACAACAACTAGTGTTTACATATTTGGATAAAATATACACATAACTAGTATGTAGTATATTGGGTAATATAAATGGGTAGAAACTTAAGTATCACAACCCATTGGGCAAATACATTGAATGTAGTTTGGTACAACCCAAAGCCCATAACCCATGGATCTTGACCCATAACCCATTGCATGATATCATGCTTATATCACACATGGATAATACCCATAACCCATGGATCAACCCATACCCAAGTGACTAAGTGCATTGCACACAAAGATACATTGTATCTAGCCAAAGATCCATGGTTCAATCCATGACCCATAACCAAAATACCCATGGGTAAAGAGGAGCGTTCTACGGATCCCTAGCTTTGTGCTAGCCGGATCCCAAGTGGAAGGGATTCGTGGGATCCGGGGAACAGTAGGATTTTTCCTCTATAAATAGTGAGCCATTTATTCATTATTGATCATCCCTATCTAACACACTTTCCCCCCTGAGTTAAAACTCACTAACCTTAGATCCAATAGATCTATGTTTGTAGTTTTGTTTTTGTGATCTTTTAGGTTCCTCTTAAAGGCAAGATCACCACCTTTGAAGTCAAGCAAGCTCAAGTCCATGAGTTGCCATGCTTCCTCATCATCAAGGCTACTGAAGTCTTCTTATTGATGATTCCTTTCTTTTCTCAAAGAAGTGTAGTGTTGAACACATTAGTGAAAGATGTCTCAAGTGTTAAGACGAAGATATTAGTGAAGGGTATCTATCTTCTATAGCATAAGCACTTGTGGTAGGTGCTTAGAAGTCAAGACAAAGAAACATTAGTGAAAGGTGCTTTGAAGTCAAGACAAAGAAGCATTAGTGAAAGGTGCTTAGAAGTGAAGACACAAGACATTAGTGAAAGGTGTCTTGTAGATCTTGTCAAAGGCATTAGTGAAAGGTGTCTTAGATGTACATTCGATATGGTGTGTTTCGATGTACATGATAGACTAGTATTAGATCCAAGGATATTGATATCCTTGATGATGTTGTAAAGGAGTTGATCTCCTTTAGGATTAGTCGTTGGTTTAGTGTGGTAGTAGTTCCTCCATTGCAATGGAACTAGGTGCTTATCCTAGTACCTAATAAAGGGTAGGCGACGTTGTGAAGGTGTAGTTCACCTTGGAGTGAAAGAACTAGGTACTTAGCCTAGTACCTTATAAAGGGTAGGCGACGTTGTGTTAGGTGTGGTTCGCCTTGGTGTGAAAGAACCCGGTGGTTAGCCTAGCACCGGAAAAAGGGTAGGCGACGTTGTGAAGGCTTCTCCGCCACAAGGAGATTGGTGTAGTTATTACGAACTCTCGAGTAGGTGACTCGAGGAGTGGAGTAGGGCAAGGAAAGTGTCCTTGTAGCCGAACCACTATAAATACTCGTGTTGTGGTTTTGTGCTTCTTACTCTTATCTTTTCATTACTTACCTTTATATGTTTGTTTATCAACATCCAACACACACATCCAAATAGATTGTCATAAGTCAATCTAAATAGATTAAAAGGAAGTTTTAATTGGCAAAACTATTCAACCCCCCCTTCTAGTTTTCCATAGTTTCTGCTCGTCGTAAGGACCACAACAGGATATGACAATGAGGTAGACCCCTCTTCTGAAACTCGACAGTGTACAATACTGAGAAAAAAAATTCAATCAGACAAGACGTTGGAAGCAACAATTGCATACATAAATAACCTAAATGATTGGCGCTTTACTAAACATAACACACATGCATTCAAAGTTCCAAAGGGCCGGGAGTCACGAAGATACTTTATCAGCGAATGGATTTTGCGCTCTAAGATGCGGTCAACAACATCTGGTCTGTCAGCTGCAGTGAGATGAGGGTGTGCCATCATATAATCTTGTATTTCTGGCCACCTTGTGTTGCATGTGAACGTGACGAAAAACGCTGGGTTACCATATACTCTACAGATAGCCAGAGCGTCCAAGTAGTGGCTATACATATATCGGGGGCCTCCGGTGAACGATGATGGTAAAATTATACGTGACCCTACGTCTGAACCATCGATATCCCCCCTTGCCACTGCATCGTACAGCCCCGACAAATAATCACCTCTTATGTTAGACTGATTCTTACGCACGAAATCCATTCTGCTTTGCTCTATACTACAGTAGGCTGTCACAACGTACTGCTGAAAAAGCCGACCACCTCTAGTCAATAGGTTGTAATAACCTACTCTATCGTGTAACTGATAGCAATAGAACGCTTTCATAGACATTCGCTTTCCTCTTCTTGTAGGCTTTTCAATATTGCGATACCATAGGTCCATTTTATAACCAAGCTCTCCAAACAGAAAAAGCAATGGAAACTGGGACGGCATGTATATAGCATGCAACTTATTTATCCTTTGAGCATCGCCTGAGTGACTTTCGAGTATGACATCGAAATCACTTTCTGTCTCTTCAGTATCATCAAAAACCAAAGCACCAATTGTGTCGGCAGTTGGGAGCTCATACTGCGCAGCTTTACCATTGGTGAAAAGCCTGACTTTAAAAGGTGGGACATCGTGTTGCTCAAGCTTATCTCTTGCAGTCCTAAAAAGCTGTACCAAGGCATTATTTTCATCCAGGAACTCAATGAGCGCCTGAACAATTTCGGGCCTTAGGTCAGTCCTGCCATTTTCTGTAAAGTGATCAAGCCTATTCTAAACCTCATTCTGAGTATCGTATATGTATAGCTGTAGAAACCGTGGAGATTCCCCTGGGACTGGGCACAACCTGCCTATACGGTGGTATATCTGGCCGGAAATCTTAAAAACGTAAGGACCTCTACCAACATTAACAGATTCGTCGATCGTTGCACCTAAAGAGGTCATTGCGAACATTTGATTGTAGGCACGTATGTGCTCCAAAAAGTGGTTATTAGAAAAAAATTGTTGCACGACCGCCGGATACTCCCTAACCGTGTGAAGTTTGACCCTTCCTTCTAAACAACAACAGTTATACAATGGTCCACTTGCATTGGTTGAGCACGCTAGCTTTTCCTCATCCCAAAAGACTGCTCTACAGCGTCTACAAACTCGGTTGCAAGGACCGAACTGCCTATAATCAATGGGTGCACCTGTTGACAAATACCATTGTTATACGAAAAGCATGGAATGGCCACATAAACTGATATAGTAGGAAATTACAGATGGTGAACAAAAGTAATATACCTGTTCTGTTAGATGTAGACCCGGAATTAGGCATCGGTGAACCAGTGGTGTGATGAGCGGTCCCCGCATTGATGACATTCGGAGCCACACATCTCGCCCTCTTAGAAGGCCTGGGAGTAAAGCTACTGGTATTCAATTGAGGATCATCGGCGGTTGCAGGCCGAGAATCTGGACAAATAAACGGACATACCAAAGTTATAATGAAGTACGCTATAATCGCCAAGAAAGAAAAAACATAAATACACACATATGATTATCAATTATCAGAAAGTAAGTGGCACCTGCATAGCCAGAGGCCTCCCCAGTGTTCCAAGAAGTGCCATCGATGGTTACAGAACAATTCAACACACCTGTAAGAACCAACGCGAGGCCACATGGGCCATTACATTATCATAAAAACCACTAATCATTGTGTAAACACATCAACGGCAATAAATGCGCAACTAAGATTAGCAAACATGTGAATAAAGAAAGCTCACCAGAATCAGCCATCGTTAATCGTTGTATTTTTGAGTTTGCCATTGGCGACTCTCAAGTGGCTCGAACTACGCCCCGAGAAGGTGAACCCAATGTTGTCTGCGAGCTGGTGGTACCTGCGGCAAACAACAAAATAACAAACCAGTCGGCATATTATTTTACAACACGTCAGCCATAAGGCTTTGGAAGCAGTCAAGAATAACATATACCATAAATTCACATGGCACCGGCGAAATTTGAACACTGCTGAATGTATTGCCAAAGTCGCCAAAACTCTCAGCAATAGGAAAAACAACATCTATCAAGAAAGAAAGGCCAAATCAGTAAACACCAAAACATAACACCTCAAAATGAACAAATGAAAACCAGTTTTCCAGCATAACGCACCTGTACCGATCGCTATTGACCTCTGCTTCTTCGTGGGTCTAGCCAAAGACTGTGAGCGGCCAGTGTAGCTTTTTATAGTTCCCCTTCTATGAGTATCATTGGCACGCACCGTGGCAACGGAAGAATCAACGCTACCAGGAGCTTTAGGCTATTTCATAAAACACTATGCCTGATGCAAAATCCAAGTTGATTGGAAAGCTTCGAGACCCTACAAATAACAACAGAATAAAAAACGGGGAAATGAAAAAAACATGTCATGCGGCCTAGCCATATGATTAACCCATAAAAAAACTAAAACGGCATACTGACCCTGTGGCGGTTCCATGAAGCCTGAACTATAGCAACCCTCGTTCGCACTGAATGTAGCACTATTGAATATTGAACAATGCATATCCGATTCTAACCTAAGCCCTCTATTGGCATCCAAACCACCCAAATCAAGGTCTCGCCAGTCTTCCACCTTTCGCTTAAGACCACTACCCGTTGAAACCTGCATGGAACATTTGGCACACCACACCCTAAACTGCCCACACCATTCCTAACGCTTTCCAAGCGAGCCACTGCACGCAAGCCCAAACAAACAGACCTCGACATATCACCTTCTAAATTCGTATTAACGCCATCACGAATACCAATATCTGACCCTCCTTGCTGCGCACCAGCAAAAAAAACAGGTCCTACCGCACCGTACCCTAACCTCGGAAGACTATCATTTAACTCCACATTTTCAAACGACCTATCCTCAACACTTACGCTCCTAGACGCTTTACTCTTAGTTCTCATAACGACAACCTTTATACACGTAACTGAGAAAAAAAATCACTCAAGACAGGAGAGAAAGTATCAACAGCAACTCTCGACATCAAAAAAAATTACAAAACAAAAACGATCGTAAAAAAGCAACAGGCTTATCACGACACCAAAACAACATGCAAACACCGTTTGCACCCCAATCCAGCACCAACAAAACCGTGTACGCAAACAACTACAAACTAAAGTATCGACATAACGGTCTATAAACTAAAAAAACGACCACTCATGCATTCTTAGATACCTAAACACATGTAAAAGCGCATGCAACCACATAAACGACGAAAACAAAAAAATAAAACCCTCAATCTAACAACGCAAACACACAAACGCTAAAACAAAGGACATGCAAGGTGGCTAAATCAAAAAAACACCATCTACATTCCACACACAAACATGCAAGCGAGTTAAAGCACAAGTAAGGAAGAGTACAGCTAAAATCTTGCATACAATCTATAAAACAGCAGTAAAATGCAAGCAAACCCTAAGATCCCGTGAGATCTGGCCACCTACCAAATTTCCTCCTAGGTGAAGAAAGGTTTCTCTAAAATTATGTAATGAGAAAACTACTCAATCGTCAACCAAATAGACGCACAACATGGGAAAAGCCCATGAGCCAAAAAGGCCCACGCACGTAAAAAAAGCCCAAGTAAGCCCAAAACCAAGCAGGGGAAATCCCAGCGCCACCGACCATGGTATAAGAAAGTATTTTAAATTGTCACCGACAACGCGGATTAAGATTTATATATAATAAGTCGTTGTAACTAATGCATTGACTTTGGTTGATGATTTGATCCATTTTAAATTCTATTACGCACGTTGATGACCCCCTATCATTTAAAAACGAAGACATAGCATGTGAACATCACATGTCATGCGTTGGAAGATAATATTGCACCAAATGCATGCGTCACTAGTGTTAGCTAGAGATTATTTATAGTACTACGTAATAAATAAGTGAATTAAATGCCGTCATCTCTCTCCAACAGTTTCAACGCCGAGGGTAACTGGAGCCACTTCCAAAAGACGAATATAAGTTAAACCATTATTGGCATTAGTATAATATTTTTGAAAAATTGAACCATAAGGGAATTAAATGATAAGAAAATAAATTACGTATAGTATCATCGCCACCCTATCCGCTCATAATGCCTCCTTGAACTGCACCATCAAAAGCAACAGCCTCATCACGGTTCATGCCCTTGTTTAGCTCATTTTCGTAGTAGTACGTAGCTATCCACGAAGAGACGTTGTTGAACCTCTGGAATCGGGTACTTCCACCAACAAGAACAATATCATCTATCTCGTACCTACGTAATCCGGAATCCTCAATGACCTAATTCAGATGTCCCTTGGTAATTCCGAACAACTAGATGTTGTTCAGTACCTCAAATCGAGTTCTAGTCAATGACTCAGAGAAATCTACACCATCAAAGAGTGACTCGATCTCAACACGGACTTGCTTCTGGCTACTTAATGCTCTCTTGGCACGCTCCGCTTCCCTTCTTAGCTTTGCAAGAGCTCGGTTATCCTTTCTGATGTCTTTTCCTTGCTTCTTCTCGATCTTGATCAACTTGATGACGTATTCCATGATTCTTTGGTCAATGTGTACACGTCCAAGATGGGTGTCACCACTTGTGGCAAGAACCGAAACAACACCATTACTGTTTGTCAAGATGCTGACATCAAATGTTCCACCACCAAGGTGGAAAACAAGGATATTCTTTTCGCTATCTATTTTTGTCCAAACCATATGCGATAGCAGCAGCGTTCGGTTCATTGATGATTCTGGCAACATTAAAACCAGCAATCACACCATCGTCCTTGGTTCTTTGGGCATCATTAAAGTATGCTGCATAAAGATTCGAAAAAGAATAAACAAACATAGCTGAATGGTGCATATAGCTCTTTCCAAAAAAAGATGAAATTTACTGACCAGGAACCGTGATAACGTCATCCTTAATGTCCAAGGTATATGCTTCGGCTGTGTTGGATATTTTAGTGTAATTGGATTAACTTGTTTGACCAATTTTATCATGATAATACATCATTTAGGTTTGGAGGTGCGGAGTGCACATCTACTTGAGTTTATTATGATCTTAGGGCGAAGCCCCAGGGACGGTTAGTAGCTGGTCCAAGGCGGGCCCCTGGCAGGGTCAAGGCGAGCCCCGGCTGGGTCGAGTAATTGTGTGATTGAAGTAGTATGATTCTGCTGAAGTCATTGATTCTGCTGAAGTGTCGTTCCTCAGAAATTAAGTTTCGAAAATTGAGGGACACAATTTGACAACTTGGAAACCCTAAAACTGTTTTGGCAGTTATCCCGTATTATAGTTATATATACGGTTTATTTGGTCAGATTAATATAACGGTTCATTAGATCTCATACACAAACATACAGAAAATTCTCAACTCTGAATTGTATCCGATTGAATAATTTGGTAGAACCGCCAAATTGATTCGATCTGAAAGTGTTCACACGCCTTTCAGAGACTAAGCATATCCGTTGGTGTTCGTTATTACTACAAATTCCCCACAGGCTGTCTGCTTCATTTTGGTTGAAATCATAGCTGTAATGGCTCCCGGACTGAAAAACATAGTTTTGACAATCGTTAAGTTTGACTTGGATATACGGCTTCCCGTTTCTGTTCACAATTTTGAATGGAACAAGCTTCGAAAAACTTTGGACTTCTGTGTCCTCAAACCTGTAGTACAAACAACATAACATGTTTAACAATGTAAGTAACAGGACATAATCCTAATATGTACAGAAAATCTTATTGAAAGGTACGTACTTTCTTCCAATAAGTCTCTTAACATTGAAGATGGTCCTTTCGGCATTTACAGCTGCCTGATTCTTCGCAGCCTCACCAATTAACCTCTCGGAGTCGGTGAAAGCCACCCATGATGGAGTGTTACAGTTTCCTTGATCATTTTGCTATAAATTCAACATGACCATTCTTGTAAACACCGACACGTGAGTAGGAAGTCCCAAGATCAAACCCAATAACAGTTGCTAACTTAATCTCTTCATCTTTTGCTATTGAAATTGCAGATACCACATAATGCGTTAAGACTTTACATGATCCATCTTTCATCTGTGGAAACTATTTAAGGTTATTCCTTATACGCACTTTAAATAAGACTCATAAAATGAGACTCTTATTATCAGTGTTAATAGCTAATCTCCATATCGAAATTCAACGGTTAACTGAATTAACTATCTTAACAATCGATAACAGTTTTTTGATTTTTTTAATAGTCTCTTATAATGTAGTATATTTTAACGATTATTCTTTTTAAGATTACTTGCATAAACTGAAGCAAAAAACCAATTAACAAAAACTGAAAATGTTTTTATTTACCTTAACCAGAAGAATAAGCAAAGTAAACACATATAATAATCCCAAAATTATGCTAACAACCCTATCTATTCTCATCTATCTGTACCATTATTCACCAAACACAAAAACTCAATCTAAAGCTTATCATGATCCTCATCATCTTCTATAGATTCCGAACCACCACTCGGGGCCCCACCAGACCTATGATAAACAGCCGTTATGATCGGGTTACAAACAGCTTCCACTTCTTTTAGCTTCTCATTATACTCCTCTTTCTCAGCTGATCGGTTGTGATCCATCCATTCAAGTGTTTCTTCTGTTGCAGTATTGATCTTTTCTTTCTCATCAGACTCGAGTTTGTCTGCCAGTTCATCTTTGTAATTGATTTGGCTTATTATGTTGTAGATGTAGTTTCAAGGGCGTTTCGGGTATCTATCTTTTCTTTTTCTTTCTTAACTTTTTCAGCGAATTCTTCTGCCATACGTTCAATATCTTCTTGGCTCGGTCGTCGACACTTTTCGTCAGTGATTGTGATCTTCTTTGACTGGCCAGAAGCCTTGTCTTCTGCCTTGACATTCAAGATACCATCGGCATCCACTTCGAATGTGACTTCAATTTGTGGGGTACCCCTGAATTAGCAAGTTTCAGCAATTTATATAATAGTTAACTTAAAAGATCATCGTTAATAATTTAACTGGCAATTTTGACTTGTTAAGACTTAAGACAACTCAAATTGCTATTGTAATGACAAATTCAAATGTAAAAATTTAACCATAGATAAAGTTCAAAAGAAAGGGAACAAGAACCATTTGCAAGCACACCTATTTTAACCGGCATAAATGACGAACCTTGGAGCTGGAGGAATTTCAGAGAGATCGAATTTTCCAAGAAGTCTACAATCCTTTGTGAGACTTCCTTCACCTTCGTAAACCTGATACAAAAACACAAGCTTTATTGAGTTCCAATTCAGCATAAAATGCTCAAATTCCATGGTGCCTATTTAAAGAAAAAGTACCTTGATGGAGACGGAGGACTGCTGATCCTGGTAGGTGGTAAACACTTGAGACTTCTTGTTTGGGATCATGGTGCATGTGCCTTGGGATCACTTTGGTCATCACTCCTCCAACAGTTTCAATACCGAGGGAAACAGGAGTCACGCACAATATAAGGATATCTACAAGTCAACACATTAGTTGCATTAGCATTGCTTTCTTTAATAATTTCAAACCAAATGGGAATATACAGCATGTATTAAGAATAATAATAAACAATTGAATTACATTGGGTCTCGTCACCACCCTCTCTGCTCAAAATGCCTCCCTGAACTGCCGCACCAAACACAACAGCAGTGCCAGGGTTAACAACCTTGTTTGGTTCCTTTCCGTCAAAGTAATCCCTGAGGAGTTTTTGAACCTTTGGGATTTTGGTGCTTCCACCAACAAGAACAATTTCATCGATTTGGCTCTTCTTTAAGTTTGCATCCTCCATGGCCTTCTTGACAGGTCCCATGGTCTTTTTGAACAAGTCGCTGTTCAGCTCCTCAAAACGAACCCGAGTCAATTGCTCAGAAAAATCCATACCATCAAAGAGTGACTCGATCTCAAAATTGACCTTATGCTGGCTACTCAATGCTCTCTTGGCACGCTCAGCTTCCCTTCTTAGCTTTCCAAGAGCTCGGCTGTCCTTGCTGATGTCTTTTCCGTGCTTCTTCTTGATCAATTCGATGAAGTAGTTCATGATCCTTTGGTCAAAGTCTTCACCTCCGAGATGTGTGTCTCCATTTGTGGCAAGAACCTCAAAAACACCGTTAGAAATTGTCAAGATACTGACATCAAAAGTTCCACCACCAAGGTCAAAAACAAGGATGTTCTTTTCACCAGCTGTCTTGTCTAAGCCATATGCGATAGCAGCAGCCGTAGGTTCATTGATGATTCTAACAACATTCAAACCAGCGATCACACCAGCGTCCTTGGTAGCCTGTCTTTGGGCATCATTAAAATATGCTGCATAAAGAATCGTAAAACAAACAATCAACATGGCTCAATGGTGCAATACTAAATACTCTTCAGATATATGTAATTAACTTACCAGGAACTGTGACAACTGCATCCTTAATTTTATATCCAAGATACGCTTCGGCTGTCTCTTTCATTTTGGTTAAAATCATAGCGCTGATCTCTTCAGGACTGAAAACCTTATTTTCAGCATCCTGTTGGACTTGGATATATGGCTTCCGAGGTCCCGTCTTTGTTCACAATCTTATACGGAAGAAGCTTTGAATCCCTTTGGAATGCTATGTCCTCAAACCTGTCATACAACGATAAAATGTTTAACAATGTAAAACAACACAAATCCGGCCAGTATCTACACACAAACTATTGAAATGTTCATACTTTTGCCCAATAAGCCTCTTAACATCAAATATTGTCCTTTCAGCGTTTACAGCCGCTTGATTCTTTGCATCGTCACCAATCAACCTCTCAGAGTCGGTAAAAGCCACCCAAGATGGAGTCTTAGGCATTCCATGGTCGTTTCCAAAAATTTCAACACGACCATTTTTGTAAACACCAACACAAGAATAAGTAGTCCCAAGATCAATCCCAATTACAGTACCTAACTTACTCTCTTCTTCTTTTGCAATTATTGAAATTGCAGATATGCAACCTGTTGAAATATATCTCAAACTGAAACACTAATTCATAGGGACTAAACTTGTGTGTTTGTATTCTCAGTTATAAGCTTAAAGAAAGGATTGGTGGAGAAGTGCAAGTTGGTGAAAGTTGAAGGGGTGTTTCTGCTATATTGGAGAAGTTGGAAGTCAAGCTTGGTCAAGTCCTATATAAGGATCATAACCCGTTTAGGGTTTGATCATCTCTCATTATTTTCTCTCTCAAAGACAAGACTGCACCCAGTCTTCTCTCAACCAAAACTTGTGTATATGTTGTTGATTTAATAATTACTTAAGAGTGATTGTGAGGAAGTTGGTATTGTATGAACTATTGATAATTAGTCAATAGCCTTCCACCTGAGTAGCAGTGGGAAGGATTGTGAGTTGTTGTTACAGTTTTATGATTCTTGTGGTTGTGCTGATTGAGATCAGTTTCTGATTGATCTTTGAAGTTTTGATTGATTAATAGAAGTTGTTCTTGGATTAAGATTCAAGAGATGTTACTGGTTAATATTGTGTTTTCCTACATGGTATAAGAGCAAGGCTGTTAAATCTTGCTCTAATCTTGGTTTCTAAAAAAGTAGGGTTTCAAAAATTTTGAGGTTTTTTAAAATTAACTTGATATATGTAACGCCCCGACCCGACAAGGGTAAAGGAATCACAAGTAATGGTGTCATATCAAAGCAAACATACATATCCAAAAGAAATCTCAACATAAATATTGAAATAATCCAAGTCAAAAGACTTCAATACATAGGTCCCAGCGGAAAAATAAACTCCAAATGAAATGTCTAAATATAAGGTATAAATGGCATCATAAGATCAAAGCTAAAATCTCTAAGGTAAGTCCACACAACACTCATCCCAAAGCAATACTAGCCCAATGCTTAGATACCCTGCCGCGGAAAAAGAAAAGTGCTACGGCTGAGCTTCAAAAGCCCAATGTGAATGATATACAAGCAAAACGAATACGAAACGAGAACTAATACGAAATAAAGTGAAAGAAAGATAGCAAAATCATAATCATTTCAAAAGATAATCAGGATAATAGAATAAGTTTTATAGCTAACTACCTCGAGCCCAAATACATATGCCATATCATAAACATAATCATATTCACATAAGGCAACATTTGTAGGGGAGACCTACCAGAGTTATGAAGGACGCATGCACGCAAAGATCAATCATCGATAACATATAGCATATAACATATAATATATAACATATAACAGATCTAGGATGCACCCATGCCCACAAAACATACATTGATAATATAATATAACTTGAGCTCATAACAAATAACAGATAAGGGACGCATGAACTTCACTCTATCGCCCTAGAGTCATGTCAGAAGTGCATTACTGACACGGACATGGAACCCCATGACTAGTTAATAATTGGCTCGGGTGTCAAACTATCTTAGGTCAAATAGAATGTCATAACTGACATAGATCATATTTTATCAAATGTTTAATCATGTTTTCAAAATCAAAGTCTTCATATCATATAGTTCAAAATCAAAGTTTTATGATTCAAAAATCAAAGTTCAGATAAGCAACAGCACAAATAGACACATTAGGGTTCATAGCAAAGGCTTAGGAAATCCTAATGTAAAAGCTAACTAAAAGAAAACATTATAAGAAACCTTTACTGAAAAGGTCAGAATATATGTACCTTATTCCAAAGCAAATGATCGAAAAGAAGAAACAGGGAAAGCAAAGGATTACTCCTTCTTCACATAACCTATACACATTAACGGTCGTACATGTTATCTATGATTCCATAATCGTCGAAATGATCTTTTAATATTTGTCGTTCATGCTTAGTATATTTAATGATCTTAATACTTTAGGGTTTTATAATCAAATGAGACTTAAGTGTTTTATAATTATTATCGTAGATTAGGGTTCATTATGTCATTAATTAAAGTTTAGTGTTAAATGTGAAAATAGTTTAAACGTCATAACTCACACATAAAATAACGAATTAATATACTTAGCTTCAAACCCTAATCGACTCTCATTTATATTCTAGGGTTTTCTCATTCTTTAATATCTCATTAATATGCATTTACTTATATGTTACATCTTTTAATGACCCGTTACTTAACCTAACACGTCATAAAAACAATCTTTCCTTTTATGTTTCACCATACACGTTTATGATTTTATGTGACATACAAGTTACTTGCTACTCGGATTAATTACATGGTTACACATTTACAAGTTCACTTGACTTATAATTACGCACACATATAAGACACGATTCACAAACCATTAGGGTTTGGCATACCTTATTCGATTCACATATCAAACTAGGGTTTATGTTTACATGACCTTTACTTGTTTAATATACTTTTAAAACTCATATGTGGTTCGGTTCAATCTAGGGTTTCGATTAATAGGTTATTACACAAGTCTTAACTCATTCAAGTTATCATGTTTTATACCTTAGTCGAATGATATGCATGGTTCGGTTCTAATTACATAGGGTTCGGTCCTTATTAACTCGACATATACATAACCCAATTCAATAATACATATTACGTACATAGCTCTTAAATACTTGTAAGGTTTAATCATTAGGTTTTCCTTGTTTTAATTCCATTCGGCTCGGTCACAAAACAAAACAACAAACTCGACTAAAACAAAACATATTACAATATATATACGTAAGGTACATCAAAGGAAGACGAGAACATGTTATACCTTGACTTGGTTGAGCAAAAATCTCGACACCTAGGGTGTTTGATATTCGGCCGAGCAAGAGAGCAAAAGAAAAAGAGGCAACAACAAAACTAGGGTTTCACTTTTGTGATTATGTGTTGTATATATAGTAGTTGTATTTGATTTAGGCTTAGGAGGGGATTGGGTTTCGGTTTGGCCCCAACCAACACAACCCAAACGCGACACCTTATGGCCTTCGTCCTATGGTCCATCGAAACAAACAAACATGACCCAAGTTATTTACTTAAACGTCCAATCTTCGTCGTACCAAAATTGATTACGTAATATATTCGTTAAGTTTTATTTATTCGTACGTTAAGTATTTAATTTTCGTTAAATGATATAAATGTATTTTACGTATTTTATAAATTTCGATTCCAAGGGTATTTTAGTCTTTAATCGATTTTAGTTTTTCGTGTTTTACAATTCTTCCCTCTAAAGAAAAATTTTCGTCTAAAATTGAAATGAAACGAAGTTTAAAATGAAAACTAAATGAGAACATACCAAACTATTCAAAGAAATGAGGATAACTAGCTCGCATCGACTCCTCGGTTTCCCAAGTAGCCTCAATGCGCTTCGTGATGATTTTTCCAAAGTATCTTAACGAACGGAATGACTTTATTTCTCATAACTCTTTCTTGCCTTTCTAAAATAGCTTCCTGTTCTTCAGATAAAGACATATCGGATTGAATTTGATCAAACGGATAAGAAGCAACGTGTAACGGATGATAGTTGTATCCCCTTAGGAGTGATACATGGAAAACGTCATGAACATGCGATAACTGGGGCGGAAGTGCTAATCGATACGAAACTTCTCCTATACGTTCTAGAATTTCAAATGGTCCGATAAATCGAGGACTGAGCTTGCCCTTGATTCCAAAACGTTTCACACCTCTAAACGGCGAAACTTTCAAAATACACGATCTCCAACCCGAAATTCGAAATCACGACGATGCTTGTTTCGGCATAACTTTTCTGACGAGACCTAGCTTCCTTCAACTTTTCTCTAGCAATAGCTACCTTCTCATTAGTGATCTCGATCATTTCCGGACCTTCAATCAAGCGTTCACCTACTTCATCCCAGCAAATAGGTGCTCTACATTTCCTTCCATAAAGAAGTTCAAACGGTGCCGCCTTAATGCTAGCATGCCAACTGTTGTTGTATGCAAACTCTACTAAACATAAATATTCATCCCAAATGCCAGTCCATTCTAAAGCACAAGCCCTGAGCATATCCTCTAAGGTCTCAGTATAGTCCTTTCGACCGACCATCTGTTTGAGGATGAAACGCCGTACTAAAATTAAGTCGAGTACCCCAAGCTTTTGCAAACCCTTCCGTAAATGAGAAGTAAAATGCGAATCTCTGTCGGACACAATAGATGCCGGAGTACCATGAAGTCTAACGATCTCTTGCTGAAAAATCTCCGCCAATTTACCAATACCAAAATCCTTTCTGATTGGCAAGAAATGAGCAGATTTGGTTAGTCGATCAACAACTACCCAAATCGCATCATGCTTCTTCCGAGTAAGAGGTAGTCCACTCACAAAATCCATAGATATCTTATCCCACTTCCATGTCGGAATATCCAATGGCTGTAACAATCCACTAGCCCTTTGATGTTCGATCTTAACCTGCAGACAAATCATACACTTCGACACAAACGTCGCCACATCTTGCTTCATGCCATTCCACCAAAAGTATTGCTTCAAATCCCTATACATCTTGGTAGAACCAGGATGGATAGTGAAAGGAGAACTATGAGCTTCAGCCATAACTTTCTCAATACCTGATCATTGGGAACACAAAGCCTATCTCCATACCATACAATACCGTCATTATCAACCTTAAACTCCGTCGGCTTACCTTCTTCAACATTTTGCACCACGCCCACAGCTCGCCATCTTCCCCGAGCTTCTTTAATTTGCAGTATAAGGTTCGACTCCACCTTTATACTAGCCCAGTATCCATCAAAACCTCGTACACACCACTCAACATCCAAACTCTCTAAGTCACGCAAAATCCTAGGCTCAATCTTGATACTCGCAAGAATGCCAGATTTCCGGCTAAGTGCGTCACAAGAACTACGTTAGCCTTACCTGGATGGTACTGAATGTTGGTGTCATAATCTTTAAGAAGTTCTAACCATCTTCTTTGTCTCATGTTAAGTTCCTTCTGAGTGAAAATATACTTGAGACTCTTATGATCATTGAATATATCACACGCCTCTCCATACAAGTAATGTCTCCAGATTTTCAACGCGAACACCACTGCAGCTAACTCAAGGTCATGAGTTGGGTAATTCTCCTCATAAGGTTTTAGCCATCGAAGCATAGGCTATTACCTTTCCATGTTGCATCAAAACACAGCCTAATCCTTTCTTAGATGCATCATCAGAAATTTGAAATCCTCCGAACTAGTTGGAAGAGTCAAAATAGGAGTTGACACCAATCTCCGTTTCAACTCTTCAAAACTCTTCTCTCGTTCATCCGTCCATACAAACTTTTCACCTTTCCTCATCAGTTGGGTTAGAGGTAGAGCTAAGCGAGAGAAACCTTCAACAAAACGCCTCAGAGTAACCAAGAAGTCCAAGAAAACTCCTGACCTCGATCATCGTCAGTAGGTCTTGGCCATTTAGTGATAGCCTCAACTTTAGACGGATCCATGGTGATACCATCACCAGATACAATATGACCAAGGAAAGCGACTTGTCTTAACCAAAATTCGCGACTTCGAAAAATTTGGCGTACAACTTCTTCTTCCTCAAAATCTCTAAAACTATCCGAAGATGTTCTTCATGCTCTTCTTCAGACTTGGAGTAAACTAAAATGTCGTCGATGAAAACAATAACGAACTTGTCGAGAAACTCATGGAAAACACGATTCATCAGGTCCATAAACACAACAGGCGCATTGGTCAAACCAAAAGGCATAACGAGGAATTCGTAATGACCATATCCGGTACGAAACGCGGTCTTAGGAACATCTTGCTCCTTCACACGTAATCGATGGTAACCGCACCTCGTGTCAATCTTGAAAAGAACTTAGCTCCTTGCAGTTGATCAAACAAATCATCGATATGCGGCAAAGGATAACGGTTACGAATGGTAATACGATTAAGTTCACGGTAGTCGATACATAGACGCATGCTTCCATCCTTCTTCTTCACAAAAAACAGTGCACCCTATGGAGAAACACTGGGTCGAATAAATCCATTTTCTATCATCTCTTGCAGCTGTTCCTTCAACTCCTTCAGTTCTATGGGTGCCATGCGATACGGAGCCTTCGAAATCGGTTCAAGACTGGAATTAACTCAATGCTAAACTCAACTTCTAGCTGGGGAAGACCAGGGACTTCATCGGGAAAAACATCGGTAAATTCGCAAACAACCGAAAGATTTTCAATGTTAGGACTCTCCAAAGATGTGTCCTTAACAGATGCTAGAAAACCTTGGCCCCCATGAGCAATCATGGTCCGTGCCTTCATAGCGGAAATGAGTTTAACTGATTTGAGAGGTTGAGAACCATGATAAACGAATTCGGGATGTTTTACGTCTCCAAAGATCACCGTTCTAGCATAGCAATCAATTGAAGCTCTATGATAAGCCAACCAATCCATGCCTAGAATGATATCAAAGTCGACCATATCGAGAGGATACAGATTTGCAAAGCGAATACGATCATCAAAACGAAGAGGACACTTAACGTATTTATGATCAATGATCACGTGGTTCTTCATAAGCGTAGAAATCGATAAGTGATTTGTTAACAGTTTGGGCTTCATATTAAGTTTCTTAGCAAATGTGATAGATATAATGGAGTGTGTGGCACCGGTATCAAATAAAACGAAGACAAAATAATCATCAATGAAAAGAGTGCCCGTAATGGTACCGAAGTGCGCCCGCCTGGTTACGAGGAGTAGCATAGACACGTCCAGTAGTAGTCGGCGGCTTGATGTAGTTTCCAGGAATCACCGGTTCTTCTAAGGACAATCTTTAATCTTGTGAGCAGTGGAGCCACAAGCAAAACAACCACCGTGGCCTTGAAACACCGCCCCGGATGAGCCTTTCCACAAGTAGTACAAATAGGTGGGGAGGCAAAACCTCACTGTCCTCTGTTGACTAGAAGATCCCGGAGCACGACCCGATTTGATCCTCGAGTTGACTGATCCTTGTTGTAACGCTGGTTATTGTTACCTTGGTTCTGACGATCACTTCCATTCTTACCAGAATTTCTATTATCTTGACCCTCGTCTCAGGGCATCCAGTGTCAACATTCCTTCCTGACTGACCCCGCTGATCATAACTCCTATCCACTTGACTCCTCGAATCATAACTCCTACCAGAGTTTCCCTTATAGTCATTGCCTTGAGTCCTACCTTGAATCCGATCACCATCGCGATTACGCTTGTTGGAACCCGAAACCTCATGAAAGATCTCAATGTTACGAGTCAGCCATTGCAGCCGACACATTCTCATACTCAATATTAAGGCCGGTCCAACACCCACTTTTTCAGTCCCCACTTGAAGTGCTTAGCTTGACGCCTACCATCTCCAGCAATATCTCCCACAAAACTCACCAGCCTCATAAACCTACTCATGTACTCATTAGAATTCTCATAATCAAACCGGTAGATTGCCGATAATCCTCTCATACCTTTGTCGCCAAGATCGTGAAGTAACGGTTATAGAAGATAGTCCAAACTCGCCCGGTACAAGTCACAGCAAAAGCATCTCCTCCTCTTGCTTGTTTGAGTGCCTTCCACCAATTTAAAGCATCACCTTCCAATTTGAATGCGTACCAAACGAGTCTTAAACTCGTGTCCACAACCCAAGATTTCAAACAAATTCTCAATATGAGTGATCCAGCCCCGGCCTCGGGGAGTAGCAAGAAGTTAAACGAAAGAGGCTTGAGCTTACCAAACGCCGAGCCAAGTGTGAATACCGACGGGTTGATTTCCTCCACCACTACCCGAAGCACCATTCCGACACGACAGTTGCCGATCACCTGTTCCATCATCTCAGTAAGACCAGAAAAGAGAGTTGAGAGCATTAGCAATCGCAGTATCCATGTTAGTAGCATCATCGTCTCCATCCACGCTACCGGTGCGACGAAGTTTGAACCATCTCGAACGATATTCAAACGATTAGCAAAATGAACAATGGTGAGATACGAAATGGAAGTATGCAGAAGGAATCCTAAAGTCTACCCAAATCCTCACAAGTCAAATCCTAAGCTCTAAGGTCTCAAAACCTAGGCTCCATATGTCACAGGTCCCGACTACAAGTCGTAAACCTGGGCTCTGATGCCATAAATTGTAACGCCCCGACCCGACAAGGGTAAAGGAATCACAAGTAATGGTGTCATATCAAAGCAAACATACATATCCAAAAGAAATCTCAACATAAATATTGAAATAATCCAAGTCAAAAGACTTTAATACATAGGTCCCAGCGGAAAAATAAACTCCAAATGAAATGTTTAAATATAAGGTCTAAATGGCATCATAAGATCAAAGCTAAAATCTCTAAGGTAAGTCCACACAGCACTCATCCCAAAGCAATACCCAGCTCAATGCTTAGATACCGCCGCGAAAAAGAAAGTGCGGCTGAGCTTCAAAAGCCCAGGGAACAGATATACAAGCAAAACGAATACGAAACGAGAACGAATACGAAATAAAGTGAAAGAAAGATAGCAAAATCATAATCATTTCAAAAGATAATCAGGATAATAGAATAAGTTTTATAGCTAACTACCTCGAGCCCAAATACATATGCCATATCATAAACATAATCATATTCACATAAGGCAACATTTGTAGGGGAGACCTACCAGAGTTATGAAGGACGTGCATGCACGCAGCATCAATCATCAGATAACATATAACATATAACATATAATATATAACATATAACAGATCTAGGATGCACCCATACGCCCCACAAACATACATTGATAATATAATATAACTTGAGCTCATAACAAATAATAGATAAGGGACGTGGCAGAACTTCACTCTACGCTCTAGAGTCATGTCAGAGGTGCATCACTGACACGGACATGGAACCCCCATGACTAGTTAATAATTGGCTCGGTGTCAAACTATCTTAGGTCAAATAGAATGTCATAATTGACATAGATCATATTTTATCAAATGTTTAATCATGTTTTCAAAATCAAAGTCTTCATATCATATAGTTCAAAATCAAAGTTTTATGATTCAAAATCAAAGTTCAGATAAGCAACAGCTCAAATAGACACATTAGGGTTCATAGCAAAGGCTTAGGAAATCCTAATGTAAAAGCTAACGAAAAGAAAACATCATAAGAAACCTTTACTGAAAAGGTCAGAATATATGTACCTTATTCCAAAGCAAATGATCGAAAAGAAGAAACAGGGAAAGCAAAGGATTACTCCTTCTTCACAGAACCTATACACATTAATGGTCGTACATGTTATCTATGATTCCATAATCGTCGAAATGATCTTTTAATATTTGTCGTTCATGCTTAGTATATTTAATGATCTTAATACTTTAGGGTTTTATAATCAAATGAGACTTAAGTGTTTTATAATTATTATCGTAGATTAGGGTTCATTATGTCATTAATTAAAGTTTAGTGTTAAATGTGAAAATAGTTTAAACGTCATAACTCACACATAAAATAACGAATTAATATACTTAGCTTCAAACCCTAATCGACTCTCATTTATATTCTAGGGTTTTCTCATTCTTTAATATCTCATTAATATGCATTTACTTATATGTTACATCTTTTAATGACCCGTTACTTAACCTAACACGTCATAAAACAATCTTTCCTTTTATGTTTCACCATACACGTTTATGATTTTATGTGACATACAAGTTACTTGCTACTCGGATTAATTACATGGTTACACATTTACAAGTTCACTTGACTTATAATTACGCACACATATAAGACACGATTCACAAACCATTAGGGTTTGGCATACCATACTCGATTAACATATCAAAACTAGGGTTTATGTTTACATGACCTTTACTTGTTTAATATACTTTTAAAACTCATATGTGGTTCGGTTCAATCTAGGGTTTCGATTAATAGGTTATTACACAAGTCTTAACTCATCTACATACTTAACTCATTCAAGTTATCATGTTTTATACCTTAGTCGAATGATATGCATGGTTCGATTCTAATTACATAGGGTTCGGTCCTTATTAACTCGACATATACATAACCCGATTCAATAATACATATTACGTACATAGCTCTTAAATACTTGTAAGGTTTAATCATTAGGGTTTTCCTTGTTTTAATTCCATTCGGCTCGGTCACAAAACAAAACAACAAACTCGACTAAAACAAAACATATTACAATATATATACGTAAGGTACATCAAAGGAAGACGAGAACATGTTATACCTTGACTTGGTTGAGCAAAAATCTCGACACCTAGGGTGTTTGATATTCCGAGCAAGAGAGAAAAAGAAAAAGAGAGGCAAAACTAAACTAGGGTTTCACTTTTGTGATTATGTGTTGTATATATAGTAGTTGTATTTGATTTAGGCTTAGGAGTAACTTGGGTTTCGGTTTGGCCCAACCGAACACAACCCAAACGCACACCATATGGGCTTCGGCCTATGGTCCATCGAAACAAACAAACATGACCCAAGTTATTTACTTAAACGCCCAATCTTCGCCGTCGTACCAAAATTGATTACGTAATATATTCGTTAAGTTTTATTTATCCGTACGTTAAGTATTTAATTTTCGTTAAATGATATAAATGTATTTTACGTATTTTATAAATTTCGATTCCAAGGGTATTTTAGTCTTTAATCAGATTTTAGTTTTTCAGGTTTTACAATATAACTCAATTAACCATGGTTAATTGGGTTCTTTTGACTCTAATTGGCTATTTCTTAAACGATTTACAAAACGCCTAAATTTTTGAAAAATTAGGGTTTGGGTACTTTTGGGGATTTTGATCTCTGGCTTCGATCGGTGGTTGGTTAAGTGTTCTTGGTTGATTTACTGGTGATTCTGGTAAATCTTGGTGGTTCTTTGGTGGTTTCCCTAATTCTTGAAAATTAGGGTTTGGAGATTCATTGATTCTGGGTTATTGAGATTGTGTGGGTTGTGATTCTTGACTAAGTGAATCAAGATGATAACCTGGGTTCTTGTTCCGCTGCTTATTGGATCTTTTGCGTGCTCTGTAACACCTCTCACGCTCTCTCTTTTAAAATCTGTTTTTATTTTCTTGCATTAGATTGCTGGAGGAGAGGATTTGGGATTTTGGAAGTTGAGATTGGTTGATTGTAGTGTTAGGGTTCTTTGTTGTTTTTTATTTCTTGTTTGTGTGCTTGTGTGCACCCTTGACCTACCACCTTGAGTGGCAAGGAAAACCTGGGAACTGCTTTCTTGATCTTTCTTAAGTGTTTGTGTGATACTTGGTTTCTTCATTATGTCTGTGCATAATTCTGATAATTCTGTTCATAATTCTGATGATGATGAGGATGATGTTCTTGTTACTCTTATTAGTAAACTTTATCTACTCTTATTAGTAAACTTTATCTTAGTCATCCTCTTCATTTGCATCCTAATGATTCTGCTACCTTGACTGTTGTGTCTATTAAACTTAAAGGGACTGAAAATTATAATGTGTGGTATTGTGCTATGTTATTGGCTCTTGAGGGCAGAAACAAAACTGGATTTATAGATGGTACATGCATAAGATCACATGTTGATGAAGTTTTAGGAAGACAATGGGACAGGGTTAATGCTGTTGTGTTGGGATGGATTTGGAACTCCATATCAGAAGAATTATTCTTGGGTCAAATTTTTTCTAAAAAGGCTTCGATATGTGGACCTAATTAAAAGTTACTTTTGATAGAGTTGATGGTTCAGTTACTTTTAACTCTCGCATCATAAAATCAATTATTTGTCTCAAAATGGTTGTTCTATTGCTGAATACTTTAATAAACTGAGCACTTTGTGGAAACAATTTGATGCTTTAATACAGTTGCCTAGGTGCACTTGTCATGCTGATGATGATTTTAAAAAAACATAACCAGTTAATGAAACTCATGCAATTTTTAATGGGTTTGGATGATTCTTAGATGCAAATAAGGAGTAATGTGTTATCTAGAGATCCTCTACCTGATGTGAAAGGGGCATTTGCCATTATTTCTAGTGAGGAATCTCACAGATCTGTGGTTACAGGTTCAGTTGGTGGGACTTCTAACAGGTCTCAGTCAACTATGTTCAACTCTAGTGTGCCCAATAGAGGTAATTCTCAGAGGCCCCCATCCTCTAGTAATTACTCAAGGCCAAATAACACCACTAGGTCTAATGATAATAGAAGGGCTACTGGTGGTCCTGTCTTTGTTTGTGAACACTATGGCTTTAATGGACATACTGCTGATAGATGCTTTAAACTCATTGGGTACCCTGCTGATTTTGGAAAGAATAAGAGGAATAATAACAGTAATAATAATCAGGGTGCTCAGAATTTTAACAAAAGGTTTATTAATAATAACAACTATGTTGGCTCTAGTTCCACTTCTACTTTTTCAGATGACCAGATTTCTAAACTGATTTCTTTGATTAAAGAGAATTCTAATAATGTTGAAGGAAATGGAAAAGGAGTACATGTACATATGGCATGTATTGTTTTAAACAATAGCAAGTTCTTAATCAAAATTTTAAAAGGTTTTTCTGTAATAATAGTAAGTTTAGATTTGCACTTGTTGCAGCTGGACTTATTGCATCTTACATATACTGATAAATATTTAGTTAATGTGATTGATATTTCCAAACTTGGAATTAAAGTTTCACATCCCAATGGGACTGAAGCTTTAATCACCAAGGTTGGCAATATGGTTCTAACTAAACATTTAACATTATATGATGTGCTAGTTGTACCAGAATACTATGTTAGTCTAATGTCTGTTCATAAAGTGGCTAGAGACAGCAAGTTTGTTATTGCATTTGATGAGTCACAGTGTTATGTTTTACCCCAGGATTTGAGGGGAGTAAACAAAAGGATGGTTTGTATTACTTTGATGGAAATCAAGGTACTGACCTAGGGTTTGAGAATTCTAGTCCTATCTGTAATTTGACCAAAGACTTATGGCACTGCAGGCTTGGTCATCCCTCTGATCAGGTCTTGTCAGTTTTAAAAGGTGAAATCTTTTATGAAAATAAGAATGACATTGAACCTTGTGAAGTTTGTCAAAATGCTAAACAAACCAGAGAATCTTTTCCTTTAAGTGACCATAAAACCAAAGATCTTAGTTATTGTTTATCTTGATCTTTGGGGTCCTTATAGAATTAAAAGTAAAGAAGGCCCCATATTTTTTCTAACTATTGTGGATGATTTCACCAGGGCTGTTTGGGTTTATCTACTTAAAAATAAGCATGAGGTGTTTGATTGTATTCAAATTTTGTATAATCTGATTAAAACACAGTTTGAGAAATGTGTTAAGATTTTTAGAAGTGATAATGGAACTGAATTTGTTAATAATCAGTTTAATAAATTCTGTGAAGATAAAGGCATTGTGCATCAAACATCTTGTGCTTATACTCCTCAACACAATGGGGTTGTATAGAGGAAATATGGGCATCTCTTAAATGTGGCTAGATCCCTTATGTTTCAGGGGGGGGGGGGGGTTACCTCTATTTTTGTGGTCTGAATGTGTTCTAACTGCCACTTATTTGATTAACAGATTGCCTTCCTCAGTGCTGAATGAAGAGTCTCCCTTTAATCTTGTTTTTAAAAGAAAACCTGACCTAAGTCACTTAAGAATGTTTGGTTGTTTATATTTTGCTACTATTCTTACCAGTCATGATAAGTTTAGTAGTAGAGCAGAAAAATGTGTTTTGGTTGGGTATTCTAAGTTTCAAAAAGGCTATAAGCTTTATAGTCTTGAAAGGAAATAGTTTATCTTTTCTAGAGATGTAAAATTTTTTGAAAAAGTTTTTCCTTTCAAGATTAAAAACACTTCTGCCACTCCCGACGCCTCCTCACGAGTCTAAACCATGTTAATTTCTTTGATGAAGTTGTCTGGTGAAGACTCGACACACCCAATGATGACGATAAGCTAAAAGGTACCCCTTTGGGTAATATTAATCAAAGTGATCATCATTTGGGTGATGGCAGCAACTCCCAGCATTTGGATGGTCCAACTATTGCCCAATTGGAGAATGAATTGGGGCATTCTCCTGGTTCCAATGAGGCTACCAATGCTGGTGAGAAGGCTGCAACACCAAGTGGTGCGAGTGCTTCTGAGGGTGACTTTAGTCCCTATCTAGAACAAGCAGCAGAAGTTGGTTTGCATAATAATGGTCAACCTTCTTTAAGAAGAACTGGTAGAACACCAAACTTTCCTAACAAATATAATGATTATATTGTTGATTCTAAAGTAAATTTTGGTCTTGAAAAGTTTGTGACTTATGCTAAACTCAAAAATGATACTCTATGTTTTGTTATTGAACTGAATAAAAGTTTTGAGCCTAAAAACTATTGGGAGGCTTGCATGTACCAGCACTGGGTTGATGAAATGAATAATGAGATGGAAGCTTTGTATAGAAATGATACTTTTGAGCTTGTTGATTTACCTGAAGGCAGAAATGCTATAGGTTGTAAATGGGTTTTTAAAATAAAATATAAATCTAATGGTGAGGTAGATAGATATAAAGCTAGACTTGTAGCTAAGGGCTTTAACCAAAAAGAAGGAGTTGATTTTGATGAAACTTTTTCTCCTGTTGTGAAGATTGTTACAGTTAGATGTCTTATTAATCTACTTGTTCAACAAAATTGGCCTATATTTCAGATTGATATCACAAATGCCTTTCTATATGGAGATTTACATGAAACTGTGTATATGTCTTTGCCTGATGGTTTCTTTAATGCTAATGATAAGAGGGTTTGTAGATTGAAAAAGTCTTTATATGGTTTAAAACAAGCACCCAGCCAGTGGAATGCTAAGTTAACTAGTGCTTTGCTTGAGAATGGTTTCATACAGAGTAAAAGTGAGTATTCCTTGTTTATCAAGAATGATTCAGGTAATATTGTTGCTTTACTTGTGTATGTTGATGATATTATTGTCACTGGTAATAACTTGGCTGAGATTGAAAGTTTTAAAGTATTTCTTAAGTCTAAATTCTAGATTAAGAATTTGGGTAAACTTAAGTATTTCTTAGTAATTGAAGTGATTGAAACTGATAAGGGTTTATGTTTAACTCGGAGAAAGTATTGTTTAGATTTACTTTCTGAATTTGGTTTACTAGCTTGTAAGCCATCTGCTTTTCCATTAGAACAAAGTGTTTCTATTTCTAATGAGCCTAGTGCTTCTGATCCTGTTCTTGACAACATAACTGAATTTCAAAAACTGGTTGGAAACTGATATACTTAACACACACTAGGCCTGACATATCATATGCTGTACATTGTTTGAGTCAGTTCATGCATAAACCACTTAAGTCTCATCTTAAGATAGCACTTAAAGTTTTAAGATATTTGAAGAGCTCTCCTGGTAGAGGAATTCATATTGTTAAAAGTTCTTTTGAAAATCTTGAGACTTATGTGGATGCAGACTGGGCCAAGTGTATTGTTACTAGAAGGTCTGTTACAGGATTTTGTATTTTTCTAAATGGTTCACTGGTTTCATGGAAAAGTAAAAAACAAAACACCATTTCTATGTCTAGTGCAGAGGCTGAGTATAGAGCAATGGCCTCTGCTACTTCAGAAATTGTTTGAGTCTTGAAAATTTTAAAAGACTTAAACTGGGAACAGTTTTTTGCCAGTCAAACTATTTTGTGATAGCCAGGCTGCAATTAAAATTGCTGCAAACCCTGTCTTTCATGAAAGGACTAAACATTTGGAAATTGATTTACATTTTGTGAGAGAAAAGATTTTGGCTGGCGTTATTAAAATCGAAAAGTTCACTGTTAATCAAACAAATTGACATTTTACCAAAGGCTTGGATAAGCTGCAACATGAGAAACTGGTTTATAGACTTGGTCTTTTTTATGTGTTTCAAGTTTGAGTTAAGGGGGGATGTTGAAATATATCTCAAACTGAAACACTAATTCACAGGGACTAAACTTGTGTGTTTGTATTCTCAGTTATAAGCTTAAAGAAAGGATTGGTGGAGAAGTGCAAGTTGGTGAAAGTTGAAGGGGTGTTTCTGCTACATTGGAAAAGTTGGAAGTCAAGCTTGGTCAAGTCCTATATAAGGATCATAACCCGTTTTGGGTTTGATCATCTCTCATTATTTTCTCTCTCAAAGACAAGACTGCACCCGGTCTTCTCTCAAACAAAACTTGTGTATATGTTGTTGATTCAATAATTACTTAAGAGTGATTGTGAGGAAGTTGGTATTGTATGAACTATTGATAATTAGTCAATAGCCTTTCACCTGAGTAGCAGTGGGAAGGATTGTGAGTTGTTGTTACAGTTTTGTGATTCTTGTGGTTGTACTGATTGAGATCAGTTTCTGATTGATTTTTGAAGTTTTGGTTGATTAATAGAAGTTGTTCTTGGATTAAGATTCAAGAGCTGTTACTGGTTAATATTGTGTTTTCCTACACAACCTATAACACTTTAGGGTTAGTACATATATGTGACATCTTTAAATGAAACAAAAAACTAATAGAACGTAACAAGCAGTTTAACAACAAAGATTAGGTATCGGCAGTATACTCGGTGATTATAACAACAAGCACTATAAATAAGACATATAATTGATACATTAATTACATCATCCTTATGCTAATTATGGTGAAATCTAGTCTTACTTGTAAAAGCATGTCAACATATATATCTACAATGTGATTACATGGAAAATACAACAACAACATACCCAATACCGCAGGGGTGGGAATTACATGGAAATAATTTACTCAAATTCCAAATTATTGATGTACAAATCATAAAACGTATTAAACGTAATAAAGTAATAACAGATCAAAACTCAAACAAAATCTTACACTTATCTACATATAAATATTATCTCTAAGACAATAAATTATGAGTCTTAATAGCTAGCTAATTGAAACTATATATATCAACATTCCTCGACGATGGGGCAACATAAACAAATAAATACTTTCAAGAAACGAGATCAATCTATAACTAAAATAAATAAATGAGTACTGCATTCATCACATAAACAAAATCATATCAGTATGATCAGAGAAGTTTACCTATCAAAACAATTGCTAACACGGTGCCAAAACGACTCATGATTCACCCTCTTTAACTTTACTAATCTAGATTCAGTGTTGTGTATAATCACCAGACTATTTCTTTTTAGGGTTTTGAGCTTTGCAGTTCTTTTAAAATTGTATATATAATTTTGTACGTGAGGGAATTTATATACATGCAAAGGCGCGTGATGTCATTTGTGTTGATGTGGGCCAACAAGATTTTGGGTATGATATTTAGTCAAAAGGGGTTGTGTCTCGGTTTTTAATTCTACGTGTCATATCTTGGTTTAACCTGTAACTATGTAAGCATTGTTAAGTTGCAAATGGTCCGTAGAGCTATTGGTGCTATGTTTTGATAATTGGTAAATGTAAAACCAAAAGTCATTTGATTTAAAATTTTGGGTAATATGGGCCTAGCGTATAGGAGTTCTAGCTCAAATGGCTAGAGCTCAAATAGCCGAAACAGGTCTAAGACAAGCCCACAAGCGTCACGCTCAGTCTGGGAGGAAAGTTTTTAGACCTGATGACAAGCAAACCAGGTCTGGATAAACACATTCAGGTAAAGGTCAGACTGGGATCTTATTCCAAAGGGCCGTTACAACCGACAACACCTGTTAATACCTCATTTATTTAGAAGTAATGCTACGAACATCTCGCTAATACGTGTGTGGATCATCCCATGCACCGAGAAGAGCCAAGAATATCACACCACATGTCATTCTTATCTCCTTCTTTGAATGTACACCAAGTGGACGATCCCAAACCATCAAATTGCATTCGTGGGTGTTACAAAATCCTAAATGCATCTCTCTAAATAGAGATTCATTTCCATGAAATGGATCAACCTGAATACACCGTGAAGTTAATCAACCTTCACACACCACAACACACACACTTTATAGTTGTATATGAGCATTACCCCAACTCTTGATCCTTGATCAAGATAATCTCCAACCAAGATTGAATAGTACATCATAATTAATTAATATCACATATCTAAAAAAAAAAACATACCCAACTTTAAAAAAAATGAATATCAAGAACAAACCCTGATTGTTCCAAAATTTGGGTTTTTAAAAAAGTTGCATATAAGAGTAGCTAAACACAATTTACATAATATAATTAAAGAATTAAAGCACAATCTTGGAATTAGGGTTCGATACAAGAAAACTCTAATTTTGACTTTTGACCAAGAAGACCTAAATGAACACCAAGTGTTGGGTTTTTGGTTCCTTGAATCATGAATTACTTTAAGTATTGGAACCACGGACAGGTTTGATATAACCACGGACAGAAGAATGTAACCACTGATAAAGACAACCACGGCTAGTAGTAGTGTGTAACCACGGATGATATATTGTAACCACTGCTAGTGTTTTGTATAGTCGGTTTAGTTTATTGTATTAGATAAATATGGTAAAGATATTTATCTTGTAGGTTACGTATTGTATTATGTAAAGGACTCCTTAGTCTATAAAAGGAGGTCCTAGGTTAGATTAGATATACGCGAAAGTTGTGTATATAAGGTCGATACACTTCAAGGTTGCAAAACCCTAATACTGTAAAGAGTATTCGTATTAATTAATAATATTGAGGTGTTGAATGTTAACTGTTCTTCTTCTTAAGATTAAGTGTTAAATTCGGCGTAATACTTAATAAGCTTTTATTCTAAGTCAGTTTCTATATTAGATCGTTTGCTCAACTGGGATCAACAAGTGGTATCGGAGCTTGTGATCTAGAAACTGAAATCAAGAAGAGGTCAAGTTAAGTTTTGTTCAAGGAAGATAAGATGTCTGACGAAAATCACATGGTGACTGCTTCAAAGGTACCCATGCTCAAGCATGGTGAGTATCAAATCCGGAGAATGCGAATGAGGCAATACATTTGCATGATTGATTATGCTCTCTGGGATGTCGTTGAAAAGGGAGACACTCTTCCTAAGAAGGGTGAGGATGGCAAAGAAATTACCATTGTTAGTGAAATTGATAAGGCTAAGAGAAAGCAGGAGATCAAGGCTCACAAGATTCTCTCCATGGGAATAACCAATGACTATGCTTTGGATTTTGAACAATATGAATCTGCTAAAGAGTTACTGGATGCTCTTGAGACAAGGTTTGCTGGTAATGAAGCCACTAAGAAGTCCAGGATGAATATGCTCAAGCATCAATTTGAAACCTTCACTGCTCTTAGTGGAGAAAAGATTGATGGTACATACAATAGACTTCAAAACTTATCACCAACTGAAGTCAGTAGAATATAAGGTTCTTCAAGAAGATATTAATTTGAAGTTCATTAGGAGTTTATCATTTGAATGGGCTATTCATACAATTGTGTGGAGAAATAAGGTGGATTTTGATAAGATGACTCTAGACAATCTCTTCAATAACTTGAAGGTTTATGAGTCTGAGAATAACTTTGCTAATGCGTCTTCTGCTAATCAAAACATTGCTTTTGTATCCACTAATCACAAGAGCCCACAAGATGTATCCACTGCTGCCTATGGTATAACCACGGCTATTGCAAACAATACCACCGTTAGTGATAATGTCAGTGATGGTGCAATTTGTGCTTTTCTGGCTGATTTAACTACTAGTGTTACTGTGTTGAATCAAGATCTAGATCAAATTGATCCTGATGATCTAGAAGAGATTAATCTTCAATGGCAAATGGCAATGTTGACTCTCCAAGCAAGGAAGTTTTTGAGGAGGACTGGAAGACAAGTTAAGTATGATGGTCAAAGGAGAGCTGGGTTCGACAAAAGCAAGATGGAGTGCTTTAACCGCAAGAAGAAGGGTCACTTTGCAAGGGAATGTCGAGCTCCTAAGAGGATTGAAGGTGTTAAGAAGATCACGAAGAGTCCGCTCCTTCTTCAGCATTGGTGGCTCAAGATGGTCTTGGTGATTATGATTGGAGTGATCAGATTGAAGAAGGACCCAATGCAGCTTTTCTTGCTAGTGAAGCTTCAAAAGAGCATAACTTTGCTCTTATGGCTTATTCTTCATCTCTGGTTCGGATTCTGAGGTATCTAATGAGTCTACTTGTTCTTTTAAATCATGTCATGATAACTTAGAATCTCAAAAAGCTATCACTGAGAGTATGAGGAAAGAAGTAGAAAGACTAACTATGGATAACTTAGGTTATAGAGTTGGTCTAGAGAGTGTGGAAGAGAAGCTTAAATACTGTATTAAATGTGAGTTTGAGTATGTAGATAAGATCAATATATTAGGTGGTGAAATTGATCTTAAAAATAGAGAGATTAAAATGCTTAAAGAGAAACTTAAACTAGCAGAGAGTGCAAAACAAAAGGCCCTAGATGAAAAAGAAAAACATGTTGTTAGGGTAGCTAAAACATAATTTGCTTCTGATCCGTTCATAAATCTATAGAGAGTCATCTAATGAAAAGGGTTCGGGATAGGATACAACAATATGCCACCACACACTCTTATGCAACATGCACCACCTGCTAAAGAACCGTCATTTAGTAGTGAATTCAGTTTTAACAAACCTGTTGAAGGAATAAGTAAGACCGAAACACCTAAGATAAGTTCTGATACGTCATCTGATGCTCCCATCATTGAAGATTGGGAATCGTGTTCTCGAGGAAGATAGTAAAGTATCAACACAAACCAAAAGTTAGAACCTCTTAAGAAAGTTGATACTAGACAACCTAACCTTGTACCTAAATTTGGAGCTCAAATAACTAAGAAAGTGGTAGAATACAAGGAAGTACCTAGGGAACAAATGAAAAGATATATACCTAGGGGCAATCAGAGAAACTTTAATGGTCTAATATCTAATAGGTTAGGTAATGAGTTTCAATGTGTCAAGAAAGCTTGTTATAATTGTGGTAGTTTTGAGCACTTACAGAGAAATTGTTATAAAACAGACCACAAGTGTGGAATCATTGGAGGAGGGTAAATCACCAAAACTTTTCAAAGAAAACAAACCCTCATCCTAACAAAAACATGATTCCTAGAGCAGTGTTAATGAGGAATGGGAATACAAAATCAATTGTCACTGCTTCTCCCAAATGGGTTCCAACCATCGCTAAGCAAAGAGTAAACACGGCTAAGCAAAATCAAACCACCGATAAGCCAAAAATCACCACAGATAACAAAGAAGTTTTAAAAATTCCAAAGGTGATAACTGATACAGTGGTTGGAAATCATTTTATGCTGTTAAGGCCTCAGCTAGTTGGCAATGGAAACCTAAGACCAAGGTTTTACATCATGTCAACTGCGCATCAATGGACCTAAATAAATTTGATTATATTGATGCAGGCGCACCCAAGTCAGTATTGGCTTGGGTCCACAAAAGAACTAATCTGTTTAATTTCATGTGCAGGCAATTTACCGATGAGCTAAAAGACAAAGGAGTTTTTGATAGTGGTTGCTCGGGCACATGACTTGGGATGGGAGCAACCTGGAAGATTTTGAAGCTTTTGATGGAGGATATGTGGCGTTTGGAAATGATCCTAAGGGAGGAAAGATACTTGGAAGAGGCACAATCAGAACAGGGAACTTGGACTTTGAAAAAGTCTAATTGGTACAGGGACTTAAGTACAATTTATTCAGTGTCTCTCAAATGTGTGATAAGAAAAATTGGGTACTTTTTGGTGAAACTGAGTGTGTGGTGTTGTCTCCTGAGTTTAAGATGCATGATGAGAAGTTTATACAACTTAGGGTACCTAGGAAGGAAAATATATATTGTTTTGATCTTAAAGATGTAATTCCTAATAGGTCCTTAACTTGTTTGTTTGCTAAAGCATCTGTGGATGAGTCTAAGTTATGGCATAGAAGATTAGGTCACCTCAATTACAAAACAATCAATAAACTGGTTAAAGGGAACTTAGTGAGAGGGTTACCTTCTAAGGTTTTTGAGTGTAAGGAACCTGTGTGGCTCCTGTCAAAAAGGAAAACAACATAGAGTTTCTTGTAAGTCCAAAACTGTCAACACCATTTCACAACCACTGTTTATGCTTCATATGGACTTATTTGGACCTACTTTGTCAAGAGTTTGAACCATAAGCAGATTGCCTAGTTATCATCGATGATTATAGTAGATTTTCTTGGGTTTACTTTTGGTCGCTAAGAGTGAAACTACTGAAGTTCTCAAGAGTTTCATTACTAAGATAGAAAATCTAGTAAATCATAAAGTAAAGATAATCAGATGTGATAATGGAACTGAGTTTAAGAATGCCGTGATGAATCGCTTTTGTGTAGATAAATGTATAGAAAGACAGTTTAGTGTTGCTAGAACACCACAACAAAATGGTGTAGTTGAAAGGAAAAATAGAACACTAATTGAGGCTGCTAGGACTATGTTGTCAGAGTCTAAGTTACCAACTACCTTTTGGGCTGAAGTGAGGCACTGCATGTTATGAGCAGAATAGAAGTAAGGTAGTGAAGCCTCATAACAAGACCCCCTATGAGCTGTTACATGATAGGAAGCCAATGATTGCATTCCTAAAACCTTTTGGTTGTCCTATTACTATCTTGAATACCATAGACTACCTAGGCAAGTTTCAAGAAAAAGCTGATGATGGATACTTTTAGGCTATTCATCAAATAGTAAAGCCTTTAGAGTATACAATAGGAGGACTAGAATTGTTGAAGAAAATCTACATGTTCAATTCAGTGAAAAGACTCCTAGTGTTGAGACCAAAGGACCAGACTGGTTGTTTAACATTGATATGCTAACCAAATCTATGAATTATGAGCCTATCATTGCAGAACCTTCCACTAATGTTGATGCAGGTACTCAAAAGGATTCTGATGCAGAAGCACTTTCTAAGGAAGCTGATTCTCCTAAAGAGTTCTATTTGTTTGAAAAGTGGAAAGCTAGTTCTGTCTCACCCATCATTGATAAGCAAGGTCCCACAGATGATGATGTCTTGAATATCGAGGCAATGGTGATCATAATCAAGATAAGGATGAGTTATTGAAAGATAATTCAGTGTTGGTAGAAGAAATTGAAAAGAAGAAAAGCATGCCGAAAAGCAATCGCTAAGTCAAATGTAAGCACAGATAGAGATAATGCAAGCACGGCTAAGCCAACAACTTCTACCACTGTCATCACAAGTGAAATCTGCTGTAAGTAATGATAGTAGTACTTTCTTTGGACCACATGCAAAGCCATTACATGGTGAAGAGGAGTATCCACATGATCCCGATATGCCCGCTTGATTGAAATTGATAATCCTACTGATGATGAAGACATGGATGATTTCTTCAATGCTGATTTAACTAATGTGGAACATGTCATTCATGAAAGTCCCATGTTACTCAACAAGGATACACAAGATTCATCCCAAGGAACAAATACTTGGAAACTTGAATACTCCAGCTCAAACAAGAAGCAAGGTTAAGAACACAGAACCCTTTCCTGAACATGGGTTCTTTGCAAGATCACTTCACAAAAGAAACAAATCATAAAGATCTCGCAAAATTGCCTATTTGCTCGTTTTCTGTCTCAAAAGGAGCCCAAGAGAGTTGAAGAAGCATTATCTGAAGAAGGATGGGTAGAATCAATGCAAAAGGAGCTTCTTCAGTTCAAACTTCAAGAGGTTTGGACATTGGTAGAACTTCCAAATGGTAAGAGGGCAATTGGGACAAAATGGGTGTTCAAAAACAAAAGGGATGAAAGAGGTATTGTTGTGAGGAACAAGTCAAGGTTGGTTGCTCAAGGATACACACAAACCGAAGGCTTGGATTATGATGAAGTGTTTGCTCCAGTTGCAAGAATTGAGGCTATTAGATTGTTTTTAGCTTATGCTTCATTCAAAATTTTGTTGTGTATCAAATGGATGTTAAAAGTGCATTTTTGTATGGCACAATTGATGAGGAGGTTTATGTTTGTCAACCTCCTGGTTTTGAAGATCCCGATCATCCTGACAAGGTCTACAGGATGAGGAAGGCTATGTATGGTTTGCATCAAGCTCCTAGGGCATGGTATGAGTGCCTGTCCACTTATTTGATGGACAATGGGTTTAAAAGAGGACTGATTGATAAAACTTTGTTCATAAGGAAGCACAAAGATGATATTTTATTGGTTCAGATTTATGTAGATGACATCATCTTTGGCTCAACCAATAAAGAGCTATGCAAATATTTTGAGAAGCTTATGCATGATAAGTTTCATATGAGTTCTATGGGAGAACTCACTTTCTTTTTGGGGCTACAGGTTCAACAAAGGACTGATGGTATTTTCATTAGTCAAGACAAGTATGTAGCGGATGTTTTGAAGAAGTTTGGGTTTCAGGATGTGAAGAGTGCTAGTACACCAATGGAGACTCGGAAACCATTGCTACCTGATGATGGAAGTACCAGAGTTGATCAAAAGTTGTACAGGTCCATGATTGGATCTTTGATGTATCTCACCGCATCTAGGCAGATATTATGTTCTCAAGATGTGTGTGTGCAAGATTTCAAGTTACCCCTAATTCATCACACATGAATGCTGTTAAGAGAATCTTTAGGTATCTTAAGGGTCATCCTAAATTGGGCCTTTGGTACTCAAAGGATTCTCCTTTGATTTGGTGGCCTACAGATAGTGACTATGCCTGGTGCTAGTTTGGATAGGAAGTCTACAATGGAGGATGTCAGCTTGGGAAGCAAACTTATTTCATGGCAAAGTAAAAAGCAAACTATTGTGGCAAATTCTACAACCTGAATATGTGGTCGCTGCTAGTTGTTGTGGTCAAGTTCTTGGATTCGAATCAATTGTGGACTTTGGGTACAATTTCATGCATACTAAGATTTACATTGATAATAACAATACAATATGCATCATTAAAAATCCTGTTTTACATTCTAGAACTAAACATATTGAGATAAGACATCATTTTATTAGAGATTGTAATGAGAAAAGGTTGATTCAAATGGTAAAAATCCATACTGATTTCAATGTTGTTGATCTTCTCACCAAAGCTTTTGATGTGGGGAGGTTTCAGTATCTTGTTGTTAGTATTGGAATGATTAATCTCTAAATTCTCAAATTGTTTTGTACCAGTTTGTATATGTATTGAACTGTTATTATGTAATCTTAGTTTTGCTATTTTTGTTTCTAACCACTGATAGTTTGTTTCTAACCCCTGATAGTTTGGTTCAAAACCATGCTAGTTGTCCTGTTTTTACTAACCATTTTGCAGATACAAGAAAGATCATTATAGAAGTAAAAGAAGTACCGAAGTTCATTGTTCATTCATTCAAAATACATACCTTACAATGCAACTTCAAGTGCAAATTAAAAGACTACTTATATACATGATTTCCTATTACTATCCTTGCTCACATAGTTCCTTCCAGTTGCTGGATATGCATTTGTCATATGCATGACCAGTACGACGAAGAAGCTAAGGATCAAAATGGGAAGGATGGATTGATGAAAACTAAGATGATGACGATGACCACAAGAGATGCAAAGCACAAAGGACATAGTCATATCATACTTGCATCTGCTGGTTTCACCAAAAGCATCATTCCATTTTCCTTTTCCCTTCCCCACGATATGTGAAGAAGCACCACAACCTGGTGTTGGTAGACCAAGAACCACCTCTCTGTTGTTTGGGAGTGGTGGGTTTCTTGCTCGTGGTCTTGTTTGGGGTTGGGATGATGAAGGTTGGGGGTTTGAATTTTTCTTCTTTGAGGAGTTATCGAGTCCTCGATGCATCACTTGATTCACCACACTATCATCTTCTGATGTTGGAAGAAATGGGGATTTTCTTGGTTTTGTTTCTTGTGGAGGAGGTAAACTGCCATGGATTAGTGTCTTCTTCTAATGATGATGAGGATGAGGAGGTTGTTAGATCAACAACTTCTGGTTTATTCCAACTAGGGTTCCACATGGTGATTGGAGTTGATTGTGGATTTGGGAGTAATTAGGGTTTTGATGTTAATTGGTGTGTGCTATATGAGTTTGGGTTCTTTATATAAGGCATTAATGGGCTTTGGAAGTAAATGAGGGGCAGATTAAATGTGGTTGAGGAGTTAATGAGATTCTTGGGTATTGGACTGATATTAATCCAAAAAGTTGACCATATTGACTTACCTGTTCTAATCTGCGATAGGTCATTTGGATCCCCGATGGCTTTTTCTAACCACTGATAACCATAACCTTCTTCTCTGTGTTTGTTTTGTGTTTTTGAATTGCAGGAATGAAGGATTTGTGTACATAGAGCCGTGCTGATGTTTAACCTTCATATTTTGTGAGATTTTTTTTCACACAGATTTGCTTTCTATAACTCTTGGAAGTTTGGTTGAAGTGCTACTTTCTAACCACGGATGGTTTTCGTCTAAACGCGATAACTGTCAGAAATCTGATAGCATTTTGTTACACTCGCTCCCCGAGTATAAAATGGAAAGAAGAGGAATGAAGAGGAAAAAGAGAAGTAAAGAGGAAAGGAATTAAAATTATTTTTATCTTGTGTTGAGTTAGAAAGAGAGAAAGATGTAACAAAAAAAAGCTTTAAAATCAACTTCACTCCATTTCATCCCAATTTGGGAAGTAAATTAGGAGAGTAATTTTGATGTAATTTACTATCCTTTGCTTTCCTCTCCCCTCCTAAAAAATCTCAGGAACACAATTCCTTTTTATTACCATCCCAAACCTTTCCCTTTCACTCCAAAAAATAAACTCGGGAACAGAGTTGGATACTACAGGGGTTGCTGGGTAACTTTTGCAAAAGTATATTATTTCCCCCAAATCACGGATGGATCATTTCTTTGATCTTCAAACCACTTCTATTGGCGCTCTTATTAACTCTAATCACTTATCTTTGCATAATTCACAAAACCCACATCATAACCATCATTCATCACAATGGCTGAAAAGTTTTCCACTTCACATAACCTTGTTGCTATTCTCACAAAGAATGATCGATCTGAAGGGTTTCATCAAATGATTGATTTCCTTGTTCACAGTCCTATTCACTATGCCTTAACTGTTTCACCCACCATTTTTAAAGCCTACATACATCAATTCTGGAGGAATGCTAAGCTTGAAAAGGTTGACGGAGTAGAAGTGTTTAGCACTGTTCTGGATGAGAAGGCTATTTCTGTTTCTGAGGAGATCATTAGGGATGTTTTACGTTGATGATGCCGATGGTGTTGATAATATTTCAGATGTTGAGATTGTGGCTGGTTTGGAAAGATTAGGTTATACCCACAGAGGTGATAAGGTACAATATTTTAAGAGTTTGTTTTCAAAACAATGGAAGTTTCTTATTCACACCTTATTGATGTGTATGAGTAATAAGACCATAGGATTTAATGACTTTCCTTCCAAAATTGCTACTGCTATTATTTGTTTGTCTGATGGAAGAAAGTTCAATTGGTCTAAGATGATCTATGAGGGGCTAGTTCAAAACATTAGGAAAAAGGGTAAATACTATTTGTATCCTAGGTTTGTTCAGTTGATTGTGGAAAGTCAAATAGAGGAGCCTGTTGAGCATACTCATGAGTATGAAGTAAATTATATGCTTTCTAAGGTTTTTGCACATATGAGGAATCAGCCACAAAATGTACACATTATAGATGTTCCTTTATTTCCTCATATGATTCCTTTGCCCACTGATCATGAGTTTGATGAGGATTCTACTCCAACTGAAACCACTGCTGATGTAACTCTAATCCTCGATAGAATACTCAGAATCTGATAGTGTATCTCAATCCATTTCTAGTCAACCTCAAACCACTGATACAACCATTGTTTTCACTAGGAGATTGAAGGGCACTGAGCTACCTCTGCTAGTGGTGTTGCTCATGAGGCTGTCACTGTGGTGAAGGTGACATGATTGAAGGGCTTCCACTCATCGATACATGCTTAGATGCGTCGATCGGATAGTGGAAACTTAAATAAGACCCAACCTTTGGCAACTCCTAATGTGGAGAGTTCCTTGGAACTTAACACAGGTGGAGGAATCCCTAGCCACTTGGCTAATACAGTGGTGCATAGATGTTCGTGCTCGGTCTGATGCTATGTTTTCTATATCCAAGGATTCACCTCTCTGAGCAGTTCACACATACGTACGAAGTGATGAGGATTGGTTGGAACCTGAACATGAATTGACGGATTCTGAGTTTGTACATGATGACTTTTCCAATGAACCACCTCTGGACCGTTCACACAGTCAAGTGGGGAGGATATTCTTAAACGCTTAAATGAATTGACGGCTAAATGTACTAAGATGGAGGAGACGATCTCGAATCTCAAGGAATTGGTTGGGTTTCATGAAAAGGATATTAGGCGCCAAGGTGGTTTTGGTTTTGGAGAAAATGAAAAGGCCTGGGATTGCTGCTTTAAGGAAGCTACGGAAAAAGAAGGTGGCCTCCTCTCCACCAATATGGAGGATGTATCCAAACAGGGAGGAGTGAAGGCAAGAATTCAGGGGAGGTGTAATGTATCTATGGAAGAAGATGTTGATATTGGAGATCAAACATTTTGGTATCCGATAAAGATGGGAATGAGGCGCTTCTTGAAAATATGAAGAAAGTTGTAGAAGATGTAGTACGTAACACAAACACTGATGGTATGTCCGAAACCACCTTAGTACTCTTCTAACCACCGATGTTGTAAATGCATATGGCAACTATAACCACTGCAACTATACCTACTACAATCATACCCACTGCTATCATAACCACTTCCACTGTTGTAACAACTCTCTCTGTATCACCACCTAAGTCTAAAGAAGTTGAGAAAGAAGCTGCTAGTACATTGATAAATCTAAGCAAAACTTCATCTACTTCTACACCTGTTTTATCTGTTCATTCTACTACAACTAAACCTAAACCCAGAGGAAAAAAGTTTAGTTATTGGTGAACCTTTGAAGAAGAAAGTGATTCAATCTGATGTTGGAAAAGGTAAAGGGGTTGCAATACCAGAACTAAAGTTTAAATCTAAAGCAGAACAAGAAGCTTATGATGCAGAATATGCAAAGAATATGGTTGCTGAAGAACAAGAAGCTTTAGAGAAAAGAAAGCAGAAAGAAGAGGAAGCTAGTCAGAGAATGTTAGCTATATGGTATGAATCACAAAACTTTCTTCAAGCTTCTCAACAAATACATGATGAGTATACTGCACAATAATGGAATTTATTGGATGATAAGGAAAAAGCTAGGCTTTTGGGTGAATGGGCAAGGAAGGTTGGTAATGAAAGGAAGCAAGTTATAAGAAAGAAACCTCTTCAATGGCACAAGATGAGGAATGTATGAATGAAAATTATTAAGAATTCAGGCATTCACATTTCTGAAAATCTTAGTAAATGTTCATTTGAAAGAATTCTTGAGATTTATGAAAGATGTATGAAGATTAATCATGATGATTACTGTCCAATGAATTCTGAGAAGGATGAAGAGTGGATTAAGAAGCATGATGAGTGGATGCAAAGTAAAAGAAAGAGAAAATAAGAGATTCATGAGATATCTGATTCTAAAAGATTGAAAGAAGTTGCAGATGTTAATCAAATTGTTTCTTATGAGGCTTAATGATGGAAGTGAAGGAGTTTGGAAAATTCAAAGACTCAACAATGAAGTTTATGAGTATAATAAATTTTCACAAATGCTTCAGTATTTTGAAAGGGATGATTTGATGAATCTTTGGAGACTTTACAAGAATAAGTTTGGTGAAGTACATCCAAATGATTATCATGAGAGACTGGTCTATTATAATTTGAAGATTTTATTTGAACCAACTCATGATGAACCTGAGTGGAAAGGACTCTACAATGGTACTGTAACAAGATGGTTTTTATAACAAACTTATGGAGTTCATGTTTTAACTGGGAAAAGTTATTCACATGCTTGTAGAAGGTGAATATCCTCAGTTGAATAAGTATCCAGGGAATTATTGCTCGATGTTGAAACCTGTATTATCAAGATGCTATTACCCTATGATGGTCAAGCTTATGATTTGTTGAAGAAATATGAGACAATTCTTAAATCTCATAAGTGTTTGGCTACATCCTCCATTTCAGATGTTTTGAGCTTAAAGGAAACTTAAGAATTCTGTTGGAATGTATCAAGTTTAGGGGAGAATTGTTGGGTTTTTAGTTCCTTGAATCATGAATTACTTTAAGTATTGGAACCACGGACAGGTTTGATATAACCACGGACAGAAGAATGTAACCGCTGATAAAGACAACCACGGGTAGTAGTAGTGTGTAACCACGAATGATATATTGTAACCACTACTAGTGTTTTGTATAGTCGGTTTAGTTTATTGTATTAGATAAATATGGTAAAGATATTTATCTTGTAGGTTACGTATTGTATTATGTAAAGGACTCCTTAGTCTATAAAAGGAGGTCCTAGGTTAGATTAGATATACGTGAAAGTTATATATCTAAGGTCGATACACTTCAAGGTTGCAAAACCCTAATACTGTAAAGAGTATTCGTATTAATTAATAATATTGAGGTGTTGAATGTTAACTGTTCTTCTTCTTAAGATTAAGTGTTAAATTCCGCGTAATACTTAATAAGCTTTTATTCTAAGATCAAGAAGCTTATGATGCAACCGCTGATAAACTTAAAACGATTTAAGGAAGCTACGGAAAAAGAAGGTAGACTAAGATCTAACCAAGAATGTAACAACCAACATTTTTAGGATAACATTTACTCATAAACTTAAAACGATTTACTTTAAACACGTGATTTCATGCTTTAACGTATAACCGTTATGTTAACCCGCGTATAAAGAAAAACAAATTTGAACATATACCGACACTAGACTAAGTTTAGTCTACGTCTAATAAGTACTTTATGACTCTCATAAGCATGTTTCATAAGTCATTTACATTTGATTTTTTAAGTTTTACGTAAATCATTGATACTTGTATTAAGTCTCATGCATACATGCAATACGAAACCAAACTCACCACATTTGCATTATAAACTTATACATATACTTATATCCTTCATAATTAAATTTCCCTCCATTTTTTAGCTTCCCAAAATCAGCCACTATATATACATACACCAACATATGCTTTTAAGCTTATAAATCCCATATTTACTCCTTTTCTACAAAGTCCTAATAAGTCAAGCCAAGGTCACATGCATCCCCCCTCCTTTGCAAACCGACGGCTCTATGAGCCTCAAACCACACATAAAATTTTCTTTCTGCCCCAATTGATCATACACATTCATGTGAACTAGGTTGGACCATTCATACTTACCAAAAGTTTACCTATATAAGGACCCTTTGCTAGCCATTTCTCACACACTCAAAACACAAACTCCTTCACCATTTTCTCTTTATTTTCAATAGCAAACAAGGGTTAAGTAAAAGGTATGCAAGTATTCGGTTAAGTTGGTTTAGGGTTGGTTAAGGAAGCTTGGGTTTTTGAACTTCAAAGTAGGGTTTTCTAGGGTTTTCATTATGCTCTTGTGCACCAAACATCACCAATCTTTTTCGCGGTTAAGATTCATTGTTCGCTGAACTTGCGTACTTATTCTGTATTCACTACTTGTTGAGGTGAGTTTTCATGCCCCGTTTTATACTTTTCTTGGGGGAAAATGATACCCAAATGTTATTTTGAAATGTTATACGCTGTGTTACACTGTCTTTCATACTTTTTGGACAAGGTGTGCGTTTATATTGAAATATTATTCTTATTGTGTGATTCCTATTATGTGGACTCTTACTGTGTTGTTCTTACTGTGTGATTCTTACTGTGTGGATCTTGACAATTGGTAAATAGTATAACTTTGGGAAGAGGCATCCAATATAACTTTAGGAAGAGGCATCCAGTATGTGTGGATTTTTAAATGTGTGGTTTATGACATGAGGCACAGTTGTTGCGTTTGTGTGATTTCATTATGCGCTTTCATATAAATCATTCTCACTATTTTCCTATAAATTTTATATGCATAGCAACCGCGATTTACTTTCTAAACCTGTGAGCTCACCAACTTTATATTGATGTTTTCTAATATTTATTTTCATGTGATATTGTTAATAATGCTTAAGGAGGATAGAGCTTCCTACTTAGCCATAGCAAGACCTAAGCTTAACCCTCACGGGTCATTTTCGTTGGCTAATTTTCATTAGTACACTACTTAGGAACTATGTTGATTATTTAGTGTATTTGAGATTATGTTGACTTGTATTTTTCTTGAGTCGTCGGAACTCCTATGTATGACTTTTTATAACTATGTTGCCGTGGTTTTGACTAGTCATGAAACAAGTTTCCTCTATGTGTCGGGCAACGTCATGACAAGTTGTATGAATTCATTTAGCATTCTCTACTTTTATACCAATGTGCTATGATGATCGTCTCAGTCATACCTCACGTTTTCGGCTTAGGATGGTTGTGACAAAGAAAAAACTATATCAACATATGTTGATACAATATAACTACAAATACAAGAGATCCACAATTTTAAAACCCTAATATTGTGAAAATCAAAATTGACCACTAATTTTTACACATAACATAAACATCAGTAACATGATTCAAAACTTGAGTATTGAAGATCTGACAAAAAAAAGAAAGAAAAAAGGAACCAAAATGTTGAGAAGCCCTAATTATCACAATACAAAGTTTTAGACACACAAATACATGTGATAACTATCACAAATACAAAGATTTAGATACATAATCCATTCAACCATCCATCCTTAATTATTTTATCGCTATATAACACGACTGCATAACCAGTCTGTGGTTTTAAGTTCAAACATATTACAAAAAAAGGAAAAAACACACATGTTTTTTATCACTAATAACCATAGATAAAACTCACTAAAACACGCACAAAAAAACTAATATAATGAAACCCTAGAGCTAAAGCAATGAGTATATGCCCCTAGAGATTTGAAATGCGTGGCTTTTCATTCGATTTACTGAAACACCCAAAACATTTTTTAAATGGAATCTTATACGTCGTATAGGGCTACACAGTGTATAAACCTTTTCACTTAAAATTTCACAATTTACGAAAGTTTGACTTACATGACTCGATAATTCACGAAAATCATAGACATGTTTCAATCATCATATATTTTATGTTTATACAAAGTTTTGGCATTAAGAGTGCGTGAAAGTCTAATATACCAAAATGCGGGTGTTGATCCAAACACTCATTTTACCCATTTTCAGGATATACACTTAACATCATCATATACATAATCAAGTCTGAAAAGGTGAACTTGAAAGCGTTTAAGTACCAAAATACAACATTTTTGTTTTTGCATGGTACATAAAGCGGGTATATGTCGTGTAGTGATGGGCATATGCTCAATTTCCTGTATAGCACGATAAGGACTCAGTGAAAAGAATGATATTTCTATAGTCGGGGTAACACTAGCATCGACCTGATACCTTCGTCCTACCTCATAAGAGAAAAGTGGATCGATCGGGTTGAAGTTATTTAGGGTGAAGAGAAGGGTTCATGTGGTGAATGAGGATGGAGATGGTCTTTATGTGTTATGATGCGAGAGAGAGAGAGAGAGAGAGAGAGAGAGAGAGAAGGGTTCATGTGGTGAATGAGGATGGAGATGGTCTCCATGTTTTATGATGAGAGAGAGAAGGGGGTATATGTTCCTGCCCATGAGAGCTAGTTCCAGCTTAGCCTAATTTCATATATCATATGGTATATATAGGGTGGAATTAGGGTAAGGGATGAGGAGATGGGGGCCTATGGGCCTATCCATGACTTGGGCCTATCCATGACTTGGGTCATTAGGCCTTATTTGACTATTGGGCTTGTCTAGCAATATTCAAGCCTAGGGACTTAATGTATGTAGTGTAATATACATACGTCATCAATTTGAAAAACACTTGGGGGTGTTTAACTTTTTCTAGCATGGTATTAAGTTCACTACTTGCCTACTAATAAAAAAACGAGAAGTAACTTCCAACATGCATCATTCCTTAAGCTTTCTTTGTCCTCATAAACCTACAAAACATTCAACAAATGAAACGTAAACTTTCGCTTAGTAAGTAAATGAAAATAACCAGCTATCATATATGATTCAATCATCTTGAATCATTCACTTCTCATCGCTAGTCCATTTGAGTACACCAACCTAAAACTTGTATAAATAACATTTACATCAAATCATCAACAAGTATCAACATAAACCATCACATGTCATAGCTAGTTGTATAAGCTAGGCTAACAACTTACATTAGCTAGTTAATACTAACCACCCTAATTCTAGCATTTGGGTCCATGCCATCTAATCCTTACTTCTTATGCTCATAACACATTCATTCCCGTAATTCATTAATACCATAAAGCAGATACAATAATAAGTTATAACTACTTCACTTACCTCAAAAGGTGGCTAATCTACCACGAAGTGTCATCACCAGTTCACTTGATTCCTAAACAAGAATTACTATCAATACTTATCATTTCTCAAATGCATAAAAAGGAAATAGGGTTTAACACCCCACATCTGTATACTCAAAATGCTTCTTAACATACATATGATCATTTATCATGATCATATGAAAAATATCCAAATTATTAATTTATTCATAAAGTGTTAAGGAACTTAATTCTCTTACATCATTACTTTCATAAATTTGTCTCAAAACCCTCTTTACCCAAAACCATCAATTTGACACATGAGCCGTAACTTCTTATATTGCAATTCAATAAGAATTGGGCATAATTACTTTAGGGGATTATAGCTAGGGATAGATTTCTTGGATTGAAATACTAATTCACCTTCAGTTTATCACTTGGAAATGATCTCTTTCCCTCCTTGTTCTTAAGACATGTCCCACACACACATATGAACCAACTAACCAAATGAAGAAAGCTGTGAAAGTCAAAAGGAAGGTTTTGACTTATAAAATCTAGTAGAAGTTCCTCAATAAATATGACACTTTTGGTCTCTCAAATCTCATTTTTATGACTATGGCCACAATAATTTTCCATACCCATATAGTACTTAACACTTAAACTTTTTGTTTGAGTTTCCTCTTAATTTAGTGACTAACCAATCATAATAGGTTTTCAAACACATAAAAATTATGGTCAAACATATATAAGGGTATTTAATACTATAAAATACTTCAACGGGTTTCGGGGTGTAACATTTATACTTCAAACCAAATATTTATACTTTTGTTACATTTAGTCCCTGTGAATATAAAGAATACAAAAACAAATCAAGATCAAAAATAATAATAATAATAATAATAATAATCTATACTATATAAAATGGAAAAATGGTCAAAGTGTAAAAAGTGAAAAAAGTTGAAAGTTGAATGTTGAAAACATGGTCAATGGAGAGAGAAATAAATAATATAATTAATACTCTTATTAAAACACCCCATTACTTAAAAGTACAATAATTTATTCACATTGTACACCCAATTAAAAGCACATCTACCAAATTAAAAACAACCAATTGAAACCGATACGGGTTGACCGTTGAAACCGATACGGTTGACGTTGAAACCGATACCGGGTTGACCCTGGGGACGCTTCAAAACCCGGCGGGTGACCCAGTTTAATTTGACATGTTTTCGACCCAACCTATCAGTTTGACTCGGTTTAAATCGACCTGTTTTTTTATCTGAACGGTTCAACCAGTTGAACCACCCGGTGAAATCGGGTTTCAAATTTGACAAAATTATATGAGAAATGATGAAGTAGTTGTGGAACCCGTGACAATTTTTTTGAAAAGGAGAGACAAGTAATTGTAGTTTTTGGTTTATTTTGCTTTGACACATGTAATTTGTCATTTGTATAATGTTATATTAAAAAATGTTGCTCTTGCACCATTTAAGGGACTAGCATATATGAATCGTCGTTTAAAAGTTAATATATATTGTATAGCCCTTTTCCAACGTATCAATAATGTTATGTAAGTTTATTAAAATCACTAAAAATAAATAGTATTGTTATCTTTAGCGATAATTATTTAAAACCTCAAACAAATAAATTTTGAACAATGCATAAATATCTATACAAATTGATAGTACAAAATAATCTTATGGTGATATCCAATTTGCAAAGTTACAATTTTAAAAGCCACACACCAAATGATAAACGTTACACATGTAAAAAATATAGTTATCACTGCCTAAATTACTGACAAAACAAGAAAAAGGGTCACACATGTTGGCTATACCTCTAAACTACAATATAATATTGCCAACTACATAATACCGTTGGTTTTTTTAATGCTTGAATCTATTATTACTAAAAATCTTAATAACTTAAAACAATCATATTAGAAAATATATCACACACTTAGACCGACTCCAAATAATTTTTTAAAAAACTATATATTTATGCTGCTATGCAACCACACATCATAATTGTAGTTATTCGAAAACGATTCTCTAATGCTACAAATACAGTTTGTTGAAAGAAACTTATGGGTCATCGGAACTTTGCAGAAAACTAGACATCGCTGCCGCTAGGCGCGGGTACTCGTCTAGTAATAATAATAATAATAATAATAAAACCATTTCATAGCTTAATTGAACCACCAACTTGCTTCCATAAACCATCCTCACAAACCAAAGTTAGATTTACTTTTTTAATAATACCTCTCTCTCTCCGAATACATAAAACACAAGACTTTAATATGACATCTATTTAGTATTCCACAAAATCTAAACGATTTTTGGTTATAGGTTTGTATAATAAACTGAATATTTAAAGTGCTCACTCGTATATTCGATAATCGATATTGACTTAGTAACTAATTAAATTTATTGCCAAAATATCTTTTACTTTTATAACCAAGTAATAAATATACTGTAATTGTCTTTTCATTTTAAGTTTTGAATTTCTTGTCTTTTTCTTCAAGTAAAATTTAGCGGATACCTTAACTACATTGTACTAAAACTATAAAGTGAAGATACGAAACCTATAAGAAAACAAAAAGCTTCTGTCTTACACAAAAACACGTCAAAACACACATACAGACGGCTAAACTTGGAGAAAAAGATGGCCAAAGATAGTTGTCTGTCAAGAATAACAACTGGAGTTGCTCACGGTGGTGCCGTTGGTGCCGCTTTTGGTAAACCCTTCTTATTATTATAGTTGCTTTTTGTTTCTTAATTATTTTAGAATACTAGTTGCAACAGATTGTGTTGGAACACTTTAAAATGCTGAGCGCGCGACTTGAGCCTGATCTTAGCAAGCTTTTCTATTATTATTTGATCATTTGTATATCACTTAATTTTCAGGCGCTGCATTTGGAACTTATGATGCCTTTACGCGCAGGGTATGATCTTATTATCATTCTTGAAGCTTTTATTTTAAACATATAATGATAATGATATATTTCATGATGGGAAGCAGATACCTGGACTTATAAAGATAAGATATGTCGGACAAGCAACGCTTGGTTTTGCTGCAACGTTTGGTCTTTTTGTGGGTGCACGTAACTTAATATACTATCAGAATTAAGTCCTACTAAGAGAGTTCTTTGTTTATTAAAAACAATAAACCTTAGTTGTCTTTATAAATTCTATTGCTGATGTACACAATTCTCTTATTTAATTCAATCACAAGTGCAGTATTCTTGTTGGCCTTTTCGTATATTTTTTCTTCAAGTTTTTTTTTTTTTAGTCTGTAAAGTAGAACCACTTTTGCATCTGCCACTGTGGTTTGCTGCAAGTGTTTTTGGGTTTTCATTATAGTGGTCTTTTCTGTAGCCGCAGACAAACTATGGTGATGAGTGCAAATACCATATATTCTGTGAGATCTTTATTATGCGCATGTGGTGTGAGATTATTTAGCAATCTATGCATTAGGCCTTGAAACAGCAAAAGAAATTGCGATATTAGTTGAATATCTGTTCGGTGGTTCAACATAGAAAAGCAAATAATTGATATACCTAATAACGGCATAACCTGTTCCTGCCAATCGTTAAAAAAAAAAGAGATCGTTTTTATGGAGCCAAAATTCAGTAGTACAATTCACAAACCCTCTTCTTTTGTTGTAGATGTAAGTTTCAAGGGGGCCTCTATCTTTTCTTTTTCTTTCTTGTCTTTTTCAGCATTCTTCTGCTTCTTTAACCATATATTCAATCTCTTCTTGGCTCAGTCGGCGCTTTTCGTTAGTGATTGTGAACTTTTCTGATTTGCCAGAAAGCCTGTCTTCTGCCTTCACGTTCAAGATACCATTGACAAATTAATAGTCAACTGTCCAAATTAATATTCAAGTGTCCAAATTAATATTTTAACAAAAATATTGTTGTAAGTTACATGCTCGTTAATTTGTTAAAGCAAAGCGAATACACTCTGAAGTTGTAATACACCAAAACCTATTACAAATACAAAGAATACTTTGCTAATTGACCATAATTGTTAAATTTTAACTTTCAAGTTTAAACACCAAAATTATATATTTAAACGACCTAGACCCGAACCTAAATTGATCCAAACCCGAGTTCTAAACAAGGTCGGGTTCGGGTATAGTTTTTTTGAGCCATGACCAGAATTGACCCGACCCGAATGACCCGAACTTGGCCGGGTCAACCCGATTCACACCCCTAGCTTACTCTTTTAATAAACTCTCTTTTCTTTTCTTCTTCTTTTTTTTTTGATCTAATGTTAAATTATATTCAAAGGAAAAAAAATTACAAAAAAAACACGACAACTTAAGATCCCATAACGATCTTCTTTGCCAAACCACATACGAATACCATCTTCGTATTTTTTGACACCATTCAGGGACGGAGCTAGGAATTTTGTTAAGAGGGCTCAAAATGCTAGGAATTTTGTTAAGAGGGCTCAAAATGTTTTTCGATAGTAACATATAATTTTTTGTTTTATAAGCTTGACTGAATTTTGAATAGTTCGACATACGTGTTCAATGATATTTGTCTCGATAGTAACATAAATTACTTGATTAGTTGAGAAAATAAACAAAACAAGCAAAGGTTAGCATAAATTGTAGCGAAGATGGTTTAATCATAATACGGACTAATGTGGTGGTTTTTTGCAAAAAAAAAAGTTCAATCATAGTATTATAAACAGAATTGAAATGATACATTATAAACTAGATGGGGTAAATTGAACTTTTTAATAAAAGTACAACAGGAAAGTAATTATATATTATGAGAATATTATATTACTACTATATTAACGATAAATGCAGACAATTATTTTTTTCATAGAGTTAATTACATAAATGGTCACTGTGGTTTGTCGGATTTTTCACTTTCAGTCACTGAAGTTTTTTTTTTCCGAGTTCAGTCATTGTGGTTTCATTTTATCACGGATCCAAGCCATTTTCGTTATCTCCGTTAAAAATCTCGTTAAATACACACACGTGACAATCACGTGAGGGCTATTTTAGTAATTTCATTTTTTTTCCTCGCTTCCCCTTGTTTTTCCACTTGCCTACTTATTTAGGGGATTGAAATTGGTAGTCAAAATATATAATTAACTCTAAACACACACACGAACAGTAGAACAGAAAAACACTACCATCTTGTGAAGCTCATTGATAAATGCCCTATTTTTTCATTTTATTTTTGTCATTTTTCCCCTTTGAGGGTTGTAACATCGTGGACACCAAGGAATCCAGGAAGAAGATTCAACACACACGAATAGTAGAACAAAAAACACTACCATCTTGTGAAGCTCGATCATGGATTAATGCCCCATTTTTATTTTTATTTTCATTTTTCCCCTTTAAGGGTTGTAACATCATGGACACCAAGGAATGCAGGAAGGAGGTTCAACACTTGTGCTAATGATACAGGTTTTACTGACCAGGTTTTAATATTTATATTGTCTCGTTATACCTATGGTCTACCCTAATGCACTAACAGGCAGTGTACCCGGTCGTGTGTAGTGTAGTATTTGGTAAAACCGAGGTCGTCCCAAGAGCTATGTGTGTTGGATTATTACTAAGTCTAGATGTCACATATTTTAATATGATTTCGGTAAGGAATTAATTAGTTAACTACTAAAGAAGATAAAGGCAAAGGTTCAATCAATAGAGGAGAGTGGTGCTAACCTAGTTAATCATCCTAGCTAGTAATGTCTACGTCTAATTACTTCCAATTACTTCAGGTGGGGTCAAAGTCGAGAGGACAGCATTTGGTCAATTCGCCCTAACCTATCAGCAAAGATGCCACCACTGGAGAAGTCTAGTGTCCCCTCATAAGTCCAGTTGTTCCTGGTCTCCTAAGCCGAGTCATTAGGTACCGCTACATGCTAGACTTATAATACTGAGTGTCGGGGCGTTAGCAACTTAAACACTCACCCCTTAATTCTTAAGTTCATCCAAACGGTAGGTGATCAGTTGGTCAAATCGCACAAGTAGAAAGGGTCGTCAGTTGGTCATATCTTACCCTTCCCGTCTCAGTCTACTCACTTAGGGTCAGTTGGTCATATCTCCTAAGTAACTAGCCTCTACCGCCATTCAAAACTACCGAAACAAGGGTAGCTACCAATAAACTATGTATGCATACACTTAGAAATAATTATGCGGAAGTAATGTAAACGCAAACAAAACAATTAAAGAATCATAACTAGGCCAGCACCAAAAGGTGCTTAGCCGCTCATATTAACCATACAAATCAATTCAATATTCAATGTTACGAAATACATGAATCGAAAGTAAAGAAAAGATAAAATGCTAATGCTTATCGTATGGGAGTGATTTCTCCCTTGGAGATAGCTCTGTATGCTCCTCTAGACCTGCCTCTGGCTTCTTCCCACATTCTTTGGTTGTGGTATGTGAAATGGGATGCTCTGAAATGCTAGAAATCGTGGTGTATTTATAGGCCAGATCTGGGTTACGGCGTTAACAATAGAATAATTACGCCGTAATCCTCTATTTCTTCGTAATTTGCACTAGATCTGCTGGTTACAGCGTAACCTTATAAGTGGTTACGCCGTATCTTCAATATTTTTTGGTTACGGCGGAGTTTATGCAAGAGTTACGGCGTAGTTATCAGCGGCGCGGAACCTCATTTGACCTAATATAGTTACGTCGTAGTCTTTTGGGAGAGTTACGCCGTAATCTTCTGATGAGTTGGCTTTCTGAGTCACGCTTTAGTTACGGCGTAATGTGAGAGATGAGTTACGCCGTAACTTCTTCAAAGTGAGCATACTCGGATAAATCTTTAATAATTCTCCAATTCCGCGTCTCTTTAGCTCCAATGCTCGTAATTTTCCTGAAAGTGAAAAACAATGGAAAACAAGCGTAAATCCATATAAATGATATAAATTACAAGCATTATCGGAGGAAATTGACACTTAATATTCAGGATAATTTGATGTTATCAAATATCCCCCCACTTGAACTCTACTTGCCCTCAAGTAGACCTTATTAGATAGATTCCTAAAAAGATATCTCCCATAAACTGGAAAATATAAGTTTACAAATCCCTTATGCTAGAATAAAACAAAGTCGAACACCTCACGAAATGGGAACGAAACACTCAAATCTCTCAACTATTCTAAGTGTCAATTTCAGGGTGATCAATTAATCGCACAGTCATAGCATGTATTTTATTATAAGCTTGGCGGTTACACAAATCTCCACCACTAGAGTTAAGGGCTAAACAATTTTCGAAGGCAATATGGGTAGACACAACAAAGGTTAAGGGGTGGCTCGTCATTACTAACATGTCATGGCGAAGTGGACAAAATTAATGATACATGACCAAATCCATGGCCAAGACACCAAAGATTGCTCGCTGCATCACCTAGACACGCTTCATGACTAAAGGGTAGGATAAGACATGGGATATATAAATGGTGTAAAATAAAAATCAAGCAGATAGTCTAAATCTATAACTAAGTCATCACCACTTGCCGTCTGCCCAAAGTTCAAGTTTTGAAGTCAAGAAACTGGATAATGATGTACTAGGTAGATGTGTCATTAGAGGACGTCATGATAGGCACACTACCTTTTCTTCAACTGTTGGCATAATTACCATCTCCAATCTTCGAATGTGACCGAGGTGGCCTCCTCGATACTAAATCTATACAAAGCTCATAACATAATGCTTATAACATCGCACTTTACAATAAATACCATAACATCATTTTTTTTAACATAAAAGTAATAACTAAACATAATATCCCCCCACTTGAGATGAACAATGGGATTCGGGGGGTCTTCAATGATCTTTAAGAATATGTCGTCAACGAAAGCGTGATTTCCGAACCTTTCCACTTGAACCTTGAACTTAGGCAAATGATGACTTCCGAATCACTAATAAAGACTATAGGGTAGGCTAAGGTGTATAGGTGTATCGAAACAATACATTGGGTTAACAAAATGAAAGGAATGGCTCATATGGGTGTATCTAGGAGTATCTTGCACTAAAGGTGAGTGCAACAAAAGGGTTTCACATGGGGCTCGAGAAGTCGAGGTGACTAGTCGATAGACACACAATGGTAGGCTATTTGGGTGATAATCCTATTATATTTCCTTCTTAAACTGAAAAGTCTAAATACATCGAGCTAACTCAACATATCTCGTCTATAGTCTCAAAATGATGCAAAGGCCAACTTCTAAAGTTTACAAGCTACCGGCACACTCATAATTTGGTGGATTTGGGGTAAAATATTGGAAACGGATAAGGCTAATCTCACCATATAATATCAAGGGTTGTATGTGCTCGGCTAAGGTCTAATCTAGTTAGGTTAAGAAAAACATGTCAAAATCTTAAAAATGGCATAATTTTTCAAAATAAACTAGAAAAACGAGGGCAAAATAAAGTTCAAGAGATAATTCTACTCCCCCCCACTTGAATTGTACAAAGTCCCTTTTGTACTAAGCGTTAAATAAAAGTGAAGAGAAAAGTAGAATTAGAGCGAGAACTTCCCTGAAATTTTCTCCAAAAAGAAAGAAGGCCCACGAAAAAGAGACGTGCCTTCGTAGAAGCATCCATGAGCAAACTTCAATCCCTGAAATCACACTACCGACAAGCATAATTCTAAAAATAAAAAATGAAAAAAAGAAAAACAAACCTAACTCACTTTCGTAGGAATCACGGTTGCATTTAGCATATGCAATAAGCCTTTTAAACCACTTGGTGTCCCAAGTGGACGAGTGAAGTCTCGTGAGGGTTTACAGGGAACACACCCACAAAGTTCATTTAAAATACTAATACAAGGTTATTGTATTTTAAAAATGAAAAAAGTAAAACAGAGGATAGTTACGTCGTAACTCTTAGAAGGAGTTACGCCGTAACTAGGCAAAACCTGGCATACGCTGCAATAGTGTAGCTACGGCGTAACCACTGAGATGGTATTACGCCGTAATTGGTAATGCATCTGAAATTCTGCTGCAAGGGGTTGGTTACGGCGTAACCACTGAGAATAGTTACGCCATAACTATAGTCAGATCAACATGCTGCAACAGCAATCACTCCAAGTTTCCTGCAAAAATGGTTAAAAACACAAAACCCTATAGAAATGGAAATAAAACAAAAGAAAGGGATAATTCGGGTTGTCTCCCGAAAGAGCACTTTTCTTTATTTACGAGTCTTTAAGTTAGACTCAGAGTCGTGGGGCTTTATGGGGGCCTTTGGACTTGGCCAACCTCCTCTATGTCTTTCATTAAGTTATTCCTGATCCAAGCGACATTAGTAGCTGTGCGGAGGTATTCTTTGATTCCCACTTTCCGAACGTTGCAAAAATTTTCGTCCGGCCCCAAATGATACCTAGTGAATTCAAATCTTTAGGCGAAAATTGGTGGTGGTTTTTTATATTGGATCCCAAGGAGCTTGCACCTACTTTGCTCATACTCCTCATCTGCTAGGTCAGTCATCCTTGCTTTATATCGTGGCTCCTGGTGATCTATGATTCCCTTTATGTTGTAGTCATTGGTTTCAACTGAATTATCCAAATGCCTATACTTACAATCTTCTCTCGTGTCCGTCTTGTCATCATTTGTTGAGTTACCCGTATCTTGAGGAGTCTCTTCATCAGGATTATCTTCATTCATGCAATCCTTCCAAATTTTATTTTTAGTGGACGTATCCACTTTTCCATATTTGATCTTTACCCAATCATTAAATCTTAATCCACCTGACCATTGCAACTCAGTTCGCTTATTGTCAGTTGTTGAATTCCACAGAAATTCGTCAACTCCAACTCTATTGGCATTACTTCCTCCATTACAGTTGTCATCGTAAGGATCACACGAGGCCCAAGAATCCCCATCAATGGTCTTTATTATTTCGCACCAATGATTTCGACCAACGAGCCCCTGATCCGTGATTGTTGTTTCATGATTATTTTCATAGGGTTCACTGAGATAAAGATCAGTCCATATTTTTCTTTTATCATCATCGCTAACTTCTCCATACCTAATTCGTACCCAAGCTTCGAATGTTATCTCTTTGTCATTGGTTGAGGACCATAAGTACTTGTTGTTTCTTACTTTTTCCTTGTCATGTCCCCCGTCACAGACGTCCAAGTAAGGGTTGCATGAAGCCCATAGATCAAATCCTTTATCGTGGTTAATAGGGATAGCCGTACACCAATGATATTTTAATTTGGGAAAGTACTTGTAATCCACTTTCTGAACTTTGTGCCATATTTCGTCAGACTCGTTTTCCATTGTTCTTGAGGTGTCATCGCGTTGTATTCCTCCTTTGTTGTGTTCCTTGACTTTCCTCCCCTGCATGTTGCGATCAGTAGTAGCGTAGTGCTTGTGTGCGGTGGTGGGAGGAATAGTTTTGTTTTTTCCTTTCTTGATAACACAAATAGTTTCGACTGGGTGACATTTTCCAATGTCATCCATATTCAGTGTGAGCTTTCTATCATTTATTTTCAAAGTGATGATTTTTTCGAAAACATTAATCTTAGGATGAGCAGTAGCCAGAAGGGGTCTTCCCAAAATTAATGGAATGTCGCGGTCTTCCTCCATGTCTAAAATAAAAAAGTCAACAGGAAGAGTAAAATTATTGATTTTGATGAGCACGTTCTCAACTATCCCTCCGGGTATGCTAACCGTTCTATAAGCCATTTTCATAGTCATGCAAAGGGGTTTGATGGGGCCAAGGTTCAATCTTTTACACATGGAAAATGGCATGATACTAATAATAGCCCCTAGGTCAACTAAGGCATTGATATTATGTAAATTATTAATAGAGCAAGGGAGAATGAAACTTCTTGGGTCTTTTTCCTTGAGAGGGATCTGATTCAGGATGACTGCAGAGCATTTGGCGTTTAATTTTACTTCATTCTTCGTAGCAGCTTCTATTTCCGTCTGTAATTCATCCTTTAGGAAGCTCGTCTTGTTATACCTGATTTTACCTTGTTTTTTCAATCCGGAGAGCTCCTCTTCATCGTATCTGAAAGGGGTATAGAGGGGTTTTCCGTTGCTGGAGAATATGGCATTACAGAAACTATCATCAAATGAATTGTCTTGATTAATTTTATTTTCCTCCATCTTTGGTTCTTTTCCGTTGTCCTCCAGATCCTCATGCTGACCAAGGAGAGTGGTTCTAGTTTCCTGAAATTTTTGAAAAATGCGTCCCTGTTGGCTTGCCGCTCATAATCTTCTTCCAGATACTTATTTATTGATTCCTCGAGCGAAGAATTTCTTGTTTTGAAAGAATCCTGATTATAACTTTGATGGAAGGGTTTTCCTTCTCCATACATTACCTTCTCGATTCGAGGGCTTATATTTTTCATAGGAAAATCTCCGGTTGGGCCCCATTCTTCACTTTTATCACATCCAATCCGAATAGCATGTACGTTTTCCTAGAGCTTCTTTATATCTCTTCCAAGGTTTTCCAATTTACTCGTAATGGTGGCAATGCTTATTGAACCTCTTTCCAGGCTTTGGTTGTTTCCCTCATCGTGCCATTTTTGAGAGTGATCGGTAAGTTTCTGAATGTCTTCAAGGGCTAGAGTAGGAGTCATGTTCGGGATTAGTCCTTAATAGTCCAACATCTGTCTTGTAGTTACGTTGATTCCCTTGTAGAAGATGTTGACCTTTTGATGGTTGTTCATATCATGTGTAGGACATTTGTAAAGGAGATCGTTGTATCTATCCCAGGCTTGATACAACGTTTCATCGTTTTCTTGCTTGAAATTATGGATTTCCAAGAGCCGGTTAGAAATCTTCGACGGAGGACAATACCTCTGAATGAAGCTTCTTAAGTAGAGCCCAAATATTAACTGCCCCGGCGGGCAATCTTTCAATCCATCTTCTGGAAGCCCTAGTAAGAGTCATGGGGAATACCCTTAGCATAACAGCGTCATGAGACACGCCTAGAATGTTGAAAAGGCTTGCGATGTATAGGATATTTTCAACGTGCTCATATGCATCTTCATCCCTGTTTCCAGAAAAAGGGTTAGCACGAAGCTCCCTCATAAATTGGTCTTTAATTTCGAAACGGACATCAGCTCCAATTGCCGGTCTTATGAGACCCGACCCTTGTTCTGCTCTTGTCAACGCCAAATATTCCTCAAGAGTGAGGTCATCAATGTTAACAACTTCCATGGTACCTGAAAACTTTAATAGTGATCGTGAGAAATTTAGAAAAGTTTAGAACAAAACGAAAATGAAAGACTTAATAGTAATCCTATTATAACTCCCCGGCAGCGGCGCCAAAAACTTGATGCAGGTTTTACTGACAAGGTTTTAATATTTATATTGTCTCGTTATACCTATGGTCTACCCTAATGCACTAACGGGCAGTGTACCCGGTCGTGTGTAGTGTAGTATTCGGTAAAACCGAGGTCGTCCCAAGAGCTATGTGTGTTGGATTATTACTAAGTCTAGGTGTCACAGATTTTAATATGATTTCGATAAGGAATTAATTAATTAACTACTAAAGCAGACAAAGACAAAGGTTCAATCAATAGAGGAGAGTGGTGCAACCTAGTTAATCATCCTAGCTAGTAATGTCTACATCTAATTACTTCCAATTACTTCAGGTGGGGTCAAATTCGAGAGGACAACATTTGGTCAATTCGCCCTAACCTATCAGCAAAGATGCCACCACTGGAGAAGTCAGGTGTCCCCTCATAAGTCCAATTGTTCCTGGTCCCCTAAGCCGAGTCATTAAGTACCGTTACATGCTAGACTTATAATAGTGAGTGCCCGGGCGTTAGAAACTTAAACACTCACCCCCTAATTCTTAAGTTCATCCAAACGGTAGGTGATCAGTTGGTCAAATCGCACAAGTAGAAAGGTCGTCAGTTGGTCATATCTTACCCTTCCCGTCTCAGTCTACTCACTTAGGGTCGTTGGTCATATCTCCTAAGCAACTAGCCTCTACCGCCATTCAAAACTACCAAACCAAGGGTAGCTACCAATAAACTATGCATGCATGCAGTTAGAAATAATCATGCGGAAGTAATGTAAACGCAAACAAAACAATTAAGGAATCATAACTAGGCCAGCACCAAGAGGTGCTTAGCCGCTCATATTAACCGTACAAATCAATTCAATATTCAATGTTACGAAATACATGAATCGAAAGTAAAGAAAAGATAAAATGCTAATGCTTATCGTAGGGGAGTGATTTCTCCCTTGGAGATAGCTCCGTATGCTCCTCTAGACCTGGCTCTAGCTTCTTCCCACGTTCTTTGGTTGTGGTGTGTAAAATGGGATGCTCTGAAATGCTGGAAATCGTGGGGTATTTATAGGCCAGATCTGGGTTACGGCGTAACCAATAGAATAGCTACGCCGTAATCCTCTGTTTCTTTGTAATTTGCACTAGATCTGTTGGTTACGGCGTAACCTTATAAGTATTTACGCCGTATCTTCAATATTTCTTGGTTACGCCAGAGTTTATGCAAGAGTTACGGCGTAGTTATCAGCGACGCGGAACCTCATTTGACCTAATATAGTTACGTCGTACTCTTTTGGGAGAGTTACGCCGTAATCTTCTAATGAGTTGGCTTTCTGAGTCACCCTTTAGTTATAGCGTAATGTGAGAGAAGAGTTACGCCGTAACTTCTTCAAAGTGAGCATACTCTGATAAATTTTTAATAATTCTCCAATTCCGCGTCTCTTTAGCTCCAATGCTCGTAATTTACCTGAAAATGAAAAACAATGGAAAACAAGCGTAAATCCATATAAATGATATAAATTACAAGCATTATCGGGGGAAATTGACACTTAATATTCAGGATAATTTGATGTTATCAGCTAACATAGTAAGTTTTTGATTTTTTGTTATCTTATAAGTTTGGTTTTGTTGATTTTGACCTAACCGATAGATGTAGCCAAGTTGTGGGTTTGTCTCTTGTTTTGATCCACCAATGTGTCGAAGAGCTGTTCAGATCATTCCTTGCTTGTTGCGGAGAATGAATAACCTTGAAGCTACAGTGACAACAAAAGTAAATGAAGTTCGAAGATTGAAGATGATTTTTGGTCTTAGTTGGGTCTTGTTTGTTGTCTACTATGTTACTCATTGACATATATTCTAATTCCAACTTTTGGATGATGTTGTAATTCTAGGTTTTGGATGTTGTTGATAGCTAGGTCTTAGTTGAGTCAGTTGGTAAAATGTTGTAACCCCAACCTTGAACCTATATGGATGTTTTAATTCCATATTTTGAAGCTAATGAAATGGTTTGGTTGGTTAAATGTACAAGTTATGTTGACTGTTTATCCAAAGTGCAATATGGATTGTTTGATCCTAAGTGCAATAATGATTGTTTATCCAAAGTGAATGGTTTTGTTTGGTTTGGTTAAATGATCAAACTGCAAAATGCAAAATGAAAAGTGCAAATGTCTACAAAAGTCACACATGTTTGACTAAAATGGACAAACTGCAAAATGCAATACATATAGTCTGCAAAAGTGCAAATGCAAAGTCACACATGTTTGGCTAAAATGGTCCAGCTGCAAAAGGCAATACAAAGTCCGCAAAAGTGCAAATGCAAAGTCACACATGTTTTACTAAAATAGTCAAAATGCAAAATGCAAATGCAAAGTCCAAAAATACCCATTTTTGCAAACATACAAAAGTTACCACAACCCCAATCGGCAAATGCAAAGTCCAGTAAGAATTAGAAAGGAGTCTGCAAACATAAAAAAACCCTGGTTTACGTCTGCAACCACAATAGCCATTTACTTATATCCAAACACACAAAGATTTAACAAAGTGTGCAAGATATCCATATCCAAAATAGCAAGACTACAAAGTACGAGTTTTAACACAGACTGCAAAGTTCTACATTTAACATAGACAGCAAAGTACCAGATTTAACAAAGTACTAGATTTAACACATACTACAATAGAGACAACAAGAAATAGTAGATAGCAAATATCAAATGTTCACTCCACAACCTTTCCCTTTCCTTTATCTTTTACAGATTCTTGTGAAAGTTTTGTAGCTTGTGAACTTCTTGTATTTGTAGATGGTGAGCCTGTTAATACAAATAAGCCATAAAAATGTTTATTTATATTTTACGATCTTCTAATGTTTTGTCGATAACAAACGTAAAATCATTTTAACGAAACAAATAAAATACGTAAATGGTTTGAGCCAATAGTTTACTAACACACATACGTTTTCACATAAAACACTAAACAAGTAAAAGTGGTTTTATGATTTAGTAATACATATGTACAACAACTAGTGTTTACATATTGGGCAAATATATACATAACTAGTATGTATCATAATGGGTAGAAGTTTAAGTATTTGACCCATTGACCAAATACATTGAATGTTGTTGGGTAAAACCCAAAGTCCATGACCCATACCCATGGAGCATAACCCATAACCCATTGCATGACATCATGCATAAGTCATATATGGATATTATCCATGACCCATGGTTTTAACCCATGACCCATGGACTAGATGCATTGCATCATGTAGATACATTGTATCTACTTGGAGACCCATGGTCAAAAGTCTAGGACCCATGACCCATGACCCAAAACCCATGGGCAAAGAGGAGCGTCCCACGGATCCCCAGGGTTACACAGGACGGATCCCTTAAGTGAGGGATCCGTGGGATCCGTGGAACAGTAGCATTTTCTCCTTTATAAATAGTGAGCCATTTCTTCATTGTAACTCACCCCTTTCAAATATATTTTCTCTTTGAGTTGTAAACTCTCTAACCATAGATCCAAGTGATCTTTGTATGTAGTTTTGTTTTTGTGTGATTCTCTAGGTTCCTCTTAAAGGCGAGATCACCACTTCTTGAAGTCGAGCAAGCTCAAGTCCATGAGTTGCCATGGTTCATCATCATCAAGATTACTGAAGTTCTCTTGTTGATAGTTTTCTTCTTTCTCCATAAAAGTGTTGTGTCAAAGGCATTAGTGAAGGATGCCAAAAGAGTCAAGACGAAAGCATTGGTGAAAGGTGATTAATGTCCGTGTCAAAGGCATTAGTGAAGAATGCCAAATGAGTCAAGACGAAGGCATTAGTGAAAGGTGTCGAACGTTCGTATTGAAAGCACTTGTGAAGGGTTCTTAGAAGTCAACGCTAAAGGCATTAGTGAAGGGTGCCTAGAAGTCAAGTTTCAAGGCATTAGTGAAGGGTGCCTAGAAGTTGAGTCAAAGGCATTAGTGAAAGGTGCCTAAGGTGTACATTCGATATGGTGTGTTCGATGTACAAGATAGATTTTTATTGGGTCAAAGGATATTGATATCCTTGTTGATGTTGTCATAAGGAGTGGATCTCCCTAGGGATAGGATTTGTGTAGAGTTGTGTAGTAGTTCCTCCTTTGTAATGGAACTCGGTATCTAGCCTAGTACCAGATAAAGGGTAGACGACGTTGTGATAGGTTTGGTTCTACCTCGTGGAAGAACCCGGTATCTAGCCTTGTACCGGATAAAGAGTAGGCAACGTTGTGAAGGATTCTCCGCCACAAGGAGTTGGTGTTGTGTTACAAACTCTCGAGTAGGTGACTTGGGGAGTAGAGTAGGGCAAGGAAGGTGTCCTTGTAGCCGAACCACTAGAAATACTCGCATTGTGGTTTTGTGCTTCTTACTCTTTATCTTTTCATTACATATCTATATATCTATATGCTTGTATATCAACATCCAACACTCATGTTTAAATAGATTGACATAAGTCAATCTAAATAGTTTAAAACCACGTTTTAATCGGTAAAACTATTCAACCCCCCTTCTAGTTTTCCACAATTGGCATCAGAGCTTCGTTACCAAGTTTCTTAGAGTATGTCGTACTTTAAAAACTTGATACGATCCATGTTTAATTGAAAACTACAAAGAATGTCCTTTACAAAAATAAACACCGTGTCTTAAAAACACTTTTGTAGGATGTTGATTAGATGACAACAATTCTTTTTCTTTCTTTTGTGTGTTTTTTTATCTTACTTAATGGCACTAACCTTCCTTGTCATCTTTGCTTAGTTAAAGCTTATATTTATCAAGCCATAGGAATTGCTTGGTAAGAAGATTACATTCTCTAAGAAGGTATCTTAATCACAAAGGAACCAGAGTTGTCTATTGACATTTTTCTTGTCATTAGAAAGACACTTATAAGTGCATTAGAGGTATGTTTTCCTACCTATTTCTAAATAATATTAGCTTAGAAAAGTAAGGTTGCTTATATAGGAAAATTATATGATTATTTCTTTTTCTCACATACTCATATATTACGCGTTGCTTCATTAGGAATCTTCTCTTGCATATGTGTTACTCTTCCGTCTAGAGTCTAGGTTTATAAACTTGTGTCTAATTTTACTTAATCCAAAAATCATATCTTTCTGATAATAAAACAAAACACAAATCTCAAAAATTCCTCCTTCCCCATAAATATCCCTTCCGATCGTCTAACTCCACCAAACACTCATTTTTCAAATCTTCCACTTTCAAAAATTATCTCTCATTCAAACTTCATCTTCCTTCTCATCTCATCCCATCTCAAATCCAAACCAAGGAAGAAATTCATCATCAAGGTTTACATCGCTCCCGTACTCATCGTCTTGACACTCATCGCTCTCGTGTTCCCCATGATTAAGTTTTCTTATGGAGACATGTACTTTGTGTTGTTAATCTACATTGGTGTTATATACCCAATCATTTGTATCATTCTTAGCATTGAAATGAAATATTACTAATGTTTTAGTTTATCTAGTTTATTTTTCATAATGTGTTTGTCATTTCTTTTACTCTTTGTCTTTCGTACTTTTGGTCCTAAGATACTCTAGAAACCGACAATGCATGCTAAACTAAACATTGGATAAAATACATATCTTTGTATAAACCTATAGGATGCAAAAATCTAATTTTCGTCAAAAACCTTTTTCGGTCACTACAGATCTATGGATCCCTGTAGTTCAACTAGCCGGATCCCTCATGGAAGGGAACCGTGAGAACCGTCATTCTGGAGGACAGTTTCTCATGCAATATAAAAAATGTTTTCATCCTAAAAAGAAACACTCCACTAGTTTGTTAAATACTAATTGATTTAATTGTCATTGTTAATAAATACCTAGTAAAAACGTTAGGTGATCATCCTTTGTGCTTTAACAAGTCTCATCATTTTCTTTTTACTTCCATAGGTCTTGTCATGTCTCATGAGTATGAGTTCGACTTTTCACTTACTTATGTTTACATTCCTAACATCTCTCTTGAGCCCAACACACCTGAAAATCATGTCTGTGGGTTCAATAATCTCGCAACTCGTCACTTCCATGAAGGACGTATTGTCGACACACCTCTACTATACGAAGAAGGTATCAATACCTCTTTCTGAACCATAGGACTAGAATGTATTCTCAGAATCAATGAGAAAATCTGTCCAAGGTTTGTATTGGAATTCTTCCGTCAAGTTCAACTCGTTCGTAACGAGGATCGATCTCTATCTCTTTGGTTTTGGATCAAAAACCAAAAGTTTGTTTTAACCCTTGAGTAATTTGCTCACATTCTCCGAATTCCAAATCATGGACAATGTGCCTTCACTGAAGATTGGTCTCTTGATTCTCTCTTCAACTATCGTGAAGAAAATAGTCCATATTGTTCACACATACCTTCCCCTCAAGACTTGACTCGCATGTTATGCAAACCTCGACCCTATTACTCTGATCCAAACATTATCTATACACGGGACATCCGAGATGAGTACAATCCTCTCGCACTCATACTACGTGAAAATTTTTGGAGTCTTAGGGGAAATCGAGAAATCCTTTCCGCTTGTTGTGCTCACATAATGTATGGTTTGCTAACACAACAACCATACAATCTCACCTATTTCTTCGCAAGGCGAATTGTAAACCTTCACGGCTCCAAGAACAAACTAATCCCTTATGGAATGTTCTTGACACGCCTTTATCATCACATCATGTACTTCTACCCTCAATTTCAAAGTCCGTTGTACATACTTGTGAATAAGATGATGGAACCTCTAAACACATCCCTCATGAAGACTTTCTTCATCCCTGAATAGGCAAATACTCATCAACCGTTTGATGATCCATCTAGCAAAAATGCTCAAGAAACTTAGTTTCCTTTCAAAATAGGGTCAAACCTTAGTACTCATGCTTTATCATTGTAATGTAATTTCTCTCATGAAATAAAAGATTTAATATTTGATGTCTCGACTATACTATCGTTCAAAATTCTTAAAAACTAGCCTTGAAATATGATGCATTGTGCAACCCTTGCATACCTTTTGTAAAGGTACTGTTTTGCAGGTGACGGATCCCTCAGTTTATGCTAGACAGATCCCTCTACTTAGGGAACCGTGGGATCCGGGCAAACAAAAATGCAGCTGCAGTCCTTATATTTCAAACCATATCCTTAGATCACTTCACACTAGCTAAACATAGTGCCTTAGGATCAATTAAGTCTTTCTCAAAGCTTAGTAAAGCTTCATACTCACTCATAACTCACTTAAGATCACACTCAAGGCGTTTTTCAATCTATCGTTTCACCAAAACTCATTGCTCTTCCGCTATTATACTCACACATCATCTCTCACATATCAATACATCTAGCTTTATGAATCCATCAATTTTAGCAAATTGATTTTAGTCATCCTTACCTCAAAATGGGTCAAATTCTAGTTTTTCCATTTCCTATAACTTTTAAGATATTTTCCAAAATTATCTTAAGTTACTATCTGGTCTTTAGGATCATTTAGCTCCACTTGACACTTCAAAATTTTCTAGTGTCATCCTTGGTCATTCATTAGTACTCATAAAAGTTCCATTTTTCTTTCATAAAAGGCAATCATTAGCTACATCACTCATTGTCCTTGATCATTTAAGTACTCTTTCATTTAAGATACTTAGGAAGACTGAAACACTCAAGGTGGTATAGGTATTAGACTTCACAAAACCTCATTTTTCTCTTTTCTTTGCTGCTGAGAGCCAGATCCCTAGGATTAGCCTAGACGGATCCCTCATTGGAGGGAACCGTGGGATCCGGGTGACAAATTCATACTAACTCTAGCTAAAACAATCATTTCAAGCTCATCTTGCTAACTTGAACACTTCATCTCATCTTAATTAAGTCCCTAGATCAGTACAACTCTGAAGTTGACTCTTGTGCATGCTAATCATCACATTCCAAAGGATCTTAGTGGTTTAAGTCTTGAATGTACTTGCCAAATCCTTTTCTTTATAAACCACCTTGTTAAGACTCCTAAAGTCATCAGCTACATCCTCATTCCCATCACTTAGAAACTTTTGCAAACTTCTCTTAATCATCTCATCATAAGGAAAGCTCCTAGTGGTAACTCATCCACCAAAGAACCACCCAAGAAAATTGCTCGTGTTGTACTCGAAATTTCCTCAACCGAATCATCTCCCGTTAAATCCACAAATGGTATGATCTCCCCTTCAACTATCAAACCAATCCCCAAAAGGATTATTCCTACAAAACTACCAATGCCAAACACCACCATACCTCCTAAACCAAACAACCCCATTTCCACTAAACCATCACCCTTGGTGCCTAGAGCCCTATCATTCACCACCCCACTTTCATCACCACACCTCTACAATCTAGAGGATTTACCTCATAGGCCATCCCATCCTCCACCACTGCCAACATTCTCCTCTTTAGGAGGAATAGTGGAACAAAATCAAGGTGTTGAGTCAACACTAGCTCCGGCTTCTTTTTCTCCGTCACGAGAAATCATCAAAGTCAACCACCGGACCACATGGAAGTTGACACCTCTCAACCACCACCATCATTCTTAGTTTATTCACTCTCGAATGCGCCTCCGCCAATCCCTCCTTCTTTTGAGGCTCCTCAACCCTCTTCACTTGATCCTTCACATCAGGTCATTTCCTTTCTACCACCACCACTACCAAGCTATGACTATCATTGTCAACATGTTGAAAGTTTGATACATGAAGTACGTGAAGATCAACATTTCATGTTTTATCACCTCCTCGAACGTTTCGACGAGATCAAACCTAAACAAACTTGAGCTAGAGGATTCAAGTGGTGTCCTAGTATTAAGCGTGACTTAGATAGTCTAGTAATCCAAAGTCATGTATTGTTCATTTTCTTAGTTTTTAGAGTCATGTACATCATATCTCTAGTTTTATTAAATGAAATTACATGATTTGCCACATTGCTCTGAGTATATGCTTCTTGATCTAATACATATCTCACTTTAATGATAACATCACTTGTTACATTACACTTGCTATATTTTGTTTACAGTCAGACGGATCCCTACGTCTTGCCTAGACGGATCCCTCCATGGAGGGAACCGTGAGATCCGTACAATAGAAGACTAGTTTTCTACTAACTTGAGTCTTATTTGCAGGAAATTATGCATTATATACTTGTTTTCTAACTTTTGTTTTGTAGATTTTTAATATACACATGAAGACTTTGACACCCTAAGCTAGGGGGAGCTTTATGTCAATGCAATACATTGCAAAATCATTTGCAATATAATTTTCATTAGGATTACATTTCATGACGTCCCGTTGCAAAGTTGCAATCATCAAGGGGGAGCACATTCGTCACATAGACGAAATCTTTTGCAAACATAGTTGCAAATGAACTAGTTTAGCATGTATTCTTGCTTGACGCCCTCACAAAGGGATGGACTCGTCAAGGGGGATTTAAGACGAGAACTCTTCCCGTCACTTGCTCTCTATATTTTCTTTTCTTATTACATGTTTTTCTTAAAAACATTGTGTTAGTTTCTTTTCGACGCTCTTTTTGTTTCGACAAAAAAGGGGAGAAGAGAGTAAAAACTCCAATTCAAACTTTTACGAATTTTAGTTTTTCCTTAAAATAATTTTATATTTTGTCATCAACAAAAAGGGGGAGATTGTTAATACAAATAAGCCCTAAAAATGTTTATTTATATTTTACGATCATCTAATGTTTTGTCGATAACAAACGTAAAATCATTTTAACGAAACAAATAAAATACGTAAATGGTTTAAGCCAATAGTTTACTAACACACATACTTTTTCACATAAAACACTAAACAAGTAAAATTGGTTTTATGATTTAGTAATACATATGTACAACAACTAGTGTTTACATATTGGGCAAATATATACATAACTAGTATGTATCATAATGGGTAATATAATGGGTAGAAGTTTGAGTATTTGACCCATTGACCAAATACATTGAATATTGTTGGGTAAAACCCAAAGTCCATGACCCATACCCATGGAGCATCACCCATAACCCATTGCATGACATCATGCATAAGTCATATATGGATATTATCCATGACTCATGGTTTTAACCCATGACCCATGGACTAGATGCATTGCATCTTGTAGATATATTGTATCTACTTGGATACCCATAGTCCAAAGTCTAGGACCCATGACCCAGAACCCATGACCCATGACCCAAAACCCATGGGCAAAGAGGAGCGTCCCACGGATCCCCAGGATTAAACTAGAAGGATCCCTCGAGTGAGGGATCCGTGGAACAGTAGCATTTTCTCCTCTATAAATAGTGAGCGATTTCTTCATTGTAACTCACCCCTTTCAAATATATTTTCTCTTTGAGTTGTAAACTCTCTAACCATATATCCAAGTGATCTTTGTATGTAGTTTTGTTTTTGTGTGATTCTTTATGTTCCTCTTAAAGGCGATATCACCACTTCTTGAAGTCGAGAAAGCTCAAGTCTATGAGTTGCCATGCTTCGTCATCATCAAGATTACTGAGGTTCTCTTGTTGATAGTTTTCTTCTTCCTCCATAAAAGTGGTGTGTCAAAGGCATTAGTGAAGGATGCCAAAAGAGTCAAGATGAAAGAATTGGTGAAAGGTGCTTAACGTCTGTGTCAAAGGCATTAGTGAAGAATGCCAAAGGAGTCAAGATGAAGGCATTAGTGAAAGGTGTTGAACGTCCGTATTGAAAGCACTTGTGAAGGGTGCTTAGAAGTCAACGCTAAAGGCATTAGTGAAGGGTTCCTAGAAGTCAAGTTTCAAGGCATTAGTGAAGGGTGCCTAGAAGTCGTGTCAAAGGCATTAGTGAAATGTGCCTAAGGTGTACATTCGATATGGTGTGTTCGATGTACAAGATAGATTTGTATTGGGTCAAAGGATATTGATATCCTTGTTGATGTTGTCATAAGGAGTGGATCTCCCTAGGGATAGGATTTGTGTAGAGTTGGGTAGTAGTTCCTCCATTGTAATGGAACTCGGTATCTAGCCTAGTACCGGATAAAGGGTAGGCGACGTTATGATAGGTTTGGTTCTACCTCGTGGAAGAACCCGGTATCTAGCCTTGTACCGGATAAAGAGTAGGCAACGTTGTGAAGGCTTCTCTGCCACAAGGAGTTGGTGTTGTGTTAGAAACTCTCAAGTAGGTGACTCGGGGAGTGGAGTAGGGCAAGGAAGGTGTCCTTGTAGCGAAACCACTATAAATACTGGCGTTGTGGTTTTGTGCTTCTTACTCTTTATCTTTTCATTACATATCTATATATCTATATGCTTGTCTATCAACATCCAACACTCATGTTTAAATAGATTTGACATAAGTCGATCTACATAGTTTAAAACCAAGTTTTAATCGGTAAAACTATTCAACCCCCCCCTTCTAGTTTTCCACAGAGTCTATAATGATGATACCGTATGAAGGTCTTGGTGTTGGTGACCTTTGACTAGCAGTTGCAGCAAAAGCCATGGACAAACTTGCTTGTTATCTATAACATGCCCATTATCTGGCCCACTTACTTGTTATCTATAACATGCCCATTATCTGGCCCACTTGCTTGATTTGTATCTATAACAGGCCCATCATCCGGCCCACTATCTTTATTTGTATCTATTAAAAGCTTATTATCTCGCACAGTAGCTTGATTTGAATCTAGAATATCACTCAATACTGGTTTTTTACCCCTACATATAACCATTACTCTAGTCTTATCATTTCTATCAAGATGTAATTGTCTCTTTTCCTCAACAGCTAGTTTACTAACCATTTTCTTAATGACTTCTTTGCTAGCTATCTTTTTTCCCAAATGAAAATTTCACTCATAAGTCATACCTGAAATTGATCTTTCTTTTTTTGCTTATTTTTCTCAATGCTAATTTCTTTCAACTTCAATATCACCCTCCCTGTTACGCCCTGTGCCCGATTTGACTAAAAATTTAAAACTTTTCACTAAAACGACATGATCTAATACTGACCTTTTGTTACTCTTTTATGAACTAACAACAATCTGATGGACACCGACCCTTGAGACTATTTTTAAATTAAACTACACTCAATTACCTTTAAAATGATCAGTGGCACGACTTCCAATAAGCCACGGTTGATTTTAAACAAAATCAAGAAAACGACTAAAAACTAGAAAACCCCCTTAAGTGCACTAAAGAACCCCCATTAAATGTACTACTACCCTTATGAAGCCCCTCAAGTACACTACAACCCTCTTGTACACTAAGACCCCCTCAAGTGCACTACTACCTTCTTGTGCACTAAGGACCCCCCCTCAAGTGCATTATTATCTCAAAATGACCAGTAACGCCTTTAAACATTAAATCAATACTTTAGACTTATATTTAAACATATATGATACACGTTAACTAAAAATATACCATATACATTGTTTCCTAAAATTCTTGACCCATTTGAACCAAAATACGTTAAAATATACCTTGTCCCAAACACCCTTTTTTCTGCATAACCCTTTTGTGCACTTTTTACCCATTTTCCGAAAAACGACTTCTATAACATGACATACAATAAAAATTACCAGAAATAATTAGGACATTATAAACATCAAATATATGCATAAACTTGGTCATAGTGACCCGCGGAAACGTGCTTTTCAAAGTGACGTGTATTATGCCAAAATACCCGTTTTGACCTGTTTGCAAACACAACTTAACCATAACACAAATGCTTAAACCTGAAACAATACACACATTTGACATTAAAGACCATGCAACCTTGATCCATGACCATTGACATGTTCAAGTCCTAAAATGGGTGAAAACATACATTAATCCAAACAACCCTTTTAAACATGGGCATAACACTTGACCCATGTTATGACATTCCGTTTGGCGTCTCAATTACTTCAACAACCATAACTTATACCTTAACACTTCACAACATACTTAAAATCCATTTTAGACTTACGGGGGTACAACATTGACTTGAGCTCGGTATCTACCTAAGCTTTTAATTTCTTACCATACTTCTAATCTTCCACATTAATCATCCTTAGGCCTTAGTCCAAACTTTACCGGCTTAGCATAAGCACCTACAAAACATTGACATCTTAAAACTGTAAGCAAAAGGCTTAGTAAGTAAAATGGTCATAACATAATATTATAACCATTCACACATTAAGCATCATAATCCATCAATCCTTTACAACATTAAACATTAACACATACCTTAAATCACTTACGCACCAACATGCCTTATAGGTCAAAGCATCAACATACCTTAAACCTATTTCACCTTTATCTAACTCTTCATGACTAGTTATGCCAAACTAGTCTCTAACACACTTTCGCATAAGAACATACATTCATAACCTTAGCACATGATACATAACACATAATATGATTAAATCAATATAACATCATCTTATAACCGATTACTTACCTTGATTCCAAGCTAATGAAACCAAGAACATCATCATCATCATTAGCCTTCCACATCCTAATCCATAATCATCATAACATAAACAATTGATTACATAACCAAATAACGATAATAATGGTTGTTCAACCATTAACCCACTTCTTAATACTTAAATTCGTCATATAATCATGTACTGATTATATGATAACCATCTTATAAGATTACCCACTTTACATCAATACCATTATCCACATAATCTTTTAAACTAATTCAATTAGCTTAAACATTATCTACTACCCATTTCTCCAAATTAGGTATATGAACCCTAATTTATAATCCATCAATTCAACTAAAATCAAAGACTACTTACTTGAGAGATGATTAATACAAGCTTATTTCTTGATTGGAGCACTAATCCTTCGTCAAATTGGTCTTTTGATGAGAACCTTGTTTCCCTCATTTTCTCTCTAAATTGTACACACATATACACCTCCTAGATAATTATGATTGATCAATATCCTGGAGATTTCTAGCTAATACTTTCTTTACACCAAAGTTATGTCACCACTTGACACTTTTGGTCCCCCAAGTCCTCTTCTTTTTACTTTGGCCACAACCAACTTTTTAACTTATTTAACACTTGTCAAATTTAGTCCTTTAAATATATGTATCATATTTCTATAACCACATTACACATTCTTTGACTATAAATTTGATTATCGGGTTTGAATACAACTTAACTTTCGTTGACTAACCAATCATATCAAGTCTCCCTACTTACAAAAGTCTTAGTCAAACTATTTCAAGGGCATTCTCATTATTTAATACTTAAAACTTGGTTTTTGGTGTAACAATTCTACCCTCCTTACTTAGATTTCGTCCCCGAAATCTTACTTGCTTAATGTTCTCGACTATTCGTAAACTTTTATACTCAAGGTAGCAATCGGAATCCAAACTAAGTGATAGTCAGATATGCTAAATACACATTTAAATCACATAAGTTCACAAAATTACAAGTATTTCTAATGACACCGTGCCATTAGTATCACATCACAATATGGAAATCCTCCATTTACCCAACGCTCTACTATAAATAACACCTCACATCACAATTTTATCTAAAATTTCCAACATGACGACTTGTCATATGGAAAAATTTACCATTTGGACTTTATATAAGTCAAAATTCAATACTGTTTTCACATCATTCACAAATGCACTAATATGACTTAAAGTCATATTCTGAACAATTTCGCATTCTACTTAATACCAACACGTATCTACTTCAAAAAAAAAACAAGTAACTTATTTTAAAATTATATCAAGTTTTATCAAGCCGGCTGATAATTCGTTTTCGTAGTGTAGATATTTTCCGAAGAAATACAATGGAATGTATTTCCCGGGTCGTTCTCCCAGCGAGGGATGAATGGAGTTTAACAACTCACGTCGCGTTTCGGGATTCGAATGGGTAAAAAGGGAATTTGGGTTTTCTAAACTACGGTACAAGGGAAAGCAATAAAAAAACCAATTAAAACTATTGGATCTATGATGTAAACAATAAATTACGACTAAATATGCAACTTTAAACTAAAATGCGTAAAACGTAATTATTAAAACGCGAATTAAATGCAACTACTCTAATTTTAACCCTTAAAAATGAACTAAAACTTTTCTACAGCTAAGAAAGTGATTTAAAAATTATTTGAAAGTTAAAACTATTTTTTTTTTGGATTTTATTGATTTATTTTGAATTAAAAACTAATTTTGAACATTTAAATTAGACTTAAAATGCTAAAAATTGTGAAATTTAATGAGAAAATTACAAAACTATTTTTTAAAAATCTAAATTAACTATAAAGAATTTTCAAAACTGGAATCACATTTTTCTGACTTTTTCTCAATTTATTATGAATTTAAAACTATTTAAAACTAATTAAATTGCTAGAAAATACTATTTAATCTAAGAAAATTCTGGAAAAATACTTTTTATGACTTTTTGAATATTCTAAATCTAAGAAAATTGAAATTTCATTTTTCTGAACCTTTTATGATTTATTTGGATTAAAAGCTAATAAAAAAGGCTTAAAAATGAATTTAAATGCAGAAAATTAGTAAATGACAATGGAAAATTATGAAAAATTCCAGATAAGTCTAAAATATTAATTAGAAGCTAGGAAAAATAACATAAACTATTTATGAATGCAGGATATATGATTTGGGCATGAACTTATAAGAAAAAGCTAAGTTGAAATAAGCTATAAGCTATCTAAAAGCTACCATAAGCTACCTAAGGCTCCAATAAACTAAAATAACCTAAACTTAACCTATTTCAACTGAAATGGATCAAATAAGCATCACCTTAAATAATTTAAGCACTATAACAGGTTCTACACTTAATAAGCCAAACAGCCCTAATGTGGTGACTTTGAGCACAGATAAACTGATTAAGGAAAAATCCTAAAAATTAACTAAAATAACCTAGTTAAAGACAACCAACCAAAGTGCTAGAATCCAAAATTTCAACTGAAAAGGACTTAAAACAATGAAATTAAAAATAAAAAATAACAAGGGATTGGGACACTTAGTTATCTGATGTGCAGAACAGTGGAAGTGCTGATAAGCTAAATGCAGACCTAGATTATCTAACCTATAAGCTACTAAAGGATTCTAGGGAAATTAAAACATCAAAACCAGAAAATAAGCTAAAAGTAATATCAAATCTCAAGTAATATCATCGAGAGAATAAGCATATAAAAGCTTATGAAGAAACTGATATGGATGAGTCAAGTTCAGCAAATGGAAATTAAAACATAATGCAAGCTTAAATTGACCTACAAGAAAATGCTCCTAAAGGCACATAAAGTTAAACCAAACTATCACTATATTATAGCTACTAGAGGAAAACCAAATCAATCCTATCCTACACTAAATGAACATTTGAGGACATGAAAGATAAAACAGATTCAGTAAAGCTTGGACAGAAATGTAAGAGGAATTCACAAAATTATATTGAAAACCAACAACTGACTTGGGTACTAGATGTAGAATCCTTAGAAAACCTTGTGACACTCAGATTACTTCAGATTTTACTCACAGTAATTACTCAAACACCATAAATCATTCTCTTCAAAACACCCTTTTAAGACACTAAATTGAAAATTAAACTATAAAAATGAGTGAAATCTGAGCCTAACTATTTTGAATTTGATAAAAAATCTTAAATCATCTTTAAACAACAATTCAAGAACAGAATTTAAACAAGACTGATTTCACTTGACCCGTTTGACTTTCATTGACCTTTTTGCAAAACTTGTTGAAAATGAATAAGAGACTTAGAAAAAGCTATAAAAAGCTTTCCTAAGCTTCTATGAACAGGATTTTAAGCTAGAAATGAACATTAAACAACTCATTACTAATTAAAGTAGATTAAGGCAATTGTTAATATTGAAAGCTAAAATTAGACTTTTTAAAACTGAATTTATAATAACAAACTGAGATTAACAATTAATGAGCTACAGAAAACATGTAAATGACAAGAATTAATATGGTAACAGTTTTCTAAAGACCTAAAAACTGGACAAAAAACAATTGGGAAGTGAAAGGGTCTTTTATAGCCAAGCCAAGGATTGGGAAGCTTCTGGTACATCTAATCTGTGCCTTTGATTCTCCTTCTTGTCACTCCTTCTAATCTAAGCCCTTGGATCACCTTTGATGACTTGTTTCATCCAATGAAAAACCTTCTTTCTGCCATGCTGGCAATCCCATGCGTGTATACTCTCTCTGACACGTTGTCAGATTCTAGAAGGCATTTAAGTGTATAGGTAAACTTTGGGGTTTCAGGGTAAAGATTGGAGGGATGGTGAAATAGTAATCACTGGTAATTGATTTGGGCGCGCTTTGTGGTTTGAGGTTTTTATTTATTGTAATTTGACTTAGGTGCGTGGACTATTTGACCAGGGGTATTTTTTAGATGGACTGCTAAAGGTAAGTTCCATCGTGGGCTTAGTTGGTGTTTTGGGCTTGGTTGGGTTGGGAAAGGGTAATGGTTTGGTAATATTTTAGGTCTTGGTTTAAATGTTACACATTAATACAACAAGGTCCATTTGTGTAAACATGAAAATTCCAAGGACTAAATATGTACTTTGTGAAAGTGAAAGGGTGAAATTAGGTTAATAGGTAAGTGAGATTTATGAGGGTATCAAGCGTAAATATTGAAAGTGAAGGGTAATTTGTGACAATTTGTGAAAGTTGAGGGTGTTTTGTGAAAATTCCCAATGATGATCCCGAACTCAGTAAAATATAACTTTGCACTTCCAAATCCAATAAATAGCATCCCCAGCATCGGCTTTTGCACTCTTCTCTCTCCCGTGCCCGGTTTTCTTCGGTTTTTGCTTTCTTTTGTCTGTTTTGTCATATCCGTACCTGCACATGCATAAACTCAAGAAACACGCAAATATTAGGCATAAACGGCTCTTTCTTGGTTATTTTGGGTCTATTTTGGTAAAGAAATGGTATGTGTTTTATCACATACCACCGGCAATTTCAAAAACCAACTCTACGTACTTAAGTAACTTTCTTATTAAATTTCGGAAATACTTACCCATTATCTTCTCAACTTAAGGCACAAACTCATTCTAGGCATCTATTTTAAGGTTTCGCACATAACCTTAATGCCTTTATAAGTTTCCATTCACATTTAATCTCATTTCTTATGACGTCTAACTAGTTTTAGCTTTCACTTTCCATTCTCTGCCAGTACTCATGCCATATCGTATACACATAAGCCCACTCATTTACAATTCGTTATTTACATAAAAAGGCGTCCCAATCTATGTAAGTAAGGAATCATAAACTTATGGTTCGGAGATTTACAACTTCTTTATTTAAATAAAGAGGCGTCCCAATCCATTTAAATAAGGAGATTATAAATCATCCTAGTTACGCACTTCCGACACAAGAATCATACTTACTTTACTTTTCATCTTTTCTAGCCTTGGATCCAATCTCACTAACTTTTCTCATAAAGGAAGTCGGCCCTTTCCCCGTAGGGCTTAGCCACTTTACCTTAACCTTGCGCAAGCTAAAATCCATACCACAAAGGCAAGCTAACAACTATGCCATGAAGGAAAGCTAATACCTATGCCATAAAGGCAAGCTAATAACCATGCTCAAGCTATAACCCATGCCACAAAGGCAAGCTGTCAACAATGCCAAAAAGGCAAGCTAAGCTATCCCGAAGGATATTTCAACACATGCCAAGAATGTAGGCAAACCATGCCGGTGAAGGAAAGCTAACAACCATACCATGAAGGCAAGCTAGGCCATCTAGAAGGATGCCAAAACACATGCCATAAAAGGCAACCTGGCTATCCCGAAGGATACCAAAACTACAGCATCGGATCCAGACTATGTTTACTTTAAAATCTTTACCCATTTTATCTTTCATGTACTTTTATCATTAAGTACACATTATCATTTACCCAATTCTCATTGCCTTAAGCAATTTCAACATTCGCTACTATGTTCACTTTCATCTAGACAAGTTTCTATATAAGACTTTCTGATTTATTATATTTGCATTTTCACAATGCAATCTATCATTCATCCGTCAACCCTAAGTTGACTCACACATTCACTATATGCCATTGTATCAAATTGGCCTATTCAACTCTTTCATGCGCATAAGTCGCACATCTTATCATCATCATCATCCATATTTTCAATATATATTAGCATGATTCGATTTATGTTTTACAATTCCTTCTAGCGCACTTCATATGACTATGAATTCTAGCGCAATCTATCTCATTCACCACTTTTACTCATCACGCTTAAACATTTATTAATAACGCATTTTACTTATCATGTTTTATATGTAACATGATCTCATCATATCTTAACCATGCATTTTAACTTTTCTCATTTAATTAAGCGTGTAAGAAATTATGCTTCAAGCATCTAATCATAATCATATCTAATCATTCATTTCGATACAACAATCACAATCAAACTCAATCATGTCTTTCTAAGCACCAAGCTAGAAACATGCTTCACAATCATTTCTTACTTTATCTCATACACTTCTATACATCATGCTATGAGGAACATCCATGTTTTACTTAGACATATAATAAACTACCATAGACTTAACATCACATAAATAATAACATTTGACACTTATCCAACAAGTGTTAAAACATTAATAATCATATTCAAATCATATATTCTATGGCTCATATATCACATTACACAAACAATCTATGTCTAAGCATTAACATTCTAACTAGCCGCATGTACAAGTCTACCTTATAACTAAGGCATTCGCTTTCCACACCACTTAAACTCATGGCACACGCAACTACAAGTGGTCTAAGTTTAGGAAACCTACAATGGAAACCTAATTCACTTAAACCAAAGCTATGATACCAAGTTGTTACACCCCGTGCCTGATTTGATCATAAATTTAAAACTTCTCAATGAAACGACATGACCCAATACTGACTTTTTGTTACTCTTTTATGCACTGAAAATAATCTGATGGAGACCGACCCTTGAGACTATTTTAAAATTAAACTAGGCTCAATTACCTTTAAAATGATCGGTGGCACGACTTCCAATAAACCAAGGTTGATTTTATACAAAATCAATAAAATGACCAAAAACTGGAAAACCCCCTTAAGTGCACTAAGGAACCCCCCCCCCTAAATGCACTACTACCCTCTTGTGCACTATGAATCCCCTCAAGTGCACTACAACCCTCTCGTACACTAAGGACCCCCTCAAGTGCACTAGTACCCTCTTGTGCACTAATGAACCCCTCAAGTGCACTACTACCTTCTTGTGCACTAAGGGAAACCCCCCCCCCCCCCCTCTTCAAATGCACTATTATCTCAAAATGACCCGTAACACCTTTAAAAATTAAATCAATACTCTAAACTTATATTTGAACATATATGATACACATTAACAAAAAAATATACCATATACATTGTTTCCCAAAATTCTTGACCCGTTTGACAGAAAATGCATTAAAATATACCTTGTCCCAAATACCCTTTTTCTGCATAACCCTTTTGTGCACTTTTAACCCATTTTCCGGAAAACTACTTCTATAACATGACATAACACCAAAACTTCCAGAAATCATTAGGACGTTATAAACATCAAATATATGCATAAACTTGATCATAACTACCCGCAAAAACATGCTTTACAAAGTGACGTGGATATCCGTTTGGGTTAATATACAAAAAAGTTACTAAACTTTCAAAAAAATTTGTCCTAAGTCACTAATGTTTATCTTCTGTCATCTAGGTTACTATACTTTACGTAACCGGTTATCTTGGACACCCAACCTTTTTTACCGGTATTTTGGCTGACGTGTACACACACCAAGTTGTGACACATGTTATCTAGGTCACTAAACTTTGCAAAAAATTTGTCTTAAGTCACTAATGTTTCATTCCTGTCATCTAAGGTACTAAACTATGCGAAAAATTTGTCCTAAGTCACTAATGAAATTTTTTTCCTAAGTCACGAGTTGTGGCACATGTTACTGAACCTTTAAAATTATACGATTTTATACACCTTTTAAAAAATTTTATTCATTTTCATTCGTTTTTATACGTTTTTGTTTGTTTTCTTACGTTTTGTCGTTTTATACGTTTTTTATACGTTTTTGTCCCATTTTTTACATCCATTTTTATACGTTTTTATGTTTTCATCCGTTTTTGTCCGTTTTTATATGGTTTTGTACAATTTTTATATTTTTATTCGTTTCATCCGTTTTTAATTTTCTTATGTTTTTGCCCGTTTTTCTAGTTTCATTCGTGTCCCTTTTTATGTTTGAAAACATAAGAAAATAGGCGAAACGTAAGAAAATAGACAACGTATAAAAATGGATGAAAACATATAAAAACGGATGAAAACGAATAAAAATGTATAAAAATGTACAAAACCATATAAAACGGACAAAACGATAAAACGGATGAAAACATAAAACGTATAAAAACAGACGTAAAAAATGGGACAAAACACTATAAAAACGAAAAAACGTAAAAAACAAACAACGAATGAAAATGAATAAAACATAAAACGAATGAAAATGAATAAAACGTTAATTTTAAAGGTTCAAGAACATGTGCACAACTCGCGACTAAGGACAATTTTCATCAGGACTTAGGACAAATTATAAAGTTTAGTACCAGATGACAAATGAAACATTAGTGATTTAAGACAAATTTTTCAAAAGTTTACTACATATATTGAAAAAAAGTGTGCCAGGTTCCTTCCATGTAGTGACTAGGGTGGCACATATAAAAAAGTTTAGTAACATATGTGAAAAACCCGTGATGTATAGTAACCTAGATGACAGAAGATAAACATTAGTGACTTAGGACAAATTTTTTTGAAAGTTTAGTAACTTTTTTGTATATTAACCCTATCCGTTTTGACCCGTTTGCATACACAACTTAACCATAACACAAACTCTTAAACCTGAACCAACACACACATTTGACATTAAAGACCATGACAACCTTGATCCATGACCATTGACATGTTCAAATCCTAAAATGGGTACAAACATACATTAATCCAAACGCCCCTTTAAACATGGCCATAACACTTGACCCATGTTATGACATTCCGTTTGGCGACTCAATTACTTCAACAACCATAACTTATACCTTGACACTTGACAACATACTTACAAACCATTTTAGACTTACGGGGGTACAATATTGACTTGAGCTCGGTATCAACCTAAGCTCTTACTTTCTTACCATACTTCTAATCTTCCCCATTAATCATCATTAGGCCTTAGTCTAAACCTTACCAGCTTAGCATAAGCCCCTACAAAACATTGACATCTTAAAACCTTAAGCACAAGGCTTAGAAAATAAAACGATCATAACATAATATTATAACCATTCACACATTACGCATCATAATCCATCAATCCTTTACAACATTAAACATTAACACATATATTAAATCACTTACGCACCAACATGCCTTATAGGTCAAAGCATCAACATACCTTAAACCTATTTCACCTTTATCTAACTCTTCATGACTAGTTATGCCAAACTAGTCTCTAACACACTTTCACATAAGCACACACATTCATAACCTTAACACATGATACATAACACATAATATGATGAAATCAATATAACATCATCTTATAACCGGTTTCCTTACCTTGATTCCAAGCTAATGAAACCAAGAACATCATCATCATCATTATCCTTCCACATCCTAATCCATAATCATTATAACATAAAAAATTGATTACATAACCAAATAACCATAATAATGGTTATTCAACCATTAACCCACTTCTTAATACTTAAATTCGTCATATAATCATATATTAATTATATGATAACCATCTTATAAAATTACCCACTTTACATTTGTTAATACAAATATCGTCATTAAACGTTATTTATATTTTTGATCTTTACCTAAGTTTTGTTAACGACAAAAGTAAATTTAATTTGTATAAAAGCTTAAAGCTTGTCAAGTTTAATAGATATTAAAACAAGCTTTTTCAAACAATATATTCATCATTCAAGCATTTACATTTATGATTAGTAACATCTTGATATGACTCTAATCATTATGTATGATAGTAGTTTTTAGAATGTGTTAGGTTTTTAAAACCAAACACTACTTATGTACTTGCATATTTCTAAAAATAGAAATACAACATATGACATCATGTAATGCATCATGGAAATAATTAGAAGATTTCATTAGATATTTTGTGTGGATTTGTACTCTTCATATCTTGCACAATCTCACTTAGATAGAGTTGACTTTAGCAAAGATTTGATATCTTGACTGTCGGACCGGCGGTACCAAAATGGTACACGGGCGGAACCCTTTTAAGGGTTCCGCGGTCCGTGGACGCTCCTGTCCACTTTTGCTATAAATAGCAATGCCAAGCCAAGTAGTTTTTCATCCCTTTCTAACATACTCTCATACATATCTTCTCTCTAACCTTTCTAACTCGGTTTCATATCATATTAGTGATCTCTTTTGTAGCAAAGAAGATCAAGTCATATTCAAGCTTCAACGAGAGGTTGGAAGTCTTGTTTGTTTAGTGTTGTATGATCTAGTGTTGATTCATACTTCATTGTTGTATCAAACCATCATAATCTTGTGAGTGTGAGTGGTTAGTATTTTAGTCCTCAAAATACATTGTGTGTGGGAGTGGTTGTACCCTTGGAAAGAACTCGACATCTAGCTTAGTGTCGGAAATAGTGTGAGCGAAGTGTAAAGGTTTTCTCCGCCGGTGAAAGGAGCTTGTTGACTAGTGAAGTTAAACTCGCGAGTGTGAGACTCGAGGAGTGGAGTAGGGCAAGGAAAAAGAGTCCTTGTAGACCGAACCACTATAAACAACTTGTTGTGGTTTGATCATTTCTTTCCTTATTTACTTCTTACATATTGCTTGCATATTTCATTAACATATCTAAGATCAATATCAATTGATCTTTACAATAAGTTTCAAAACAAAGTTTTTAATTGGTAAACTATTCAACCCCCTTCTAGTTTTCTACAATTGGTACCAGAGCCTCGTTGCTCAAGAATTTCTAAAATAACTTGTATTTTATAAACTTGAAACGATCCATGGATTCTGAAAACTTTAAAGAAGGGCAATCTATGCAAAGACCACCACTCTTTGAAACCAATGGATTTATCTATTGGAAAAACCGTTTTGAAACATATGTAAAATCAAAAGATATAGATCTTTGGTTTATTATTGTTAAAGGGGATTTTAGTTCTACAACAAAGGATATTTCCGTTGATGAACAAAAGAAACTAGTTGCTAAAAATAATGAAGCTAAAATGATGCTTTATAATGCTTTACCTAGAAAAGAATATGAAAGAATTTTTATGTGTGAAACCGCCAAAGATATTTGGGAATCTTTAATTGTTACACATCAAGGTAATTCACAAGTCAAGGATAACAAAATTGATCTTCTTGTTCAACAATATGAACAATTTGTTATTCCCGAAGATGAAACCATTGATTGTGGCTTTGCTCGCTTTAACACTATTATTACATCACTTAAAGCACTTGATGAATCTTTTCGTAGTAAGAACTTTGTCGGGAAATTTCTTAGAGCACTCCATCCCAAATGGAGAGCTAAAGTGACCGCCATTGAGGAATCAAAAGATCTCTCAATAATGTCACTAGACGAGTTGATCGGTAACCTCAAAGTACACGAAATGGTGATGGAGAAAGATTCGGAGATCATCAAAGGAAAAAGGGAGAAGATCAAATCCGTTGCTCTAAAAGCAAAAGCGGAATCAAGTGATGATGACGAATCTTGCTCCGGTAGTGAAGATGAGGAATATGCCATGGCCGTTAGAGATTTTAAGAAGTTCTTTAGAAGAAGAGGAAAGTTCGTAAGACAACCTCGAGAAGAAAAGAAGCCATTCCAAAAAGATCGGGATGACAAGAAGGGTAAAGGTGAAAGAAAATGTTTTAGATGTGGTGATGCAAGTCACCTCATAGGAGAATGTCCCAAGCCACCTAAAAGCAAAACTCAACGAGCTTTTGTAAGTGGTGCTTGGAGTGATAGTGAAGACGATGAAGAATCAAGCAAGGAAGAGATCGCTCTAATGGCACATGAGTCAAATGAGGTACTTTCCGACTCTTCTTATTCTTCTATTGATGATGACACTTTGCAAAAACAATATAATCAATTGTGTGAGCTAAGTCTAAAAATCATAACTAAAAAAAAATTTTAAAAACCAAAAAGGAATTTTTGGAAAATGAAGTTTATGAGTTAAAAGAAAAAGCAAAACGACTAGAAAAAGGAAAAGCAAATGACGATGATTGTAAATCATGTCAAGAGCTTAAACTTGAAATAGAAAAACTAAAGCTCACACAAGATGTTTTAATAGAAAACAATTCTAAATTTAAAAGGTTTAACAAGAACATCGCTCTTGCCGATGAAATAGTTAAAATTCATAAAACACCAGGAGACATGAATGGGCTAGGTTTTAATGAAGTATTAATTCCAAAGAGTCAAAATAAAACGGCCGAAAAGGACGAACATTCTGTCAAAATTGCTGCAGTACAGCACGGACCGGACGGAACCAAAATAAGGGTTCCGTCCGTTGTGCAAAATGGTGCCGTGGGTACTTCAGCAGAACGGAATGTTCGCAATACGGACCGCACTGAATTTGTTAAAATAACAAAGAAAACCAATAATAGTATTAAACTAAAACCAGCCGTTACTTCAGAAGTAGGACTTGTCAAAAATGAATTTAGATCAAAAACTACTCAACAACGATATAAAACTCCTTTTGCCAAACGCCCTTTCCTAAGAGCAACCACAACGTACAACCCAACTACCAACACAATGGTTGGAATCAAAACTTTCCTAGACCATATCAAACTCCAGATTACATGCCATGGAACTCTTACCCATCGTTTCCATACATGAATCAAATAAATGGTATGTGTAACCCAAATGGACCCATGAGATATTGGGGACCAAATGCTTGAGTTATTTGCTTCTTAGGTATGCTTGAAAGTTGGATTGGAACCGGATGAATGGATAAAAGATAGTGGTTGCTCACGACACATGACGGGCAACAAAGTCTCTTCTCATCATACCAAGAGTATGACGGAGGTAATGTCACCTTTGGTAGCAATCTCAAAAGCAAAATTATTGGCAAAGGTACGATCGCTCATAACTCCCTAACTATTGAAAATGTTGCTCATGTGGATAGGTTAGGATTTAATCTACTTAGTATTAGCCAACTATGTGATAAAAAGTATAAAGTGCTATTTGATGAAAATGGTAGTAAAATACTAAAAGATGGTATCACCATAGCTAAAGGAGTTAGGAAAAATAACATATATGTCATGAAAATAGATAAAACATATAATGACAAACTTTGCCTAACAACATTAGATGATAGCTCATCTCTTTGGCATAGACGTTTAGGTCACGCTAATATGAGACTTATACAAAACCTATCTTCAAAAGAATTGGTTAGGAATTTACCAAAACTTAAATATGACCAACACTTTTGACGCTTGCAAAATTGGTAAACAAACACATAGTAGTCACAAATCTAAAAATATGGTGTCCACATCTAAGTGTCTAGAATTATTACATATGGACTTGTTTGGACCATCCGCTATAAGAAGCTATGGAGGCAACTTATACACTTTGGTCATAGTAGATGATTATTCAAGGTTTACTTGGACGTTGTTTTTGAAAACCAAAAATGAAGCTTTTGATAAATTTGAAATACTTAGCAAGAAAATTCAAAATCTTCTAGGTATCAAAATTGTGTCGATCCGAACGGATCATGGTCGGGAATTTGACAACGAAACTCAATTTGGAAACTTTTGTGATACAAATGGTATAACACATAACTTCTCCGCTCCTCGAACACCTCAATCTAATGGAGTAGTAGAACGTAAAAATAGAACAATTCAAGAAATGAGTAGAACAATGCTTAATGAACAAAACATTCCTCAAAAGTTTTGGTGTAACGCCGTTGACACTTCTACATATATTTTGAATAGAGTCTTAATACGTCCTTTCTTAAACAAAACACCATATGAACTCTATAAAGGTAAAAGCCAACGTTAGGATATTTTAGAGTCTTTGGTTGTAAATGCTTTATTCTTAATACTAAGGATTATCTCACCAAGTTTGACCCAAAGTCTTATGAAGGTGTATTTCTTGGTTACTCTCAAACTAGTAAAGCTTACATTGTCCTAAACAAAGAAACAATGATAGTCGAGGAATCGTTGAACATAACATTCGACGAAAGTCCACCTCCCTCTAAGACATCACCTTTGGTAGATGATGACTTAGTTGAAAGTCAAATGATAGAAGGTCAAGAAATAATTAATAATAACAAGGAAGATGAACCATTAAATAAAGAAATTGTCAACATCAAAGAATCTAAAAGTCATCCTTTAGAAAAGGTCATAGGACAACTCAATCAAAGAACCTTAAGGTCACAAGCCCAAAATCAAAGTAATTATTTTTGCTTTGTATCCACCATTGAACCAAAACCCATAAATGAAGCAATAAAAGATGAATCATGGGTTATTGCCATGCAAGAAGAATTAAACCAATTCGTTAGAAATGATGTTTGGAAATTAGTTCCAAAACCTAAAGATCAAACTATAATTGGAACAAAATGGGTTTTTCGAAATAAGATGGATGAAAATGGGATAGTATCTAGAAACAAAGCTAGGCTTGTAGCGCAAGGTTATAATCAACAAGAGGGGATTGATTATGATGAAACTTATGCACCGGTAGCTAGGCTTGAGTCTATTAGAATATTGCTTGCTTATGCATGTGCCTATGATTTTAAATTATTTCAAATGGATGTTAAAAGTGCCTTTCTTAATGGGTTTATTAACGAAGAAGTGTATGTTGCTCAACCTCCCGGTTTCACCGACTCAAGAAAGCATTGTATGGTCTTAAGCAAGCACCAAAAGCTTGGTACGACCGACTTAAGACTTTTCTTATTGATAACAAATATACTATGGGATTAGTAGATAATACTCTTTTTACCAAGAAAAAGGAATCACATATTATCATTGTTCAAATATACGTTGATGACATTATATTCGGATCAACTTGTCAAGAATTATGTGATGATTTCTCTAAAATCATGCACGACGAGTTTGAAATGAGTATGATGGGTGAGTTAAATTTCTTTCTAGGACTTCAAATAAAACAACTAGAAGATGGCATATTCTTTAACCAATCTAAATATATAAAAGACATGCTTAGGAAATTTGGTCTTGAAGATTCCAAACCAACTAAGACACCCATGTCCTCGGACACTAAACTAACCAAGGATGAGGAAGGTGAATCCGTAGATAACACTAAATATAGAGGAATGATTGGTAGCCTACTCTATCTTACGGCTAGTAGACCCGACATTATGTTTAGTGTTTGTCTATGTGCTCGCTTTCAAGAAAACCCAAAGGCATCACACTTAGAAGCCTTAAAAGGATTTTTAGATACATTAAGGGAACAACGTGTTTAGGATTATGGTATCCCAAAGGAACGGGTGTAGAAACCATAGTGTATGCCGACTCGGATCATGCCGGTGACTATGTCAATAGAAAAAGTACAAGTGGTATTTGCACTTTTGTTGGACATTGTCTCACCTCATGGTTTGCAAAGAAGCAAACGGCCTTGGCCATCTCAACCACTGAAGCCGAGTACGTCTCAGCCGAAAAAGCATGTCAACAAGCTCTTTGGATGAAGCAAGCTCTCGTAGATTACGGAATTCATCTCAACGACATTGTGATACTTTGCGACAACAAAGGAGCCATCGATCTCAGCAAGAATCCCGTTCAACATGCTCGTACAAAGCATATTGAAATCCGCCATCACTTTCTTCGCGACAATGTTCAAAAAGGAAACATTTCAATCGAGAAAGTATCCTCCGAAGACAACATTGCCGACATCTTAACTAAGCCTCTTAAACGAGAACCTTTTAATCTTCTTAGACTTGGTTTAGGGTTAATGGAACCAAACATGTAGGATAAACATAGCCCAAAACATTAGAATAGTCAAAACTAAACAAATTTGTCTTGTACCGCTATCAGTAGCCACGGCACCAACGATAACAAAGACGGAACCAAATTTTTGGTACCGTCCGGTCCGTGGTGTCTACGAGAGCAAAACCGCTATATACAAATCATCCTCTTCCTCAAAACCCACTTTACCAAAACGTGTATAACTTAAACCAAGCTCATTATTGTCATCTTCCAACTCACTAATCACTGAAGATAACATCATTGTAAGTATCCTAACTACATTTCATCTCTTAATTCGGAGTCTAGGATTCTTATTTATGCACAAAACTATCACAAATCATTACATGGGGTTTTATGTATGCTTTTATACCAAATATGAATTCAATTGGCAAATTGCATAACTAGTCATTGAAATTAGGTACTACATTATCATATTGCATAAACAAATCATGCTTCCCACTAATTGATAGATAATGAATATAAGGCCCTATTCAAACAACCAAACACCCCATGTCAAAAGTTTTGAAAAGCTTCTCACTTGTAGGAAAACAATTTTTTCATTGCTAATACAAATAGAAACGTTAAATTTTCATCACTTGCATGCTCTTGAATACTAAAGGTATTGCATAACTAATATGCATTCCGGGTATATTCAAATGAAGCCACATTGAATTAGGAGCATTTGGGTTATCTCATGGTATTTGCCAAACACCCCACTAAAACCATCTTTGTGCATAAAATGAGTCGAGATAACCGCAACTCCAAATTGTTTTCATATAGGCACACACTAGAACCAAAAACGTTAAAACTTATTCTCATTTTTTAACATATTAACTCTTGTCCTTAGGAATAACCATGGTAGCCGCAAGATTCTATGATCACAAAGACACCCTTAACTACATTCCCAAACACCACAAAACCAAAGGACTTACCAAAGAACAAGTAGAAATATTTAGGGGTCTAGAATCAAGGTATTTCCATGAGGGTAGAACCATTCACTCATCCTTCCTTGAAAACACCAACCTTCGTGAAGAACTAGCGGCCATTCAATTCGATTGTCTTCTTGACATCGATGAACCAATTTGTCCTAGGTTTGTGTTAGAATTCTATGCTAGTGTGACCGGCTTTAGTGATGAAGACGATGATGAATTTTGTCTTAGGTTTAGAATTAATCAAAACGACTACACCATCACCTTAGCCAACTTTGCTCAAGTGTTAGGAATTCCCAACCGAGGAACTTGTCTCTACTCGGATAAATGGTCACTCACCGCTCTTGATGCTATCAATGACCGCTCTCTACCCTACCAAACCCGTTTGGCCGATAAGGATGTCATCCGTGAACACCTTTTTAACCCAAAAAGTGACACAACCCGAGTTACCCGAAAGGGAAAAGAAGTAAACCGAGATCCATATGGAATGGAGCTAAATGAACTTAAGCCCGAATTTAAGAAATGGGAGGAGCTACTTAGAGCCAACGTCATTAGCACCATAGGAAATAGGGATCATATTAACGCTTGCCTTTGTCATATGCTCTACAACTTGTCCACTCGTCAACCATTCAATTTAGCCTACTACATAGCTAGGAGAATGATTGATATTCCAACTCAAGGATCGGTTGCTCTTCCATACGGGATGCTCCTCACCCGTCTCTATAGAAACTTTGCACCAATTCCACCAACACCAAAAGGGATGCACCTTCACTATGAGCTCATCCCTCACATCTTTGTACCTTTGAGTGATGCACGAGTTGCTAAGACAAAAGGCAAGAGAGCAAAACCTCCAACTCCATCATCATCATCATCAAATAGCTCCAAGGATGGTCTTCCAAGCTCTCGTCTTCCGCCTCATGAGTATTATGCGTCTCTTCCCGAAATAGAGAATGAATCAGCGGAGTTCAAGCAAACTAAGGGAATGTTCAAGTGCCTTGGTAGGATGATGAACAAGATTTACAAGAAGTTGGACAAATAAGGGTACTTTTAAGGAGTGTTTGGAACAATACATTATCATTAATGTTTGATACAATTTGGTTGTTTTTATTATGTAGGATGATAATATAACTTGAAACAATGGTGAATGCTAACAATTTCATGCAGGGGATAGCGCAAGTATGCTATCAAATTTTACCCATTTTCACTATAATGTGAAAATCAATAAGCCTTGCTCAAAATACATGTTCCACTATGTTTATATATATATTATCTGCTTTTCCTAACTAGAAATGTTTAGTATAACATGTTTTGAGAAGAATTTCAGGTTTCGGAAAAGTCCCCGACACCTAAAAACGAACTCTGTCCATTTTTCTGCACTTCACGGATCGACGGCACCATAATTTTGGTACCGTCCGTTATGTAAATTGGTACCGCCTGTACAGCGGACCAGACGGCACCCTTTTAGGGTTCCGACCGTGTATGATTTTGGTGCCGTGGATCCTTCAGGTAACTTTCTGAATTTCGACTATTTCGTGATTCCAAATTACCATCCAATGCTTATAAATCAATCCTAACTTGCTTATACCCTTATTAGAACTAGTATAATTCACTTAAGTATATAAGAAATCCATTTCCCACCAAAATTCAAAAATTTGAAAAATCCACCCAAGGAGCCCTTTTGCATAAAGGAAGGAACCAAATTTTTGGTACCTTCAAATCCGTGGGTGATCTGAATATTAGGAAATTCCACTCACTAGAACACATTTATTGCAAATCTTTTCTTCTTCACTCCATCTCTCTTGAATGGCTTGACTTGGGTGATATGACTAGCATTCAACCCACTTCCAAATCATTAGGAACCTCATCTCTTCAATGGTTTACCATCAAATCAAACACATTTCTCCATGATTTTTCACTTCTATAAATTGAGAGGTTTTACCATGATCATCCTCACACCTTCTTCATTCTTACTATCATCTAGCAAAGACAAACCAAAGTCAAAATGACAAAATCATCTCCAAAACCTTGCAAGAAGACCGCTAGAATTAGTGTGAGGCCTTGTTGCTTCGTTCACCTTAGCTCCTCATCCGAGTCTTCTCCACTCACAATCTCATCTCCCATCCGAGATGATACAAACCTTACCTTAGCCACACCTACTCAATCACACATTGTGATCACCACTCCACCACCAACAAAAACACCAACTTCACCTCCACCGGCACCCATCCAAACATCCAAAACACCCTCACCACCTTCACCAAGGTCTCCAACTCTCATTCCCATGGAGTTATTTTCCACTCCACCAACCTCCCAAATCCTTTCTGAGGACTTGGATGACTTACCTCCTAGGCCAAATCATCCACCACCATTGCCATCCTTTGGCTCAATTGAGCGGATGGCTCATGAAGTCACCTCGGTCATCATTTGACCCAAACGCCCCATTAGGGCCTAAACCTCTTCTCTTCCACCCCATTCACAAAGACATTCATGGTCCTTTGTATGGGGATCATTCACTCCCACATCAATGTCCCCTCATCTTGAGGACATTGAGGAGTGTATGTGGGATGCCAATCCTACTAGAGAGGAGATTCAAACCGAACTCCACAACCTCCACCAATTCAAAGGCATGGTGGACTCTCACTTGAGTGAGACAATGCAAATGCAAAGTGCTTTGCTTGCTTCCATCATGACCACCCCAAACATTTCCACCAACACCAACACATCCACCATTCCACCACCACAACCTCCCCAAACATTCTACCCTCCAAGGCATGGTTGCTCAACTTGTGAGCAACGGCCAAACCGTGAAAGGACCGGGTTATGGTCCATAACTTCCAAGAAGAAATGAGGTTCATCCTCAACCACATCCTTGAGCGTCTCAACGCTCTTTCCCATCCACCATCACTTTAGGATGGTTTTAGACTAGTCTTTACTTTCTTAGGATAATTTTTTTTCTTGTACTAAAACACATCATTGTGTTCTCTTTTCATGATCTTTACTCATGAAAAATTTTAACTAATGAATGTTGTTTATTATATTGTTGGTGTCATTACATAGTGTTTGGAAATGCTTGTGAATGATCATTATTACTAACATTTTTTTTGTAGCTTTATTTTCACAATCCATGAATCTTCCCATTAAAGCACCCAATTAAGGGGAGCTTTGAACAAGGGGGAGATAATAGCTCGGGCTCATTACATTCCGCATAGCCTCTTCTTTTTGTTGAGACAAAAGGGGGAGAAAATATAGAACTTTGAAATTATTTATATTTGACTTTTCTAAAAAGTCAAACTGCATACATTTGACTTCCTAAAAGTCAAACAGGAACCCTCATTGATAATACTTGACTTTTCCTAAAAAGTCAAACTGCATACTTTGACTTTCTGAAAAAGTCAACATCATGCATCAACTAGTGAATACTTTGACTTTCATAAATAGTCAAACATCATACACTTGCATTACTATTCTCTTTTCAAGTTCTAAAACTAATATTTTTATAACTCTTGTACAAACTTTGTATCTTTTATAAAAATAAAATTTATATTTTGTCCTCAACAAAAGGGGAGATTGTTAATACAAATATCGTCATTAAACGTTATTTATATTTTTGATCTTTACCTAAGTTTTGTTAACGACAAAAGTAAATTTAATTTGTATAAAAGCTTAAAGCTTGTCAAGTTTAATAGATATTAAAACAAGCTTTTTCAAACAATATATTCATCATTCAAGCATTTACATTTATGATTAGTAACATCTTGATATGACTCTAATCATTATGTATGATAGTAGTTTTTAGAATGTGTTAGGTTCTTAAAACCAAACACTACTTATGTACTTGCATATTTCTAAAAATAGAAATACAACATATGACATCATGTAATGCATCATGGAAATCATTAGAAGATTTCATTAGATATTTTGTGTGGATTTGTACTCTTCATATCTTGCACAATCTCACTTAGATAGAGTTGACTTTAGCAAAGATTTGATATCTTGACTGTCAGACCGGCGGTCCGTGGACGCTCCTGTCCACTTTGGCTATAAATAGCAATGCCAAGCCAAGTAGTTTTTCATCCCTTTCTAACATACTCTCATACATATCCTCTCTAACCTTTCTAACTCAGTTTCATATCATATTAGTGATCTCTTTTGTAGCAAAGAAGATCAAGTCATATTCAAGCTTCAACGAGAAGTTGGAAGTCTTGTTTGTTTAGTGTTGTATGATCTAGTGTTGATTCATACTTCATTGTTGTATCAAACCATCATAATCTTGTGAGTGTGAGTGGTTAGTATTTTAGTCCTCAAAATACATTGTGTGTGGGAGTGGTTGTACCCTTGGAAAGAACTCGACATCTAGCTTAGTGTCGGAAATAGTGTGTAAGCGAAGTGTAAAGGTTTTCTCCGCCGGTGAAAGGAGCTTGTTGACTAGTGAAGTTAAACTCTCGAGTGTGAGACTCGAGGAGTGGAGTAGGGCAAGGAAAAAGAGTCCTTGTAGACCGAACCACTATAAACAACTTGTTGTGGTTTGATCATTTCTTTCCTTATTTACTTCTTACATATTGCTTGCATATTTCATTAACATATCTAAGATCAATATCAATTGATCTTTACAATAAGTTTCAAAACAAAGTTTTTAATTGGTAAACTATTCAACCCCCCCTTCTAGTTTTCTACAACATTAATACCATTATCCACATAATCTTTTAAACCCATTCAAATAGCTTAAACATTATCATTTACCCATTTCCCCAAATTAGGTATATGAACCCTAATTTATAATCCATCAATTCAACTAAAATCAAAGACTACGTACTTGAGATATGATCAATACAAGCTTATTCGTTGATTGGAGAACTATTCCTTCATCAAATTGATCTTTTAATGAGAACCTTGTTTCCCTCCTTTTCTCTATAAACCGTACACACATATACACCTCCTGGATAATCATGAATTATCAATATCCTGGAGATTTCTCGCTAATACTTTCTTTACACCAAAGTTATGTCACCACTTGACACTTTTGGTCCCTCAAGTCCTCTTCTTCCTACTTTGGCCACAACCAACTTTATAACTTATTTAACACTTGTCAAATTTAGTCCTTTAAGTATATGTATCATATTTCTATAACCACATTACACATTCTTTGACTATTAATTTGATTATCGAGTTTGAATACAACTTAACTTTCGTTGATTAACCAATCATATCAAGTCTTCCGACTATTTCAATGGCATTCTCATTATTTAATACTTAAAACTTGGTTTTGAGCGTAACACTCCCCATCTGTTTCACCATCAAAGTATTCATGGTCTAATTCTACATCACTACATACATCATAATTTTCTACTTCAGCCTCACTACCACCAACATATTCCACATTCTTTTATATGTTATCCCTAAACTCATCCATATTAACCTCTACATCAAGAATTGGGTTCTCATCATCTTCCATGAAATCAACATCTTCATCTTATTGATTCTTATTCCCACTAGATTGACCTTTTTTTTTATCAATTCTAGGTTGATCTAACTCAACATTCACCCCCAGGACTGATCAGTTCTTCACCACTAGAAAAAAAAGGGTCAAAGTTTATTTGACATATCAAATGCATTTGAGACCTCATTAAAGGTGACCTTGGGCTTGTTAGCAGATTTTTCATCTATATCCAAACTAGAAAGCCAAAGTTCCAAGATACCTCAATCACCTTATACTTTCCTACATATTTTTCCAAACTTAAAACATCACTATCACAAGATAAGGGCATAAGTCCACTATCTAAATCCCTATTAGGTATTCTAACGTGGAAGAACATAGTATCTTCTTCTTTGTAACCTAACTTTGTGAGCATATCCTTAAGTTCAATTACTGAAAACACATGAATATCAACTCCATCAAACCAAGAAACCTTACCATTCATATAACACCTTCCAGAACAACCCATTGTAAAAAAAAAACCCCATGGTGCAACTCCAGTGTAAAACATGTGTTTGACTTACCTCTTGAAATGATAAAAATGCAAGTTAATAAACAACAACAACAACAAATCAACAATTATTTCCACATGATCAATTTAAGGTAAAAACATTCAATTTGAATTAGCCATAGAAAATATACCTTATGCGTTTTTAGGATCAAATGTGTCTCATTCTTTTCGAAGCGAACATCCATTTACATCAACCATTATAGCCAAATCACATGAAATATTTGATCATATGTAACTTTTGAAACAGATTCTTGAGCGGAGGAAGATGAAGATGAAAAGTTAGGTATGTTTTTATTTTTAATATGTGTTATTTTAATCGGCTTTGAGAAATAACATAGCAAAAGAGAGGGAAAGGGGCATTTACAATGTTACCCTCACGTGATTGTCACGTATGTGGATTTAACGAGATTTTTAATGGAGATTACGAGAATGGCTTGGATCCGTAATAAAATGAAACCACAATGACTGAACCCGGAAAAAAAAGACTTCAATGGTTGAAAGTAGAAAACCCAACAAACCACAATGACCATTTATGTAATTAACTCTTTTGATATTTGGGCCATCTTCCTCACTAAGACTTCAAACCTCCAAGAAAACAAGAATGTTGAATTGCTTATTAAATTGTTTATTGTCTTTCTTTCTTCCCACTTAGATGTACGAGTAGTTCCACCATTGTTGGGGTGGCCGAGCCCCCCCCCCCCCTCCCCCCGACTCTGTCTCTAACACCATTTCTTCGCATTGTGTTTAACCTATTACACACCATAACATCAATCATTCTTACCAATAATATGTCTCTCTCTCAGTACATTAAGCACAAGATTTTGAATATAACATCTACATATTATTCCACAAAAACTAATCGATTTTGGTTATAAATTTGTATAATAAACTGAATATTTAAGGTGCCCACTCCTATATTTGATAATCGATATTGAATGAGAACTAATTGAATTTATTATCTTTAAACACAAGCAAGATATCTTTTATTTTTATAACCAAGTAACATATGAAGAGAAAATGGTCAAAGTTAAAAATGTTTAATGTTGAATGTTGAAAAAATAGTCAAGCTTAGTTGAAATTCGTTTAAGAAAACAATAACTTAATTTTGGAATGTTAAACAGTTAGAATAAGAAATATTGAATCTGTTCAAGAAGGATTGCATAGTTGATTTGTGAAGTTGAAAACAATATTTGCCAATAGCGTACTGTAAGGTTGAAACGTATAATAAATGACAAAAGTTGAAAAAACGGTAGTTGTTGAAAGTTTTCAAGGATTCTCCACTGCCTATAAATAAAAAAAATACTCACTACCCTAATCATCCAGATTCTCTCATTATCTATCTAGCCTCCACTGACCACAGCCGCCTTCGGCACACCTTCTCCACAGCTACAACCTTTGTATTTTTTGTGGTAGTTTTTTTTATCTATGGATCTATCACCAGAAACTGAGATTCACATAAGATTATGTAGTTTGGGAGGAAACTTTTCGTTCAAGAAGGTACTTTTGTTATTTTATTTTCGTAATATCCACAAAAAACTAAGGCCAATGATATGAAAATTGAGGCCGATGATACTTGTGATAATAGTTGCGGTAGTGAGCCCGAAAGATGTTGACGGTTGTTTTGTTGGTAATTAACATAAGATATTTTTTAGTTAGTGTTTTTATTTAATGTGTTTGTGTATTTGTTATAATTAGGTTCATGGATATGGTATTTCTTTCATATTTATGCAAATATGGGTCTAATTAAAATGTGCTTTGGTGGGTGATGATTGTGGTTGGTTTGTGAGTTGGTTAGCAGGTAAAAGTAGTGAGTTGAAGCCAATGGGTTTTTAGTTTGAGGCCGATTATGTCTTTACTGAGGTTGTTTGTTTGTTGTTAATATGTAGATCTATTGTTTTAATATCTTTGGAAAGGAGATCATTATATTGCTTTGCAAAATTAGTCTATGGCTTGATCTATTGTTGGGTTATTTTCGGATCTTGATGGTCAATGGATCAATTGTTATGTGTGAGTTTTCCCTACTTTATAACCTTTTATTCTTGCAACCAATGCATATAATAAAGAACCATGTACTTCTTATATATTCAATGTTATCATTTCTAAGTGTAAATTTATATTTGTCTACACTTGAATGATTTTGAATGGTGAAAATTTATGAGATTGGTTTTGTTAAAAAAAAAGAAAAGAAAAATAAAATAAAAAACCTGAGATTGCGAAAATTACATTTGAATGGTTTATTAATATTGTTATTAAAAACTATGAATAAATAGACATCGCGTAAGACTGAATCGAAATATTTATTTTCAATACATGATTCAAGGATGAAACAGCACTAGGAAAGAAAAAAAGGACAAATAAACTGTTTGCGAACTCACTCACAGTCCAATGAAATCTTCAAAATAATAAAAAAGATTCTTTTAGATGACTAAAAAAATTGAAATTTACAATCTCGCATTTGAAAATTATGCTATGAAAAGCCAACATTAGAAGTAGCTTGGTATTTCAAAAAGAAATATTTACCACAATAACGCATATTGTTAATTGTCTGTCGTTAAATGTGAGTACTCGCCTAGTAAATAAAAATGTCTTTTCATTTTATGTTTTAAATTTCTTGTCTTTTTCTTCAAGTAAAGTTTAGCGTATACCTTAAAAACATTGTACTAAAACTATAAAGTGAAAATACGAAACCTATAAGAAAACAAACAGCTTCTGTCTTAAACAAAAACACGTCAAAACACACATACAGACGGCTAAAATTGGAGAAAAAGATGACCAAAGATAGCTGTCTGTCAAGAATAACAACCGGAGTTGCTTATGGTGGTGCTGCTGGTGCCGCTTTTGGTAAACCCTTCTTATTAGTTATTATTACAGTTGCTTTTTGTTTCTTAATTCTTTTAAAATACTAGTTGCAACAGATTGTGTTGGAACACTTTAAAATGCTGAGCGACTTGAGCCTGATCTTAGGAAGCTTTTCTATTATTATTTGATTATATCAATTTAATTTTCAGGCGCTGCATTTGGAACTTATGATGCCTTTAGGAGCAAGGTATGATCTTATTATCATTCTTGAAGCTTTTATTTTAAACATATATATTGATGATGATATATTTCATGATGGGAAGCAGATACCTGGACTTATAAAGATAAGATATGTCGGACAAGTAACGCTTGGTTTTGCTGCAACCTGTGGTCTTTTTGTGGGTGCTGGTAGCTTGATAAGCCGTCGGTATTAAGTCCTACTAAGAGAGTTCTTTTGTTTATTAAAGACAATAAAACCTTAGTTGTCTTTATAACTCCCTATTCCTGATGTACACAATTCTCTTATTTAATTCAATCACAAGTCGAGTATTCTTGTTGGCCCTTTCGTATATTTTTTCTCAAGTTTTTATTTTCCTGGTTTTTAGTCTATAAAGTAGAACCACTTTTGCATCTGCAACTATGGTTTGCTGCAAGTGTTTTTGGTTTTCATGATAGTGCGTCTTTTCTGTAGCTGCAGACAAACTATGGTGATGAGGTGAATTCCATTGATTGTGCGACTTCTTTATTTTGTGCATGCGGGGTGAGATTATGTAGCAATCTATGCGCCATGAAACAGCAAAACAAAGTGCAATTTTAGTTGAATATGTGTTGGGTGTTTCAACATAGAAAAGCAAGAAATTGGTGGAAATTCTAAAGCGTATACCTAATAACGGTATAACCTGTTCCTACCAATCACCAAAAAAAAAAAAAAAACCACCACCACCAAAACTCAGTAGTACAATTCACAAACTCTCTACCTTAATAATTTTATTCTCCTTTTTGTTGTCTTTACTTGTTACATATGGCTAGTCAGTAACAACGAATATTATATGTTTGGTTTTCTTATATATTCATTGTAAATAATATGTGTTTTTGCTGTTTAAAACGAGTATTGATGTTGAAAAAACTCAGCTTGATTAAACAAGCAGGGGATGTGGACTTCTCGTGCAGTCATGTAGTTCATACTTACTCTAGTACCAAGTGACAACGGAACTGAGTAACATATACAGAAACTTCTAGTTGAGAAAAGTGGATTTTTCTGTATATATATGAAGCACCAACTTGTGACAAAATGAAACCGAGCTAGTTCTAATAGGAGATTGTACTCGTACAAGACCACTAGACCAGCTGTGTGCATCGGTTGCCATCTTAAGTTGTTTAAACACGATGAACAAGTAACTAGAATAATGTACTTAACAAGTAGGCAACCTGTGTAAACATAAGTTTGTATTTGCCTTAACCAAATAAATAAGCAAAGTAACGACATAATAATCCCGAAAAGTATGCTAACAACCATATCTATTCTCATCTATGAACAACAACAACAACAACAATAACCAATCCCGCCGGAGCAGGGTAAGGGGGAGGTGAGATGTAGACAGTCGCACCTCTACCCGAGAGTAAAGGGACTGCTTCCAGAAAGACCTCCGGCAAGTGCACATGTGCAAGCAAAACAAACAAAAAATCAAGGAGCGAGAGCAAGCATGCAAGCAACGACATAAAAGCAAAAATGTAAAGAAACAAGGGAGCATGCAGATAAAAAAAAAAGCAGACAAAGAAAGTAAAAAAGGAGCATGCAGGCCAAAAAAGGAACATGAACACTAGGGCAAAAAAGATCAAACATATAGGAAAAGGAAAGCACACATACAAAACAAACGAATAAAAAGGCATAAACAACGTAAAAGCAAAACAAGCATAAATAAAAAATAAAAATAAATAAATAAATAAAAATAAAGGTTATAAAGCGAACAAACATGCGAGCAGAAAAAGGGAAATGGCAAAACAAACATACAAAAGCGGAGAACGCAAAATGCAAGAAAACCTAGACGCAAGAAAACAAAAAAAGGCAAAAGGTGAAACAAGGCATACTCTCAAGCTACCAAGCAGCTCTACACCTACAGCACCCTGCTCATCGACCCTAATCCTAGTTCTCCACGTGTTCCTATCAGAGGTCATGTCCTCGACAATGGGGATTTGGCCTCAAGCGTTTTTACCGTTCTCCCACCGAGCTTTGTTCACCTTCTCCTCGAGCCATCGATATTGATAGACTCCACTCTCCTAACTGGTGCCGACTCTGGTCTCCTCTTGACATGCCCAAACCATCGCGACCGTCCTTCTCTCATCTTGTCGATTATAGTCGCAACTTTTAGTGCACTATGAAAAACTCCATTCGGGATCATGTCTAACCTATTTTTACCACAAGTCCACCTTAGCATCCTCAATTCTGCCACTTCCATTCTATTTGCTAGAGTATTCGTTAACGGCCAGCACTCTGACCCCTACAACATAGTTTGTCGAATCGCCACTCTATAAAATTTTCCTTTGAGCTTTAGAGGGACGTTCTTGTCACAAAGGACTCATGTGGCCGCTCTCCACTTTAACCATCCTGCTTGTATACGATGTGTTACACCATCCTCTATCCTTCCTGATTTGTGGATCATAGATCCGAGATATCTAAAGTACTCTTTCGGTTGTAAGATATGATCTCCAATGCGGATTTTTGCTTCCTTGTTCTGGACGTTCACATTCCTGTTGAAGTCACTGCGTAGGTATTTTGTCTTCTCCCTGCTGACTCATAGGTCTTTATCTTCTAGCGCCTCCCTCCAGTGCTCCAATCTACCACTAATTAGCCTCTCTGGCATTTCCGAAACTAGCACAATATCATCGGGAAATATTAGGCACCAGGGGATTCTCTCATATATCCCCCTTGATAACTCATCAAGAATCAACGCAAAAAGGTACGGGCTAATAGCTGAGCCTTGGTGTAGACCTACTTCCACCAGGAAAAACTCTGTGTTTCCCACTGGGGTCCGCACAAAAGTCCTAGCTCCTTCGAACATATCTTGAATGACTTTTATGTACCTCATTGGGTTCCTTTATCTATTCTCATCTATTTGTACCATTATTCACCTAGCAAAAAATCTCAATCTAAAGCTCATCATGATCCTCATCATCTTCTGTAGATTCTGAATCACCACACGGGGCCCCACCAGACCTCTGCTAAACAGCCGTTATGATTGCGTTACAAACAGCTTCCACTTCTTTTAGCTTCTCATCATACTCCTCTTTCTCAGCCGAATGGTTGTTATTGAAAGGTTTTATGGATATTTAAATATATGTATGTCCGGATTCGAACTCGAGACTTCGGGATTGCACACATTACGTATGAGAGTTGATATTAATAATTAATATATAAAATGTTATTATTAATTATTAGTCACGAAATAAAACATAACGATAGTTAAATATTTAACGGGGTTTAGTTAACGGTCGTTAAATGTAAACCATGACTAACAATGAAATTAGTGGACGAAGGATCCGGAACCTTTGGGATGGCTTGGCCGGTCGTGGCTACCCAAACCCAAGGAGGTGGAATTTCTTGGTCACCAAGTTTTGAGAATGTATATATACAAACCCTTGTATTCATTCTCAAACTAATCTTGGATCACCAATATACCAATTTTCTCCTCCTTCTCCCTCTTTGTGTCGTCGAAACACCCAAACCTCAAGGGTTTTCGATTTTGCTTAACTCAAAGACACAAGTGTTTGGTTTTATTTGTGATTCAAGGAACTAGCTTTTCCACATCAAATATACGTGTACAAGAACGAAAGACAAGCACACTTGAGCTTGTAATCTTGGTGGTCGATTCTTTGTTTGGGTCGAATTACATAAACCCTATAATTAGGGATTTGGGTTTTGTTCTTGTTCAATTATCGTTTGATTCTTGAATTGCTAAAAGGTACACACTTTCTTGTTCGGTTAATTATTTACATATATTATTCCTATTTACTTCCGCTGCATGCTTTGATGATGTTATTTGTTTATATAATTGTTATGAGTATAAAATCCCTACAGTGGCATCACGAGCCGTTAATATGATGTAATTAATTACCTAAACACATAAAAATTGAATCTTTATGATTATATGCATGCTTTTTATGGTTTCTAGGTTTTTGAATTCGAAACCCTAATTTTTATATAGGTCGATTACCTCTATTTATTTAATTTGGTTTTAATTTTGTAAAACTTGTAGAAACCCTAGGATTGCATGTTAATTTTTATGTGGATAATTATGAATAATTGTTATGTGCCATGTAATATGCGTATCTTGGGTGATAATTGTTATGCGAATCCATGGTGGAACATGCATGTTTTGCCATGGAGTATTGTTATGCTATAAATTGTTTAGTTGATACACACATGTTTTATTTATTTGATAATTATTGAATTGGGAAGACCTCAATTATAACTAATAAAAATTCGTTACGTGCTAATTGGTATATTATTAACTTTGGCTTACGCAATTGACTTGTCGATGTATGTGGCTCATCTACCTTGTAGTTGAAAGCCCTAGTTAATGTATGCATTTATTTACGCCTAGAATTGTTTATTAGAGTTTTATCGAAATAATTATGCATGTGGCTAATTGTTTGTTTAGTTATATGTTTATATTATTTGAGTGTGTTTAATTTTTATTAAAATGCTTTTTGTTTATATATTGTTTTGACATGTTAGTAAGCAAAAAGGGTTTTATGAATAGAAAATTAAATGGACTAAATAATGCTTAAACTGATTTGTTATCTAAAAATTATTCTTGAACTTTTAATCGATTGATGCGAATGTACTAAATGGTTAGAACGGCTCACCCACTAGAACAAACTATAAAGGGGTTAATTAAGAAGTGCGCACGTCGTACACCAATGGATGTCTAAGGTTATGCTTTATGCTTACCCTGGTCCTCTGCCTCCCCTGTGAGTTCGATTGGAGCTACCTAGTATAACCATTCTATGTACCAAGCATCTTAGTGCAAAGTTGTAAGTTTTCAATCGCATCGATTAAAACTTTGAAGAATTTAATTGAATATTAAATCTTATGTAAGGTTTTCGAAAATATTATGTTATAAAGTTGTATGCATGCTTCGTTATACATAAGTTTTGATTACACGTCAAAACTTGTACCCTTTAAATTTAAGTTTATGCCATCTAATGATATGAAACACTTGAAGTTGTAATTTAGTTATGTGAGACCTTGATCTAGATTACAATAACAAGGTGAATTATTTTGTTGTGTGAGACCTCACTTAATTATTTGCGTTTCTAAATTAGACATCTTAATTAAGTTAGTTAGTGAGACCTATAACTTAAGGCATAAGATGGGATAAAACATACTTACATTTTGCATAATTGTTTGGCAAAATTGTAAATCCCATATTTTCTAGGAATTGCAAACTTGTTCGTCAATTATTGTTCTTCGACAATTACCTATTCTATACTTTCATCACTAGCAGATCAACCGATGTGGTGAAACTATGATAATGAGGGTCCTAGATTCAAGGAAAATTCTATGGTTAATATGAATATTGACCAAGGGTATTTTATTTTCTTGAAAGATTTAATTATCGAAAATACTAAAAATTGAATTTTGTTAATTCTTTTGATTGTATTAATGCAACATTAAACCGTAAACGTGGTTTGTGCTTTGGTAAATTGATTGCCAAACAAATTTTTGATCAAGAACAATTCAACTAAAAGACAAACATAAACTCTTTCCATGGAAGAAGAGTGAGATCTAATCCTATTCCTTTTCATGACAGAAAGGTATGTTAGGAGCATTAGAATTGTCTAAATTCTAATATAACTCATAGCAACTTTAATAGTTAAGAAAATTTCACACCATGTTTTCCTTAAGAGATTTCATTACCCTCTGTTGGTGATTGAATTCTTATATGACATTTGGGTCAACTAGAAAACATGTTTGACATTTTATGAGTTATTAAATTAGAATCTAGACTAATTAAAAATAACAAGAAAATTGGTAAAAGATAAACTAGTATATTTTATCTAGTTGTTTTGATTTGACCAATTAAAGGTGCTACACACCATTGTGGGGATAGTAGACCTATTAAGGAAGAAATTACATGCTCAATTTTTCAAGTTAATAGCATGATGGATGATTCATCATCTACAAAGTAGAATACACTCTTTTATTACCTAAGTAATTGTTACGAATGGTCTTACAAAGGGTTAGCAACGTAATAGCACGCTATTTCACTGGTTAATGAAACACTTACAATGTTGTCAAATTAGTATGGTGTATTACTGAATAAGACATTATTGTAACGTTGTCTATTCAGGGGAGTTACAAGTTATTATCTGGTAATAAATTCAGATTATTTCTAGACTTTCTTGAAATAATACATTACGTTCAAAAATGTAGACATTCATATTCTCAAGGATAGTCATGAACGGTTCCTTGATAAATTAAGTGCTCCTACATCTACTTGTAATGCTTATATATCTCTGACACTATCATATTGCTCACATAAACAAACGAATGTCATGGTGTTTATCTACTATATGATGTTGTTCTATGCACAAGTGGGAGAAGTATTTATTGTGTACAAAGGAACAACACATACAAATATGATTAATGGATTCTCTTGAGGTAAGAGATTAATGTTCTAATAAGATTGACTTGTTTAGAACATGTGTCAATATTATAACATAGACTACTTTTATGTCTTATGTCATTCAAATCATAGAAACACTTGAAGTTACATTTTAGTTTAAGTGAGATCTTGGCTAGATTGTAATCTCAAGGTAAATCTCCACTTGTCGTGGATCGGCGTGATGCTTACGCTTAAGTTGAACACTCCAAAGGATGACATAAATTAAAATAAAGTAATCTAATGCTACTTTAAATATTTGTGTATTCTTGGAATGACATAAATAGTTTATTAACTTTGAAAATTAATTAATTGAAACCATGGTGTGGTGTTCATAATAACTTTAAATTATACATGGTTATGTGTTTTTGTATAAACTCACAAACATGAAGTCTTTTAAAGACTTATAATATAAAGTAAGATACTATAAATGTTATGTCTTTTGACTTGGTCAAAGAATAACAATATGTTATGTTACATAATTGGCTTGGATATTTATTATACCATTAAGTTGACTTAGTTGAAAATAGGTAGCCAAAAAGGAATATGTTTATCTTAAATATTGTTAGATTGTTCTACAATATACCTAATGTCATATGGAATGTTCAGCTAATAATCAAACATTTGTTACATTGTTTGATTCAAGATAACTATATCTTCTTTTCTTCCAAAAATTTATCAAGGTTAGAAAATTGAGTATTGATTGGATATACTTAATAAAACTCAAACCTAGAAGATTAATAAGACACCATTTTAGTATGGAATGAGATGAATCACATTGAGTCTTATATTGAAGTTCTACTTAAAACTACTTATGGAGTAGGTTATTAACGAACAAGATTTACGAACTTTCAATGTGTTTTGTAATATCCCAAAAGAAAACAATTTGGTGTTGTTCTAATTGCTTGATGTATGTAGATAGTCTTTAAATTACAAAAGCAAGTGGGAGTTTTGTTTAGATCTGGAAGAGATTAAATTACAATTACAAAACACATAATCTTCTAAAATACACTAGTGAATATCATGATGAGGTCAAATATGATATACCTCAAAATGGTGGAATTCTCATTCATAGATCCAGAAGAATATATCATATATATTTGATATGATGAGAAATATGAATTACGGATTATGATAAAACATGTTAATCATAATGATATATTACCTAATATTGAATTGTGGTAAATTATTCATACTATGAATGACAAGATGATGTTCAAAGAGATAATCAACTTTGTAAACTTGGTTTATCTTAATAAAGATGAGTTTCTTCAAAGGAAGGAAAACCCTAGTGGTTTAAATTTTGTGTAGAAAATCATGAACAAAATTGTACATGTGTTTAATGCATGACTTGTGACAAGATTATTAATCACACTTAAGCTATTAACTGTGATTGAATATTCTTTCCTTGGCACATTAAATATATAATGATTATGATTGACATACTTAATTTCATTTATATGAAATCTGACAATGAATATCAAAAACTCTTTGTTGTGTGATTACTTTGCGAGGACTTATAAGTAATACAAAGGAGGTTTATGAATTCACATAATCTTTGGAAATGTACAAACGGCAAGAATCCATTAATGGTTATATGCATGCATCTGAGATGATTCTTATGTTTAACTATTAAATCAATTTTTGGTTTAAAAATTAAAATAATATAATTTCTAAGTATTCCCGAAAGTTGTGGAGTATTATGGTTATTTTCAAATCTTATATATGTGGGTAGTAACATTCCATCTAAGATAAAATGTTAAGTTCTAGTTTGGAATGGAACTTCACTAAAAGATTTAGAAAACATACAACCTTGAAGTATATGTTTATTAAGTAAAACATGCATGGTTAAATAATGAGTCTAATAGAACATGATATATCATTTAGAAAATGGATATGTAGAACATGAATGAAATCTTAGTTTGACACAAGGATTTTTCATGTACATCATGTTATTGTTGTATCATGCTTGAATGCAAGATGATTTGACAACATTGATATCTAATGAAGTTATTATATAACTGATGTAATGAATATTCTACTTGGAAATGTTTGAATTTAGAATTACATTCCTCAACCGGATTTGCTCTCAAATTTATGGATGAGCAATACAACAATTGTTGTGAAATTGTCAGAATGACAAACATGAAAGTTTGAAGGCATCAAACATTACACCGTAGATATTGAAGTTTACGAAATTTTAAAGAGCATATTGTTGTTTGTATACAATGATGCTGGTATAATTGAGATGACACTCAATACTAGTCATGAGAGGATTTCATCCTTGTAAATGGCCATGTGAACTAGTTGTGCTCAACTAAGAGCATGTATTATACATAAAGAAGAATACTTTAAACTTTAAAAATGTTTGAAAGTTTGATTGTCATAAATTGGTGTTTGAGGATGTCACACACTTTATGAAATATTATGTGGCAATATCAAGATATTTTGAATGCACACATACAAGAACTTCACTAGTTGAATTCTTAAGTATTTCTCAAAATTCCGATAGATCAAAGTTAGTTGAAATTATGCCTTGTCAACAAGTATGATTGTCATTACTTGAGGCATAATTCATTAACAAGTATTATCATGCATTGATCTATTTAGTATTTGGATAAGGGATGTTATGAACAAATATTATTTAAATGAAATAAAATATTGGTTATGTTTATTTTTCATTTTCTAAATATTATATCCTATATTTGCATTTAATAACTGTGAATAACTTATGTTATTCTAAATAGTCTGTTGTTGATCAATAATGTGGGAATGTCATTGAATTAAGACAAATCAAAGTTGGTAGAATATACTTTAAAGTATATTGATGCTGGGACATACAGATTCTACATGATATTCAAATGAATTGAATATAGGACCTATCCAACTTACATGATGATACTTTATGGATCTTTGTCATTAAGTATATCATGAAGTGTTTATCCTCGCACTTGAGATAAGTATAACTGATATGAATGTAGTGCATTGTGTAAGATAGTCTAACGCTATCCGCACGTAGTTATAAGGGCTATTTTCGGAAGTGTTGCAAAGTTCGTGAGTTATGTTTGTAGTCAAGAGAATTTGTTCATTTGAATTTGTTTCAAAGCATAATACTATATTTGGGCCCCTCGTGAGGTTGACAGATGTTGTATGGCCATACCCAAGATCTATCCGAATACGTCAGATGATTTGGTAATTCTGTAATCAAATACAACGAGAAACAGAATATTAACTTATGAAATAACTTGATCCATATTCATAGTTAATGTAGTATTAGTAACAAAAGGATAAGTAAAAATGATGAATCATTAAATGGTTTTTTCCATGAGACCATACTCGATTTGATCTGGGGGCATTGCGTGAAAGCTAGACTAATGATGTCATTACTATATTTAGTAATATCCATGGAGCCTAAAGGTTTTATGGATATTTAAATATATATGTCCGGATTCGAACTCGAGACTTGATTGCATAACATTACGATGAGAGTTGATGTTAATAATTAATATATAAAATGTTATTATTAATTATTAGTCAAGAAATAAAACATAACGATAGTTAAATATTTAACGAGGTTTAGTTAACGGTCGTTAAATGTAAACTACGAGGACTAAGAATGAAATTAGTGGACAAGAAGGATCCGAAATCCCTTTGGGATGGCTTGGCTTGTGGCTACCCCAACCCAAAGTGAGTGATTTCTTGTCACCAAGTTTTGAGAATGTTATATATAAACTTGTATTCATTATTCTCCTAATCTTGGATCAATATACCTACTTCCTCCCCCTCTTTGTGCGCTCTGTCGAAATCACCCAAAACCCCAAGGGTTTTCATTTTGCTAACTCAAAGACACAAGTGTTTGGTTTTATTTGTGATTCAGGAACTAGCTTTTCAACATCAAATCGCTAAGCACGCTGTGTACAAGAACGAAGGACAATCACACTTGGAGCTTGTAATCTTGGTGGTCGATTTCATTTGGGTCGATTACATAAACCCTATAATTAGGTTTTGGGTTTGTTCTTGTTTAATCATCGTTTGATTCTTGAATTGCTAAAAGGTACGCACTTTCTTGTTCGTTAATTATTTACATATATTATTCCTATTTACTTCCGCTGCATGCTTTGATGATGTTATTTGTTTATATAATTGTTATGAGTATAAAATCCCTACAATTATCCATCCATTCAAGTGGCTCCTTCGTTGCGGTTTCGATCTTTTTTTTCTCATATTCTTCGAGTTTGTCAGCCAACTTATCTTTGTCGTTGATTTGGCTCTTCATGTTGTAGATGTAGGTTTCAAGGGCGTTTCGGGCCTCTATCTTTTCTTTTTCTTTCTTGTCTTTTTCAGCGCATTCTTCTACCTCTTTAACTATATATTCAACCTCTTATTGGCTCAGTCGGCCCTTTTCGTCAATGATTGTGAACTTTTCTGATTTGCCAGAAGCCTTGTCTTCTGCCCTCAAGTTCAAGATACCATTGACAAATTAATATTTAAGTGTCCAAGTTAATATTTTAACAAAAATATTGTTGTAAGTTACATGCTCGTTAATTTGTTAAAGCAAAAATACACTCTGAAGTTGTAATACACCAAAACCTATTACAAATACCAAGAATACTTTGCTAATTGACCAAAATTGTATGATTTTAACTTTCAAGTTTAAACATCAAAATTGTATATTTAAACGACCTAGATCTGAACCTAGTTGATCCAAACACCAAAATTGTATATTTAAACGACCTAGATGTGAACCTAGTTGATCCAAACCCAAGTAACCAGAGTTTTAAACAAGGTCGGGTTCAGGTATTGTTTTTTTGAGCCATGACCCAAATTGACCTCATTCAACTGACGGCCAACCCGATTCACACCCCTAAATTACTTTTATTTTAATAACACATCTTTTTTATCTAATGGTAAATTATATTCAAAGAAAAAAATTTTAAAAAGAATACAAAACAAGTTTCAAACGTCATATATCTTAGAAAACAAAACAACTTAAAATCTCATAACAATCTTCTTTGCCAAACCACATACGAATGCCATCTTCGTATTTCTTGACACCACATAGGGACGGAGCTAGAAATTTTTGTTAGAGGGGCTCAAAATATTTTTTGATAGTAACATATAATTTTTTGTTTTAGAAGCTTGACTGAATTTTGAATAGTTCGACATACGTGTTCAATGATATTTGTCTCGGTAGTAACATAAAATTACTTGATTAGTTGAGAAAATGAACAAAAGATGCAAAGGTTAGTGTAAATGGTACGGACTAATGTAGTGGTTTTTGCGAAAAAAAGTTCAATCATAATATTTTAAACAAACTGAAATGTTAAATTATAAACTAAAGAGGCTAACTTGAACTTTTTAAAAAAGTACAACACTAAAGTAATTTATATATTGGGGGAATATTATATCAATAGTATATTAACAATAAATGTAGACAATTATTTTTTTATAGAGTTAATTATATAAATGGTCACTATGGTTTGTCGGGTGTTTCACTTTCAGTCACTGGAGTTTTTTTTTTTTTTTTTTTGGCCGGGTTCAGTCATTGTGGTTTCATTTTATTACGGATCCAAGCCAGTTATCTCCGTTAAAAATATCGTTAGATCCACACACGTGAAAATTACGTGAGGACTATTTTAGTCATTTCAACTTTTCCCTCTCTTCTCCCCGTTTTTCCACTTGGCTACTTATTTAGGGAATTGACTTTGGTAGTTAAAATCCCTAATTAACTCTAAACACACACACGAACATTATAACGCAAAAACACTACCATCTTGTGAAGCTCATGGATGAATGCCCCATTTTTGTCATTTTTCTCCTTTAAGAGTTGTAACATCGTGGACACCAACACTTGTGCTTATATAGTAAGTTTTTGATTTTTTTTGTTATCTTATAAGTTTGGTTTTGTTGATTTTGACCTAACTGATAAATGTAGCCAAGTTGTGGGTTTGTCTCTTGGTTTGATCCACCAATGTGTCGAATAGCTATTCATATCATTCATGGCTTGTTGCAGAGAATGAACAACCTTGAAGCTACAATGACAACAAAAGTGAATGAAGTTCGAAGATTGAAGATGATTTTGGGTCTTAGTTGGGTCTTGTTTGTTGCCTACTATGTTACTCATTGACATATCTTCTAATTCCAGCTTTTGGATGATGTTGTAATTCTAGGTTTTGGACATTGTTGATAGGTCTTAGTTGTGTGATGCGGATTCTTGCAAACCTCGCATGAAGTTTTATTATCCTCCTAGGCAGTTTACCTAACCGTTGTAGTGTAGTATAGATAAGACACGGGAGATTGATCGTTCTCTAGGGGAATATTGTTGGGAAGGTCGAAATGTATGATGAATAGGTCTAAGGTGATGGATGATTTTTTTTATCTTTTTATATTTTATAAAAGCAATGTAAAATATTTGGATTAGGGGTTTTGATTATCAACTACTTAAACTACAAATTGAACTAATTAAAAATAATAATTAAACTAAATGACAAGTAATTAAATGAGATTCTTATGATAGATAAAAACGTGTTTACTTAGATTTCGCTACTCCCTAGTTGTCTTCTATTGATTAATCGAATTGTCACATCCTTGTTTAATTGGCGCGTTGTATTTCTAAGGTCATAGGGAGGTGCCAAATGCCCTATTTCTATGAATGTAATGATCTCCTCTAAGAAACCGAGATCGCCAATTAACCTAAGTTATCTCCCCCAATCTCCTATTATCAACATTCGCAATTCACGCGATAAACACAACGAAAAGTCTACTAGTGCACTTTAGGACATGAATACGTTGTTTAGGACGTTCAAGCTCGCAACACTAAAGGAAGAAGCAAGTTTTCCTAACCTAATGTATAACAACCACTTAAACAAGAGACGACAATCAATAGTTAACAACTAGGTTTATTTAGATCTATGCTAACACTATATTAATTTAGCTAGACATGCAAAAGATAACGAAACAAGTAATCATAATTAAACATGAATTAAACATAATGATAGAATGGATTAAGACACTTATCTCTTAATGAATGAGGCTGTAAAAACCCTAAGTTTACTGTAAAAACCTAATAAAATTCATACACCACAATTACTCTCCAAATGTGCACACTAAATGTAGAAAATTCTAAAACTATATTTAGGAATACAGATGCGACGACGTCAGTTTATAATTCTGACGCCATCAAGTCTCTACCATTATGTTTTCGTCTCATCCATGTCAGCCTTGTGACGGGGTCACTTTATGCCTTTAGATGTCATCCAGAATACTTTGACGCAATCTCTCTTTGATTTTTCCAAGCCGTCATTTTATAATTTCCACATAGAATTCTAGCTCCCTTAACACGTGACGGTGTTACTTGTTATTTCTTCAACTTTTCGCTGAGCCGTCTCTAGTAAAATCTGGGCTATTTTGATACTTTCATTTCCGAGTGATGACGTCATCTTATGCGTTGTGACGCCGTCTGGTGCCCTTTTCATGACTTGATCATTTTCTTCACATTTTCATCCCTTTTCATCCAAATATGCATGATTTCCAACTTTTGCTTCCAAAGTACCTAAAAGGTTAAAGGAACGAATTTAGGAAATATTTGATCATAAACACATTATTTTAGGGCTTAAATAACCCCCTAAAAGCGTACGATTTAAATCCTTATCAAATATCTCTACACTTGGGATTTGCTTGTCCTCAAGCAAAGGTGCTTTTATCTAATCAATTTACAAGTTAGGGGTCATTTAACAATGTTTTAAAATAGTTTACAACAAATACAAGCTCTACAATAGTCATAACAAGCATGAAAGTTATACACTAGCACCTCACATATAGTGTTTGGATTCTCTCATCTCTCAGGTATATAATGAATATAACATGTATGAAAATGGAAGATAACACTCTCTACCTTTCATAGCACATATATTACCATAGGCTTGAGACTAGATCAAACCTTCACCGCTTTTACGTAAGAACCTAAGATAAACTATCAAAGAGGCTTTTAAAGGGTTGTAATGTTAGGTGTAAGGGTATGAAAAAACACGGGCTTGTTGGATATGGGAAATTTACTGGTGGCAAGTCAAAAATCTAAGCTGATTACATGTAAAACGAGGCGTTGCTAATCCAAGACTTGATTTACTAAACTAACTGTTTTTGTATTTTTCTTGACACTTTCTTGACTTAAATATAAATAAAATATAAAGGATTGAGGTGGGATGGTAGCCCGTATGGTTTTTTGTAACTTTAATATAAATAAAATATAAAGATAAGTGCATACAAGGAAGGCTAAGGCGATTTTGGTGTAACGTTTGGGGTCGATTATAAACAATGCTCTTCATTGATATTCTAGAAACTGAAACATCACGAGAACCGTGAAAAGATAGGCTCTGAAGGGTTAACTAGGGTATCGTGTACTAAAAATGAGTACATCGCAAGGGTATGGGGTAATTACTCAACCGATGTGGCCAATGTAATTATTTAAACAGGTTTAAAACAAGGTGTTAATACAAATAAACCGTAAAAACACTTATTTATATTTTAGATCTTTTAATGTTTTGTCAATAATAATCATAAAATCATTTAACGAAATAAATAAAATACGTAAAAGCTTTGAGCCAATAGTTTACTAACACACTTTTACTAAACATATAAAATCATCATAACATGTTAAGTTGGATAAGTTATATAAAACCAAAACCATTTTTATAAAACACTTACAAGTAATTTTGTTTACTTATATTTTATAAAAATGTATATGTGCTTAGTATAACTTGTAATGGGTAAATGATGGGTAAAAACCAAAGTCCATGACCCATACCCATGGAGCATGATCCATGACCCATGATCCATTGCATGACATCATGCATGAAATCATGTTGGATATTATCCATGATCCATGACCCAAAGTCCATAACCATGACCCATTGACTAGGTACAATGTATCTTGTTGGGTATCCATAATCCAAAGTCCATGACCCATGGTCCATAACCCATAACCCGGTTTGAAAACCAAAATTCGGACTAGCCTAACCCAGCTGCCGGATCCCTTGGATTGCACTGGCCGACTCCCTTGGGTAAGGGATCCGCCAGATCCGGGTGAACTGTAGGCAGATTTCCTATAAATAGTGAGCCATTTATCTCTTTCTAAAAACTCCTTTTTAGACATATCTTCTCTCTATGTTCTAACTTCTCTAACCTCATATCCAAAGGATCATTCTATGTAGTTTTCTCTTTGTATGATTCTCTACGTTCCTCTTAAAGGTGATATCACAACCTCTTGAAGACGTGCACGCTCAAGGTCATGAGTTGCTAAACTTCGTCATCATCAAGACCACTGAAGTACATCTTATTGATAGTTCTTCTCTCCCTCCATTAGTGTGTCAAGTTGAAGGCATTGGTGCATAGTGTCGAAGGTGTACATTTGATATGGGGCGTCGATGTATATTTGTGTAGTTTGGGTAAAAGGGTATTGATATCCTTTGAAGTGTTGTAAAAAGGAGTTTGTCTCCTTTGGGTTGTAGTGTTGGGTAGTAGTTCCTCCTTAGTATTAGAACTCATTGTCTAGCCTAGTACCGGATAAAGTGTAGGCGACGTTGTGATAGGTTTAGTTCTATCTCATGGAAGAACTCAGTGTCTAGCCTTGTACCGGATAAAGTGTAGGCGACGTTGTGAAGGCTTCTCTGCCATATTAAGGATATTGTGTTGTGTAGTGCTTAGAAACTCTCGAGTTGGGTACTCGAGGAGTGGAGTAGGGCAATGGAGGAGTCCTTGTAGCCGAACCACTAGAAATACTTGTGTCGTGGTTTTGTGTTCCTTTAGACTTTATCTCTATGCATTATTTATTTATATGTCTATCTATCAATATCCAACACACGATCTAAATGGATTGACATAAGTCGATCTAAATACTTTAAAACAAAGTTTTAATCGGCAAAACTATTCAACCCCCCTCCCCCTTCTAGTTTTCTACACAAGGGTTAGCCTAAAGCCTCTTATCATTTAGTAAATCCTAACTACACGAATGTAGTCTCACTAGCGATCTCGAAATGCATCACAAAAACAAGTTCTAGAATCTATATACTACCGGTACACTTAATAAGCATTAAAGATGAATGCTTTTATACTATATATCTGAAGATGAACCTTACATTTTTGGGGTGGAATTTGAGTGGTAAGGGTTTTGTGCTAGTCATAAAACTCCTATCCATGAGACACTTTATTAAGACTAAATTTTTGCTCATAAGTGTCGTAAAAAATTAAAAATTTGGTGCTAAAATTATCCTAACAAGTATTTCTTTTAGTTTATTACACTATTACTAAGAACAAGATAAATATCAAGCGAGCAAATAGTTTATAAGTTATCCCTTTCTTCCTTCCCTACACTTAAACTGAACATCGTCCCCATTCTTTCCCGAAAGTATCAAAGTTATGTAATAATAGGAAGTAAATAAAAGAGAAATAAACTATTACTCCCCTGATTAGCTGGGTATGATCGGTGTAGAATCAAGGTCAAATCCTCCTCCAAGAAGAATAAATAAATAAAGAATATTGCTTCCATTGTGTACTTGAATCTTCTTGTCCAATAAAACCTGTTTATGAGAAAACGAACACGAAACCTCGTGTAAAATCCATGGTAAAACTATATATAAAACAAAAATAAACTAGAAAGCGAGTAAGATATAATGCTTGAAAATAGATGTTTGCATGTTCCTGGAAAATTAAAAATTCAGGAAATTTTAGAAATTTCGTTTCGACAGAAAACTGAAAATCTGGAAAAATGTTTGCTACAGTACTCGATTTCGTTAGGTTATAGATCCTGACACCATCGGAATTGGCCTGACAGAATTTTATACTTTGTTTTCTGGAAATTTTCTGGAAAATTTTTCTTTTTGAGAACCTGGAAATTACTGCAAAACAACCATTGTGACTCGATACAAGCATTTGAATCAAACAAACACACAAATATATTCTCATCTAGTATTGTTAATTTCATGTTCAATTTTATTCTAATAAACAAATGTGATCTTCCCTACACTTATCTTTTTGTAAAATACTTTTATATGTAATTAAGACGAAGTTAAAAATAAAATAAAGCATTTTCACAATAGTATTTGAAATATGAACATTAAAAAATAATGATGAGGCATAAATGACACACAAACAAATTAAAATAAACAATCAAACAAATAAACATGGGTTGCCTCCCAAGAAGTATTTTTCTTTATTTATGAGTCTTATAGCTAGACTCAAATTCATGACCAGTTATGTGACTCCATCCTTCGCCACGTTCTCAACACTATCCTCAATCTTGGTTTTATATTTCGGCCGTAATTCTGGATACTCCTTATAAAACCCGAATATCTTTCTCATCGCATAATCGACACCTCTCTTTTTATCCTCCTCATTTTTATAGTAGACCGATGGCTTGAGTTCCTTTTCTAGGTTTTGCATTAGTCAGTATTGCTCAATCTTATAGGGAATTTGGTAGGAAATCTCGTCGATCTCATCCTTAAACATAACTATCCCAAGTGATGGGTCGTAATTCATTTTAGAAATTTCTACGAATGGCCTTCCTAAAACTACATGAGACAAACTACAATCAATTGTCGGAATGTTCTCCACTATCAATAAATCGATAACATATGTGAAATTCCCCAAAACATCTATACATCCCCTTAACTCTTCCTACAAAATTACTTACTTTACTCGTAACGGGGTCTTTCCTAGGTACTAATTGTATTTTCATGACCCAATTGTAGTGTATCCTAGTCATAATGTTTATAGGGGACTTAAGGTCAATGTAGGCTTTCCACACATGCACATGACCAATATTGCATGGTATATTTATATTTGATGGGTTACCCTTTTGTATGATTGGTAGTGCCATGTAATAAGGTGGATTAGGATTGCGTAACAAATACTTATGGTAGATCAATTCATCCGTTGTGGGAAACTTATTGAAGCAATCTTCCTCATTCTTATCGTCCTTAACGCAATTAGTTTTATTATTTGAAGTCCTGCTTTCACCTTCTTTATCATCCCTGTGTGGTGGTATCAATGTGATGGTGTTGACAAGGTGGACATGCTTTGATGAGGAAGGATCCTTGATTTCTATGTTTTTAGAAAGTTTACTAGGTGATGCAGGTTTTAATGACCAGGTTTTAATATTTATAATTACTCGTTATACCTATGGTCTACCCTAATGCACTAACGGGCAGTGTACCCGGTCATGTGTAGTATAGTATTCGGTAAAACCAAGGTCGTCCCAAGAGCTATGTGTATGGATTTAAACTAAGTCTAGGTGTCACAGATTTTAATATGATTTCGATATAATTAACTACTAAAGCAAATAAAGGCGAGGGATGTGATCAAAAGAGGAGAGGGGTGCTAACCTAATTAATCATCCTAATTAGTAATTTTTACGTCTAATTACTTCCAGTTACTTCAAGTGGGTTCATATTTGCTAGGACAGCATTTGGTCAGTTCGTCCTAACCTATCAGCAAAAGGTCCCACTGGAGAAATCAGGTGACCCGTCATAAGTCGAGTTGTTCTTAGTCCCCTAAGCCAAGTCATTAAGTACCGCTACATGCTAGATTCATAATAGTGAGTGCCCGGCGCTAGCAACTTAAACACTCACCCCTTACTTCTTAAGTTCATCCAAACGGTAGGTGATCAGTTGGTCAAATCACACAAGCGAAAAGGGTCGTCCATTGGTCATATCTTACCCTTCCCACTCGCTTCTACCGCTACCTTAGGGTCGATTGGTCATATCTCCTACGTAACTAGCCACTACCGCCATTCAAAACTACCGAAACAAGGGTAGCTACCAACAAACTATGCATGCATACACTTAGAAATAATTATACGGAAGCAATGTAAACGCAAACAAAACAATTAAGGAATCATAACTAGGCCCAGCACCAAAGGTGCTTAGCCGCTCATATTAACTATAACAATCGAGTTTAACATTGCGAAATACATGAATTGAAAGTAAAGAAAATATAAAAATGCTAATGCTTATCGTAGGGGAGTGATTTCTCCCTTGAAGATAGCTCCTTATGCTCCTATAGATCTGCCTTCGACTTCTACTCACGTTCACTTTGTGTTGTGTGTGAAATGGGATGATATGAAATGCTGAAAATCATGGAATATTTATAGGCCAGATCTGGTTACGGCGTAACTAATTATAAGAGTTACGCCGTAACATCCAATTCTTCGTATTTTGCACTAAAACTGCTGGTTACGGTGTAACTATGGAAGGAGTTACGTCGTATCTTCAATAAATCTTGGTTACGCCGTAATTGATACAATAGTTGCGGCGTAGCTTGTAGTGGCGCGGAACCTCATTTGACCTAGTTGGTTACGTCGTAATCTTTGGGAGAGTTACGCCGTAATCTTCTAGTGAGTTGGTTTTCTGAGCCATGCCTTAGTTACGGCGTAATGTGAGAGAGGAGTTACGCCGTAACTGCTTCAAAATGAGCATACTATGATATATCTTCAATAAATCTCCAAATCCGCGTTTCTTTAGCTCCAATGCTCGTAATTTACATGAAAGTGAAATATAGAGGAAAACAAGCGTAAATCCATATAAATGATATAAAATACGAGCATTATCGGGAAAATTGACACTTAATATTCAGGACTATTTGATGTTATCAAATATCCCCCACTTGAACTCTACTTGCCCTCAAGTAGACCTTATTAGATAGATTCTTAAAAAGATATCTCCCAATACCTGGAAAATATAAGTTTACAAATCCCTTATGCTAGAATAAAACAAAGCCGAACACCTCACGAAATGGGAACAAAACACTCAAATCTCTCAACTATTCTAAGTGTCAATTTCGGGGTGATCACTCATTGCACAGTCATAGCATGTATTTTATCATAAGCTTGGCGGTTACACAAATCTCCACCACTAAAGTTAAGGACTAAACAATTCTTGAAGGCAATATGGGTAGACACAACAAAGGTTAAGGGTGATTTGTCATTACTAACATGTCACGGCAAAGTGGACAAAATCAATGATACATGACCAAATCCATGGCCAAGACACCAAAGATTGCTCGCTGCATCACCTAGACACGCTTCATGACTAAAGGTAGGATAAGACATGGATAAAATTGGTGTAAAAAAAAATCAAGCAAATAGTCTAAATATACAACTAGGTCATCACCACTTACCGTTCGCTCAAAGTTCAAGTTTCAAAGTCAAGAAACCGGATCATGATATAATCAGGTAGATGTGCCATTAGAGGATGTCATGATGGGCACACTTCCAACTTCATTCTTCAAATGTGACCGTTGGAACAGTCCCAGATAGATCTTTCAAGCCTTAATGAACAAATAGTAAACCTGTGTAATCACAAGCAAACTATAGAGAATCTCTGTTAAACTTATATTCGCGCGAAATATGAACACAAGAGTTAAAGAAGACAATAAACACAAAACTCTTGATCCTCTATGGATCTATATTAATTTACTAATAATGTTTTTAAAAATGTTTCTATAAACCCTAGCCGCAGATTTCTTTTATACTACCAAAAACCCTAATTCTGCAGCTTACAAAACACATAAAAGATATGCATTATCTCTTCCTAAAATAACTCATGCATATCCTAACTTATTACTAATAATACGGATACTACTATCCGCAGAAATAAAACTAACTATCAGCAGTAACTGCACTATCAGCAGTAACTGAACTAACAGTAGAAACAAAAATACTATTAGCAGGAACCTGATCATCAGGAACCATACTGTTACAATAATTCCTAACAATCCTCCCCTAAACTTGAATTTGACTCGGTTAACTTCAAGTTTTCAGATAGATCTTCGTACAGCATGAGGATTGAGCCTTTCAGCAACTGAAGCAATAGAGGAACCAGCAGCAACTCCTAGTACCACCAGAAACCAGCAATGAAGTCCAGAAATCCATCAGCAGCTCCTAAGACAACAGATCGGGATCCAGCAGCATAAGAACCTGAGTAGATTTGATAAGCCTTTACCAAGTAGCTACTCACTCTTAGGCTAGCTGATTCTTTGGTGGAATCATGACATCACCTCCGTGAACCAATAACCACCCCAACACTTAGAAGCGTGAATCAATGGTGTGTGTTGAGAACCCAATGGTTTTGGCAAACCATCACAGCCATCAACGGATTTGAGTTGTCTTTACCCTAACTCAGACTAGCCATGGTGTTCCACTGCCTTTACCATAAGCCATGAACTTGTGGGCTAGCCAATTCTTCATCTATGAGGACATGGTGAGTTGAGCACCATACAACTTATTGGCAAATTGTCAACCATCCAACAGATTTGATATCTCTTTACCAGAGCCGTTTGCTCATGGAGTAGCAAATGTTTGGTGTGTGAGACCACCAGGGTACATTGATAACCCTCTGATTTTTAGTAAATCAGCAACTATCAACGGATTTGAGGACTCCCACCAGAGCCGTACCCCCATGGTGAGTTAACTCTTTGTCATTGAAGACATGGTGAGTTAAGAACCATAGATGGGACAATACCAAAACTGCACAACATGATCCTCAAATAGAAAAGTTAGCACATAAAGAATATATACAAGGTTTTTTTTTTTTTTTAAACACAAGAAAAGAAATAATTTACAACAATAATACAAGATACCATTCTCAAGATGAGGCAGCAGCATTGGCAGCACGAATTCTGTCCTTAATAAGCTTGACCAATTGCTCTGCATGCAGCATATCATTGCCCACAGGTTCAGTAGAAAGCACCAGCTTGTGCTTTAACATTTGGGTCATAACCTGCACAGACAAAGGATACTGCAAATCCGAGAACATATATACATAGTGTCCACATACAGTCTGCAAGACATGCACATGTGCCAAAGGATAGAACTCCCAATGCCATATTGTCCAATTAGCCTAGCACCAGATGCACCCAGCAAGAAGAGACCAGCACCAGATGCACGATGAGTCTCAAAATAGTTAGAAACCAACCCATACAACTTTATAAGATCCTGTCTATCCACTAGATGAATTATTTCACTCAGAAAGGTAAAATGTTTGAATGACCCATCTCTCATATTTATTGTATTCACCATACCACCCATAAACTCTGTCAGTTCCCATCTATCTAAAAGCGACCACACAACTGGTTCCTCATCAGACGCAGCAGGATCAGCAATTTAGAATTCTCTTTCTAGCTGCCTTTCTTCTGCTCGCCAGTGTGGAAGAAGGAGAAGAAAGACTAGATCTTGGAGCATCTGGAGTAGGAATCACTGGGGTAGCATCGTCAGTAGTAGTAGGCTTTCCAGCATCAGGAGGAACAGGCATAGCTGCATCAGGTGAAACAATTGGTGCAACATCAGTGGAAACATCCTTAGACACATCAGAAGGATTTCCACCAAGGTTGTTAGTGGGAATGCTTTGAGGCCCTTTAGGAGGAACAAATGGAAATCCAGCAGAAGGATTCCTTGATGGATCTTCAGGAGGAAAAGTCTGAGATTCATTAGCAGAAAGAGTTGTGTCAGCTGGTTTCTCTAAAGGTGTTGGAGCTTTAGGAGTCTCTTCAGGATAAACAACAACATCTTCAGTTGTGAGCAGAATGTCATCAGCATATTTCAACTTCTTGATTTCAGGCCCTTCCAAGGAAGAATGATGTCTCTTCAACCTTGCATATGGATTGATGCCATCCCTATTCAAATGAGTGAGAATTCTCTCATATGCAATCTTTAACTGTTCATCCTTTAGTGACTTTACATATTTCATAGTCCAACCAGTATTGTATATAGCAGAACTCATATTCTTTACAAATTCCCTCATGTGTTGCCTTTGCTCAGCTTGAGTAGGGGGCTTATCTCTCTTAGCCTTAGCCTTTCTTTTGGCATCTGCCCTCTTTCTCTGATTAGCCAAGGTAATCATAGTAGCAGCAAAAGTATCTGACTGAAAAGCATCCCCTAAAATAGACTGAGCAAGGGATGTGTTGGTAGTGACTTCACCCATAATTGATTGCCACGTGGCATTAGTGAAGTGTAAAGCAGCCTCATCAAGTTCTTGCTTTCTTTGTGGTGTGAGGCCAGGAATTGTGTGAGTTTGACTTTGAAATTGTGCATCATAGGTAGCTTGAACCTTTTTTGCCACCTCCCTATCACCCTTCTCAATTTCATGAAGTCTAAAAATCCTTTCTGCAGCCTTAAAAGCAACAGGATCCATTTCTTCTTCAACTATAGGAGCCTTACCCTTATCCACGCAGAGGAACAGATACGGTACAACATCGAGATCCAGGATCGTAAGACACGAAACCGTATCTCGGAGCATTGGAAGAAATATCAGCATGAACAGACTTATCGAACCAATGATCGCAGGATCGCACTGTGTCGAGGGAATCTTCTCCTTATCAAAAGCAATAGGACCATCGAAGAATCCATAGGACCAAAGCAGCAGAATGCATGAATATTTCAAATGCTGATAGTCCAAAAGATTTCTTGGTTCTTTTCCTGTGAGTCCTTCTCCTTGTAAAGACCTTAAACTCTGGAAGAACAACAGGCTCAGACATATGATCACTCTTGGTTGCAGTGTCATCCAGAGAAACAGAAGCCAAGACATGTAATGCTTCTAAGTCAATTTCCTCCTCATCCTCTGACTCAGAGACAACAACCTTACTCCTTCTCTTATGAAGTCTATTTTCCAACTCTTGTACTCTTCTAACCAGTTTAACAATAGCTCCACGAAGTGATTTCTTAGTCTCCTAAAGCTCATTCATTGTTTCTTTTAACTGGTCCTCTAAGTCATCAACCTTCTGAGTATACCTGTCAAGTAAGCTAGACATTTTCATTAGATAATCAGGATCCTCGGCTCCACCAACAGGATTTCCTGAGGTGTTAGGAGCTTCATTGGACCTGGGAGGAGACATATAAAAATCACCACCAAAATTGGTGTCATCCTCAAAAGTATGACTAGGTGGACTTGAAGGTTGGACAAATGGTTGGTCAAGATTGATCTCAGTCTCAACAGGAGTTTGTTCATGTGCTTCAGAAGCAATAAAAGGCTCCTCATAAGCAACAACCCTAGGTGATGGTGGGGCTATAGGTGTAGGGGATGGGGGTTGCTGGCTATCAGTGGCAACTGATGCAGATGCATCAGGAGCAATAGAGGCCCCAATATCAGCTGCAACTGATGTAGAGGCACCAGAAGCATTGGGAAAGGATGACATAGAGTCACCAGCAGCCTCAACATTAGATGGCTCATTGCCACCAGCAGCTTCAGCTGCACCAGCACCTTCATTGCCAGAGGACAACATAGAAGGTAACAGGGGTCTATGTTCTCCAGCAAAATTGGTTTTCATGGTAGCAAACAATTTACCAGTTAATTTTCCAATAACTCTAGGGGATTAATCTGAGGTTTCAATGCCTAAAATTATTTGAAGAAATCTGGGATACATTAAAAATTTATGTTTGGTATCCTTTATGTTTTTAAGCATATCCTCAAATATATATTTTGAAAAATTATAATCTCTCCCCTGAGCCAAACAAATTATAGCTCTAGCAATTGAGCTAGAGAACTGATCCCAACCCCCAGACTTGGGACTTAAACACTGAAGGAGGGTATGAACAAGAAATCTCCATTTAGGGCAAAATTTGTTTTTATACCATATGAACTTCCCATCAGTGGGATACCCTAAGCTGGCTAAACCAGTGATGATTTCTTCTCTATTATTATCAAAGACACCTCCTTCATCATCTAATTTAAACTGAGTCCTTATGAGTGACTTAGTAATATCATACTCATGTCCATCTATGGTGGCCACAATCTCCTTGGGTTGACCGTCAGGAGATTGCTCATGAGCTGTGGCCCAAAATTGCTTGACTAAAGAGTCATAAACAATAGACGGACAAAAGGTTAGAGCATACCTAAGTTTGGAACGAAGCAAGAACTCAATCATAGGATCATATAAATCACTTCCTTTGGCTTTTTCCAAGAATGAAACTTTGTTGTGGTCTCCTTTGAAAAGCCAGTGACGCCATTGAATGAACCAGGAAGGTTGAAGATGGGTGTTGTTTCAAAATGAGAGGGAATTGAGCAATTAGGTCATGGGATAACAATAATTTGTTATTTAAGCAAGTTACTTAAAATAACCTTTTAAATCGGCAAAACACTCGCAACGAATCTTTGACCAATTTTGACTTTAATTAAATCCCATATTTAATTCCCAATTAAACAAAACCAGCAGCAATCGAAAGTCAAAACAGCATAAACCATTTAGTCAACCAGCAGGAACAACTAAATGTTTGACCACTGTTATCAATCCGATTCTACCAGCAGTAACCATCCCCATCAGCAGAAACACCCATGAAACCAGCAGGAATGAAGAAAGTCAACCCCTGTTGTACTTAACTGCGCATTAAAAGTCTACAGTCTTAACCCTTATTAATTCAAATACCAACTAAGTCATTACTTCCATAAATTCTAACAACCAAAGATTGCACCTTAACTTTGTCTATATAAACAACCTCTAGCCACATTAATCACATACACATCAAATAACCCTAACACACCAATCAATTTCCAAACTAACCACCATGAATAACTCTCCCAACCATCCGATTGAGATATCTTCAGACTCATCTGAGGAGATGCCATCCAATGACGGATGGTTAACCTACTTCCCTCATGGTTACTCCAGCGTGACATACATGTCCAGAGACCCTCCACCTTCACCCAGACCTGGACTTCTTCGAGGATCTGCCACCCCACCAAGGCTATGGGTATAGTCACACACCGTTTAACTGATGATGAGCATGGTGGATCTTCCAGACCAGTGAATGTTGCTCCTCTTGCTATTGTGCCACCTTCTTCTGTGCCAGTTGTAGGCCTTTCAGCTCCAAGACCAGGACCCTCCACCTCAAACCCTAAGAAGAGGGCTCAAGTGGTTGGTCTTGTTGCTCCTAGAGTGTGATACTTCATCAGTAGGTGGGGAAAGGAGCATCAGAGGATGCCAGAGTGAGCAAAGAGGAGGCCAGAGTAGGTGCCTTGTCGATGGAAGCTGATGTCTGGAGGAGTTTTTTGATTTGGTGAAGCTTATGTCGTGTCATGTGGTTCTTACTAGGATAGGAAGTCTTGTAATAATATGTTGCATCTAATAAATAAAAGATTTTCCAGTTTCTTGTTTAATCTCTGCAACTGATTGTGTGTTTGATAGTTGATCTGCAAAATGGTTAGTAATACACAGAATATACAAAGACTATACAAATATACAACATTAAATCCTCCCCTTAAACTAGAAACCTCCTCTTAGACATAATCATAGTCTCAGCAAGTAATACAGTCTGAGGAGAACTATCCTTATTTCCTTCAGTTTCATGGTCAGTCCAGTCAAGCAATGAATCCATAGACACCAGGGCTGCAAGTTTAGGTTCTTCAGTCTCCTTAAGCTTGAATGCAGAATATCTTCTCCTGTCACTTCCCTTCTTATCTGGGCATTCTCTGGCAAAGTGACCAATTTGATTGCATTCAAAACACCTAATCTTCTTTATGTCAAACATGGCTGCCTCCCTTCCCTGGTAACTGATCTTCCTCCCAGACTTCTTCTCAAACCTATTGACTTTTACAGCAAGCATAGCCATCTGCCATTTTATGTCCAACTCCTCCAAGTCCCATTTATCCATCTGTTCAAAATCCTCATAAGCAAGCTGCTGTTGAGATTCACTCTCAACAACAAATGAGTAAAGCACATCCTCTAATACATTACTAGATTTTGATTTTCTAGTAGAAGAGGTGTATGTTGTGGTTGCTGTTGATGAAGAGGTGGGACTTTCAGCATATGACTTCTTGGTGTAAGCACTGGTAGCACTAACAAATGATGAGTTTGCTGGAGTAAGAGAATAGGTGGAATAACCCTTGATATTAATTTCAAGAGTTCTAAGCTTGTTGTACAAATCATCAAAACTTAAGTAATCAAGGCCACCCTTTGCCTTGAGAGTAAGAGCAACTTGCCTCCAGGAAGAAGGTAGAGCACGCAGGAACTTGGTGTTGCATTCCTCATTGTCAGGTTTGGACTTCATCTGATTAAGCTGGCTCAAGATTTTCTAAAACCTGTCATACCCCTTGTGTTTGCCTTCTTCTTCAGAAATTGTGAACTAATGAAAGCTCTGCTTGAGCATAGTCTTCCTCATCTTCTTGGACTCTTCATTACCTCCAAACCTTGCCTTGATTGCTCTCCATATCTCTTTCGCATCATCAAGATGATGGAAGTCACTCATATGTTCATCTGGTAATGCTTGGAGCAAGGTAGTCCTAGCCTTTGTTTCCCTCTGAAGAGCAATATGTTCTTCAGTAGTTGCTGCTAGAAGAATTATCACATTACCATCAGTATCTCTTCCAGTCTTCTTCTTACTGTTGCCTTTCAGACCAATGTTCCAGAGATGGTAGTCATTGTTGGTGATATAATTTTCCATCTTCATTGCCCAGATGTCGTATTCGTCCTTCTTCAGATAGGGAAACTTTGCATTGTTATTTGACATGGTGGTAACAACCTGCTGAATTGTTTGAGACTGAGACTGAGTGCTGGATGACTCAGGCTTATCCTTATCATTGTCTGACCCTGAAGTTTACATTTTTAGAGAGAAAAGGAAATCTTCTTTTAGGGACCTCACCAGGCTCTGATACCACTTGTTGGAACAGTCCTAGATAGATCTTTCAAGCCTTAATGAACAAATAGTAAACTTGTGTAATCACAAGCAAACTATAGAGAATCTCTGTTAAACTTATGTCCACGCTGAATATGAACACAAGAGTTAAAGAAGACAATAAACACTAAACTCTTGATCCTCTATGGATCTATATTAATTTACTAATAATGTTTTCAAAAAAGGTTCTATAAACCCTAGCCGCATGTTCCTTTTATACTACCAGAAACCCTAATTCTGCAGGTGACAAAACACGTAAAACCTATGCATTATCTCTTCCTAAAATAACTCATGCATAACCTAACTAATTACTAATAATAAGAATACTACTATCCGCAGAAATAAAACTAACTATCAGCAGTAACTGCACTAACAGTAGAAACAAAAATACTATCAGCAGGAACCTGATCAGCAGGAACCATACTGTTAAAATAATTCCTAACAGTGACCGAGGTGGCCTCCTCGATACTAAATCTATATTAAGCTCATAACAATAGTGCTTATAACAACGCACTTTTACAATCACTAAATAACAATAATTATAACTATATATATATATATATATATATATATATATATATATATATATATATACTTTTAAGATAACAAAATAACTACATAACATCCCCCCACTTGAGATGAACAATATGGGAATTTGGGGGGTCTTCAATGATCTTTAAGGATATGCCGTCGAAGAGAACGTGATTCCCGAACCTTTCCACTTGAACATTGAACTTAGGCAAATAATGACTTCCTAATTACAAATAAAGACTACAGGGTAGGCTAAGGTGTAATGGTGTATCGAAACAATATGTTGGGTGAACAAAATGAAAGGAATGGCTCAGAAGGGTGTATCTAGGGGTATCTTGCACTAAAGGTGAGTGCAACAAAGTGTTTAACATGGGGTCGGAAGTCGAGGTGACTAATCGATATACACACAATGGTAGGCTATTTGGGTGATAATCCTATAATACTGCTTTCTTAAACTGAAAAGTCCAAATACATCGAGCTAACTCAACATACCTCGTCTATGGTCTCGAAATGATGTAAAGGCCAAGTTCTAAAGTTTACAAGCTACCGGCACACTCATAATTTGGTGGATTTGGGGTAAATATTTGGAAACGTATAAGGCAAATCTCACCATATAATATCAAGGGTTAAAATGTGCTCAGCTAAGGTCTAATACAGTTAGGTTAAGAAAAACATGTCAAAATTTTAAAAATGGCATAACTTTTCAAAACAAACTAGAAAAACGAGGGCAATAAAGTTCAAGAGACAATTCTACTCCCGTCCCCCCACTTGAATTGTACAAAGTCCCTTTTGTACTAAGCGTTAAAGGTGAAGAGAAAAGTAGAATTAGAGCGAGAACTTCCCTGAAATTTGCTCCAAAAGAAAGAGGGCCACGAATGAGAGGTCGCTACCAAGCATAAGCATCCACGATCAAACTTCAATCCCCTAAATCACACTACCGACAAGCATAATTCTAAAAAGAAAAAGAAAAAGGAAAAAGAAATTTAACTCACTTTCGTAGGAATCACGGTTGCATTTAGCGTGTGCAACAAGCCTTTTAAACCACTTGGTGTCCCAAGTGGACGAGTGTAGTCTCGTGAGGACTTACAGGGAACATACCCACAAAGTTCATTTGAAAACTAATACAAGGTAACTGTGTTTAAAAATGAAAGAAGTGTTACAGAGGATGGTTACGTCGTAACTCCCATAAGGAGTTATGCCGTAATTAAGCAAAACCCTCGACCGTAGGGTGTAACCATATATGGTTACTGCATTGGTAATGCTTCAAACAAGTTCTTCTGCACAAAGGCCTATTACGGCGTAACCACGATAGTGAGTTACGCCGTAACTCTGGTCGGATCAGAATGCTGCAGCAACAACTTTTCTCCGATTTCCTGCAAAATGTGTTAATACAAATAAACCGTAAAAACGTTTATTAATATTTTGCGATGTCTTTGTGTTTTGTTGATAACAAACATAATGTTATCCTAAGTATAATTATAAGGATACATGTTATTTTTGTAAAGCATTTACATATAGCCATTTAAATACAAAAATGTAGTAATTAAGCATTTGTTGTAATAGTTTATTAGGATGGGTAAAAACCATAACCCATGGACCATAACCCATGGATCTTAACCCATACCCAATTTGGCTAGATACAATGTATACTTAGATACATTGAATCTAAAGAAAACCCATGTACCAACCCATAACCCATGACCCATAACCAAAAAACCCATGGGCAAAGAGGAGCATTCCACGGATCCCTAGGATTACACTAGACGGATCCCAAGTGGAAGGGATCCGTGGGATCCGGGGAACAGTGGAAGATTTTGCCTATAAATAGAGAGCCATTTCTTCATTCTAACTCACCCCTCTTCTTACTAAATCTCTCAAACACTCTCATTCTTTTCTAACATATAGATCACTTGATCTAGAGAGTTGTTCTTCTTTCTTTCTATTGTGATCCTCATATAGGTCCTTCTCTAAGGCGAGATCACGAGCATTCTACAAGTCATCCAAGCAAGGGGTCCTTGATTGATTTGTCACCCGCAAGATTTCGTAGCGAAGATCTTGTATTTGATATTTCACATATTTGTTGTGTAATAGTCGTTGGTTTGGTCCACCTACGGACTCGATTCTAGCTTTGTACCGGAAAAAGTGTAAGCAACGTAGTGAAGGCTTCTCCGCCAAGTGAAGGAGTTTGTTGACATAGTGCTTGAACTCTCGAGTAGGTGACTCGGGGAGTGGAGTAGGGCAAGGAAGGTGTCCTTGTAGCAGAACCACTATACATCGGTTGTGTCTTTTCTTTCCCTTCGCTTTACTTTATTTACTTGCTTTATCATTAGATCTATACTTTCTCTACATCCATAAGATCTCACAAATTAACGAATCTAAAGTTTTTGAAACTAACTTAAAATCGGCAAAACTATTCAACCCCCCTTCTAGTTTTCCACAATTGGTATCAGAGCTAAGTTTATAAAAGTTTTAAAGTAAAATTGTATTTTAAAAACTTTTCGATCACTATGGGTTCTGAAAATTATAAGGAAGGGCAATCTATGCAACGACCACCACTACTTGAAACTAATGGTTTTATATATTGAAAAATAGATTCGAAACATATGTGAAATCTAAAGATATTGATCTTTGGTACATTATTGTTGAAGGCGATTTTGAGGCTACCTCAAAGATGATGATAAAGAAATGTAGTTAACATACCTCATGATAAATTAAGTGATGAACTGAAGAAAAAGCTTTCTAAAAATAGTGAAGCAAAAATGGTTTTATATAATGCTTTACCGAAAAAGGAATTCAAAAGAATTTCTATGCTTAAAACCTCTAAAGAAATTTGGAATTCTTTAGTTGTAACTCATCAAGGCAACCAACAAGTTAAAAATAATAAAATTGATTTATTTGTTCAACAATATGAACAATTTTCAATATCGGATGAGGAAACTATAGATCATTCATTTGCTAACTTTAATACTATTATTACATCTTTACAAGCACTTGATGAATCTTTTTCTAGCCGTAACCATGTTAGGAGATATCTAAGGGCACTTCCATCGAAGTGGAGATCCAAGGTGACGGCGATCGAAGAGTCAAAAGATTTAACAATCCTCACTCTCGATGAACTCATAGGCAACCTAAAAGTCTACGAGCTTGTCCTTGCTAAAGACTCCGAAGCCTCAAAGGTGAAAGAGAAACACAAATCTCTTGCCCTTAAAGCCAAAAAGGCTTCAAGCGATGAAGAGAACTCATCTTTGAGTAGTGACGACGAGGAGTACGCCATGGCGGTAAGGGACTTTAAAAAGTTTTGTTTAGAAGAAAGGGAAGATACGTCAAACAACCGTATGACGAAAAGAAAGGCTTTCGGAAAAGCAAAGAGGACGAGAAGCCAAAAGATGATCGTACTTGCTTTAAATGTGGGGACCCAAACCACTTTATTAGTAAGTGTCCCAAACGGGATGATCAAAAGGCGTTCATGAGCGGCACGTGGGGAATGAGCGACGAGGAGGACGAAGAAATTTGTCTCATGGCAAATGACGAGGTATGTCACGAATACTATAGTAGTTCATCACTGACGACTCATTGCATAATGAATATGATAAACTATGCAATATTAGCTTAAAACTAGTTAACAAAAACAAGCTTTTAAAGAGTCAAAACCAACGTTTAGATAAAGAAGTCATAGAATTAAAAGCAAAACTAAAACGTTTAGAAAAGGGTAAAATAGCAAGTGGTGAATGTGAACTTTGCTTTCAACTTCAAACACTAGTTGATCATCTAGATTCTAAAATTGCTAGAATGAGTACGAACACCTTAGATACGATATTAGATGGTGTTAAAACCGGTAACAACCAAAAAGGTTTAGGTGTTCAACAACTTGATCCATCAACTAGTGAAATTAAAGAAACAAAATTTGTTAAGGCACTAGAAAACCAGCCACTGTTGTGGCGGATCCCACGGATCCCTTGATAAGGGAACCGCTAGTGTACAGCCGGGATCCGTGGATCTGCTAGCAAAACAGAGCAATAACAGTAGCTTCTTCATCTAGAATTGATTTTGTTATCATTAATAGGAAGAAACCAACTCACGTCACCACTAGACAACCACCTCCAAAATATAATACTACTTTTGCAAGAAACAAAGCTCCATCTTTTTCAAAACCTAATTCATTTAGGAGACCTAATAACGTTACCTAAAAGTAATCATCAAATGGGATGGAACCCAAATATGCAAAATAGTTTTCCTTTTCAAAACTTTGCTCCATGGAATGCATACTCACCTTATCCATACATGTCTAACATGAATGGAATGTTTAACACTAATGGACCCATGAACAAATGGGGACCAAACTTTTGAGTTTATTATTGTTTTAGGTGTGCTTAAAGGTCGACCTAGACCCCGATGAATGGGTCAAGGATAGCGGGTGGCACGACATGACCGGCAATAGGGATCTATTCTCCACATATGAATCGAGAATGGAGGTAATGTGGTGTTTGGAAATAAAAAAGTAGAATCATCGGTAAAGGTACGATTTCTAACAAATCTCTAACCATTAACGATGTGTGTCACGTAGAAAACCTAAACTTTAACCTCTTAAGTATAGGACAAATATGTGATAAAAAGTGCAATGTACTTTTTACCGAAACCGGTAGTAAGATACTAAAAAATGGCATAACCATAGGAAGAGGAATTAGGAAACATGGAGTCTATGTCATTAAAATTGGTAATGAACCTAAAGAAAAAACTTTGTCTTACCTCTATGGATGATACTTCGACCTTATGGCATCGAAGATTGGGTCATGCCAATATGCGACTTCTTCAATCGCTATCATCCAAAGATCTAGTAAGAGATCTACCTAAGTTTAAATATGAACATCACTTTTGTGATACTTGTAATGTAGGAAAACAAGCCCATTCTAGTCATAAAGCTAAAAACATGGTGTCTACAACTAAGTGTCTAGAATTACTACATATGGATTTATTTGGTCCATTCGCTATCCAAAGTTATGGTGGCAACTACTACACTTTGGTCATAGTGGATGATTATTCTAGGTATACATGGACAAAATTTTTAAAGAACAAAACAGAAACCTTTAATTATTTTGAAATATTAAGCAAAAAGATCCAAAGACAACTAGGAAGTCCTATAGTGTTTATTAGGACGGATCATGGTAGGGAATTCGATAATGAAGTGCAATTTGGAGCCTTTTGTGACGCTAATGGTATTACTCACAACTTCGCGGCTCCACGCACTCCACAATCGAATGGGGTAGTAGAAAGAAAGAATAGAACCCTACAAGAAATGAGTCAAACCATGCTTAATGAACAATCAATACCTCAAAATTTTTGGTGTAATGCCATTGATACTTCAACGTACATACTCAATCGAGTCTTAATTAAACCAATCTTAGGTAAAACTCCATATGAGTTACTTCGAGGAAAAAAGCCTACGTTAAATCACTTTAGAGTCTTTGGAAGCAAATGTTTTATTCTTAACACTAAATATTACCTTAAAAAATTTGATCCTAAATCAACCGAAGGTATCTTTCAAGGTTACTCGCCAAATAGCAAAGCTTACGTCATATTAAACAAAGAAACAATGAAGGTAGAAGAGTCATAAAATATAAAATTTGATGAAAGTCCCACCAAACCCTCTCCACCTCTTGTCGATGACGAGATAATAGAAAGTGAAGCTATAGTAATAAAGAAAAAGATAAATGAAGAAGAAGAACCTTTAAATGATGAAATCATAAACATTAAAGAGTCCAAAGATCACCCTGTAGATAAAGTCATAGGAAAGCTAAACGAACAAACATTAAGGTCTCAAGTTCAAAACCAAAGTAGCTTGTTTTGTTTCGTTTCAACCATAGAACCTAAGAATACAAAAGAAGCCATAAAAGATGAGAGTTGGGTAATGGCTATGCAAGAAGAACTAAATCAATTGTTTTCTAATGATGTTTGGACACTTGTCCCTCCACCTAGTAATCAAACCATAATAGGAACCAAATGGGTTTATAAAAACAAATTAGATGCAAACGAAGTAGTGTCTAGGAACAAGGCTAGACTCGTTGCTCAAGGGTATAACCAAGAAGAGGGAATAGACTTTGATGAGACATATGCCCCCGTGGCTAGATTAGAGTCTATAAGAATACTTCTTGTGTATGCTTGTGCTAATGATCTAAAGCTTTATCAAATGGATGTCAAAAGCGCTTTTCTAAATGGTTTCATTAATGAAGAAGTATATGTAGCTCAACCTCCAGGCTTCATCGATTTTTGTTAGGAATTAGAAAATTCCATAGTAAAGAGTCGGTCACCCCAAATATTATCTAGCATAAATTAGCTCGTAGACATATCGTTAGTTACGTTATTTACTGTTTTATTAGTTAGTTATTTGTCTAGTTTAGCATAGTGCAACACCGGGAGGAAGGACGGTTTACCAATCAGAGCCTCGATCCACGTACCGTCATGTAAGTGTTTCATTTGTAACTATTAATACCCCTTCCATCCTTGGAAGGGGTGTGGCTTCTTTGAATCTAACCTTTTATTTGTTAAGCAACTCTCTTTCAAAGAACCTCCTCTCAACTCTCTTCATCTATCTCTAATGGCTCTCTTATTTAATCATTGTCCTAGACCACCCGAATCATCAAACAACATAAATATTTACGATCCTACAATTGGCATCAGAGCCCAGGTTGTGTTGTTTGTGTTGATTTGGGTCTCATTCGAATGGTTTTTATTCGGTTCATGTATGCGGTTTTGACGTGATGTTTGGTTGCTTGGAAACTTGTTTTGTTGGTGGTTATGCTTTTGTGATATTTGATATGGTCGGGTTATTGGATGATTCTGTTTTGTAGTCATACATTTTTTTACACATGATAAACTATGTTTTAAGCAGTTTTTAAGCATGTTGGGCTCAAATTAATATACTGTTTTGAAACTAATAACATGACGTTGCTGTGAATCAGATGTTGACTTCTGGTTTTATGGTTTTGCGGGTTGTCCAAACTGTCATGTTTCTCAATGCGAGTTGTTCTTTTCTAGTCCAGATTCAATGAATTCTGGGTATGCGAGTTGTTAACTGGGGTATGCGAGTTGTGTACTTGCATTCTAGAATGCGAGTTGTGGTACAATAACCTTGGATGCGAGTTGCACTTGCTATTTAGCGAGTTGTCAAATATTATGTCCACAATCAGTGAACCGGATGCGTGTTGCCTAAACTGTTCAAAATGCGAGTTGACATTGGTTCTGTTGCGAGATGACTCAAGTATGATGCGAGTTGCCACATTACTGGGTCATAAGCGAGTTGGGTACTGGTTCAGTTTCAATGTGAGTTATTTAACTCGCATATGGTTTAATTGCACTTGCTTTTGAGCGAGTTGCTGTTGTTGCGAGTTGGGTCAAGAGAGTTGGGTCATGATGCGAGTTGATTGCCAGATAATGCAAGCGAGTTAGACAGGTTAAGTAGCAACTGGGTTGAAATGAAGATGAAGATGAAATGGACCATGACATTGACAACAAACGACCAAAACTAATACCATTTAACAAACATCACGACCTCAGGTTTAACAACCATCATCAGTCCTATGTCCAAACCCTCGACAACTACTAACAACCAATCACCATCACGACTTCTACTACAACTCACTCTATCACATCTCCAACATCTATTCTAAGAACAAGACTTAAATCGTAAATGTAAAGTAATCAAGATCTCAGTCACCTCTTTCATTTTATTCAAAATCTATCAAGACACTTAAAGGTCTATTAAATGAAAGAAGCAAATCTTCATTGATCCATTGTGAGGCTTAATTTTTTTTATTCAAAACTTTTTAAGGATGTATAACAATTATGTTAAACTCCTTGTTTTAGTTCGATTATTAATGCATCTCGGATACAGTTTCAGTTGATCTCAGATTTAGATTTCGTGTGTCTCAAAATATTTCAAGAACTTCAAAAGAATCTTAAACACAAATCTATTCTTCATTGATCTAATCTCAAGAGGACTATTTTGAATCTCAGATTTCAACTTTCGTGGTACTATTACGTACGACAAGACCAATGGCCAAAAACACGAAGTTGATATTCATCACTGATTCCTATGCATAATATACGAAACATTAAAAGATAAGATAGAAGAAACTATGCTCTTCTTCTTTACTTGGTTTCGATTTCAAAGGACAAAAGGAAGATTCAAAAACAAAATGATAAATCAATGATATCTTCTTTATGTAACCTACCTTGAAGCCGGTCAATACCTTAGCCATGCCTGTGGCTATGTCGACTCACCTCTGCCCCTTTGCCATCCCTGTGGCATTCGAGTGTAACAATGAGTCTCTTGGGTTTGTCTACTATTGATGTTATTTGGTATGATAAACATCTTCAGAGATGAGGATTAAATCTTTTTTTTTTGTGAAAGTAATATTTGGGATTAAGGGGGTGGAATTTTTATGAAGATGATTAGGGTTTGGTGGTTGAGAAATATTAGGAGAGGGAGGCGACTGATTCTGAGAATTAGACTAGGGTTTAATGAGTGTTTACATGGGTCTTTATAGTCCACGTTTTTAGGGTTAAGTGAGTGTTAACTCAGGATCAGATTTTGTTCACATGGGCTGATTATGTATCTTGTGGGCCTTGTAGTAAGTATTGGATCAGGTTGTGTGATTGACGAGATAGGCCCCAAATGGTTGTCGAATGTTTCATGGACTTGTCATCTCTAATAAGAGTGTCAAATGGTTGTTGTTAAGTTGGGATCACGTGATCTTGGTATCCTAAGTATTAATGTGAGCTACAATGTATTAAAGGGAGGTACATATCATCTTTAATCAAGCCACTTCAGTGTTATCAAGTTTTGATCACAACGAATACATCTTGTCATATCAGTATGTGTTACCAAAGATCAAATCATCGAGCTTACCGAATTTTTGTGAAACGAAATTAATGTGATATGGATAATAGACTTGGGCTGATTTTTTATTCTCGGATGATATACATATTGGACTTGTCAATTGAATTTTCAAATGGGCCATGTGATTGAAGTAATATATGGTATGTTTGGGTCCGGTCTACGTTATGTATCAAGATGGGCTTCTCAATATTGGATCGTTTATATGTGATGTGATAATATGAGATTTGGATAATCTGAGATGTGTGATGAGATTTAGTAATGAGACTTCTTGTGATATGAAATTTGGTGTGATGATGAGATTCGTATTGTTATGAGGTTTGATACTTTGGTATATGCATTTTAAGGAAATTATTATGTCTCGGCTTGAGTTGATGGTTGAACAATGTGGACTTCGGAGTTGTTTATTCGGTATTTCTTATTTGGAATTGAAGTGAGGTTTTTCAGGCGCGTTTACTTATTTCGTCTTCTTTCTTTCTACCCTTCCGCGAAGATGACGTGTTTGAGCAGTTTATTGAGTGTGATGAAGACTTGGCTATTTAGTTACGGTTGTGATTCTTTCTCGCTTAACCCACAACGTAACTATCACTTCGGTGTCTCACGCAGTTGAGGATACGTCAAGAGGTTTTGTACATTGGGTACACCTTGTCTTCTTCACAAGGATTAGTACAAGTTTAAGTAACAAATCTAGGGAATTTTACTTCATGATCAAGTTTGGCATATCGGGTTTACTTCACTATGTAGTCACTGCAGTTGCCGACAGAATATGTGTGAATGATGTGTTTACTAGAGTATTTATTGGATGGTTGATGATATTGTTGATGTTGGATTATGAACCGCTGCATGTTCCCCTAAAACAGATATTCAACAAAACCAAAGTTGTCATAACACATTCAAGCTGACATTGTTTACGGTTTTGTCTTGATTTTGTAAAACTCGCAAAGAATCTATTTCTAGGTTTAAATCATAGACTTGTAAAATCCCGTGACAATGGAAACATCCTGGTATTAGTAAAGTGCATTCCCGGATCTATCTTACGGTTTATTCTTGGTTTTGTAAAATCTCATAAAGAAATTATTTCTCGGTTTAAACTATAGAATTGTAAAATCCCGTGCTGATGGAACCATCCTGGAGAAAGGAAAGTGTATTTCGGGATCTTATCTGATGTTGGTGCTACGGTTTCTACTTTGAAGAAGGGATAAAAGGGTGTACTTCATGAATTGGATGTGTGTTTTGATATACGTCATGGCAGTTTGGTTACTATATGATTTTACGGGGATATGTGCTTTTAACCATGGTCGGGATGAAACCATTATCATAGTTCACTTAAAACGTCAAAGAAGGCTAGATTTGAGCTTCTAATCAGAAGATGTGACAACGGGGTTAATTCACTATTATTTATTTGAGGTTGAAGTGAAATATCACGGGCAAGTGTACTTAGTATCTAAAGGTATCGGGGATGGTTGGATGAAGATTCTTCATGATCCTTGTTCGAGCTTATTATCAAAAATGAAGACTTGGAAATCTAGTTATTGTTGGGTGTCTTTTACCTTTTCTTTTACCACTTGGGGGAATTGGGCTCATACCACCACAAAATAACTATCACTTTAAGGAGTTACGTTGTAGTGCTCAGTGTCACATTCAATTGTGGATTTTCAAGAGGTAATGTACGTCTTATACTTGATGGTTGGTTGGTTGAAGAGTATAGAGTACATAGAGAGTACTTAGAGATGCTAATGGAAATCGACACTGCTTTTTGTTACATATGTGCAAGTTTAAGTCACGAGTTTGCGGTAGTTCACTTCAGGGTCAAATTCATCATATTGGGTTTTCTCGATCAGCTGTCACGAGAAATAGCCTACTGAATGATAATGGGGTTGATTACAAGCATGCCAAGAGTAGATGAAAAGAGAGAGATTTATGACGTATGAACACAACAGTTCATGCCTCGTTCTCTAAAGAAAAGAAAAGTGTACGTTTCATTGCGCTTTATCTTCGAAAGAAGAGAAATCTTCTTATGATGTATGAACAAAACAGTTCATGCCTCGTACTCTAAAGAAAAGAAAAGTGTACACTTCAGTGCGCTTTATCTTTTGAAGAAGAGAAATCTTCTTATTTATGACCATTCTCATCAACATGCTTCATATTTTTTCCATGCGCTTCAGTCATCAAGTGAACCGGGCTACCATTGATTGTTTTTCTTATTCCACTTGCTCAACTATAATGACGATGGCGACATCATGTGCTAATTTTGTGGGGGAGAAGTGTGAATAGAATACTTTTGGATGATTTCACTTATTTAGTCAAGAATGGCATCTCCGTATGCAATTCTTGAGGGGGAGAGGAAGTGTGAATTTTTTGCATTGTTGATTGATATTTGAGAATATAAATGGTCATACGGCTCTAAACTCATGTAAGAACCGAGCTTCTTCTTATCGTTTCTGATCTAAGAGTCGTTGGTTGACATCTTCACTCGGATTGATGAGTTTATCGACAAAGTGCTTCCGGTTAATGCTTCACGTATACATCAACATGATGATTCAACAATATCTCTGTTCTTCTTTGATGTGATTGGTAGTTTGGTGTTACCATCTTGTGTGTTCGTTGCGGCCTGATTGCTGATTTCCTTGATGAACATCTTTTTGTTCTTGTTTGATTGGGAGGGATTTTAGTTAAGGGGATTTGCAAGATGTAAGTTAATTGGGATGCTTTTTGGTGGGATTTTTGTGAGTTGAAGATGTGAACTATCTATTCCCCAACTGCACAATCTTGAAGAAGGTCGAGTCTACAGTCGTTTCTACACTTTCTGCTACATGTTAGAAGACTAAAGACGAGTTGCATTTAACAATCTAAAGACTTCTTCTTAATCTGGCATTTATCAAACAGATTGTCGGTTTAGGGAGAGCACTAATTGGGAGAGAGTTATAAGTCAGATTCAATCCCCAATTAGACTTGCTCATATTCTTTAGCAATGACTCCTCGAGACGTTGATATTGACTTGTGTAATATTGTAGCTGTTATTGAATAATAATCCGCTCTTTGGTATTCATTTACCAAATCTTCACGGATTATTGTTCATGAAAATGATCCGCTTCTTGGTATTCCTTTACCAAATCTTCACGGATTATTGTGCACTCTGTTAATCAACCACATGAACATTAAGGAAAATGACTACCTCATCCGCTTGAAGAAATTATTGGTGAATCTTCCATCGCTCTATATGTATATCCTTAGGAAGATGGAATTGATGTTGAGGAATCATTTGTTCCGGTTCATTAAGTGGGTCAATGTACATCCGGTTGTACATTTATTCACGTGTTGGACATTTGACACAAGTTGATTACTTGGGAGTTAATCATTTATCACTTATTTGAGATTGAAGTTGACTTTCACAAAGGCGTGTTTTATTTGATAACTTGCTCGGGCTTAAAAATTTGAGTTGAAGACTTGGTTTATCTAGTTACCAGCAGTCAAGGTGGATGGTTGAAGACCGGGTTAACTATCACTATTAGGAGTTACTTTGTTTTACTCAGTGTCACACGCATATGACGGTGTGGATAATCTCAAGAGGTGTTAATGTCTCATACTTTGCTTGAGTAGTGAGTACTTAGAGATTTGCTTGAAGCATAAATTCTCGACATCGTTCTTCCATCATTAGGTGCAAGCTTAAGATACAAATGTGGGGAATTTGATTTCAATTTCAAGTATGGTATATCGGGTTTTCTTCATCAGTGGTCACTTCAAATTGTCTACATAAGGGTTGATAAAAATAGTCAGAGAGTCTTCAGCAAGTTGATTCTCACAAGAGTTCAAGTGTTCTTCTCATAAAGATTTCAAGTATTTGGGCTTATACTATGTTGCTGATTCTGAAGTGTCAAAACCAAAAATGGGAAAGGAGACAAGCATCTAGCGAACGTAAACTTGATGAACTAAATTCTTCTAAGTGATTGAAGATATCCCGGGAAGACAAATGTTATTACCGCAGAGAGACTCAAAGTTTGACTCATGGCGAGTAAACTTGATGAAATTAATACTTCTAAGTGATTGAAGATATCCCGGGAAAACAAATGTCATTACCGCAGAGAAACTCAAGGTTTGACTCATGGCGTTTAGTGTTTATTCCAACCATGTAGGGGAAGAGATGTTAGAGAAAGTTTCTGAAGATAAAAGAGGTACACAAGTGTGTGGTGATTTCTATGGAATCACTATCATCAGGGGAGAGAGAATTGTGTACATTGGGGGTGCTCAGCTGTTTTCACTTGAGGGCTTAATCGTGATTCTAGAGATATAATCACTTATTCGGAGTTGACATCCAGCAGATTGTCATCCCGCAGAGATAATCATGACTTGGCCCGCTTCTTCAATGTTATCAGTTATTCCTTCCTTGTGTAGTGGTATACTTCGGATACTTGAGCTTCATACACGATCATCAGGGAAGAAAAATGTGAACATGGGGAGGTGTTTTCATTCCCTCATGATGTGTATTCGGGAGAGCTCTTGGGTATTGGTGTACTTCTGGTTCTTGAGCTTCATACATGATCATCCAAGAAGAAAAATGTGAAAATGGGAAGGTGTTTTCATTCCCCTCATGATGTGTGTTCGGGAGATTTCTTGAGCATTATACAAAGAAACTGACTGCTTTAATTCAACTACTTGGGGGAATTGTTCTCTTGACACCTTTTTGGAATGGATTGCTTCGCAGGACTCGTGGAAAAGAAATTTGAGAAGATTATTTAAGTGTGGGATGAAACGTTGTTGGTGTTCTATTGGATGATATAACCTCGAATGGAGAATCTCGATTATCGTTCTTAAAAGGAGCAGCAGGATTTATGATAATGGTGTGCTTCTCGTGCACTGCTAAGGAAATCTTGAAATAGAGCTCGAATCTGCTCATCCAAAGGATTTTCGGTTTAGGGGAAGTCGCCAAAGTCTCACTTTCAGTTGGTTCAATTTCTTTCTTCAATGCAAGAGCCTCTGAAGCTTTGGTGGTGAAAGTTTTAGGGATGATGACTTCTATCTTCTACAACGGGTCTGCTCGATATCCTTATCTCGGACTGTATCATTATCTTCTTTTACTATATCATCTTCTCTATCTTTGTATATATTTTTCAGAAAAACCAAATACAAAAATATAAAACCAACAAAATAAAAATATAAAAATATAGAACCTTCAAAAACCCATAAAAATCAGAAAATTTGAAAAATACCAAAAATATGTTTTCCAAGACATGTCTTCTGGTATCGATAACATCTACGGTCTTAGAAATGTCATTCAATAATGGCACGGGACCATAGATGAAGTTCGAGCAGAAGGTGTAAATATTATTTTCGAAATCATGTCTCTAAATATGACTTACAGTTATTTCAGACTATAACCCGCGCTTCATAAATGGCTTGCAGTTACTTCAGAATGTAACCCGTGCTTATAACTATGGTTTGCTATTATTTTAGATAGCAACCCGCTCTTCTAGAAAGGAAAGTGCTGCACTAAACCAATTTTCAAATATTTCGTGCACTTATCCTAAAACAAAATGAGGAAAGTATGTCGAAGGACTGCTGTTCCCACACAAATGTTTTTCCGTCTAAAAAATTCTTCAGAAAAATATTTGTTGTATTCAAAAATTGGTGGAAAATGAGTTGCTTTCAAAATAATCAGATTCAGAGTTGTTATAAAATTTGCAAACTCAATCAATGACTTCAGCGCTTTTAAATTTTTCATAAAATGAGTCATGGATTGAGGGGGATAATGTTTTACAAATCTATATCATCTAACGAGCTTTCTTAATTATCCTATATGCTTAATTAAAAATGATGCTAACCTACGTTGAAGGACTAGGTGCCTAGGATATGATTGTTAGGATTAGATGATTAGAGTTTGATGAACACATTAGTTCCATGCCTTTACATGATCTGATTGAGATGTTGCATTGACTTTTATTAGTCGATTGTTGTTTGGGTGATGTCGACCACCATATATATGTATGTGTGTTCACTAACGTATGCAGGTATATTGGTATATAAGAATGTTCCCGATCCGGATCCCACAAATGAAGATGATTGGATGCCGAAAGGAAAGGGTAACTATATCTTGGGTTGACAAATGAAGAAACGGAGCTTAATGGGACTTCTATGGAGTGTTGGCATGAAAAAATGCAACGTAAGAGGTCTCACCGCATCGCAGATGGTTTTCTTATAATTGATTGAAGAAACGGAGCTTAATTTGACCTCAGTTGGCATTAAAATGCAACGTAAGAAATCTCACTGCATTCCAGACGGTTTTCTTCCAAGCCCTACAACATCAACAAAAGCAGCTTATGATTCTCTCCACCTAACGTATCTTGTGCAGGAAAAGTAGTGAATGATACCATTTTTAAACAATTTTTGAAAATGGAAAAATATTGTTTTGAAAATAAAATGGTCTTAATTTTGAAAATCATCGGACTTCTTTTTATCAAAACCTATGTCACTCAATTATCGACTTCGGTCATCGATTGAGGGGGGGAGTGATTTAAAATAAAATATTTTCAAACAATATTTCTTCACAAAAGTTCCGGTTTGTACAACAATAAGTGGTGATCTAAAGATTTAATGTTATGTCATGGTATGATTTTCTTTAAAACTCAAAGATCTTACAAAATGAATTTTTTTCCTGTTCTTGTTTGATTGTGAAATTGTTTTATTTTAATTAAAGATCTCTTAAAACCTATCATACCTGACACTAACAATCCTTAATGTTTAAATTGATCCAGTATCTATCATTTTTCAAATTTAAATCAAGCCACGTCTTTCCCCAAAATCTTTTAAATGATTTAAATCAATCGGGATCACAAATCTCAAAAGGTTTGAAATTTTTGATTGGGGTAGAGATCGTGATTTAAATCTCAAATTTGTTTAAATGGAATTGGTTTTAGTCCTTTAAAGGCACTCCTCGCCTCCATGTGCCAAACGATTTCTAATACATAATGCACATGTTGAAGGGGAGCATTTATCCAAAAACAAGATGAGTATTTAAACCTGCCCACATTTTCTCCTATGTTTTCTAAACCTTATTAAATCACTTGGGATCCAAAATCTCAAAGGGTTTGATATTTTTGATCGGGGAGAATTTGTGATTTAATAATGAAATTTGATAAAAGGTGATCGTTTGATTCAATTGTGCAGGCTGCTCTCTCATATGTGCTAAACGCCTTAGAATCTTGAAGCACATATTGAGGGGGCGCATTTTAAAGGAAAATAAACTATCGAGGTACAAAAGCTTTTATGTTTTAACATAAAGTACCTTGATTGAGTTTTCAAATGGTTTTCTTAATGGTTTTTGTGATTGTGGATGTGTTTCAAAAGAACTCTTTCCTCTATGTGATAAAATGATTTCAAATATCCTATGCACATATTGAGGGGGAGAATTTACCAAAGAAATTCAAATGACTTTTTCTAAGGAAATTGTGATCAAGAAATTATTTCAAAGAACTCTTGCCTCCATGTGCCAAACAATTTCAATATCATATGCACATGTTGACGGGGAGCATTTCTAAAATGATCAAAACTATTAAGGTACAAAATGCTTTGATCTCGAATCACAAGTACCTTGATTGTTTTCCAAATGATTTTTCGATTGGTTTCATGAAGGAAAGAACAATACCAAAAGACCGACCAATTTACTTTATGCATGGTGTTATAAGGATGGTTAGGTTAGGTATTCGTTCCCACGATCCCGCCAGCGCCGAAGGGATCTACCCAGGGACAATCCACTAGATAGTGTAAAGTCCTTAGGTATATTGAAAAAAAGGAGAAAAATGAGAGTATGGGAAGAGTGCCGACTGAGATAGAGCTAGTACTGGAATAAACCCAACAAGGTTCTAGTAATGAAGTCTCGGTAAGCACTGAAGGGGTTGAAGAATGAAAAAGAAATTAATGTGAAAAAGGTGAAAAGAAATAGCCCTCCAATAATTCAACTTTAGGGCAGAAACCGGGTTCAATACATATGCTACTGATGTTCACTAAGGTAACACCGGTATTGAAGACAAGAAGTCATGGACCCAGTGACGTACTGCACTACAACTTCCCAAACTACTCAAGTTCCTCTTAAAAGGTCTTGTTTCATTCTCACGGGGAACCGACATTATCTATCTACTTTCTCTTAGAGATTGTTGATATTGAAGAAGGAGACCCTCTCCCTAGTCTCCGGCATAGGAACCAAATGTGCACAATTGAGTCTAGAGCCAAGAGATCATCCACAATATCTCATTAGGACACTAAATTAATGAAGACTTGTTGTTTCACACAATGTGGAAAGTAAGAATATATTAAGAGTCCTACGCATTATCCTTGTGGTATTGCCAGAACATCCGAGTGATATGTAAAATATTCACAATGAAGATGGAAATCCTTCTAGAGCCAACATCAAACAAGCTCTTGGTGGGTGACATGAGATCTTCTCGTAAGATCAAGCTTGTGACAACTGGATAGACACGATGGGGCGATTCACTCTTGAATCAACCTTGGTCCAGGAAATGAATTGACGAATACTTTTGGAAAACCGTTCGATGTGCAAATCTTCTTTTCTCTAGCGCATCGAATGTGTATTCATATTTCAAATTCAAAAAGTATCTCTGATTGAAAAAATACTTTTGGAAAACCGTTCGATGTGCGAATCTCTTCTTTTCTCTAGCACGTCGAATGTGTACTATTTTCAAATACAAAAGTGTTTTGATTGAAAATTGATCTTTCTCATAAAACCTTCGTCGTATTGCAAAACTCTTTCTTCTAAGCAATACGCCATTGTTTTTAAATCATTTTTCATCAATCGCTGAATCTCAATTCGGCCGTTCACTCACTCGTGTTCTTCTTTGAGACGTCCGGTTTGAGAACGGCTAGAACAGCTGCAAACCCTGTCAAAGAGATTCTTCCGAATTATACCGATCACAAAGTAGTACTTGTATCTGATCAACGGGAACCGCCTTGTACCTCAATTCAACAAAAGTGATCAAAGACACTTACTGCTATTTATTGCTAATCACAATCTGTTGTATGCGGTACACCCGATGGTTGCAGTGATCGAATGAGGAGTCATTCCATAGCCGCATGCTCGCCACAGATCCACACTTAATTTAAAGAAATCATGACTGGTGCATATCTACATAACCTGGTTCTGATATTTTATACTATGCTTCGCTGCTGCCGCAAATATCATGAACCGTAAAGCTTCGCTACTCGATGGAAAGATGTCATGATTCAAAGTGTGAGCATGTCGGTCCGAAAGTCACAACTTCACATGATGGCAACACAATAAAGGGTGATCCAGATTCTTACGTGGATCTCATGATCTCAAAGAAAGCTCGAAGATCATCAAGATGTGGATAAGTTCAAAGACCTCCACTGAAAGTACAAAATAACCGGACTATGAAGAGTCACTACAAAAGCACAAAGATTGCGGAATTGAAGAATTGAAGTCTACGAGCTCAAGAACAAAGTCAAGAATAGAATGCTAGGATTTGAAATGTAAAACATGGGGTGACCTCCCTTAGGGGAGATTGTTAGGAATTAGAAAATTCCATAGTAAAGAGTCGGTCACCCCAAATATTATCTAGCATAAATTAGCTCGTAGACATATCGTTTGTTACGTTATTTACTATTTTATTAGTTAGTTATTAGTCTAGTTTAGCATAGTGCAACACCGTGGAGGAAGGACGGGTCTTTACCCACTGTATGCCTGATCCATAGCCCGTCAGAAGGGCGTTTCATTTGTAACTATAAATACCCCTTCCATCCTTGGAAGGGGTGTGACTTCTTTGAATCTAACCTTTCATTTGATAAGCAACTCTCTTTCAAAGAACCTCCTCTCAACTCTCTTCATCTATCTCTAATGGTTCTCTTATTTAATCATTGTCCTAGACCACCCGAATCATCAAACAACATAAATATTTACGATCCTACAATTTTGAAAAACCCAAACATGTATATAAATTAAAGAAAGCCCTTTACGGTCTTAAACAAGCTCCAAAAGCTTGGTATGATAGACTCAAGTCATTTTTAATAAAACACAACTATACCATGGGGTTAGTTGACAACACACTTTTTACTAAGAAAAGATAGTCACATATAATCATAGTGCAAATATATGTAAATGATATTATATTCGGATCCACTTGTCAAGACATGTGTGATGATTTCTCTAAAATCACGCATGACGAGTTCGAGATGAGTATGATGGGAGAACTTAGTTTCTTTCTTGGTCTACAAATCAAACAAGAAGAAGATGGTATCTTCTTTAATCAATCTAAATACATAAAGGAGATGTTAAAGAAATTTGGTCTAGAAGAGTCGAAACCAATTAGGACACCAATGTCATCCGACACCAAACTCACAAAAGATGAAGACGGCGAATCCGTAGATAATACTAAATATCGTGGCATGATAGGTAGTCTTCTCTACCTCACGGCAAGTAGGCCGGATATCATGTTTAGTGTTTGCTTATGTGCTAGGTTTCAAGAAGACCCTAAAACATCACACCTAGAAGCCGTAAAAAGGATATTTAGATACATTAAGGGTATAACACAATTAGGATTATGGTATCCTAAGGGCACGGGAGTAGAAACAATTGTATATGTAGATTCTGACCATGCATGTGATTACGTTGATAGAAAAAGAGTGGGGTATGTACTTTCATGGGATGTTGTTTAGCATCTTGGTTTTCTAAGAAACAAACGGCACTAGCAATATCAACAACCGAAGCCGAGTACGTCTCCACCGGCAAAGCATGCCAACAAGCACTATGGATGAAACAAGCGTTAGTCGACTACGACATTCATTTAAGCGACATAGCCATCCTATGTGACAACAAAGGTGCCATCGACTTAAGCAAGAATCCGGTATTTCATTCTCGCACAAAGCATATAGAGATTCGTCATCACTTCCTAAGAGACAATGTTCAAAAGGGGAACATCTCTATTGAGAAGGTAGCATCCGAAGACAACATAGCCGACGTCCTCACCAAACCGTTGAAGCGGGAACAATTCAACCTACTTCGTCTTGGTCTTGGTCTAATGGAACAAACGTCGTAACTTATTTGACTCTACAAGGTATGTAAACACTAGCCTTCTTCTTTCTGAGTCTAGGATTTCTATTTCATGCACAACTCACAAACAATACAGGAATTTTCAAAACCGAAGATAAGTTTTCCACTTATAGTTTTCTTTTTTTTTTGGTTGCAAACACATAACTACATACACATTTTCAAAAGAAAACCCTTTTTTCAAAATGTTTTCTAAAAGGATGATACCTTCTCGTATCAATTTCACAAAAGCAATTTCTCACGTCTAGGACAAATCGATTTTTCATTATTAATACAAAGTAAAAACCCGTTTTCATTGCATCTCATGTCTTTTGAATGCTAAAGGGGACACATAACTAATATGTGTTTTCGGGTACATTCATTTAAGCAACAATGAATTAGGAGCATTGATAACACTAAATTACGTACTTATGTACTAAATATGTGTTTTCGGGTTATCTCAATAGGATGCTTTTCTACTTCTAGTTTATTTTTCCTTTTCTTTTTAGGGGACGAGATAACCGTAACTCCAAATAGTTTGCATATAGGCACACACTAGGCAAAAATATTTCCAAAAAGGATAATTTTGTGTTGCCTGAATCACCAAACCCGCGGATCCCAGCCTTCATGCTGGACGGATCCCTCAAGGGAAGGATCCGTGGGATCCGTGAGACGTGTTTTTACCTTCTATATTTTTCTCACTTTGGATGAAAAATCCACATTTGTTTTATTTTTGGGAGTATGCTCTTTAATGCTTGTGCTCTCATGATCACATGCCTTAAATTCATATCTAATCATTAGATTTTAATCCACATTTTTGGGTCAAGCATTCATTACAATGCTTTGTTTGTCTATATATAGAACTCCCAAAATGCTTGCATAATCCATCTCATCTTCACAAACACAATACACCATGTCATCCACAAACCCTTTATATGAATCACCTAGTACAAACAAACATCTCCATGAAACTCAAACCTTTGTACTTCCACCTTCCAAAATACCAAAATCAAACTCTAGGATATCCGCACGGATTAACATCCGATCTTGTTGCTTAGGAAAACCATCATATGGCTCATCACCATCAACTAACTCACCACAAGATGCTTCCATTATAGCACCCCCCCCCCCTCATCACCAACGAGTACACCAAATTCATCACCAAATCATTCATTACCTAAAATCTCTCTTTTGGAACTTCTTACGACTCCAACAAGATCTCCACAACCAAAGCAAAAAGAATTAGCCTTTTTAACACCTCCAACTTCTCCAAACACAATATTCAACGATCTTGAAACATCACCACCTTTAGCTCCCATTAAACTACAAGAACATCTAGGTTCTTTTCCACCACCACTTCCAATCATTCCGGACTTTGATCCGTATTTTCCTATTTTTCCACCACAACTTCCGCAACTCACAAATCAAAACAAACCGAAGATTTCCACTCATTACCCACAAAATTTACATTGTGAACATTGCCAATCCACTAGGGAAATTGCAATAGAAGTTAGGGAAGAAATGCGATTCATACTCAACCTCATCCTTGATCGCATCAATACCATTACTCATTCAAACCTTCATCCATAACCTTATGCAAGCATGGAAGGAATCCCTTCAATTATTTTCTATTTTTAGTACTTTTTCTTTTGAAGTCTATTTCAAGAACAAGTCATGTTCTTATTTTTACATGCTTGTAGGTGGCATAAATACCACTACAATTTGTTGTTTTATTACAAGGCCTTGTTTACATACCTTGGCTCCCAATCTTGATTCTCGGCAATCACAAGAATATTTAAGCATGTTACTAACCTTTCTTTTTGTAGGATTTTTATTTTTCTTCACTTGACGCCCCAAACTAGGGGGAGCTACCGTCAAGGGGGAGTTAGCAATACGTGGACAAATTTTTCCACACTTTTATGTTTATTTCTTCCAAGGGTTAAATTTTTGTTCCGACAAAAAGGGGGAGAAAAAGTAAAACTTAGGGGCTTTCAAAACTTACATCTATTCTTAAGTTTTACTCATCATAACATTATGTTTTGTCATCAACAAAAAGGGGGAGATTGTTAATACAAATAAACCGTAAAAACGTTTATTAATATTTTGCGATCTCTTTGTGTTTTGTTGATAACAAACATAATGTTATCCTAAGTATAATTATAAGGATACATGTTATTTTTGTAAAGCATTTACATATAGCCATTTAAATACAAAAATGTAGTAATTAAGCATTTGTTGTAATAGTTTATTAGGATGGGTAAAAACCATAAATCATGGACCATAACCCATGGATCTTAACCCATACCCAAGTTGGCTAGGTACAATGTATACTTAGATACATTGAATCTAAACAAAACCTATGTACCAACCCATAACCCATGACCCATAACCAAAAAACCCATGGGTAAAGAGGAGCGTTCCACGGATCCCTAGGATTACACTAGACAGATCCCAAGTGGAAGGGATCCGTGGGATTCGGGGAACAGTGGAAGATTTTTCCTATAAATAGAGATCCATTTCTTCATTCTAACTCACCCCTCTTCTTACAAAATCTCTCAAACACTCTCTAACATATAGATCAATTGATCTAGAGAGTTGTTCTTCTTTCTTTCTATTGTGATCCTCATATAGGTCCTTCTCTAAGGTGAGATCATGAGCATTCTACAAGTCATCCAAGCAAGGGGTCCTTGATTGATTTGTCACTCCGCAAGATTTCAGAGCGAAGATCTTGTATTAAATATTTCACATATTTGTTGTGTAATAGTTGTGTTGGTTTGGTCCACTGTACTACGGACTCGGTATCTAGCTTTGTACCGGAAAAAGTGTAAGCAACGTTGTGAAGGCTTCTCCGTTAAGTGAAGGAGTTTGTTGACATAGTGCTTGAACTCTCGAGTAGGTGACTCGGGAGTGGAGTAGGGCAAGGAATGTGTCCTTGTAGCCGAACCACTATACATAGATTGTGTCTTTTCTTTCCCTTCGCTTTACTTTATTTACTTGCTTTATCATTAGATCTATACTTTCTCTACATCCATAAGATCTCACATATTAACGAATCTAAAGTTTTTGAAACTAACTTAAAATCGGCAAAACTATTCAACCCCCCTTCTAGTTTTCCACAAAATGGTTAAAAACAAAAAACCCAACAGAAAGGAAATAAAACAAATGAAAGGGATAATTTGGGTTGTCTCTCGAAAGAGCACTTTTCTTTATTTATGAGTCTTTAAGTTAGACTCAAAGCCTTAGGGCTTTATGGTGTTCTTTAGACTTGGCCAACTTCCTCCATTATTAGGCGGCAATCATTCATCCATTCGATAAAAACCTTTCTCCTCGCTGTGTTCCCGATGCTACATGTTCCAAATTTTTTCGAGAGCCACTCATTAAACGATAAACATGACTTTTCATAGTCATCACCTTCTGCTAAAGGATCAATTGTTGCACTTATGTTTGATCTTTCATCATTGGTCATTATATCAATAAGGTGATATTTATCGTAATTGCATTTAGTTGTTTTACTAATCTCGTATTGATTTCCGAGTCTCCAAATCTTACCTTGTACCAGTCTTCAAAGGATAATTTTCTGAATTTTATATTGTGTCTCTCAATCTCGTGAGGGCACGTCCATTCATCCATCCTTCCATCACAAAATTCACGAAAGGGGTTACACGAGGGCCATGCTTTCATTGATTCGTTATCTTCTGTCAATATAGGGGTACATTAATGTTTGCTAGGATCCTGAGCTTCCTTAATCCCTTCAATCGGAAAATCTTTCCCTGTTCCTGTTCACAACTATCAAAATTCTCTTCACGATTGTTAGTACTAAGATTATAACATAGAGGTGGGTCGAGCGACGGAATGTTGACAACATCAACTTTATTTGAAATTTCTAACCTTGGATTCAATTGTACTTTCATGCTGAAAGTGATTCGTTCACTTTCAATTCCCAAAAGAATTTTGTTTTTCAAAGACCTTTATATGTGCTTGACAAGTTTCCAGAAAATACCTTCCAACAATTAAGTTGTAAGTCTCCCGTTTCCCCATGTCAATAACCACAAAATCAGTAGGAAAAAGGAATTTCCCAATTTTAAGGAGAACATTATTAACTACTCCCTAGGTACAAATTTTAGAGGAATCACCATTTCAATCATCATTGTTGTTTCTTTTAAATTGGTAAGTTTTATTTTATCAAATAGTGTGGTAGAAATAAGGTTTACCCCAGCCCCCAAATCAGCTAATGCGGGAATTTTAAGATTATCGATAGTGCATGGAAGAAGAAAACTTTCCTGATAGTGTTCCTTCTTAGGAAGTTGGCTTAAGGTGTCCTTGTCGCCTCGATTTATCATCTTCTTTTAAGTAGTTAATCCCGGATAGATCATTTGTGATAGAAGTGCTGCGTTGTTCTTTCTTCGGTTTATCTTGTGCAAATATGGCTTTGCAGGTAATGCTTTTGTCATTATTGTTCTCAAGATTTTTAGCTAATTGCCCAATTTGGGTTTCGAGATTTTTAATTGTGGCATCTTGGTTCCGCAAGTTCATGTTGGTGTCTTCTTTTACCTTGACCATCCATTCCTTGAGTCTATCACTTTTCTTTGTAGATTCCTCGATAAGTTTATGCATTATTTCTTCAAGGCTTGGTCTAGGAGGATTGTAGTTGATTCTTGTATAGAACCCTGGGGATTTTTCTCGGTATCTGGCCCCGTTACCATTGTATTCGTTGAAGGGACTTCCACCTCCATATTTTACTTGTTCAATCCTTTTAACTTACTCGTTGGATGAGCATTCCTTAGTAGGGAGAGAGCCATTGTGTTCATTTCGTTCAACTTGTATGGAATGCACATTCTCCTTGAGCTTTTTCATGTCTCTTCCAAGACTTTCTAATTTGTTGTTTATTGCTGCAAGGCCTTCCATATTTCCACTCTTACTTCGATTGCTCCCTCCATTATGTAATTTGTGAGAGTGGTCAGCCATCTTCTGAATGGTTTCAAGAGCCAATGTTGGAGTTATTCCAGGAATTGGTCCTTGAGAATCGATCATTTGCCTTGAGGAGATGTTTAGACCTTTGTAAAAGACGTTCACCTTTTGCTGGCTGTTGAGGTCGTGAGTAGGCCACTTGTATAATAATTCGTTGTACCTTTCCCATGCTTGGTACAACGTTTCATCACCCTCCTGCTTGTAGTTATTGATTTCTTATAATTGCTTAGCAGTCCTGGATGGAGGACAGTATCTCTTAAAGAAATATTTTTTAAGGAGGGCCAGGTGTTGGTTGTCCCGGCAGGTAATCAATCAACCCATCTTTTAGCAGCTCCAGTGAGAGAAATAAGGAACACACGTAACATGAAAGCATCGTTTGAGACTCTTGGAATTTTGAATAAGCTTACAATGTATTCTACGTTGTCCACGTGCTCGTGAGCATCATCAGTAATGCTTCCTGAGAAAGGGTTTGCACGCAACTCCCTCATAAATTGAGGTTTGATTTTGAATTGAGCATCTTCGGCGATGGCCGGCCTAATTATCCCTGGTCCTTGTTCTTCTCTATTTAACGCCAAGTATTCCTCAAGAGTGAGGTCATCAATGTTAACAACTTCCATGGTACCTGAAACTTGAAAAGTGATCGTGAGAATTTGAAAATTTTAAAACAAAACAAAAATGAAAGACTTAATAGAAATCCTAATATAACTCCCCGGCAGCGGCGCCAAAAACTTGATGCGGTTTTATTGACCAGGTTTTAATATTTATAATTACTCGTTATACCTACGGTCTACTCTAATGCACTAACGGGCAGTGTACCCGGTCGTGGTAGGTAAAAGTATCGGTAAAACCGAGGTCGTCCCAAGAGCTATGTGTGCAGATTTAAACTAAGTCTAGGTGTCATAGATTTTAATATGATTTCGATATAATTAACTACTAAAGAAAATAAAGTCGAGGGATGTGATCAATAGAGGAGAGGGGTGCTAACCTAATTAGTAATGTTTACGTCTAATTACTTCCAATTACTTCAGGTGGGGTCAAATTCGCTAGGACAGCATTTGGTCGGCTGTCCTAACCTATCAGCAAAGGGTCCCACTAGAGAAATCAGGTGACCCGTCATAAGTCTAGTTGTTCTTAGTTCCCTAAGCCAAGTCATTAAGTATCGCTACATGTTATGTTCATAATAGTGAGTGCCCGGGTGCTAGCATCTTAAACACTCACCCCCTACTTCTTAAGTTCATCCAAACGGTAGGTGATCAGTTGGTCAAATCGCACAAGCAGAAAGGGTCGTCAGTTGGTCATATCTTACCCTTCCCACTCAGTCTACCTACTTAGGGTCAGTTGGTCATATCTCCGGAGTACCTAGCCACTACCGCCATTTAAAACTACCGAAACAAGGGTAGCTACCAACAAACTATGCATGCATACACTTAGAAATAATTATACTGAAGCAATGTAAACGTAAACAAAACAATTAAGGAATCATAACTAGGCCAGCACTGTGAGGTTCTTAGCTCATATTAACTAAAAAAATCGATTAAATGTTTAACATTACGAAATACATGAATTGAAAGTAAAGAAAAGATAAAATTCTAATGCTTATCGTAGGGGAGTGGTTTCTCCCTTGGAGATAGCTCCGTATGCTCCTATAGATCCGCCGACTTCTACCACGCTCACTTTGTGTTTTGTGTGAAATGGATGATATGAAATGCCGGAAATCGTGGGGTATTTATAGGCCGATCTGGTTACGACGTAACTAATTATAAGAGTTACGCCGCCTAACATCCAATTCTTCGATTTTGCACTAAAACTACCGGTTACCGTGCGAACTATGGAAGGAGTTACGCCGTGATCTTCAATAAATCTTGGTTACTGCACTGATACAATAGTTACGGCGTATTTCGGCGCGGAACCTCATTTGACCTAGTTAGTTACGTCGTAATCTTTGGAAAGAGTTACGCCGTAATCTTCTGAGTTGGAGTTTTCGAGCCACGCCTTTAGTTACGGCGAATGTGAGAGAGGAGTTACTCTGTAACTGCTTCAAAATGAGCATACTATGATATATCTTTAATAAATCTCTAAATACGCGTCTCTTTAGCTCCAATGCTCGTAATTTACCTGAAAGTGAAATATAGAGGAAAACAAGCGTAAATCCGTATAAATGATATAAAATATGAGCATTATCGGGGGAAATTGACACTTAATATTCAGGACTATTTGATGTTATCACTAGGCGAAGTTGTCATGTGATTGTTGAAAGCCTTCAACAAATTGTCAATTTTATTTGTCACCTCGCTTTGTTGTTGTTTGAAATCGGCTTCATACTTTGACAATCTTGCCTCTTGATTTGACATAAAGTTAGACACCAATCCTTCAAGGTTGTTGGAGTTATTTGAAACGGAATGATTGTTGTTAACGCTATGGTTCGAGGACGAACCGTTGGGTTGAAAATGATTAGGTGGAGTTGAATAATTTTTTTGAGACGGGTTTGAGTTTTGTTTCCGCCTAAGGTTTGGGTGATATCTCCAAGAGGGGTTTTATGAATCACCTAAGTTTTTTTGCTCGGGTTTGAAAGTATACCACTTCTCTCCCGCTCCATCGGTACGCGAGGATGCGTAGTCCGTAAAAGCTTGTCTGGGGAGTTTTGTGCAATCACGAGTGTCATGAGGACCACTGCATAACTCACGTGAGGAATTGATTTTGTTCACTTGGTGTGAAGGTCTAGGAGCATCGTAGGAACTCATTATATATTTGACGTGATCTTCAAGTTCAAGAATCCTACGATCGGAAGTATGTGAGTCATTAGAAGGCAAAGATATTGCCTTGAGGGTTTTGCTCAACTCATGGGGGTCGTTCCAACATTCGTTTTCATAGATAGTAAGGTCCTCTATTATTCCCCATGATTCTTCCGTGGTTAGATCACTAAGCTTACCACCGCCCGCTTGGTCAATAGTTTGCCTTGTAGAGAGATTGACATGATCATAGAAAATTTGGATTTGAAGCCATAGATAAATGCCATTGTGAGGACTTTATGGAGTAAGTCCTTGAATCGAGTTCAAGCTTCATAGAGAGTTTTACCTTGATGCTTTTGGGACCTCAAAATATCATTCCTAAGCTTAGTAGTCCTTCCGGGTGGAAAGAATTAAGCAAGGAAACAGGTAGTAAGATCATCCCAACAAGAGATAGATCTCGCAGGTAGATGCTCAAACCAATTGCTAGCTTGATCACGTAGAGAGAATTGGAAGAGACGCTAGCCGCTGTTGTTCTCGAGTAGCAACATCCAAGTCAATTTAATCATGTTGATAACGCTTCAAATTGCATGTTTTTAGTAGAGTTATCCGCTTATGTGTGTTATTTGGCTATAATCATATGCTTTGTTGCTTAATCGTATTAAAAGTGCGTTGCAGTTCATTTGTAGTCAAGTACGTGAAAAGTGGGAAAAAGGACTAGAAAAGAAGTAAAATACGAAGATTTCTCCATGTATGAAGAATTTCATTAAAAGCAAGACTTGTGGAGTGTATTCAAGAAGATAAAGTCATCAAGTTAGTGGTCCAAAGACTCAAGAATAAAGTTCAAGAAGGAAAACGAGAAAGAAATGAAGAAAAGAAGCTAAAACGAAGACATATTGGAAGACTCGTGAAACCCCTACACACCTTCACCATTTTGGCCATAACTTTTGCATACGGATTCGTTTAACCCCGTTCGCTGCCACGGAAAGCTAAGAGAAAGATCTACAACTTTGCTGTTTATAATTTTGTGATTTTGCTCAACCGATCGGTCGAGCCCCGTGAATCCGATCCGTTGAGAGCTGTCATAAAGACACAACCGATTTGGTTGGAGCCCAACCGATCCGTGGAGGTCCTGCTTTTCATGCCATTTTTCCATCACTAATATCCCAAACTTGTTCCAAACGATTCTAGTCCCTTCCTACACGATTCTAGTCCCTTCCTACATGGTTTCTAGTCCCTTCCAAGCTCCTTGGCCTCCAAGAAATGCATTGAATACCCTAGGCCTTGGTAGTAGTATAAATAGAACCCATTTGGCACCTCATTTCATCATCCTTCTCCATCTTTTCTCATCCCTTTCATCCATCATCCATCTCAGTGTGAAAATTCAAGCCCACCCTTAAGGGATAAATTTCCACCTAGGAGAAACCATAACTTGAGAGAACACATCCACTCTTAATACCTTCACCAAAGGTGTGAAATTCAAGCCTCCACCCTTAAGGACCTAATTCCACCAACTATCCTAACCCAACTTTGTGTGAAATCTGCTCCACCCTAAGGACGAATTTCCACCAACTTATCTTCCCAAAAAAGACCACAAACCTCTGCCAAATTCGTAGTGTGCTGCAAGGGTTGTTGGGCGCTGGACATCATTTTCCCTTGGTACTATTGTAGTTGATTGGAGGCTTGAAGGAGTGCTATAATCCTTCATCTTTGCCTATTGTAATTCATACTTTGGGTAAACCTTTTTACTTTTCTATTTAAAGTTGTTTGTTATTGATATGATTATTGAGATTTTGTGTTTGATTGGAATAATGATGAATGTCTTGATACTTGTTTTTCTTATATGCTTTTTCTTGTTGGTTTGATCCAAGGACAATCATAAATTCATCAACTTTAGGTTACTTGCTTAAACAAACAAACGACACTTGTAGTGCAACCAAGTCTCTTTGGGATCGACCTTGATTTACCATATACTATACTACAACTTGACTATTAGGGTATACTTGCCCAATGTGTTCCTAGTTAATCGTAAATTTCAGCAAATTTAAAACCCCGATGAAGCACATCAAGTTTTTATCGCCAAGTGATTTGGTTTTGTTCTTAGGTGTTTGTTTGTTTGCTTGTTTGTTTGAATGCTAAATTGCTCTTGCTCAGTGAATGATTGTTTTGCTCTTGTTTATTGTTTTGATGTTTGCTCATGATGTTTGCTTGAATGCTTGTTCTTTCTTTAAAAATCTCTCATTTTCATAATTGCTCAATTGATCTTGGCATCAAAATCAAGTCTTTGATGTTGGGATTTCGTTTCATGTGTTCTAAAATGCTCATTTCAATGATTGCTTTCTAAGTTGCTCAAAATGTTTGCTTAAAAAAAACCCACCAAAACCACCTGTATCACTCTAATCAATCGTTGGCACTTGCAAACCGATCGGTTGGAAAGCCTCAGATTTAATTAAACCATCCAACCGCTCGTCACTACCCGTAATTGATTCGTTAGAGTTCTCAGATAAAAAAAAAAAATAATAAAATAATAATTCCGTGTGTTTCTTGTTTCGTGTGTTTGTTTTTTTATGTGATCTCTTGCATGTTTGTGTTTCTTTTTGTTTGTGTTCTTATTGTTTATATTAGTTTCAGATAATTTTGAATAAGATTATCTTTGTTTTAGATTATCTTGTTTGATTTGCTTACATAATTGTGTTTGCTTGCTCTATGTGATTGTTACTTTTCTGTAATCGCTTTTATTTTTTGGCGCGTGATTTTGTTTTAAGTGTTGTTTTATGTTCGTGATAGTTAATATGTGTTTATGTGTTTTAATTACTTGTGTTTAGTTTTATGTTCAGAACCTTTTGTCCTTATTTTATTTTATCAATAAATGGTTTGAAAAAAAAACTTGGTTAAAAAAAATATATATATATATAGAAAATTTTCTCCAACCGACGTAAGTCGCACCCTCGCAATCCGCCAAGTTGGAAGGTTGGTCACGGCTTTGAAATTCATTCCAACCGATTGGTCACCCTCGTAATCGATCGGGTCGGGAGTAACTGCTAAAAAATCCGCTTTTATTTTATTTTTGGTTTTGTGTGTTTGTGTTTAGTAAAATAAGTTTAAATGTCTTTTTGTTTTTGCAAGAGTTTCATTTCTTTATTTGGTTTTTCCATTTTAATTTTGTTAATTTGGTACATTGTGAATAAATAAGTACATGTTTTAAAAATAAAAATTGTTTTGAACTTTGTGGGTATGTTCACTGAAACCCTCACGACTATAACTCGGCCCACTGCTGCCACCGAGTTTAAAGGCTCAGTTGTATGCTTAAATGCAACCGCGGATGCCGAAGTAGTTTTAGAATTTTACACGCCAGGTTTATTTTGTTTTTGCAGATTTGTAAGCTCTTGGAGGAAGGATTGGTTGGATCGTGAACCTTATGCTCTTGATTGGACATGTTTGGATGAAAAATCAATTGATCTCACACGCTTTTATGCTAGCGCTCGCTTAGCACCTTATCATATGGAGTTCGATCATGATGTTTAGCCTCAAGGTTCCGTTTCACTTAGACTTATTATTTTAATATTCCCTATCTTTACATGCTTTGAAGTTTTTGCAATTGCTTTATTTTGTTTCTTTGTTATTTTTCCCTTGTTGGTTTGTTTGGTAAATTATTTTAATAAATTGACTTTTTTAAGTCCTCGAAGTAAGGCTCACCCATTGTAAACAAAACTGTGGTGTATAAGGCGTCTCCCTCGATTCCCTAAAGAAGTTTGGTTTTAATATGCTTCTCAACGACTCCGCTTCTCCGCTTTTGTGCTTTCAATGGAGCTACCGAGAACTCGTGGGACAAGAATAAGTCATGTTTGGTTTTTAAAAAAATATATATATATATATATATATATATATATATAATTAAAAAAATAACAAAAAAAAAAAAAAAAAAAAATGAGTCGTAACTAGATTTAAGTTATTTTTCTTTTGTGTGCTTAACTTAAGTGTGGAGGGGAAATATTATTGTGAAAGCGAAACTAGTTTTAAATCCAAATTTTGGGCCAATTTTAAAATTTTGTGAACTTGTTTGCCCTCATGATCTAGTTGTTTTCACGCGTATAGATAATATATATATTAGCCAATTGATCAATCCAACGTGAAATCGGGTAATTTTGAAAACTTGAGATGTGTCCCCATTAATATTGCAATCCATTCTGGGATCGATAACATTTGCTAGCATATTTTATAGCCCTTCCACTAAATTGTGAGGATTTGAGCCTATTTCTTATTAGCATACATCTTTTATGCTTAAATCTTTTGCTATGAGTGAGCCGGTGATTTTATTTATTCTAGAACTTGTACTTGCAAATCATTACCGTATCAAGTAAAGATCACATTCGTGGTGATATAAGTGTATTCGTGTGAAAAAAGAGGCACCTTAGGAATAAAACCCAAATGGCCTTCCGCTACATCTAATGATATATTAGCTAGCCACATCGGTTAGTTAACCACCTTTATATGGACCCATTTGTTAGCCATTTTAGCTAGATACCCTTAGTACACCCTTGAGCCTATCTTTTCTCTTTTGATAAATCCAGTAAAAATACAAAAATATTTACACTTTAAACCTTAGCCTACCCTTTGTCAAGTCTAATGGTTGGTTAATAGTTGATTGGTTGTTGATTGTTTTGATGATTATGAGTTAGTCACACTTTGCCATTCGTGTGCCATTCGACAAAGATAGAGATTGATCATTCTTTATATTTTGTATTTTTGTGGTGATGCTTTATACGTAAGTGGGGAGATGTGATGTATGAAAAAAAATGTGAAAAAAAAAAGAGAATAAGTCATGGAAAAAAAAATGTGATGACAAAGATGAAGTATGTTTGAGTTATCGACAGCAAATGTGCTAGGACGATATATATATTTGGTGATCGACATATGTGAAGAGAAGCTTGTAACTATAATCATTTTGCTTATGGATTTTTCTAAGGACTAGCAACATGGGTATTAGACTTGACTTTAATTTTCTTTTTAATACCAATTTCATAATAACCCCATGCCTTATCCATAGCCTTTAATCACCTGAAGCCTATCATTTCAACCCAAATAAAAGCCCTCTTTAGATGTTTATACTTGGTGCTTACGCCACGCCTGGGTGGAGTTGTGTTTCTTGTACAAGCCTATGGTAATATTTAGATCATGACCGAGCAATATGAGTGTACTATTCCTTAATACTATCCATCACAAATAAAATGAGTGTTGAGAGAATTATACATCCTGCTTTTTCACGTGAGGTGCTTAGCCATGTTATCAAGTTTAGAGAATCCATGGGGTATTGTCAAACATCTCAGATTTTTCACCTCATAAAGCTTAAAATGATGAATCATATCTTGTACTTGTACTTGGTAGATTTGCATCACATTTTTTAATCATATTTCATGCACCATGTGGGTTTTATTTTTCTTAATTTCTAGATTTGCTTGAGGGCAAGCAAAACCTTAAGTGGGGGAGTTTGCTTCATTTTTAGCTTATTTTTGTTTATGTTTAAAAAAACCAAAAAATTTTAATATTTCTTTCGCTTTGTCATTTAGGTTTGTCTTTTAATTTTTCTTTTTTTAGATTTGCTTGAGGGCAAGCAAAGTTTAAGTGTGGGGGAATTTGATAACGCTCAAATTGTGCATGTTTTAGTAGCGTTATCCGTGCTTTTATGTGTGTTATTTGGTTATAATCATATGCTTGTTGCTTAATCATACAAAAGTGCTATAGTTCATTTGTAGTCAAGTACGTGAAAGTGGAGAAAAAAAGACGAAAAAGAAGTAAAATACGAAGATTCTCCATGTATGAAGAATTCCACAAAAAGCAAGACTTGTGGAGTGTATTCAAGAAGATAAAGTCAACAAGTTAGTGGTCCAAAGACTCAAGAATAAATTTCAAGAAGGAAAACGAGAAAGAAATGAAGAAAAGAAGTTTCAAAACTAAGACATATTGGAAGACTCGTTGTTCCCGACACACCTTCACCATTTTGGCCATAACTTTGCATACGGACTCGTTTGACCCCCTGTTCAAGGCCATGGAAAGCTAAGAGAAAGATCTACAACTTTGCCGTTATAACTTTTTAGGATTTTGTCCAACCGACGGTCAAGCCCCGTAGCCATCCGGTTGAGAGTTGCCAAGAAGACCAACCGATTGTTGAGCCCAACCGGATCCGTTGAGGTCCTGCTTCGACCATTTTTCCATCACTAAGATCCCAAACTTGTTCCAAAACGATTCTAGTCCCTTCCTACACGATTCTAGTCCCTTCCTACATGGTTTCTAGTCCCTTCCAAGCTCCTTGGCCTCCAAGAAATGCATTGAATAACCCTAGGCCTTGGTAATAGTATAAATAGAACCCATTTGGCACCTCATTTCATCATCCCTTCTCCATCTTTCTCATCCCTTTCATCCACCACTCCATCTCTAGGTGTGAAATTCAAGCTCCACCTTTAAGGACGAATTTCCACCTAGAGAGAAAACCATAACTTGAGAGAACACAACCACTCTTAATACCTTCACCAAAGGTGTGAAATTCAAGCCTCCACCCTTGAGGACCTAATTTCCACCAACTATCCTAATCCAACTTGGTGAAATTCAAGCCTCCACCCCAGGACCTAATTTCCACCAACTTATCTTCCCCAAAAGACCACAAACTCGCCAAATTGTGTAGTGTGCTCAAGGGTTGTTGAAGGCGCTTGGACATCATTTTCCTCGCTTGGTAGTACTATTGTAGTTGATTGGAGGCTTGAAGGAGTGCTATAATCCTTCATCGTTGCCTATTGTAATTCATACTTTGGGTAAACCTTGTTACTTTTCTATTTAAAGATGTTTGTTATTGATATGATTATTGAGATTTTTTGTTTGATTGGAATAATGATGAATGTCTTGATACTTGCTTTTTCTTATATGCTTTTCTTGTTGGTTTGATCCGTGACAATCATAACCATCAACTTGTTACTTGCTTAAACAAACAAACGATATTTGTAGTGCAACCAAGTCTCTTGGGATCAATTGATTTTACTCATATACTATACTACAACTTGACTATTAGGGTATACTTGCCCTAATGTTCCTAGTTAATCGGTAATTTTGTTACAAATTTAAACCCCGGTGAAGCACATCAACGCTTTTAAGGAAGTCCTTGAGATGTTGATTTGGTTCTTCGGAACGAAGTCCATGGAATGCACATCCATTTTGCACCAACCGGATGGTGTCGGATCGCAAGGCCGTAGTTTGAGCTTGATGTGAAAGCTCAACGGTGTTCCTATTGCCTTGATGAATTGGTATAGAGTATTCACCAAGTGTATGGGCTCTTGGCGAGTCTTGTTGGTTGTGAATGGGAAGTCCTTGTGGTGTTTGGTCATGTTGTAGAGGTAGGTTATGTTGTGGTGGTTAGGGAAAAGGTATCTCATTCACCATGGTGGCAAATGAGAAGTTTTACGAGCAAAGAGAACAAAGAAAAAGATAGACTACTAGGAATTTAATAAAATAAAAATAAAGGCTCGCTTGATAGGAATCTAGTGAGTAGACCTAAATGAGAAAGAAAACGAACCTAAACTATTCCCGGCAGCGGTGCCAAAAACTTGATGCGGATTCTTGCAAACCTCACATGAAGTTTTACAATCCTCCTAGGCAATGTACCTAACCATTGTAGTGTAGTATAGGTAAGACACGGGGGATTGATCATTCTCTATGGGAATAATGTTGGGAAGATCGAGATGTATGACGAATAGGTCTAAAGTGATGGATGATTCATTTTATCTTTTTATATTTAATAAAAGCAATGTAAAATTACGGTGTTTGGATTAGGGGTTTTGATTATCAACTACATAAACTACTAATTGAACTAATTAAAAATAATAACTAAACTAAATGACAAGTAAATTAAATGAGATTCTTATGATAGATAAAAACATTTTTACTTAGATTTCACTACTCCCTAGTTGTCTCCTATTGATTAGTCAAATTGTCACTTCCTTTTTTAATTGGCGCATTGTATTCCTAAGGTCGTAGGGAGGTGCCAAATGCCATATTTCTATGAATGTATTGATCTCCTCTAAGAAACCGGGATCGCCAGGTAACCTAAGTTATCACCCCCAAATCTCCTATTATCAACAATTGCAATTCACTCGATAAACACAACGAAAAGTCTACTAGTTCACTCTAGGACATGAATACGTTGTTTAGGACGTTCAGCTTGCAACACCAGGAAGAAGCAAATTTTCCTAACCTAACATGTAACAACCACTTAAACAAGAGATGATAATCAATAGTTAACAACTAGGTTTCATTAGATCTAAGCAAACACTATATTAATTTAGCTAGACATGCAAAATATAATGAAACAAGTAATCATAATTGAACATGATTAAACATAATGATAGAAAGGATTAAGAGACTTATCTCTTAATGAATGATGGTGTTAAAACCCTAAGTTTACTGTAAAAACCTAATAAAATTCGTACACCACAATTACTCTCTAAGTGTGCACACTAAATGCAGAAAATTCTATAACTATATATAGGAATACAGATGTGACGGCATCACTTTATAATTGGGATATCTTCAATCGCCCCCATTAGGGTTTCGTCTCTTCCAAGCCAGCACTGTGACGGGGTCGCTTTATGCCTTCAGACACTGTCGCTCTTTGATTTTTCCAGGCCGTCACCTTATAATTTTCACAGAGAATTCCAGCTCCCTTAACGAGTGACGGCGTCACTTGTTATTTCTTCAACTTTTCACTAAGCCGTCTCAAGTAAAATCTGAGCTATTTTGATACTTTCATTTGCAAGTGACGGCGTCACCTTATTCGTTGTGACGGCGTTTTGTGCCCTTTTCCGGACTCTTCATGACATGGTCGTTTTCTTCAAATTTTCATCCCTTTTCATCCAAATATGAATGATTTCCAACTTTCTCTTCCAAAGTACCTAAAAAGTGAAAAAGGAACGAATTTAGGCAATATTTGATCATAAAAACATTAGTTTAGGGCTTAACTGACCCCCTAGAAGCGTATGTTTTAAATCCTTATCATTGAGTCAGTTGGTAAAATGTTGTAATCCCAACCTTGAACCTATATGGATGTTGTAATTCCATATTTTGAAGCTAATGAAATGGTTTGGTTGGTTAAATGTTACAAGTTATATTGTCTGTTTATCCAAAGTGCAATATTGATTGTTTAATCCTAAGTGCAATAATGATTGTTTATCCAAAGTGAATGGTTTGGTTTGATTTGGTTAAATGGTCAAACTGCAAAATTCAAAATGCAAAGTGAAAATGTCTGCAAAAGTCACACATGTTTGACTAAAATGGTCAAACTGCAAAATGCAAAGTGCAAATGCAATACATAGAGTCTGCAAAAGTGCAAATGCAAAGTCACACATGTTTGACTAAAATGGTCAAACATCAAAATGCAATACATAGAGTCTGCAAAAGTGCAAATGCAAAGTCACACATGTTTGACTATAAAAGTCAAAATGCAAAATTCAAATGCAAAGTCCAAAAATACCCAAGTCTGCAAACACATAAAAATTACCACAACCCCAATCTGCAAATGCAAAGTCAAGTAAGAATTAGAAAATAGTCTGTAAACACACAAAAACCTTGGTTCAAGTCTACAACCACAATAGCCATTTACTTATATCCAAACACACAAAGATTTAACAAGTCTGCAAGATATCCATATCCAAAATAGCAAGACTACAAAGTATCAGTTTTAACACAGACTGCAAAGTTCTACATTTAACATAGACAACCAAGTACCAGATTTAACAAAGTACTAGAATTAATACATACTGCAATAGAGACAACAAGAAGTACTAGATAGCAAATATCAAATGTTCACTTCACAATCTTTCCCTTTCCTTCATCTTTTGCAGATTCTTGTGAAAGTTTTGTAGCTTGGGAACTTTTTGTATTTGCAGATGGTGAGTCTTTAATGGTGATACCTTGTGAAGGTCTTGGTGTTGGTGACCTTGGACTAGTAGTTGCAGCAGAAGCCATGGACAAGCTTGCTTGTTATCTATAACAGGCCCATTATCTAGCCCACTAGCTTGATTTGTATCTATAACAGGCCTATTATCTGGCCCACTATCTTTATTTGTATCTATAACAAATTCATTATCTTGCCCAGTAGCTTGATTTGAATTTGGAATATCACTAAAAACTGGTGTTTTACCCCTGCATATAACCCATACTCTAGTCTTAACATTTCTATCAAAATGCAGTTGTCTCTTTTCCTCAACAGCTAGTTTACTAACCATTTTCTTAATGACTTCTTTGCTAGCTATCTTTTTTCCCAAATGAAAATTCCACTCAAAAGTCATACCTGAAATTGATCTTTCTTTTTTTGCTTATCTTTCTCAATGCCTGATTTCTTTCAACTTCAATATCACCCTCCTCATCTATTACACTATCAAAGTATTCATGTCTAATTCTACATCACTGCATACATCATAATTTTCTACTTCAGACTCACTACCGCCAACAGATTCCACATTCTTGTCTATGCTATCCCTATTAACCTCTACATCAGGAATTGGGTTCTCATCATCTTCCATGAAATCACTATCTTCATCTTGTTGATTCTTATTCCCACTAGATTGACTTTTTTTTATAAATTATAGGTTGATCTAACTCAACATTCACCCCACTTGACTGACCAGTTACATACCACTAGAAAAAAAAGGGTCAAAACTATTTGACATATCAAATGCAGTTGATAACTCATCAAAGGTGACCTTGGGCACCTCAATCACCTTATACTTTCCTCCATATTTTTCCAAACTTAAAACATCACAATCACAAGCTAAGGGCATAAGTCCACTATCTAAATCCCTATTAGGTATTCTAAAGTGGAAGAACATAGCATCTTCTTCTTTGTAACCTAGCTTTGTGAACATATCCTTAAGTTCAATTACTGAAAACACATCAATATCAACTCCATCAAACCATGAAACCTTACCATTCATATAGCGCCTTCTAGAACCCATTGTAAAAAAACCCCCATGGTGCAACTCTAGTGTAAAACGTGTGTTTGACTTACTTGTTGAAATGATAAAAATGCAAGTTAATAAACAACAACAACCAAAAATTAACAACTATTTCCACATGATCAATTAAGCTAAAAACATTCAATTTAAATTAGCCCTTTAAAATATAATGTATGCTTTTTTTAGGATTAAATGCATCTCCTTCTTTTTGAAGCGAACATCCATTTACATCAACCATTATAGCCAAATCACATGACATCTTTTTTCAAATGCAACTTTTGAAACAGGGTCGTGAGCAGAGGAAGAGGAAGATGAAAAGCTAGGTATGTATGTGTGTGTGTGTGTTTTTTATGTGTTATTTTAATCGGATTTGGGAACTAACATAGCAAAAGAGAGGGAAAAGGGAATTTACAATGCTACCCTCACATGATTGTCACGTGTGTGGATTTAACGATATTTTTAATGGAGATAACGAAAATAGCTTGGGTCCGTAATTAAATGAAACCACAATGACTGAACATGGAAAATAAAAACTTTAGTGGCTGAAAGTAAAATACCCAACAAACCATAGTGGCCATTTATGTAATTAACTCTTTTTGATATTTGGATCATCTTCCTCACTGAGACTTCAAACCTCCAAGGAAACAAGAATGTTGAATTGCTTATTAAATTGTTTCTTGTCTTTCTTTCTACCAACTTAGATGTAAGGGTAGTTCCACGGTTGTTGGGGGTGGCCGAGCACCCCCCCCCCCACTGGCTCCGTCTCTGACACCATTCCTTCGCATTGTTTTTAACCTATTACGCACCATAAGGTCAATCATTCTTACCAATAATATGTCTCTCTTTCTCAATACATTAAACACAAGATTTTGAATAAAACATGTATCTATTATTTTGTTGATGCAAATAATGTCTAAAAGCGTTATTTCTATCTTTCAATATCTCTACGTTTTGATGATAACAAAATGTAAACAAACGGTACGTCAAAATTAACGTAAACAATTTTTTAGTCGAAATATCCCGATTCTACATATATCACTCTAGGTATAAACAAACAAATTTACAACTTGACAATGATCAAAGAAGTGAATTTGTGTTTCAAGCTTCACATTTTAATGTGACAAAACATTTTTTTAAAAATACATTTTACAAATTATTTTTGAATAATAAAGAAATGTTTTAATTGGAAAAATAAGTTTAAAAATCCCAACAGCTATCCCCCCCCCCCCAAACAGCTCCAAACTTCTCCAAGTAAACTTTCACAATTAAAAACAAAATTTGGAGCATTTTTGTCTGGGATGGTACCACTAAATTTTGTGGTACCGTCGGGTATTTAAGGGTACCGTGACACTGTAATGGTTGAAAATTTTCTCCCTAAAATACCAGCCCATTTTACATTTTTTGGGCATCTTTTTTCACACAAAACTTTTTGAGTTTAATTCCCTTAACACACTCATACTCCTTTGAGCATTTTAGATAGTTTTCTTTTGTTTAAGAGTGATCCTTTCTTCCAATCAAGTGATCACCTTCATTCCTCTCCTGGTGCAAGAGAAGAACACATTGCTTTTTCAAGAAGATACTAAGTGTTTTCGTTAAAGTAGTGTGCACTTGTAACGCTTGTTACATACTTGTTGTATATTGATATACATCAAGTAGTCTTGAGTCTTGTTTAGATAACTAGTGTGGATCATTGTGATCTTGTTGAGATCTTAGAGATCTCTTGTAGTTTGTGTGTTAGTGTGTTGATCAAGTGGATCAACTCTAGATCGTGGTGATCAAGTAGGTTGTATGATTAACAAGGATCGTGTAGATCGTGAGTGAGATTGGTACTAGCTAGATTAGTACTCGACATTTAGCTTAGTTTCGGAAATTGTGATAAGCGACGTTGTATGGTTTTCTCCGCCTCAAGGGAGTTTGTTGACATAGTGCTTAGCACTCTCGAGTTGGGTACTCGGGGAGTGGATTAGGGCGAAGAAGAGCTTCGTGACCGAACCACTGTAAATCTCTTTTGCTCGGTTTGATCTTTCCATCTCTTACTCATTATATTCATTACTTACTTGTAATAGTTGTAGTGTGTGATTCATATTGTTGTGGTTTGATTTCACAAAGGATTGAATCGAAGTTTTTCACAAGTAAACTTTTATAACTAAATTAAAAAGTAGTAAAACTATTCAACCCCCCCTCTTTCTAGTTTCCCACAATAGGTACCAGAGCCATGTCAATTAAGATTTTTAAAATAAACTGTATTTTAAAGCTTGAATCGATCAATGGATTTTGACAAATATCAAGAAGGGCAATCTATGCAAAGACCACCACTTTTTGAAACTGATTATTTTATCTATTGGAAAACAAGATTCGAAACCTATGTGAAATCAAAAGATATTGATCTTTGGCATATTATTACCGAGGGTGATTTTAAACCTATTAAAAAGAATCCAGAAACTAACAAGAATGAAATTATTCCCTACGAAAAACAAAGTGATACTCTTAAAAGAAAACTAGCCAAAACTGATGAGGCTAAAATGATGATTTATAATACTTTGCCAAGAAAAGAATTTGAAAGAATAATCAAGTCAAAGAAAACAAGATTAATCTTCTTGTGCAACAATATGAACAATTTTGCATTCCGGAAGATAAAACTATAGATAATGCATTTGCTAGATTTAATACTATTATGACTAGTCTTAAAGGTCTTGATAAAGGTTATTCTAGCAAGAATTATGTTAGGAAGTTTCTTAGGCTCTACATCCCAAATGGAGAGCAAAGGTCACCGCCCTTGAAGGGTCAAAGAACTTGGAGACATTATCACTTGATGAACTTATAGGAAACTTGAAAGTTCATGAAATGATAATCAAGAAAGACTCCGACATTGTTAAAAGCATAGGAGAAAAAGTAAGGTCTCTAGCATTAAAAGCCAAGAAGGAGTCGAGTGATGAGGAAAGTTCGACTTCCGATAGTGAAGACGATGAGTATGCCTTAGCGGTTAGAGACTTTAAGAAGTTCTTTAAGAGAAGAGGTAGATTCGTTAGATAGTCTCGCGACGAAAAGAAGTCGTTCCTAAAGAATCATGATGATAAGAAAGGAAAGAGTGATAGGAAATGCTTTAGATGCGGAGATCCAAACCACCTCATTGGAGAATTTCCTAAACCACCAAGAACCAAAGAGCATTTGTAGGAGGTTCTTGGAGTGATAGTGGTGAATAAAAAGAGGAAAAGCCCAATGAAGAAACATGTCTCATGGCTCACACTCCAAATGAGATATGCCTAGGAATCGACTTGGAACCCGATGAATGGGTCAAGGATAGTGGATGCACTAATCATATGACAGGAAACCGAAGTCTATTCTCATCATACAAGGCATACAATGGAGGTAATGTCACATTCGGTAGTAAACTTAAAGGCAACATCATAGGCAAAGGTATGATCTCTCACAACTCCCTCATTAATAGAATGTTGAGCATATAAATAATTTAGTATTTAACTTGCTTAGTATTAGTCAAATGGTTGACAATAAGTGTAGAGTAGTATTTTCCGAAGAGGGTAGTGAAATTATTAAGGATGGCAAGACCATAGGTAAAGGAGTTAGGAAAAATGGCTTATTCGTTATGAAAATGGGGAATAAGTCTGGGGATAAGATATTTCTAGCAACGATAGATGATTATTCCACACTATGGCATAGGAGATTAGGTCACGCCAATATGTGTCTAATACAATTCTTAGCATCTAAGGATCTAGTTAGAAACTTACCTAAGCTTAAGTTTGATCAACACTTTTGTGATGCTTGTAAAGTTGGAAAACAAGTTCACTCTAGTCATAAAGCTAAGAACTTAGTTTCGACCTCTAGATGCCTAGAACTCCTTCACATGTATATTTTTGGTCCATCTGCCATACGGGGTTACGGAGGAAATCTCTACACATTAGTAATTGTAGACGATTACTCTAGATATACTTGGACTAAGTTTCTTAAGAATAAGACACAAGCTTTCAAGGAATTCGAAATCTTTAGTAAGAAAGTCCAAAATCAACTAGGTTGTACAATAGTTTCCATTAGGACGGATCATGGTCGGGAATTTGATAATGAAGTGCAATTCGGAGCATATTGTGACAGTAATGGTAATACACACAATTTCTCGACTCCACGCACTCCTCAATCAAATGAGGTAGTTGAAAGGAAAAAAATGTAATTTACAAGAGATGAGTAGAACCATGTTGAATGAACAATCCATTCCACAAAAGTTTTGGTGTAATGCCGTAGACACATCAACTTACATACTCAATAGGATTTTGATTAGACCAATCCTAAGAAAGACTCCATACGAAATCTTGAAAGGTAGAAAATCTACTCTAGATTACTTTAGAGTGTTTTGAAGCAAATGCTTCATTTTAAACACAAAATAATACCTCATCAAGTTTGACCCTAAGTCTTACGAAGCTGTTTTCCTAGGATACTTACAAAATAGTAAAACCTATATTGTCCTTAATAAGGAAACAATGAAAGTCAAAGAATCACTCAATGTGACATTCGATGAGAGTCCTCCCCCAACTAAATCATCACCCTTGGTTGATGATGACTTAGATGAGGAAGAAGCAATTAAGGTTAATGACAAGAAAACCTTAGAAAATGACATTGAGGATAAAATAGTCAAAGTTGATGAAATCGCCAACATTACGGAATCCAAAGATCATCCAATAGAAAATGTCATAGGTAACCTAAACCAAAGAACCCTTAGGTCATAAGCACAAAACAAAAGTTATTTCTTTTGTTTTATATCTACCGTAGAACCTAAGAACATCGGTAAAGCAATGAAAGATGATAGTTGGGTAGTTGCTATGGAAGAAGAATTAAATCAATTCACCGCAAATCAAGTTTAGGTTTTAGTACCTCCACCCAGGAACCAAACCATCATAGGAACTAAATGGGTGTTTAGGAATAAATTCGACGAAAATGGCGTCATATCTAGGAATAAGGCTAGGTTAGTAGCACAAGGCTATAACCAACGAGAAGCAATAGACTACGATGAAACTTATGCACCCGTTGCTAGACTAGAGTCTATTAGGATACTCCTTGCCTATGATTGTACCTTAGAATTTAAGCTATATCAAATGGACGTGAAAAGTGCATTCCTAAATGGTTTCATCAACGAGGAGGTATACGTTGCACAACCTCCGGGATTCGTTGATTTCAAAAACCGAATCATGTTTATAAGCTCAAGAAAGAATTATACGGCCTCAAACAAGCTCCAAAAGCTTGGTATGATAGATTGAAGGCTTTCTTGCTTAAACATGAGTATACCATGGGAATGGTAGATAATACACTTTTCATGAAGAAACAAAATTCACATCTCATCATCGTTCAAATATATGTTGACGACATTATATTCGGTTCAACTTGTCAAGAATTATGCGATGATTTTTCTAAGATCATGCATGACGATTTTGAGATGAGCATGATAGGTGAATTAAATTTCTTCCTTGGTCTACAAATAAAACAAATAGAAGATGGTATCTTCTTTAATCAATCTAAGTATATTAAAGAAATGCTTAAGAAGTTTAGTTTAAAATAGTCTAAACCAATGAAAACGCCCATGTCCACGGAAACGAAACTCATGAGAGACAAAGAAGGTGAGTTCGTGGATAGTACTAAGTATAGGGGCATGATAGGTAGTTTATTATACCTAACGGCAAGTATGCCCAATATCATGTTTAATGTTTTCCTTTGTGCTCGCTTCCAAGAGGATTCCAAAACCTCTCACCTTGAAGCGATTAAGCGTATCTTCCGATACATTAAAGGCACTATGCACTTAGGATTGTATTATCCCAAGGGGACCGGTATAGAAACTATTGTCTATGCCGACTCTGATCATGCGGGGAGATTATGTGGATCAAAAAAGCACTAGCGGTGTTTGTACCTTCATGGGTTGTTGTCTAACTTATGGGTTCTTCAAGAAACAAATGGCTTTTGCTATCTCCATGACCGAAGCCGAATACGTAAGCGCCGGAAAGACATGTCAACAAGCATTATGGATGAAACAATCTCTAATCGACTACGACATCCATCTCGACGACATCCCTATTAGGTGCGACAACAAAGGTGCAATTGGCTTGAGCAAAAACCCCGTTCAACACTCTCGTACGAAATACATCAAAATACGTCATCACTTCCTTCGCGATAACGTTCAAAAAGGAAACATTTATATTGAGAAAGTTCCTTCCCATAACAACATCGCCGACATCTTAACCAAACCTCTCAAACGAGAATCCTTCAACTATCTCCGTCTAGGTCTAGGAATGATGGAACACATTTTTGTAAGTCTCGTCTAATGACTACTCAAATATTTCACTGAAAATATTAAAGTCATCCATTTAGTCTCGTCTTATGACTATTTAAATATTTATTTGGAAATTAAGGTCATCTCTATTCGTCTAGTCTCGTTAGTCAAATCCTATTAGAGTTACCCCGTAATAGAATTTATTAGGTATAAATTCTCTCGCTGTGTCAAAAAGTCTCACTAGATCAGCGAGATTTATTCGTCAAAAATCAAAACAAAACAAAAATTCATCTCAGAAAGTCATGGCACCACTAATGTGGGCACGACAATACTAAATTTAGTGGTACCGTGACCTGACATAGTCCGTTTTCTTCTTTCTTTTTCCACTGTTAACTCATCCAAACCAAACACCACTCCAGAAAACGCTGTCAAACTGAACACGATAACCAAAACCTCAATTCCACTCATTATTAATCAAATTGAGGCATTGGATTTCAAGATTATCAACCACTACACTTTTGCTAACATCAATTGTAAGTCAATTAACTCTAATTTTCTTTAATTTTGAGTCTAGGATTTGTTCATGCATACAAAATCGAATTGGGGCTTTTCAATTTTGATTTAATCCTTATGCCATTAGGACTACGATTAGAAAATGTATAACTATCATAATTCTCTAAACACAGAATTTGCATAAACCCACTTATACCACATATTTTAGGTCCGAATTTTGCTATCAAAATTCGTAAAAGATTAAATATTTTTAGTGGAATCATGTCTAGGATACTTGAAATTGGATTAGGAGTCATTCACACTCAATCTTTCCAACTTTAAAAAATTATGGCGCCAAAATGTCAAACTAGCCAAACACCATCCAATTCCATTGTTTTCGAAAAATTTCACATAACTAGGATCATGAAATGTTTTTCGTGCATTTTTTATACAAACTAAAAACGTTTTCTCATGCATACATGATCTCACAAATATTGGACAAATTACATAACTAATATGTATTTTTCAACATATCCGAACGAGCAACAGCAAATTAGGAGCGTTTGGGTAATCTCAATATTTTCATTCTAGAGTCGAGATTATTGCACTTCCACACCATATGCATATAGGCATACACTAGCCACATCCCTTCAAAATGCTTACTTTAACTTTTGGTCAATCTCGTTTAGTAGGTTTCAACATTTCTCATCAATACGACTTTGATCATCAACTAACTAATACCTACATTCCTAATATCTCGCGGGAACCCAACACACCTAGAAACCATATTCGTTCCTTTATAAATCTTGAAACCCGGTTCTTTCATGAAGGTCGAATAGTCGACCCCTCTTTACTCTATCATGAGGACATCAACACCTCATTTCGTGTTATAGGTTTCGATTGCTTACTTACCATCAACGAGCACATTTGTCCTTGATTTGTGCTAGAATTCTTCAAACAAATTGAACTCGTATGTAATAAGGATCAATCTTTGTCACTATGTTTTTGGATCCAAAACTATAAGTTTGTCTTAACTCTAGAGCAATTTGCTCAAATCCTCCGAATTCCAAATTATGGGCAATGTGCCTATACGGAAGATTGGTGTCTAGATTCTCTCTTTAGCTATCATGAAGAGAATAGTCCTTATTGTTCCTACATACTCTCTCCACAAGAAATCACTGGACTTGTTCGTATATCTAACCACAACCACATTTCTTACCTAGACCCAACGAAAATTCGATTGGGAGAGGTTCGTCCTCAACTGCACCCCTGGGCAGTTATCCTACGAGAAAATCTTCTCAGTATAAATGAAAATCGTGAGCAACTTCTGGCGTGTTGTGCTCATATGATTTATTGTCTTCTCACTCAATAATCATATAATCTTGCATATTTTTTCGCTAAGAAAATTATGCATCTCAAGGGTAAGAAAGATAAAATGATACCCTACGGGATGTTCTTAACTCGTCTTTACCATTATATCATGCATTTTCATCCATACCTTCAAGGTCCTCAATATTCACTCTCAAATCATGTCATGAAACCTCTAAATGAGTCATACATCTCATCTTTTCTAATTCTCGACACCTCCACGAGCTATGCACCCTTTGACGATTCATTGAGTCACGACGATGAGTGAAGCTACGGGAACAAGCTCAAGTCAATTACAAGAAATTATCATCCCTATTAGTTAATTATCTAGCTAAAAATTGTAAATTATTCATTTTATGCTTATTATCCTAACTTACTTGCATGTTTGATTGTTACCTTATCATCTTGCATGAATTTTATTTTATGCTACTCTTGGATGATAGCTTATTTTGTCTTTTTGATTGCATGCTTGTGATTTATTTTTTATATTTGCATGCTTATCTTTGTTGCCAGAAGTAGGTAAATATGGGTTATATTTGGCAAATTAATCTTTAGTGGTTTGAGGCACTAGGATTTGCTGCAAATGGTCCCACCTAGAACACCCTTTTTAGCTGCACAAAACCATGCAAAATAGGAAAATTCGTGATTTCCAGGTCACGGTATCGTTAAATAGGGCATGGTACCGTTAAATTTAACGGTACCGTGTGATATTTAGTGGTATCGTCACCTTGTTTAACGAAATTTTCCTATTTGCTCTAGATTCCTGCATCCCTAACCTCAAAACCTACAATGTTTTGCAAACTCTTATAACCTTAAGATTTCCCTATGCTACCATAGAACACCACCGCTCACTTTAATTTAAATCACACCATTCTTGCCTATATAAGGCTTCACCATTGCAAGTCCCTTTTGCACTTCATCGTCAACCAAATCCTATCTTTCACCATGTCTTCCACTCAAGCATCCTCAACCCACATCTCCAAGAAACCTAGGATTACCGTTAGATTACCAACTAAAATCACACTCAAACCACCACAACCACAAGACACTGTGTTGATTGACTTAACTCATGAAAATGATGATGATGATGATGAAGCTAGTACACCATCTTCCCAAAGCACTCATTATTCTCTCACACCACCAAATGCTCCATCCAAATCATTCTCCAATGGGACTACTTCATCTTCCTCTTCATCCTTCAATACTCGTCTATCCTCTATGGACATGACACTCACTCTCACACCTATCACTCCACTGGACTATGCTATGTCAACTCCATCACCCACATACTCACCCTCTCCTTCATCTCTTATCATGGGACACCCTATCCAACTTCACCCGGTTGATAGCCATAGTGTTGCTTATGTTGCTTACACAACCGAAACCTCATCTTCTCTCTTAGGGATGAACTTCACTTCATGTTCTCCTATGTGGAGCATCTCTTGACACCACCACAAAGGCCCATCATACCACATCATCCACCAACCAATAGTCCAACCAACTAAACATGTTTATGTTTAGTTTTCAAGCATATATGTATAGGATCCCTTTTGAATTTGAAGCAAATATTAGGGCCTCTCAAGTCACTAGAGATTTATATGTGCTTCATGTAGCTTTTATTTTCTTGTCTTTATGTTGTATTCACACATTATGTGTGATCACTTGTTTTATCTATGAATGCATGTTTCTTGTTTTATGGTTGAATTTTCTTTTTCAATTTTAAGGCTACTTAGCCTCTTTGTTTATGGTTGGATATTTGTCTTAGTTGCTACATGTTAGACATTTTATTTTTATCATCTAACTTTGTTTTGTAGCAAGAACCATTGCTCGATTCCTTGTTGCCCTCCAAGCGAGGGGGAGTATACATCAATGGGGAGTCTTAGTGTTGTTTCGACAATCTTTTTGCTTCGACAAAAAGGGGGAGAAGTGGGATGTAAACTCAAATTAAAAACTTGTTAAAATTATTTTTCACCTAAAATGAGTTTATGTTTTGTCATCATCAAAAAGGGGGAGATTGTTGATGCAAATAATGTCTAAAAACACGTTACGTCAAAATTAACGTAAACAAGTTTTTAGTCGAAATATCTCGTTTCTACATATATCACTCTAGGTATGAACAAACAAATTTACAACTTGACAAATGATCAAAGAAGTGAATTTGTGTTTCAAGCTTCACATTGTTAATGTGACAAAACATTTTTTCAAAAATACATTTTACAAAATTATTTTAGAATAATAAAGAAATGTTTTAATTGAAAAAATAAGTTTAAGAATCCCAACAGCTATCCCCCCCCCCCCCTAAAAACAGCTCCAAACTTTCCCAAGTAAACTTTCACCACTAAAAACAAAAATTGGAGAGTTTTTTTTTTTTGGGACGGTACCACTAAATTTAGTGGTACCGTCGGGTATTTAACGGTACCGTGACACTGTAACGGTCGAAATTTTTCTCCCTATAAATACCAGCCGACTTCACAGTTTTTGGGCATCCTTTTTTACACAAAACTTTTTGAGTTTAATTCCCTTAACACACTCACACTTTGATAATTTAGATAGTTTTCTTTTGTTTAAGAGTGATCCTTGCTTCCAATCAAGTGATCACCTTCATTTCTCTCCAAGTGCAAGAGAAGAAAACATTGTATCAAGAAGATACTAAGTGTTTTAGTTAAAGTAGTGTGCACTTGTAATACTTGTTACATACTTGTTGTATCTTGATATACATCAAGTAGTCTTGAGTCTTGTTTAGATAACTAGTGTGGATCATTGTGATCTTGTTGAGATCTTGGAAATCTCTTGTAGCTTGTGTGTTAGTGTGTTGATCAAGTGGATCAAGTCTAGATCGTGGTGATCTAGTAGGTTTTGTGATTAACAAGGATCGGGTAGATCGTAAGTGAGATTGGTACTAGCAAGATTAGTACTCGACATTTAGCTTAGTGTCGAAAATTGTGATAAGCGACTTTGTACGGTTTTCTCCTCCTCAAGGGAGTTTGTTGATAGTGTTTAGAACTCTCGAGTTGGATACTCAGGGAGTGGAGTAGGGCGAAGAAGAGCTTCGTGATCGAACCTCTATAAATCTCTTTGTCTTGGTTTGATCTTTTCCCTCTTTTACTCTTTACATTCATTACTTACTTGCAATGTTGTGGTTTGATTTCATAAAAGATTGAATCGAACTGTTAGGTCACAAGTTTTACAACACAAGCTTATAAGAAAGATAGAGAGGCGATTGAACAAGTATCACACACACACGATAATATGAAACGGTTAGGCGTAGAGCATGTAGTGAAAGAGAATAACTTGAACAACCAACCTTCAAATGAAGGTTTACAAGGGGTATTTATAGGAGGGAAGCTAGGGCAACACTCCTAGTTCCCTTCCTTTCCTTATTGGGCTAGGCCTATGCTTATGGGCCTTCTACATAAGCCTAAGGCTAATAACAAACATAAAGGCCATAATAAGCTAACTATTACATATGAGTAACTAACACTTGAATAAGGTTTAGGAGTGATTCCAACAATCTCCCCCTCAAGTGTTATTACATATGAGTAACAAACACTCAAGTGTTGGTGATGAAAAACGGTGAAGGCGTTGATGTAATAGTAGCTTTGACATCTTCTGACATTCTTCTTTCTTGTGAGAAGAATTGCCTTGATTTAAACAATCTCCCCAGTGTAGAGAGATAGTTTACTTTGAACGGTTATGCTTTGACGTCATCATTAACTTTGTTCTTTGATCATTGTTCTTTGTGGTGAAAGTGATAGTATGTTGTTGTCGCAGATCAAGTCGCCTCGTATGCTTTGTCGCTACAGTGTCTCCACGCCGTTCTTCTACATGCTCACACGCTCTTTGACGTTGGAATTCAGATCGATGGAGTTCTTTAAGTCTTTAACTTTGTAGATTCTCTGTATTAGCGAAGAATCATTCTGACTGTTGTGTTGCTTTAGGATAGAACTTCCATTAGTGATGATGTTGGCGTGAGTATGAGAAGAATCTGCACGATCATTCCGCTCCAGAGCTTCCATAAGAAGAAAACATTTAAACGGTTAGTAATAAGCGGATTCCGCACTTACAAGTTTGAACTTCGAGAGTGTTAACAAAGATAGTGTGAAAACTCAGCTCTAATTCTTACAAAGGCCGTTCCTGAATCGGAGTCCCACAAGTGAGATAACACGATGTACATAAGTACACCTACGATTCAGATGAGTCGCGAGGTACACCAAGCATCACCTCACGACTGTAGACCGTTTGAGACCACTAAGCGCAATCCACGGGAGTTGCCGAAGTGACCTCGGGCCGTGTTGATGTTGACCCCGGCAGAGTTTCTATTCAATCACTGAGGATCACAATTGTGAACCTCTCATAAATGTTCTCGACAGATTGCTAAGATCTGTGAAGGACTCGATATGAACCACTGATAACCTTATTATAGATCATCAAGTGATTAAATGTCAAGTGTACCTAAGAGATCTTTTGATGAATCTCGCGGCTCTAGACTCAATAGTGCATTTTGGTTTTCCTGAGCGGAGACTAGGGAGAGGGTCTCCTTCATCAATACCAGCAATCTCTAAGAGAAAGCCGATAGTTTACGTAGGGTTCCCAAAGGAGAATGAAACAAGCTTCGTAAGAGAAACTTGAGTGGCTAAGAAGGTTTAGTGCATGCGCCACTGGGTCCATGACGACTTTTAATCTTCAATACCGGCGTCACTAAGTGACAACCAAGAGCATATGAATTGAACCCGTGTCCGCCTCTAAGTTGAATAATCTAGAGGGCTATTTCTTTTCACCCTTTTCTTTGCATTTCTTTTAATTCTTCAACTCCTTCTTTCTCCGATTCTCATTTTCTCCTTTTACAATCATACCTAAGGACTTCTAAATACTAACTATTTGTGGTGTCCTGGGGTAGATCCATCCGCCTCTGGCGGATCATAGGACGGTTATTCCTAACCTTAGTCACCTTATAACTCCATGACTAACCTATGTTGCCATAAAACCATCGATGTGAAAAATCTCTCACAAAGGTATATGAATGAAAAAACATTTTAGTACCACTGTTGAGATAAGATTTTGCATAAATACTCCCTCTCCACATGTGCTTAAGTGTTTTAACGGTTAAAATGCACAGTGAGGAAAGAGCGCACACATTTTGAATTGATTCACTCAAGATAGACAATCCCCCGCGAGACACGGTTACGTGGCATAGTTAAAGAGTTACATTGTCAGCTTTTAGGTGACAACTAGCTCTAATAACTACCGTGAAGGTGTAGACAAACCTCGAAGGTCGTCAAACCCGCCGAGTTCATGTTTATCAAGAGTTTCTAATGATACATTCTACTCGCATAAGTCCTTGCGAGACACGTTTACATCACTAGCGAACTAGCTTGAAATTATTACCCGTCCCAGACAAGTCTTTTCGAAGTTACTAACAGTAAGCATCACATTCGTTGTTTAAGTCTGAATCACACAAATTCATTTGCATTTTACACAACATATTTCTTATCACATATTTTCTCCCTCTCAAAAATGGCATATTAAAGTGTTATTTTTGAAACGTTTGAGAATAAATATGACCATTTCGAATGTTGCGGGAAGAATGACCACTAAGAACAATTTTGAACAAAGTTTTGATTCAAGTACTCCCCCTCAACGAGTGATATAAACGGTTGAGGTTTTGAAAAACATAAGGGAAAGTACTTGTTCTTTTGAGCGAAACCTTGAAAAGTGAAAGGTTTGATAGGTTTTACTCAAAAGTAAGAAGCTTTCGCTCCTTTTCTAAGGATTGTGACACTGAGGCGTACCACTGGGTCCTTTATTTACAAGTACGGGTTGTACACTATAATGTGTGCACAAGCCATTGACATAATTAATCAAACATCCAAAATGATATGAAGAAAACAATTCAAGGGGTACCGTGAAGTGCTGATGTTCCCAGTGAGTGTGCATGTATGCGCTGAAATCCGGTTATGTTTCTCCGGTCGACCATCGACATAACTCTCCAATCGTCTGAATGATCCCTTCAAACAACCGCTCATCAATCATTGTGATGATCCGCTCACATCCCTCCTTTCCCCGAGAATTCCAGCTTAGGGGACCCAATTTTCTCGGTGTATATCCTTCAACCTGTATGCCAATCCATCCCTAACCAGCTTCAAAGTATGATCCCCGAACTTGTGGAGTTCGCTACACGCCATTAAGCGGTTTCTTTGAAGTTCACTACGGTAAACAACGCCGAAAGGTTTGCTGATGAGTGTATATTGAGATAGCCGGTTGAGATCGGGAAGAGTAAGCGCTTGGAGGAGTGAAGTTGACACGCGCCCGATAAGATTCAACGGCAACGGAGGTCTTCAACACGCTCTTTTATGACTATGCGTCTGATGAAGATGAGCAAAGGACTTGATGAATTCTCGTTGAATTTCAGTTGAAAATTGTCTCATGCGACCCTGTACTTTGGCAAGGTACATGTCTTCAATATCGTTGAGAGACAAATTCTCAAAGTCACCTTCACGAATGCATACTCCCTTTCATCCTATCTTTTGACCACAATCTTCTTAAGAAAGGTGTAGTCCCATTTGGATGAAAGACCAACATGTTGAATGGCAACGATGTCTTTAGTACTAAACACCGCATGTTGAGACTTCAACCTCAGTAGTAGATCTGCGGCTGCTCGCCGCTGATGAATCCCATACTATGCATCTCGGTCGTATGCTTCCACTGTGTTGGAGAACAAGTGATTGGCACGCTCCTTAATGGCAATGCAGTTGGAGTAGATAGCTGCAGGGAATGGAAGTGTCAAGGATGTAGTATATTTCCTTGAACCATCGCCACCATGGAGAAGAAATTCCGTGTCTTTGTTGAAGAAATATCTGAAGGGAATCCGTGGTTCATCTGGTTGGCCAATGGTCGGTAAGGGTTTGGTCCAATCGGTGTAATATGGAGGGTTGTCCCTTTTGTGAAGTCAATGTTTGCTTCCGGGTTGAGCCAATCCATGTTGTTAGACATGGCTCTAGCAATGTTCTCAAGGTGATATTCAACCTCGATGGCACTTTCAGAGCTGCCTTTAGAAGTTGAAACGCTTCATTCTTGATTCGTCTCAATTCAGATTTCATCATTTTCTTCACATGGAACTTTTCTTGCAAGATTTTTGCATGCTCCAATGTAGAACCTTCGACCGGATCTTGACCTTCATCAGTAGGAGTTTGATTGACAAGTGTAGAGAACCATGCAAAGTCTTCGGTTTTATCGACATCTAGCCATGATACGACTCCGTGACCTGAGTCGCCTTCTTCTTCTTTTTAGAAGGCCTTGATGATGATTCCGGTTTCTTCAACTTGTTTGGGAGAGGTGGGTTGTTGTTGGGGCTCAAGGACCTCTTCATCGCCACCACCCGTATATTCAAAGTGATCATCGGTTATCTCGAGTCGGGGTGGTAACTCGTAATCGCCCTAAGGTTTATCAAGAGAAGAGCGAGGAGGAGAGGTTTGTTGAACAGGAGCCCGTTGTGGAGGAGGTTGCATCAAAGAAGATTCACCGATCGCTTCGACGCTTAGGTGCGTAGTCTTTATCCTTATCCTTGTCTTCATCGCCTCTAGGACGCTTAGACTTTTCGCCTTCAAATCTACAAGCTTCTTGAAGTTGGTAGTCCAAAGAATGCTTGAAACAACTTTCCTTCATCGAAGTAAATGTCCCAGATCGCAGTGCACATTTGTGTGACAATCTTGGCCACCAATTCATTATCCGAGAAAACAACCGGATCGGTTGGATTGATTGTGACGGTTAAGGGCGTTGATCGAATAGTTTGCTTGGCGATCCGCATGAGATTTGGATAAAGTTGTTTGGTGAACAACTCCTTTGTGACTTTAGGAACGATTCCGTAAGGTACTTTTTCGTGTATCCTTCGATCATTTCGCCCTCTTGACGGTGATTTTTCATGAATTCCTGAACAAACTTCCTTTCTCCTTTTTTCTTTTCATGCTCGTCATACATATGCTGTATGTGATCAGCAAAGAAATTTAGCTTTTTGTTGAGCACGTTTTCTTTTCATGCTCGTCATACATATGCTGGGTTGTTGTAGGGGCTCAAGGACCTCTTCATCGTCACCACCCGTATAATCAAAGTGATCATCGGTTATCTGAGTCGGGGGTGGTAACTCGTAATCGTCCTAAGGTTTATCAGTAGAAGAGCGAGGAGGAGATGTTTGTTGAACAGGAGCCCGTTGTGGAGGACTTGTTTGACAGCTTTGGTAATCCGTTCATGAGCTTGAGAAATCCAAGTTTTGGATGGTTTCTTCACGGATTTGGATGATGATTTAGTTGACTTCTTTGATGGTGGTGGCGAGGAGTGAGAAGACGAACTGATGAAGAGGGACATGAGGAGATTCGGGGTCCTTTGGGGTGTAAGTATCCTCCTTGGAACGACTTGGATCATGGAGAAGGAAGTCATCATAATCTTCTTCACATCATGTCCAGATTTAGCCTTTTCTTCCGTCCGATCCTTAGCTTCTTCATCAGCTTTCTCTTCTCGCCTTATTCTTTTCTCGATTTCTCAATGTTAAGATCGAGTAGACTCCTTCACAAGCGCTTGTTGTTGCACAAGAGTGGTGGCACCCGCATCCCTTATCGGGTTGATTAATCGCATCAGACTGGTGAAGAGTGGACAACACCACTCGATCCTCCTGGACCACCCATCCGTCTTTAGCAAATTCTTCAACTTTTGAAGGTGTCTAACGATATTAAACTTCTTCATGTATGATATATCCAGTTGCTCTTCTTCATGATCTGAGCTTTCATCATATGGTACAAGTACAGGAGTCTTTCCTTTCCTTTGTCACCGGTGGACTTGGAGGTTTGGCTGAAGGAGGTGTTACTTGCAGATTCAGAGTAGGTAATTTCTTCATCTGTGTCACCCCTTCAGAGCTTTCATACACAAGCTTTCTTTGCGGTTCAGATGTGGGAATAGGTTCAGCTTCCTTTACAGAACAATCCTTTTACTAGGAGGATTCCTTTTGGGAAGCTTTCTATAAAGATCTGTACTTGTAACACTTCCAAGACTTCCTCTTCTCGGTTCTCCTTACAGATGTTCCGTAAGATTTTTCGTCCGAGATGACCAACTTTTCCTTGTCTAACCGCTTCCGCATACCTTTTGTACGCTTCGAGCTTTCTGACATCTTCGTTAGAAGGAAATCGCAACACAAAGACCTTGTTTCTTTGTAGATGATTCCTTGATTCTGACCGATAGAATAGGTTCCGTCAACATATCATGATTGTCGGGGTCATTTAGCCTCTTGGGAATATCAGGATGAAGTCCAAGTGCTCTCTGGATCAACAGTTTAGTATATCTGATGTAGGGAATTGATGAGTGCTTATTCACTCATCATTTTTACGCGCCCAAGACCACAAAAATGAACAAAAACACCCAAATACGCTCAAAATATGTTAAAAATATCCTCGGAGTGTGTTTTATGTTTTGCAGGTACAAAAGGATTGAAAACTGAGCGAAAACGGACAAAATCGAGCCGAAATCAGAAAAAGTGCTTTGCGGACAGAGCCGGGACTGGACTTTCTACATTTTCAGAGCCCGGGACATGTTTTTGAGAGTGAGCAGGGGGAAAACACCTAAAAACCCAACCCGAACCCAAAAATTCCATTTTACTTTTTCCCGACACCCAAAAGAACCAAATCACCTTTTAAACACAAAAATAAAATAAAAAATACAAAACTCAAAAACAAAACAAAAATACTTAAAACCTTTTTAACCCATAAAAAACCCACCCTTCATCCCAAAATCCAAAACCTGAAACTAACAAAAACCCTTCTTCTTTCTCTTATCCCCAAAACCAGAAAACCTATCTTTTACCCGCCATTTTCCCCCCCCTCCCTGGGTCCCAGTCAAGACCAAATTCCAAACCCACTCATCTCCATCTCCCAAGGCTAAGTCACAAGATGTCCCTTGCCACCATGGCAATCCATGCCACATAGCCTCACCAATGGCTCAGATCACTTTTTAATGGTACCTAATTAATTGATGGTTGGGATCAATCCAAAGAAGCACACAAATGTTTGGCTTGTATCCTCACACAAAGAAAACACAAAGGCAGTGGAAAGAGAAGGAGATACTTTTTTTTATTGATGTATAAATGGGCATTGTAGGATTAGTGTAATGCTTGTCTAGAAATCTTGTTCTAGTCCCACTTTTATATTTCATTGTCTTTATTTAAATTGTACTCTTTAAATTTCCAGTTAATGAAAAAATTTCAGTTTACGTTCAATTATTTCTATGTTGTTACTTTTAAGTTCATTTGCATTTCAAGCTTTTAAATGTGTTGAAGTTGGTTAATCTCGGTTTTGCTAAGTACTTCTTAAATCTCAATTAAAGAAAAAAAGAAAATAAGAAAAAAAAACAGTTTCTCATTTTTTTTCTGCCCGAAGGGGCTGTTTGGAACAATCTGTTCTGTGGGTCAAAGTTCACGTTTTGACCCACTTTAACCCCCAAATCAATGTTCATGTTGTTTGTAGGTTAAATGGTCAAGGTTTCATTCACAAAATCAGATTTCCAAAAGAGTTTCGTTTCACAAAATTTCACACAAAACTGATTGAAGAACAGCAGCCTACTGCTGCTGTTCACACCCCTTTTTCTTGGCTGAGTTGAAGCCCAAATCTTCAAAAAAGTGTATTTCTTAGGTAAGCATATACCCGACTTAACCTGCGTTTACTTGGTTTGCACTTAGGTTGCGCTTAGGTAGCTTAAATTTGCACCCCAAAGTTGCCGTTTACCCTTTTTTTTTTTTCTTTTGTTATAACAGCAGCCCCAACAGCAGCTTTCTTCCTTTTTCTTGCCTAGATTTAGGTGATTTTAGGTTAGGTTTGAGATTAGTTAGTTGTTGCATTTAATAGTCGGATTGATAGTGTTCGTGTTTTTCCTATTTTAGTTCGGGTTTAGAGCTTTTAAGTAGCTTATAATTGCTTTAGGAAACTACCCTTTGCTGCCTTTGGCCACTGCATATCAGTAGCATGGGGGGCCATTTTGGAGTCCATTAGTGGTTCACTTTTGCTTATTTATGATCAGTAGGTGGCTATTTGGTGGTATAGTCTAAGTTCACTCATAGGTTAGTCTTTCAAGTACCTTAAGTAGCTTATTTGAATGCTTTTCATAGCTTAATTTGTTCTCTTGGTAGCCCACTGTCCCTACAGCAGCTCGTTTCAAGAAGCAGGTTAACCATTCTTTTTTTTTGCTTATCAATTCTCTTATTTCCTTATTTAATGTTCCCTTAAGTAATGTTAGATGAATTAGATTAGTTGATCACTAGATTTAGCCTATTTACAAATTTTTTGTTAGTTGTTGGTAGTCTTTAAAGCAACTGTCCCAAACACCACATTTCATTGTTTCCTTTTTTTTCTCTCGGCTGATAACTAGCTGTTCCCAGCTTGTTTAAGCTTGTCCAAGGTTTAAAATTGTGTTAAAAAGTTTTAGTTATTCTTATTTTGAGTTCCAACAAAAAAAATAATAACAATAATAATAAGTGAAAAAAAAGGGTACTGCCTGGGACTTGAACCCTGGTCTCCTGCCCACTCTCACGCTCCAAACCAGACACCCACTACCAACTTGCCCTTGGGACTTGTCTTGTTGTAATTTGCAAAATCAAATCATTTAACCTTTATTTTCTCTTAATAAGCTAAACCAACTGTTTTGCTTAATTATTGCTTATTCTAAACTGATTTTTCAAAGTTTTTAATTTTGTTAGGATTATATTATTATAAAGTTATTTACTGTAAAGTTTTGTAATTTTCCAAATTGTTTTGATATTTTTAAACATTTATTTTCTAAATTATAGTTTTTAATTCGTAATAATTATTTTAAAAGTCAAAAAAATACCCGCCTTTTTCCTAAAATTATTTTTGGTCATTTAGAATGTAGGAAAATTAGTTTCGCACCCATAGGCCTTAAATTGCATATTTTTCACTTTCGGGGCTTAGTGCGCTCCCGGTTTTTCGCGTTTTTGCATTTTAGCACCTTAGGATGTAATTTAGCTTTGTTTTATTGTTCCTTAGGTTTAGTAGTAGTTTATTTAGAGTTTTCTTTGTTTTACGTGCTTTATTTCCATTCTCGTTCTTTAATTTGTAGAATAGCGTAATCAAAATCCAAAATTCGTTTAACCAATTCAAGTCCTAATCACGAAACTTATCGACACCGTCAATTTCACACCTCGTTGGGACACGACCCGGGAAATCACTTGCCCGGTATCACTTTTATCACATTTGTGAGATTTGGCACGTTAACCTTTTTCCTAAAAGGTTGATTTGCCGAGTTTTACGGTTAATTTGATATTGTTGATATTGTGTTTGTTTTTCACCACTCACTTCACAACGAATCAAATTTTGGCGTCGCTGCCGGGGAGGTGTGTTGCGACAATATCGTGATTTTTGCGATTAGTGACTTGAAGAACCTTCCTCGTGAAGTTACCGTTTTTGAAAAATACAAAAAATACTCTTCTCATTCCTCTTATCCGTATGATTCTATTTCTCTTACCCTCTTTTGCCGTTTAATTCTATCCTTCGTATCCTCTCGATCACTCAATTCTATTTCTTTAACCCTCTACATGTTTAATTCTCATGGCGGCGATCGATTATCGTCGTTGTTTTCATTGCAAAGGACGTATGGAAGAGGATCAAGTTTATTGTCTCAATCCCGATTGTTTATGTAAGCGGTGTGGAAGGGCCGGTGCAAGCAAATATTGCTATTGGTGCGAATTAGCCGATAAAAACTCTCTCGATGATTCTCCAAGTTTTTCTGACCACCCGCCACAACCCGAGATTTGTTCTATTGTTTCTGAGCCTAAACCGTCTAGATTTGATCCAAATCTTTCGCGATTTACGGTTAAGGTTAAAAGAAAAGAGCAAGAACCGGAGATCAAAACGGAAGTGGTGGAAATTGCTAGCTCTGAGAGCACACCACTTGTCCCACCTCCTGAATCTTCAAAACTTTTTCGGACGATTTCATGAACATTGTTCAAAATTGCTTAAATGAATTTCGTCAAATTTCAACTTCGGGAAATACCGTTTTACCTAACATTTGTGATGTTGTTGAGCCCTCGATTCCTACTCCCGTACCCGAGATATCTTCGTTCGATCAAGAGTATTGCTACGGTTGTGGAGACTTGTTACCACAAGGTTTTCGTTGTTACAAATGTATGTGCGAGTGGTGTGGAAGCAATCTTGTCAATGGATATTGTTCGTTTTGTGCCGAGAATTCATTCGCGTATGATTCTAATCCAAATTCTTTCAATTATCCTCAAAACAATTTCAACTACCCTCCACAAAATTCATATGAACCACAACCGTACTATCAAGATTTCAATGATCAATCGTCGTTTCAAACTTTCTCTCCACCAAATCCTCAAGAACTTATCCCAAGTCTTCTAGATGCATTAGAGGATTTAAAAGGATTGGTTAATAAACATGCCCAAGAAGAGTCTCGTCCGAAAACGTATGAAGAACTTCTTACCGAGGAACAAGCAGCTCGCAATGAAAGATTACTAGCTAATGTGCGAGCTGCTCAACAACGTATCCTATTTAACGAAGCTTGCCGTCTAGATGACGAGGATGAGGAAGATTGGGAGATGATAAAGGACAAGGTGCATATCTCAAGCCCACAAAGTACCGCACATGTCCACTCTCCGCCCTCATATTGCCTATCCACCATAGAACCTTCGGATAACCTTTTAATGGGGGACGAGCATCTTGACACTATTCCGGAAATGGAATCGTCTTGTGTTGAGAACCTTGTCCCAAACCCAAGTGAATCCGAGGTTATCTCTGGTGATATGTGTGATGAGCCTCTCGATGATGATTCTTCTCCCACCCCGAAAGAACCTATTGAGGTGATCTCCGAGTCCGAAATGATTATACGCCGCTTGATGATTCCTTATCGTGTGGAGACATCGAGTATGTGGAGGAAATTCCTTCTGAGCTCGTCAGCTTAGAAGAAGTGAGAGATGTTGATCCCGATGATCTTGATATAGACACTGATTTTGAAACGGATGATGATATTCTCGTTGTGTCCGAGAAACCTTTGCTATGGCATGCTCACTAATCCTCTGTTGACTTTGATTCTCAATTCACTTTAATTTCGGATAATCCCATCTTTGACATTCAGAATGAGGATAGTGACTCTTACATGGAGAACCTCGTTATATCTCCATCTTTACCCGAAGAAAAGAATAGTGGCAATCCCACTTCGACGTTAGACCTTCTTGAGGAGTTCTCCGATGAACTCGCTCTTGTTGATCATTCTCCACCGGGAGATGATGATGTGCACTTCGACTTTGAAGCCGACCTTACCGTAGAAAATCGCCTTTACAATTGGTCTTCTGATAATTTGTCGAGTGACACTCGTATGGAAGAGGTCGACTCAATTCTTTCTCCGGATGACTCGATACCTTCGGGTTTTCAGAGTGACGATTATGGCTTAGGTCCATCATCCACTCGTCCGCTTGCTAAACCGCCGGATGATGGAACCTCTCCTAAGCCCTAAGACGGATGATTTCATTACTTCAAGGGTGGATAAGATTTCCGAACATTCCGTGCTAATGTTCCTCAATCTAATCTTTTGACCACCCAACCCACTCGTTGTCAACTCATTGTCACTTTACCTTCTCCTCCCATTTCTTATCCATGTCTTAACTCCTACGGGAGTGAAGATACCATCTTTGACCCCGGCATTTCTCTTTCTCTTGAGCCGGTTATATCTCATCGGAGTGGTACTTTCATCACATTCAATGTTTATCCAAACCACTTGAATGAAAGTCCGATGGAGATTTTCTCTTCCACTTGCTTCCCCATGGACCAATGAATTCGGGTCGAAGTCAAGCTACGACTCGGTTAACAAAAACAATAGCATTCCATGGGTGTCCACCCATGTTTCTGACTTCTTCTTCTTTCTACTACCCTAGTGTGGGGAGTTGCCCCACTGTTGTATATAAGTTTTCTAAAAAAAAAAAAAAAAAAATTCCAAATAATGGCCGTAGTATTTCCCTTTACGTTCTATGTTTCGCATAACCGCAAGATACTTTGAATATTGAGGGAAATATTCATTTCTAGTGCTGGGGAATTCTCACGAATTTTATCATGTAAATATACCCAATTCCCCATTTTTGGCCAATTTGTTTTTTATGGTTATCAGTCCGCCATGTCTAATAAACAAAAGGATTGGCTAATCCAGAGCAAACGGCTCTTGGTAAAGATATCTCAAATCCGCTGACGGCTTGCAATTTGCCCAAAATTGTATGGTGTTCAGCTCACCATATCTTTAATTAGTGAAGAGTTGGCTAGCCCGCAAGTTTATGGCTTGTGGTAAAGGCGCTTGAAAACCATAATTGGTAATCACCACCAAAGATAGAATATATTATCTAAGAGTTGGCTAGTCCGTATAAACGGCTTCTCGTAAAGACAAATCAAAACCGTTGAAAGCCGGTGATTTGCTCAAAATCATTTGGTTATCATTGTACCAAGGTTCTTACTTGAATCTGAAACAATTGGCTATTCCAGAAGTAATGGCTTTTGGTAAAGAGATTCAAATCCATTAAGTTTTCTCAAAAGATTGCTAGGGACTAGCAATTGCTTAGTGTGGGGGAATTTGATGAGTGCTTATTCACTCATCATTTTTACCCGCCCAAGACCACAAAAATGAACAAAACACCCAAATACGCCAAAATATGTTAAAAATATCCTCGAGTGTGTTTTATGTTTTGCGTGTACAAAAGGATTGAAAACTGAAATAAAACGACAAAATCGAAATGTCAAATCGAAAAAGTGCTTATGACAGAGCCTGGATGGACTTTCTACATTTTCGTGAGCCCTGACATGTTTTTGAGAGTGAGCAGGGGGAAAACACCTAAAACCCAACCCAACCCAAAATTCCATTTTACTTTTTCCGACACCCAAAAGAACCAAATCACCTTTTAAACACAAAATTAAAAAAAAATACAAAACTCAAAAACAAAACAAAAATACTTAAAACCTTTTTAACCCATAAAAAACCCACCCTTCATCCCAAAATCCAAAACCCTAAACTAACAAAAACCCTTCTTCTTTCTCTTATCCCCAAAACCAGAAAACCTATCTTTTACCCGCCATTTTCCCCTCTCTCCCCGTCCCAGTCAAGACCAAATTCCAAACCCACTCATCTCCATCTCCCAAGGCTAAGTCACAAGATGTCCCTTGCCACCATGGCAATCCATGCCACATAGCCTCACCAATGGCTCAGATCACTTTTTAATGGTACCTAATTAATTGATGGTTGGGATCAATCCAAAGAAGCACACAAATGTTTGGCTTGTATCCTCACACAAAGAAAACACAAAGACAGTGGAAAGAGAAGGAGATACTTTTTTTTATTGATGTATAAATGGTCATTGTAGGATTAGTGTAATGCTTGTCTAGAAATCTTGTTCTAGTCCCACTTTTATATTTCATTGTCTTTATTTAAATTGTACTCTTTAAATTTCCAGTTAATGAAAAAATTTCAGTTTACGTTCAATTATTTCTATGTTGTTACTTTTAAGTTCATTTGCATTTCAAGCTTTTAAATGTGTTGAAGTTGGTTAATCTCGGTTTTGGTAAGTACTTCTTAAATCTCAATTAAAGAAAAAAAGAAAATAAGAAAAAAAAACAGTTTCTCATTTTTTCTCGCCCGGCAGTCGCTTTTGGAACAACTGCTCAGGGTCAAAGTTCACGCTTTTGACCCACTTTAACCCCAAATCGCTGTTCATGTTGTTTGTAGGTTAAATGGTCAAGGTTTCATTCACAAAATCAGATTTCCAAAAGAGTTTCGTTTCACAAAATTTCACACAAAACTGATTGAAGAACAGCAGCCTACTGCTGCTGTTCACACCCCTTTTTCTTGGCTGAGTTGAAGCCCAAATCTTCAAAAAAGTGTATTTCTTAGGTAAGCATATACCCGACTTAACCTGCGTTTACTTGGTTTGCACTTAGGTTGCGCTTAGGTAGCTTAAATTTGCACCCCAAAGTTGCCGCTTACTTTTTTTTCTTTTGTTATAAATGCAGCCCCCAATTCCGCAGCTTTCTTCCTTTTTCTTGCCTAGATTTAGGTGATTTTAGGTTAGGTTTGAGATTAGTTAGTTGTTGCATTTAATAGTCGGATTGATAGTGTTCGTGTTTTTCCTATTTTAGTTCGGGTTTAGAGCTTTTAAGTAGCTTATAATTGCTTTAGGAAACTACCCTTTGTCGCTTTGGCCAATCGTGATATCAAGAGTAATGGGGGCCATTTTGGAGTCCATTAGTGGTTCACTTTTGCTTATTTATGATCAAGAGGTGGCTATTTGGTGGTATAGTCTAAGTTCACTCATAGGTTAGTCTTTCAAGTACCTTAAGTAGCTTATTTGAATGCTTTTCATAGCTTAATTTGTTCTCTTGGTAGCCCAATCGTCCCCTACAAAGCAGCTGCTTCAAGAAGCAAAAGTTAACCATTCTTTTTTTTTGCTTATCAATTCTCTTATTTCCTTATTTAATGTTCCCTTAAGTAATGTTAGATGAATTAGATTAGTTGATCACTAGATTTAGCCTATTTACAAATTTTTTGTTAGTTGTTGGTAGTCTTTAAAGCAACCGTCATTCCCAAACACCACATTTCATTGTTTCCTTTTTTCTCTCGGTACCGATAACTAGTCGTTCCCAAATTTTGTTTAAGCTTGTCCAAGGTTTAAAATTGTGTTAAAAAGTTTTAGTTATTCTTATTTTGAGTTCCAAAAAAAAAAATAATAATAATAATAATAATAAGTGAAAAAGGGTACCGCCTCGACTTGAACCCTGGTCTCCTGCTCACTCTCACGCTCCAAACCAGACACCCACTACCAACTTGCCCTTGGGACTTGTCTTGTTGTGATTTGCAAAATCAACTCATTTAACCTTTATTTTCTCTTAATAAGCTAAACCAACTGTTTTGCTTAATTATTGCTTATTCTAAACTGATTTTTCAAAGTTTTTAATTTTGTTAGGATTATATTATTATAAAGTTATTTACTGTAAAGTTTTGTAATTTTCCAAATTGTTTTGATATTTTTAAACATTTATTTTCTAAATTATAGTTTTTAATTCGTAATAATTATTTTAAAAGTCAAAAAAAATACCCGGCTTTTTCCTAAAATTATTTTTGGTCATTTAGAATGTAGGAAAATTAGTTTCGCATCCATAGGCCTTAAATTGCATATTTTTCACTTTCGGGGCTTAGTGCGCTCCCGGTTTTTCGCGTTTTTGCATTTTAGCACCTTAGGATGTAATTTAGCTTTGTTTTATTATTCCTTAGGTTTAGTAGTAGTTTATTTAGAGTTTTCTTTGTTTTACGTGCTTTATTTCCATTCTCGTTCTTTAATTTGTAGAATAGCGTAATCAAAATCCAAAATTCGTTTAACCAATTCAAGTCCTAATCACGAAACTTATCGACACCGTCAATTTCACACCTCGTTGGGACACGACCCGGGAAATCACTTGCCCGGTATCACTTTTATCACATTTGTGAGATTTGGCACGTTAACCTTTTTCCTAAAAGGTTGATTTGCCGAGTTTTACGGTTAATTTGATATTGTTGATATTGTGTTTGTTTTTCACCACTCACTTCACAACGAATCAGGAATCTTTGAGCCAAGTTTTTTGAGAAATGACATCATGTCATCCCAAATCAGAGCTTCGATAGCGATGTGTTTCATGTTGACCAATGCCCAAAATATTTGCAGTTCCATGAGCTTAGGATGCTCATAGCCACTGCCACGACCAGAAACAGACTTGGTGATGATCATGTAGAGAGTTCTCCATGGTTGAGGAATACTCTTAAGCTCTACGTGAGAATGCTTGGTGATTACTCCTGTAGCCTCGTCATAACCGATATTGATTAAGAATTGAGAGTGAGCTCTTCAACAGTGTGGCATAAAGTTTGGTTGGTTCGACTTCAGAATTAGAGAATGCCCTTAAGTCAGCAGTGTAATGGTGACTTGTTTGTGATTCAGAGTCACCACACAAAGCAAATTGTCCCTTTGACCCTTTCCATAGTGTTCCGAATTGTTGGATATAGATCTCGTGAACAGCTTGCCGAGTGAGTGAGCATATTCTCGATACGGATGAGTCCTCGAATATCAATAGCAATTAAACACGAAGACTCGAAAGCAAGTGAGTGTGTCAAAGTCAACACAGAGATTATTCTTTCCTATCTTCATTGGATAGCCATAAGGATAGATATCAAGAATGGAGAGAACTTGATGCATCCATATTCATTTGTTCACCATGTCTTGATCCAAATAACATTAGCCAAAAGAACCAACATATCGAAGACATAGTGTTAGTCAACAGAAGGTCTTATTGTCTAGTTATTGAATGTACAGAGTCAATGATTGTTACGAGTCCTAAGTCACTTGTTTGTTCAATAGTCTAATGATGTCGCGGAAATGTTTCGTGAGTCAGTTAACTTTAAGTTTTAAAGTTTATGTTATCACTTATTGTTCACAACATATCAAACGATAAGTTTATTAGTGACATTATTGGATTCGTGACGTTATGATTAGTTTATTTACAAGTTTGTACACGAACAATTCATCATGAAGGTCAATCAGTGGTTGCGTAGTAGTGGCAAAAGTTTGCCGCAAATTGATACATATGCATAGACTCAAAGCTTACGCGTAGGATCCAACTTACGCGCAGAAGAAATGTTACGCTGTAGGAAAAGGGTACCTTATGCGTAGAGCTTACGCCAGATGCGTATATATATACCTTACGCGTAAGGCTTACTCGTAAGAGTAGACCTTGCGCGTGAGAGGTCATCGCTACGCATATCCTTCACAGATACGCCAGTCCATTGTAGAACCTTACGCGAATCGTATGCGCGTGATTAATCTTACGCTAACATGACTACAGAGGTAATCCTTATGAGAGTTGCAAATAACCTTGATTCGAATTACGGTAGCAAAACTCAAATAAATCATCATCATAAGATCAATATTAACACTAACACTCATCTATTATCGATCATGGCATGACGGTATATCAAACAATTATGTGAGAAAACCTACGCGAAGCTAAAACCCTAATAGTTCATACGATAAGAATTTTAGCCATAGGATTTGCACCAAAGTGTTTCGGGAGGTCTAAGAAGCATACGTTTATGTTTAACCAAGTTTTAACATCAAATAAGCCATGAATCAAAAATTACCCAATTCGTATTAACTAGAACCCTAATTTTCAATTAATTTTAGTGTTTCGATTTTTGGGTTTAAATATGCTCAATTCAACTTGAAAGCAACCTCATATAACAATCTTTATTACCAAAAACGTTCTCATTTGAAAACACCCAAATTAACGCATAAACCCTAATTAATCAATTCGTTTCGGTATGTTTAAGCTTATGAAATGTATTCATTGATGTAATAAAAACATTTTGGCACTATCATTTCACTTATAAACACACAAGTATGATCATGTGTTCATGCTTTACGCCAGAGAACACATAATCCCTTCTAGCTAAAATCTAACCGCTAGTTTGAAATAAAATTCGAAACCCATGCTTAGATTGTTGCAATGAAGGTATTAACACTTACAAATTGATGATCGAAAGCACGGATTTGTTAAACGATTATGGATCGTGGATGATATTTTATGAGATGTAATAAATGTGAAGTTAAAGTTAGGTGGGAGGTGTTTTTATTAAAAATAACTTTAACATTTTAACAGTTTTAGTCCCTCCACCTTTTCCATTTTTCAAACAAAGCCATTTAACTTCCATTTTGGTTACCAAACAAAGTTTTTAGGAAAGAAACATGACACTCCCCTTGACTTGAGAAATAATGAAAGGTTATAAATTTAGTTCGAGGAGTGTCATTGTACCAGAAAAGTTACCACCATTTGTTAAAAGAAACAACCGAGATAAGATAACATGCAAGTACACATATGTTTTGAAAAGTTGAAAGTGTATTTTTCTCCCTCAACACTTGATCGAAAAATATTGAATTTTGAAAGAATAAAGTGTTGATAGAAGAAATGTACTTGTCATGTTGAAAGAAAATTAGATTAGAAGAATATTTTTGTTGTTTTATCGTGTTTATAATTTTGTATTTTGTTTTTGAAAAATTATTTACAAAAGAGAATTTTGGTGTTTGACTGTGTTTTTAAGACTGCTTTAGGAGGTCATCCAATTCCTCTTGAGTCAAACACCTCATACCAATCCGGTGGACCAACTCATTAAACCTAGCGGAGGCAAGGCTTTGGTGAGAAGATCTGCCAATTGGTATTCAGTACCCACAAAATATAATTCAACAAGCACTGCTCCACGCGATCCTTGATGAAATGATATCAAGATCGATGTGCTTTGATTTCGAAAGTGCCGAACTCGAAGTTGCACGAGATTGCAATGGCACTCGATTGTCGCAAAGACATCGGATTCTCACAAATACGTAACCATAGTCTTTGAGTTGTGTTCTCATCCATATGACTTGAGCACAACATGGTGACATGGCTACATATTCTCGCTTCCGGTTGAGGACAATGATGTACAATCCTCGCTTCTTCGATTGCCATGACACCCGCTTATCACCAAGAAATTGTAAAGCTCCCAAGTGCTTTTTCCTGAGTCTAAGCATCCTCGCGCGGGTCGCCCCGTCTCAAAAAGCGATTAGTTCAAAACCGTAATCCTTCTGATACCAGATCCCCAAGTTAATGGTTCCCTTGATGTATCAGAGGATTCTTTTAGCCCTCGAGAGGGTTTCAGCTTGGTCGCGACGATAACGAGAGCAAAGATATACGGCAAAGACAATATCGTCTCGCTAGCCGTTAGATACATGAGAGACCCAATAATACTACGGTATTTTGTAGGGTCCACCAATTTCCCATGTAAATCAGCCTCTAGCTTCTTGGTATGAGCCATTGGTGTGGCATAGGTGTCACTGGTTTTCATTCCAAATTTGTTTAACAATTCAAGGGCATATTTGGACTGACTCAAGAAAATACCACGGGTGATTGATGAACTTGCAGACCGAGAAAGAATGTAAGTTCACCCATCATGGACATTTCAAAATTTTTCTTCATTAGTTTTGCAAAAGCTTATTGAAAACTTTTTTGTGTAGACCCAAAAATGATGTCATCCACGTAAATTTGAACAATTAAGATATGTTCCCCGTGATATTGTATAAAAAGAGTTGGGTCAACCGAACCTTTGGTGAAATTATTAGCAATGAGGAAGGATGATAGCTTATCGCACCATGCCCGAGGAGCTTGTTTGAGACCATACGAGCTTTGTTCGCTTTGTAGACGTGATTCGAAACTCGTGATCAACGAATCCATCCGTTGGTCGACATAAACCGCTTCTTTAAGTTGTCCATTGAGAAACGCAGTTTTGACATCCATCTGATAGACCGTCATATTCATATGAGCCGCTAACGCTAGAAATATCCAATGACCTTCAAGACGAGCAACCGAGCAAAAGATTCTTCAAAGTCAATACCTCTTCCGACGATAACCCTTAGCCACCGTGACGCGACTTATTCCGATAACATTTCCTTCAAAGATCCAATTTGTTTTTCCAAATCCATTTGAGACCAATGACGACTCCTCTGGTCTTTCAACCAGTTCCCATACTTCAAGACGCTTGAATTGGTTGAGTTCTTCTTGCATGGATTCAATCCAGTTGTCTTTTGTCATTGGCGTCTTTGATGTTTTTAGGTTCGATTGGCAGACAAGGTGAGTGCATAAATGCAATGTTCACCGCCTCGTGTGAAGACGCTGTCTCGTAACGACCGTTGATTCGGTTGCCAATAATGTTTTCCAGAGGATGGTCTTTCGTCCATCTATGTGTGGAGGGTTGATGTTGGTATACATTGTGCGCATTCGAGGATTCAAATGGTTTGTTGAAGATTCCGCGACATCCGGTGCGCAGCAGCCTCATTAGCAAACGTTGAAGAACGATTTGGATCAAAATCGCTGGGGGGTACTTCATTCGTAACATCATCGCCAGCTTCATCATCATTGTTGGAAGCGTTTGTTCAACTCTGTGGTGGAGTCAACGGGTAGGTGCATCTTCAATGCAGAGTTGTTGTGCAGGTGTATCGTAAAGAGTATTATCGTTGAGCAAATGGAAACAATGGATACACCCGAGCACGCTCATCAATATCGCCATCAACAAATGGAGCAAATAACCTTTCCATTTGTTGACGAGTAAGCCGGGGCTTTGTTCACCGATGATGGGGTTTGAGGGAAGTTTAAGCGGTTGTGACCGGTTCTAAGTCAGTTATACTCGTAAGCCATTTCCGAAGTTCATCAAATGAGCATGAATCGCTTCCATCACCTCGCTTTGTACGACGATTCCGATTCGAAACCTTTGGAATTATCACAAGATCCAATAAAGACTCCAATGTCAGCTTTGGCTTTGAGCTTTCCAAAGTCATCACGATCATTATTCGGATAGCAAAGAGATCCAAATACATGAAAGTGTTTTAGATTCGGTTTTCTCTATGGACAAGCTCGAAGGTGTTTTGTTGTGGCGCTTTGTAATCATAGAACGGTTTTGAGTATAGCATGCAGATACTTCAGCCCATAAGTAACTGAAGTTTAGCATTGATTAACATTGTTCTTGCAGCTTCCACTAACGCTCGGTTTCGCTTCTTCGACAACTCGCTTTGTTCTCGTGTACGGCAATAGATGTCCATGCTTAATTCCCACTTTCTCATAGAATTCACGAAGAGTTTGATTAACAAATTCAGCCTTTATCTGCTCGATTAGTCGAACGGTGTTTCGTGAGTCGAACTTGTATTTTCGTGAGAAAGGTGATGATCATTTGTGGAGCTTGATCTTTGCTTCAAAGAAAGTAGACCCAAGTCCATGTGGAATAGTCATCAACAATTACTAAGATGTAGCGCTTGCCATTGATCGCTTGCACGCCAAGATCGGGCCACACAAATCCATGTGAAGAAGATGAAGCACATGCCGAGAGTCGGTTCCACCTTTGAAGGAAAATGAGCACGAGTGCTTTTGCCTTGTTCACAAGCCGAGCAAAGGTGATCTTTAGAATACCGAAACCGTGGGAGTCCTTCAACTAGTTTGTGTCGAACAAGGTTGGTGATGGTTTGAAAGTTTAGATGTGAGAGACGACTGCCATAGCCGGATTTTGTTGATGTTACCTTTGAAAGTAAACATATGGGAGATGAAGCAACCATGTCTTTCATAGAGATAGTGTAGAGACTAGAATTACGCGATCCGCATATAAGGTCATTTCCTTGTAGATCACTTAATGAAACAAGTTTTCTCCCTAAAGCAACCTCCAAATCTCCATCACAAAACCGACCTCATCAAAACAGATATGACCGAGGCCTTCCACATAGTAAACCCTGCTAATTTCGATGTTCCCATTGACATAGTCTCCAGAGCCCATGATAGCCTGAAGTGATCATTCCCTAACCCCATGCCAATGAACTTTGCAACAAAGTTTGATAACACTTTAAGATTGCCTGTCATGTGTCGGGAACATCCGCTATCAACAATCCGAGAATGATCAGACACCGTGACAATAACAATACGCATCTAATAATGATGGAATAGAAGTAGATGTGGAACCCGAAATGTTAGAGGGTTCCAGAGCACTTATAGTAGACATACACACATCAATAGCTTTAGGTATCCACTTAAATCCTAGTGTGTTATATATCCATTTCGGCCATCTATAACTACTCTTTGCTTTAGTCTTAGTGAATGCACTAGGTGGTACTACATTCCTAGGAGGTGAAACCGAGCTGCAGTGGACAAAGAATGCGCTTCTTAGAATCTAAAGATGGCGGTCTACCAAGCAATGCACTTAGAAAGATTAGTGGGCCTAGAGGTATTCCGGTTCTTAGGATTCCTTAAACGAGATGATAGCTTTAGCAACACATTTATCATGGCAATCAGAATTCATACTTTTACCACAAATATCACAAGGTGCATCGATCAATATCAAAAGTACTTAACGGTTTAGCATTCGTTACATCACTATTTCTATTACATTTGCCGAACGCAATATCTATAGTGGAGGCAACGTGAGTCTTATTCATAGTCCTAGGGTGTTCTTCTTCTTTAGCATTCTTGATTGATCTTTTCTTAGGTCGCAACTTCCTATTCTTCAATTGAGTGCTCCTAGGCTGTGAAGTGCGGACGTTTGGAAAAGGCTCAACTATTCCTCGCTTTCAAGAGAAGGAAGCACGCTAGCTACTTGTGATTTGGGGAGTAGAGATTCTAGGTTCATGAGTACTAAGTGTTACCGGGCTAATCTCTTAATGATTGTTGGTGAAAGTTGTTCATACTTTCCTAACATTTCTCTTAACTTGATGATAGTGTGAATCGATCTTGATTTTCGACCTAACATTTCCAAAGAAAATGCATAACTTCCTTAGTGTGTGCAAGATAATTATCAAGTTCATTTGATGCTTCATCACGAGTCTTTTTGAGTAAATCAAATATGACACCATATTCCTTTTAACTTTTACAAGTTCTTGTTCATATTTTGAGATTTGACACTTAAAGACACGCTTTGATCATCCAGCTTGCTCAAATTTAGATCGAAGATTTTGCACGCAATCGCGATTTTGTGTTGAAAAGCAAGTTGTTGATCGTGAATATCTTTTTGACACCAATTAAGACGACATATTGCATTTGAAAGTTCGCTTGACAATCGTTTGTTTTCAACTTTTAAGGACTCGACCAAGCACATTATCGTTCTCTCAACATTTACCACGTATTCAACAAGATCGCAGAGGTATGATCAAATGCATATGACAAAGAATTCAATAGCACAACATTATGGACATCAGCGTAGATGACATCTTCCAAGAGTCGATCAACATCTTTTCTCAACATTCTTTTACGCTTAGTATTAGAAATAGATGTTTTCGCTTTTCTCAAAAACGACCTTCATCACTCCAAGTTCCTTATGAAAATCCTTTTCCCAAGCTAATGCACAATTTTTCAAATTTTTAACATTAGGTAAAAGATTTTTCTGCAAAATGTCTCTTTGTTCTCGCGCAGAGGCTTATTGAAAATGATCAATTTTGATTTCGTAATCGATATTCTATCTCATGTTGTAAAATTTTGAGGTCAACCATGAAGATGTCAAAATATCTAAGAATTTTTCGATTTTCGTGTTTTGAATTTACTTCACCGATGGAAGGTAAAGGACCATAAGTTTGTGCATAACTGTTGGGGATTAACATTAGAAGACTCAGATGTTTTAATGATAACCCTTGGTGTGTTAGAAGAATCCGTTGGTGTGACGAAAGTGACCGCTTTGAATAGTTAAAAGGTTTGTTGTAAACAACTTTTTCTAATTTTGATCGACTCGCCTTCTCGCATCTAATTCCTCTTGACGATGATATTCAACAACATTCATAAATGTAATTATCAACTTTATATTCTCAGACCGGAAACTTCGTGATTTGGTTTGAATGCTTTTGTTGAAAGCTTAGGTTTGTAATCGCGAAGATTCGTCCATATCCATTTGGATTTGGTTTTAAAGTAAACTTTTCAATGGTCGTGACCGACTCGCCATGTTTGTAAACAATGCTTTAAACTCTTTAAGTTTGTTTTGCAAGCCGATAATTTCTTCAAGATGATCATCTATTCGCTTCGTTGAATGCTTTTTGTATGCAGAGAACTGTTTTTGACAAGTTAACAACTCAAATTTTAGCTTTTTGATTTTCCAAGGTGAGAAGTAATTTGCTTTTTATGTTCATGTTTCAGCTTGTTCTATTTCGCATAACAAAGCATTCTTCGCTGCTAGATCATCGACTGCTTTTCTAAATATTTTTCTTTTGATAAGATTTGGCAAAGGTCGCTTCAAAACCGCTTTCACGCTTTTTCTTGAGTTTTGAAAAGTTGAGTTGCTTTTGTAAACATTCAAAATCCTTGGTTAACAAAGGCATTTTTGCATTTCAAGTCCCGATTAATGGCAACATTCTTCCACTATGGTTTGTTGGTCTTGTATTAAACGAGCAAAACTGATGAGGCAAAAGTTCGGCGTGTTCAACGCGAGTCTCAACATGATCATTACGAGATCTCAAGTATGACCACGGAGTCAATTTGATTATCAAGGGAAACCGGTTGGTCATCTTGATCGCCAAATATAACTACGGGTCTAGTTGAAAATCGCTGGAATGAGATGGATGACTCATTTTGAACATTCCGAGCCTTGCCGGATTCGATGTTGGCGAGATATGAGATCGAGATAAATATGGTTTGTTCGGTACTGAGACAAGCCATCGCTGTCATACATCACCCCTGTGTCACTCATGTGTAATTCCTGCATATTAGCCATCAACATAACAACTGCATTGGCCTGCAAGTCCTCCATATCATCATCCGTCAATGATTTGCCATAAAGCTCTATTCTTTGTCCGTGAGAGTTCCACCAGCTTCATCCTTAAGAGCCAAAAGAAGAGCCTCTTTGAAATAAGCACCGCCCTTAGTCCTTGGCTTTGGGCATGCATTAGCCAGGTGTCCCTTCTCATTGCGTTGTAGCATCGAAGACCATTCAACCCATGCCGAGCATTTCCCTGCTCCACCACTTGAGCTCATTGTTATTCCTACCCACAAGATTAAACCCTTGACCACCGCCCATCCGACGACCATAACCACGATTCTGAACTTCAACTCATCCATTGTTCACAACAGCTTGATTCCTTGTATTAGATGAGGAGCTAATACGTTGTTGGATTTGTTGGTAAAACGGCTAAAGGCATTAGCAATCATAGCAAATCCTTGTTGCAATGCTTCGAACGGATCGGATTCCTCATTTTGAAGTGCTTGAGCATTGTTGTTGTATGGAACCAATTGATTTTGTTGAGGTTGATGTGATTGATCGCTTGGTGGGTTTGAAGCGCTTGGTTGAGTTGCGGGTTGAGGAGAATAATTTTGTTGAGCATATAAGGCAAGTTGTTGATTTTCCTGATGTGTGGGTGGAGCAATTTGAGCACGGAGAATCCTTTCCCTATCAACTTCCTTTTCATGAGGCTTCAAGTAATCGTACAACAATCCGTAGGTAGATTGATGCATGTTTTTAGCTTGACGGAGAAAAATGACATACTTCTCCCATTCAGAACCAAGACTACTTAGGAACTTAGTATTCACCGCAATTTTGGCATGTGATGTTGTGTTTATCCAAATCATTTATGATGTCTGAAAATCGATGATGATAGGACTCTAGTGTCTCTCCATGTTCAATCATGAAGTGTTCATAAGCCAAGTAAATTTTGGATTCCAAATCTTCCCGATTGAGTACAGATCCTTCCATAAGAAGACGAATATGATCCCACATTTTCTTTGCGGTCTTTTGAGCATCAACACTACGAAGAATTAGGTTTGGTAATCCTAAGAGGATATATTCCATTGCAAGCTCATCTGCTTCATAGTGTAGAAGTTCTTGAGGATTCAAGTCTGCAACAAGAGCAATGTTCGCTTGTTCATCTCGTGGAATGGCATTTGGATCTCCGTACAATGACAAGAGGCATCTCAAATGGAACTTCCAAGATAACCTTCTTTAAGAACTTTCCATGTGGCTTCTTTAGATCACAAAATCTAAAGAACCTTATCACCCATTGATCGTAGTTTCTCGAGTGAGCATTGAGGTCTATCAAGTGATCCAAACTCATGAATTGATTGTTGGATGCTTAAAGTTTCAAACATCTTTGCAAACCAAGTGGGTTCCTTCATAGTGATCCTTGATGGATGTTGATTAAAGTCATTTGTGTATGGTTGAGCTTGAAGACTTTGTGGTGGTTGAACCATTTGAGGTTGTGGATTTGCAGAAAGTTGTGGAGTATGTTGTTGGTTAAATTGTTGTTGATAAATTGCTTGTTGTTGATTCCATTGTTGATGTTGTGGAGTTAGTTGTTGTTGACGCTGAGGATGAGGATAAGTGTAAGGGAAATAGTTAGAGTATGGTGGTTGTGACATGTTGATAAACTTGTGTTGGTAAAATGGATCTTTGTAGTCGAATGAACCTTTGTTGATGAAGTATCCTTAGGCGTAGAAATAACCAAATAACACTTATGCGTAAAACACAAAAGTTACGCCAGAACAATAAGGAGTTACGCCAGAGGTTTTAGCTTACGCGTAAGTGGAGAAAAGGCTAAAGTTATGTGAGACAACAAAGTTAGGCGTAGGATTTAGCTTATGCGTAAGACCAGGCTTAGGCGTAAGAAAATCTTAGGCGTAGGATTTCACGCCGAGTTGAGCTTATGCTGTAATTTTAGGTTTTATCTCAAATGATCTTTACACTATCACAAAGGCAAAAGATATCCAAAGTCGACATTTTCGTGACTTATCCAAGTAAGAAAACACGGAATAAACCACTAAAATGAAGATCAAACCAAGGATAATCTTACGCGTAATTTTAGGGTTTCAATACGTGTAGGATTACTCGTAATTTTGATTTTGCCCAAAGATGTTTCTAAACCGCTTTTGTGTGATGAAATCGCTTCAATAACACCAAAATAACACAAAAGTGTGAAACTTGATGATCCAAAGCACTCAAAACAGCTATGCGTAGAATGACACCCACTAATAAAAACTAGTTCAAAAACAATGATCCACGCATAAAGTTTGAAACTTTTTGCCAAAAACAAGTATTTTAACACCTTAAAACGCTGAAAGTACAAGAATCTTGGATTAAAAATGTAAAAACAAGTTTTGAAGCTGCACCAAAGATCACGCTATCTTTACGCCAGATAACCAAAACCAAAAACTTCAAAACAAAAGTGTACACCCAACTATTTGGCATTGATACCACCGTCTTAGGTCACAAGTTTTACAACACAAGCTTATAAGAAAGATAGAGAGGCGATTGAACAAGTATCACACACACACATACGGTAATATGAAACGGTTAGGCGTATAGCATGTAGTGAAAGAGAATAACTTGAACAACCAACCTTCAAATGAAGGTTTACAAGGGTTATTTATAGGAGGGAAGCTAGGCAACACCCTAGTTCCCTTCCTTTCCTTATCTTGGGCCTGGCTTATGGGCCTTCTTCATAAGCCTAAGGCTAATAACAAACATAAAGGCCATAATAAGCTAACTATTACATATGAGTAACTAACACTTGAATAAGGTTTAGGAGTGATTCCAACACGAACTTTTTCACAAGTAAACTTTTATAACTAAATTAGAAAGCGCTGAAACTATTCGACCCCCTTCTAGCTTCTCACATATTCTAAAAAAACTAATCGATTTTGGTTATAAATTTGTATAAATAAACTGAATATTTAAGGTACTCACTCCTATATTCGATAATCGATATTTCCGAGTAACTGATTAAATTTATTATCTTTAAACACAAGCCAAATATCTTTTATTTTTATAACCAAGTAATAAATATTAAATATACTGTAATTGTCTCTTTTCATTTTAAGTTTTGAATTTCTTGTCTTTTTCTTCAAGTAAAATTTAGCGGATACCTTAAAAACATTGTACTAAAACTATAAAGCTAGAGAAGATACGGAACCTACAAGAAAACAAACAGCTTCTGTCTTAAACAAAAACACTTCAAAACACACATACAGACGGCTAAACTTGGAGAAAAAGATGGCCAAAGATAGTTGTCTGTCAAGAATAACAACCGGAGTTGCTCAGGGTGGCGCCGTTGGTGTCGCTTTTGGTAAATTAAACCCTTGTGCTATTATCATTATAGTTGCTTTTTGTTTCTTAATTCTTTAAAAATACTAGCTGCAACAGATTGTGTTGGAACACTTAAAAATGATGAGCGACTTGATTTGATCGAGCCTGATCCTTGCAAGCTTTTCTATTATGGAGTATTATTTGATCATTTGTATACCAACTTTCAGGCGCTGCATATGGAACTTATGATGCCTTTAGGCGCAGGGTACGGTCTTATTATCATTCTTGAAGCTTTTAATTAATTTAAACATATAATGATAATGATGTATTTCATGATGGGAAGCAGATACCTGGACATATGAAGATAAGATATGTTGGACAAACATCGGTTGGTTTTGCTGCACTGTTTGGTCTTTGTATGGGTGCTCGTAACTTAATAGGCTATCGGAATTAAGTCCTACTAAGAGAGTTCTTTGTTTATTAAAAACAATAAAACCTTAGTTGTCTTTGTAATATGAATGATGATAAAATTATTTGTAATAAAAGATGTTGCAAGTTTAACTAGCAGGTATATTTGTTAAAAATACAAAATAACACAAACTAGATAATATAAAATATAATATATAATATGTCATTAAGTTAACTATGAAAGGTAAAGATGAAAGGCATAAAAAGGTTCTAGTTCAATAAGAGAAAAGAGAAACGTGTAGTAACATGTTAATTAAACAAATGATGATAAGTAATTTCAAGCTTAAACAATTAAAAATTTAGAAAGTTCGTTTTTTAGCTTTTTGTTTATGAGCTATATATTTAAAATAAAAGCTTAAAGTTTATATTATCATACGAGCATGCGGTATCATAACTCAAGTTAAGGTTTAACACGCTGCCACGTCAGTGCCACATCAGCTTTAACCTTTCATCTTAACTCAATAAAAAAACACCCCTTATCGTAACTCAACCTTAACGCACCCTTAACTTGGGACGCGGTGTGGTAACTCACCCATAACTTGGATTCCTTAACGTTGTGTTATGCCCCTAACATACCCACGTTAACACCCCTTAACTTGGGATGCGGTGTGGTTAACTCACCCTTAACGCAGGAATGGTAAGGTTTAACTTGGGTGTTGTGTTACCACACCGAGTGCTCTACAAGGCTTTTTAATTAGAAAAGGTTTGTCTTTAAAAACAAAAAGCTTACGACTCTAAAAAAAACTTTTAAAAAGCTGTATTCAAACAACCTCTTTATATCCGTATAAACTTAATTATCTAAAAATAGACCGAACATCTGTATACTGAGAAAGGGGATGTTTGTCACACAAATATTATGAGATGATTATCCTTATTTTTTTTTAAATATAAGCTACTCAAAATATAAAATTTGTTCGACACTTATATTATATCAGGGATTTTTAAAAAGTTTCGCAAAATACAAATGTCTAGTTAATTGATTAAGAAAAGCTTTAAAAAGAAAAGGAGCTGATACTCACAAAAGAAAATGATTGACACACCACAATATCACATAACTATTACATAAGTTACAATATGATATATATGCATAATTATGGTGAGTGAAAATCATTTTCTTTGAAATGAGTATCAACTCCCAAAAAGAAAGGTCATGGATTTGCTTCAATGACATTTTTAGTCTATAGTTCAGTTAAACGTATGATCATTGCTTGGGCTCGGACTTTTGAGAAGATAGAAGAGTCACCGACACTTGGGCATAGAGCATATCGTTCAAAATGATTTACAGATTTTTTAACGCATAGAGCATACATTTTCTTTTTTTGCCCCGATTTACTCAATCTCTTTTAACAAAACCAGATTAAGAAAACATAAGAGTTGATGAGCAGCAAATTAGGGGTGTTCACAAATCGGGTAATACCTCGAGGAACCTAAAATCGAAAATAAATCGAATCAATAAAATCAATCAATTTGTAATCGAACTGTGATTTGCCAAAACTAAACCGAACCGAATTAAATATTCGATTTTCGGTTTAGATATGATTTTGACAAAATGAAAACTGAACCGCACCAAAAACCGAATTTAAATAAATATATATATATTTTATATAGTTATATAAAAAAAATGCTTTAAAACTCTTTTTTAATATAAATATAACATCTTTGAAGCTTGATTTTTTTATTTGTTATTTTATTTATTTATTTATTTATTTATTTTTGCAAAAAATCTATATAATTAAATGAAAAAAATAGAAATTATGAAATTTGGGTTATTCAGATTATCCCGAAAACCGAATCGAATTCAAATTCGGTTTTCAGTTCGGTTTAGTTCAATTTGGTATCGGCTCGGTTTGGTTTTCAATTTTACCCAGAAAAAATTTAACAGAACTAAACATATTGAATAAACTAACCGAACCGATAAACACCCCTATTAAGCAAATTACTATATATATTAAAAGGCATTTAAAACGACGTCGTTCGATGAACAGTACACTCGGCCCATTTCAGTTAGCCCAATGTGCCGGCCTGCTATGTGTTCACCTCCTCACTCATTAACATAAAGACGCGATAATCCTAGAACATTTCCACAGATCCTCAAAGAAACTCAAACCAAAACAAAGTTAATCAAGAAACAAATTGATTGCAGGTTTAGAGAGCGGATGTGTATATACGCTTGAGGTAAATTATTTTAGTTGGCTAAACGAGAAGCGGGTTTGCTTCGATACCTTTGATTGTGTTTAGCCAATAATCAAGAAACAAAGGTCGTTACCTTTGATTGTGTTTAGCCAACTACCAATAATCAAGAAACAAAAATAAAAAGGTACTGGAAGACAACTACAAAAATAAAAAGGGTATGAACCCTAATTATTGTTTGTGTTTGATTATTCGTCTGATTTGTGGGTTTTTGATTATTTGTGAAAAAAAGATGAAGGTATGGGTTTATTTATGATTCTGGGTGGATTCTTTTTAATAGATATCTTTTGGAGTTACTATTTGAATATGTCGATGTTAATTGGGTTTTTAGGTTTGGGATTTTGATTATTATCACGCCTTTATTGGCTTATTTGATTTTGCTTATGGCTTAGGTGGTTTTATTGTTTTGTTAGGGCGGTTTGGATGAACTTATTATTCCGCTAATTAGCTTATTTGATTTTTGCGTGGTTTTGTTCGGTGGGTTAACTTTATTTGTATTCATGCCGATGAAATTTAAGTATTTAAAGAGAATGTTGTATTGGCCGAAGTTTCTTATTTTAGATTGGGGTTTGCTTACGCTCGTTTCTCGAAGTTTTAGTTACCCCACCCTTTGTTGGTTATAATAGGCTATGATGAATTTGTGGGTTCGATTAAAGTCGTGAGTCTCCTCTCTCTGCACATGACCTATAAGGTTTGCGTACCATGGCGGATGTATTCACTTTTCTTGAATACTAATCAACCCGAAATCAAATGATATTGGTTATTTGAGGTCCGAACCGAACTTGGCACGCAATAACCGGATGGCGTGAAAGCATACTTGCTGCCGTCATTGAACCGCTTTTCATGGCGAATTCTTACCTTTTTGACCATTTTCCACTCATAAAACAGCCTAATGATCCGCTGGCAAAGGCTGGTTTTTTGGTCGCTTACATATGCAATTTTTACGAGTGATGGGTATAAAACTTATTATCTCGGCATCTTCAACCCATTGAAGCCGATACTCTAATGCTACTATGTAAGTTGACTTTATATTGATTTGGGTTATCACTATTAACTACAGTTGTTATTGCTAATAAGCCAAGTAGAAAGAATATGAAACCAATTTACTTTATATTGATTACACTATTATAAAGTAGAAAGAATATGAAATCAAGAATTGAAATGTCAACTTCCGCCACTGATAATCGTATATCGTGAATTCCCAAAGAGAAAGAATATGAAACCAGTTAAAAACTTCCCATAAAAGGATGGTTTGTGTATTAGAGTTTTAAAACACTTATGATCTGATCGTATGCCTTTCCTTGCAGGAACATTTTCAAAGGTTAAGGATTGAGAGCGCCATTGATTCCTTTGAGGCTACCTCTAACCGTGAGTTGGCGCTTATGAAATTAGTTGTAGTGATAATAGTCCATTGTCATATCAGTTCGCTTTTATAACATATAGCCTCTAAGGAAACATGTATGGGTCAAAAGTCGACCGTGGTGTATTGTCGCCGCCGTTCTTATGAAAATTATTTAATATCTATCAGTATGTTTAATTTATGCAGTAAGATAATTAAAATGTTGGCTCTTTTTTGTTGAATTCAGATATTAGTGATATTGGGTTTTGCAATTTAGGGTTTGGTTTCGGTCGTGTTTATGGTTTTTTTTCTTACTATAGCCGGAGTGGGACGCCGTGGTCCTTGCATAATTTCTCACCGAATGAAGATCGGTTGTTATGTGTATACATCACTTCTTTGCTCCCATTCTCTTTCTTATTTATAGTATCATCTATTTTGTTTCCGTCGTGATGGATGTGCCTCATTTGTTTCCTCGTTTTGCTGCTTTTAGCGCGTGCTACCTCGCATGCTCATAATTTTGCGCCGATGTTTTGCCTCGTGGGTGAGCCGCTCTCTATCCTATTCAGAACTGTACTTGCCGCCAAATCCGTAATGCTCTTTTTGCTTTTTCTTTTTGTCCGTCGTGTCCGCACTGATCCGAATATTGGCGTTAACGTGTCCATTCACCGTACCGTGGCGAGTGCCAGTGTCCGCCACAGATGCACGCAGTATGGCGTTTCACATTTATTGACTTTACATTCTTTTGTTGCTGTCATGCTTGGTGTTTTTATTTTCATGCCGCTACGCTGCCAGATCCCTTCACGATTTCGTTGGCTCTTTTGTCGTTGTTTTCTTTGCACACGCCAGCACTACTCCTAGAGCAACGCCACCGTTGGGGAGATAAGGCCACACACGCCTTTTGGAAAGTTAGTTTGAACTTTAAGGAATAAGAGCTTTTCGTGACGCAACTTTCCCCGTGACGACTGCCGCTTTGGTTTTCGTATTCAGAGCACATTGATCTTGGTATCAAGTAAGTTCCTGCGCTTTTGTTTACAATTAGTTCAATAGTTGTATTAGTTTTAGTTATATGTTGATTTACTATGTATTTCGTAATCCACTTTTGTTATAATGGAGTAATTGAAAGGATGCTTCGTAAGAACTGTACAAAACATGATCATCTGAATCTTATTTCACTTTTCGAGATTAAGGTTCAATAATTAGGTAATGCAATCAGAAAGACCGTCTCCGATGTATTACCAAATGAAAGTAGAAGCAGAAAAGTAAGAAAGGAATCACGACTTATTAGGTTTGTTTGTAAACCGGTGAATATGTGTTTTCCGCGTTTCGCATGCGTTGACTGTAACCGCGATAGGAACCGTGAACTAAATATGAGCGGTGGATATGTGTATAATGTATTGCAAACATACGTTGCTAGGAACTCACTTCATCCTAACATAATCGAAAGTGTACTGATCGATCAAGCAGCGTAAGTTCACCTTCAAGATACAAATATAACTACTATTTTACTAATAACTTTGATGATTTTTATAAATGAAAACAACAAGCTTTTCTTAGGTTCAAATTAGAGCAGCTTGAATGATTTTGCCATTTTTAGACTGTGTTAATATAAATTGGGTTTAAGTAGTATGTAGAAGGGGTTTCTAACGAAAAGGGTAAACTCATAATTATTTTCAACGACATCGCGATTTGATGATGGACTCTATGTCACGAGTGGGTGACCATCGGGTGTTAAAGAATAAGATAAGTAGCAAAAGATGAGTCGAAAGCAACAGAGTGGAGGGTGGAAGGAAGAAGACATTGACATTTTCAAACGAGTTTAATTCCAGAGGTTAGTTACGGTTTCTTTAATTAACCTTATTTTGACACGAGTGTTATTTCTTTGTAGTATCATTTAATCTTTTGTTAAGAGGATGTTTGGAATTGTGTTTTAATAGTGATGGATATGTTACTGACTACCAACCAAGTTTGATCATCACGCTGCAAAAAGAATTAGAATAACGCAAACACCAGCCTACACTAATAGTGGGCAACCACACACGCTAACAATAGTCACTACAAGTTAGCCATATACGATAACTCATTCGATATGTAACCATTAATAAACAAGTCATGTGAGTTGTAACCGAGTATAAGTACTTATAAGTTGAAACTTGCTTATTAATTAGTTGAATGAGTACGTATTCTTGCTTTGTGATGCCGTAATTCATTTCGCATATTAGTATAATATGAGGTTCACACTTATATGCATTGCATCTCTTCATATTGGTGTGAGTCCCATGTATATTTACGACGCTTTGACAAGTTTGTTGTATAATCGACTATAAACAATTTTAGCGACATTTTTACACTGGAAAGGGTCGAAATCTATAGCAAACACCTAGCCGTAGCCTCGCCGCAACGCGGGGGCCGTAAGCCCAACTCGTTGAGATAATGGATCATTTAATATTTTAACTGCATTGGGTTTGGGCTTCTTTCATTAGCCCATGATCCTGCTTGGGATTCTACTAATCCAGCGTTTCTTTCAATATTAAATACAAGATTACCAATCATATAATTCTACGAGCGATAGATTAGAGAATAGAATTACTCTCAATATCCTGTTGTGTAATCAAAACTATCATATAATTGTCTTTGTGGCCATAGGATTTTACTAAAGTGGTAACTTTCTGGGTACGACAAAACCCCACTTAAGCCATCTTAATTTGGTGACTGGCAGACCACCCGATAGAACTGAGGTACTAAGACATGCCTACACTTATTATTTTGTTATGATGGCTAATCAAATTAAGTTCTTAAATGTAGCCTAAGTTGTTCAAATTAACATGTGCTATATCATCGGTATACCTACATGGCTACATTCACGGGCGGTACTACAATGGGGGCAGTGTGGGCAGTTGCCCCCACAAAGTTCTTAGTAGATATTAAGAATTCTATCAATGTCGATTTTCCTTGGATGATCATGATGCACAATTTTTATTCTGCCGCCATAAGAGAATAAATAGTATAATGGTAAAACATTAACCAATAGCTACATCTTAGTCTATGGTTAAAGACATTCTTCACTTTCGAATATATTATCTAATGTTCGATTTGTGTGCTATTTTAAATTTTGTTATCTAAATTTATGTTTTCGCTTTCTCTATTCATATTAATATCGATCAGGAAAAGTAAGTACGTCCTAAATATTGTCGATATAATAACAACTAGTTTAGGTTCTAGCTAAAGAGGTTCACTTTCATTCAAAGTAAAATCGCCGTCATTACATCAACAAATGTCGAATTAGTGACATGACCCGACTTGACATTTACTCTCAACTTTTGCCCCATTTTAAAAAAAATTCTACCGCCCCTCCTGGCTACATTGATAAATTTCTAAAGGTGAAACATATACAAGCAAGTTTATAAATCATACAAGAAAAATAATGATTCATTAAACAGTTAAGTTTTGTAGGTTGTAATCGACCAAAATATGTAATGCTCCGTCCTTTGCATTCTAGCTCCTCGTATAGCCTAAGGTAGTTAATTTACTAAAACCTCGTTGTTTCCAAAAAAACGACGTTGTATAACAAGTATGTGCTCGATACACCTATATTATCAACTAAAAAATAGATCTCATGAACTAATTCAATGAGTATAATTTTTGAAAAACACAATTGTATTGATGCTACAGATAAGCGAGAAGATGAAATAAACCAAATGGAATGAATGTAGCCAAACAAGCCATGCCAATATTCACTTTTTTTTTGGTAAAATTTTATTCTCAGTATCACCGGGTCCTAAATCATGCAAATAGCAGCTACTCAATGATGATTGTTGCCTGATTCTTGGTGATTGTCATCCAAGTTGCATACTTCCAACCTTTTACCATTGTTATGGGAAACAATTAAGTTACATATAAGTTCAATCCAGTTAGACAATAAAATCACCGAAAGCAAAATCCAGCCGAGGTTATAAGGGTGGAATAACACCAACATAAGGACAAGGGGCACATGAAAAAGTTCTGAATAACTTATCTTAGAATATTCAATAAGAATCTTCTTGTTTTTTCCCTGAGAGCACAAGGTATGAGGTGCCATTGGTGTGCCGATCTTACCGGCCAACATGCCAAACTTGTGCCAAATGCACTCTTTTGTGTTTTGAGCCACTCCACTAGCTCAAGCCAAATGTTCCTTTTGTGTGTATGTTTTTTTTATTGTGAGTAAGTGATATATTTGGTGGGGTATTTTGCGGGACCTACAGGTGATGTTAGTGGTGTGTTATGAGGGATGGTTGTTTGAGTTATTGGTGTGTTATTAGGAGGTGTATGATGTGGCGCTGAGGAGGCATACCAATAACGTGTTATTAAGTCCTTGCATACCTTGTGCTCTGATCATCATCTACATCCACATCCACATACCAAATTATACAAGATGCAACTATGAGCCCCCCATATATGATCAGTATATAAGCGATCCAACTAAGGTTATTGGGGACAAATGCCAACATATAAAATGAGTAAGGTGCAAGAATTGCCGCAAAGCAACCAATATACTTCAAAATTGTGTAATGGATATTCTTCATCGACGAGATTTGTAAGTAGTAGTTTGTACAAATCATAATCAGAGTGGTGAGTAAAGCAACAAATATCGTAACAATGGACATGATCGCAAACAAAATATTAGATTCGAAAGGCCATTGTTCTCTCATTTGACACATCGTCCAAACCACTACTATTAGAGATCTAACCAAAATCCCCACAGGATATAAAATAAAAAAGTAGCTCAAAAACCTAAAACACAAAATGTTAACATTAGATTATTCTTTTTATAAACTACTAACTTTTATACCATCTGTTAAAAACCGATTAGAGATGATAAATCTCCCAAGAACGAGATAGAGAAACCGAGATAATAAGGTCCTTGAGCGGGCAACACTCCAAGAGAACAAAGAGAGAAACTAGAAACACTTTTCTTTTCATTCCTACCTTATATATATAGTAAAACACGTGCAACAAATGGGCCGTGATTTTTTTAATAACAAAATTAATGGGCTAACGTTTCAGTCCAGTAAAGGTTGCTATAGCCCGTTTGGTTTTTTTTTTCAATTTTTTGGGCATGTTCGTAAGATACATGTTACTAAAGCTTTGGTTCTCTTAAAAATCTGGTAAAACCCTTGACCAACTTTTGCTTTCTCAAAACCTGCAAACACTTTGACCAACACTTTGGAGCATACGTTTGGATCTTCAGGTAATATCATCTAAGTTGTGGATAGACATAGGTTATACGAATTGTATGCCATATGTATTATTGAACGATTAGCTTGGTCAAGTACTTTTTTTTTCTTTCGTGTCGTTTGCATAAAATACATGTCTTTTGCATAACCAATTTATCATAAATTAGATACTTGTACAGATGAGAAGACAAATTACAGACACATTATAACAAAGTTTCAGATCTGTGCCGACACAAAAAATTGGGAGGTACGTGATGTGGTTTTGGTTGTAGGGTTTTATTTGGTACAATACTTCAATTATATTTACAGTTTTCTATAATTGAAGAGATTAATGAATTAGTTGTTGGTTTTGCAAAAGAAATAGAATAAGATTGTGGTAAATTTTCTTAATTTAATTGTTATGTTTTTCATGAAAAGTTAGGCCTAAGTCTGTTTTTGTGTTTTTACAAGAATTCACTGTATTTCTGGGATTATAGGCTCGACGTGATTGCAAGAACTAATGAGTATGTAATACCATCTATGTCATTGCTCTTTTATGACATTACGTTTGAAGATGTTTTATGCATGTATGATTGGTAGACCTGATTGTGTCACGATTCAACAGGGTTTCGTGTGCTTTTAATAGTCATTATCAAATAAACCCGGTCTCAAGAGGCTATTATTTTGGAAGAGCTTTTGTCTTAGCCACCGTCGATTCAAGAAAGACAATTTTTACGTCAGAACTGTATCAGTCATTTTTACGTCAAATAGTTGTTTGGCACATTCTTTTGTTTTGATTGACCATTATGTTAGTCGGTTTAGTTTAAGTTTGAGTAAAGGGTTAAAAGGATACTAAAATTTGATCTGTTACATGTATAGCTACTTTCAGGAATATCAAAACGTTATGTCTATTCAATCGTCACGATCATTTGTTTTGTCTTCGTCCTCAGCTTCATCTTTTTTAAAGTTTTATGATTTATTGGTTTCGTCTATTTTTATGATATGGGTTTTCTTTGGATTTTCGTTATATTCGTGAGTGGTCATTGTGGCTTAATAATTTGAATATTCGGCTGTTGTGGTACTTCATATGATTGTCACTCGGTCTTTCGACTCCAAATTTGCGACTTAAAAGTGTAATTCCAACATTTCTTTTTATTGTACATAGTGGTTTAAAGACGAAAGCCTTTACACTTTTAAGTTACAAATTTGGAGTCGAAAGAGAGAGATGAACTTTTGTGGTATTTCAACATATTTAAAGAGAGAGATGAACTTTTGGTGTTTTGTAGGATATGAGGTTATGCGGATGGGGATTTTAGGAAGTTTAAGAAATATTATTATTATTAGACAAATTCGTATCCAGTACTCAGAAAAAAAAACCAATGGCTCTGTCGTCTTTTGTGGTTTCCCGACGAGGTCTTACAGGTGTGTTTGAGATTTCTTTTTTCAACTGCTTATTTGATTATTTGTGTATGCCGGCTGCAGGAACGGCTTATATAAGGCGTATAAAATAAGTAATTGTATATGGATGCTACAATTTATAGTGCCGCTGTTTTTTATCGCTTACAAACAAGAAAAAGAAACTGAAAAGGTTATGATGATTTTGATTATGGGGTTTTTTTTCAAGAACTTCTTATGAACAACATCATATATACTTAAGAGTTATTTGGCGGCAAGTTGGGGGATCTTTTGTCTGATGGCTATAGCAATGTCCGTTTTAATACACATTAAATTGCTTCATTTGACAGCTTTTTGTACTCATGTATTTTACAGGGACTGCATTGAAAAGTAAGTAAGAAGAGTTCAAGTTAACAGTTTCGAAACTGGAGACGGATATATTATATTGTAACCAAAGTTTGGCAAAAGAAGAGCGAGAAATTAGTAAAACCATGAGGTGTGTGGCATGTCTTTATCTTATATGTTTCTTTTGCAACTCTAAAATCGTGTTTATATAACTAGGGTGCGCTTAATTGTAAAAGTATGCTGAAAAAACAAAAATATTTAAGTGTGTCTCAGAAATTATGTAATTGAGGTTTATAACAGCTAGAATTTATATTGTTTTAGCTCTTTCAGGGAGATATAAGATCGATTATGTTTCTTCCACGGATGCCCAAAAACGAAATGCCAATATGTGGGAGTTCAGCTGGCCAGTCTATTTTTATCTCATGTTTTCATGTTGCTCTCTTAGCTTAATGGTGTATTTGTGGGATTTAAACGTATGCTCTATTTTATAGTTGTGCTCATATGTTTCAAAAAACGGATTTTGCTGAATCAAGTTACCCCTCGACTTCATAACAGTGGCCACCACACAATTGAATCAATAATATGATTAGAATTTCTGTTAGGTGAGAAGCTAAATAGACTTTCAAATCCGCTTCCGCGCATATTTGAGAACCATATTCACCCATTCCGCAAGGCAAAAATTTTCCACCTCTATTATATCTGATTTAAAAAACGGATTGTTTTTTGTGATTCTGCAATCACAGTCATTCTTGGAGGGGGTAGTATTACCGTTGCACAACTGAGCAGGCGAGCCGGATGAGGTGTTAGTTAAAAAGAGAGATGCAGAAAGAGTTGAGCCAGCGCGAACTTCTGCAGCAGGTAATACTGGCCACATCTGGCACTTTTTTACCCATATAATTTATACGTGATAGGGGAACATGTCAGATTGGTCAGAACGGGTGAAACTTGAAAGTCATCCGAATTTTATATTCAATTGCTCATTCAACATTTTCAAATGCAATAACCTCAGTTTCAATGGCTTATGATTGTATCAGCTTGGGCTTATATGATCTAAAATAACTAAATAAGTCATAGGCTTAGCTCATAAGATATTAAAAATGAGCATTTTTATTTTCTAAATCTTCACTAAGCATATAAACCCTACAAATAAGCTAATCTAAACACCCCATTAGTATGTCTTTGAAACATATGAAGGTTTTTTTTATTCATGGATTTGTGTTTAATAAGAATAATGATGGTATATAATTTAAATTCAAGTAATAATTGTAGAAAACTAGAAGGGGTTGAATAGTTTTATCGATTAAAACTTCATTTTAAAGTATTTAGATCGAATTATGTCAATCTATTTCGAGTTTGTGTTGGATATTGATAGTTATGCGAATATATAAACTATGCTACAAGATAGAGAAAGAGATACACGACCACAATGCAAGTATTTATAGTGGTTCGGTTATAAGGACACCTTCCTTGCCCTACTCTACTCCCCGAGTACCCAACTCGAGAGTTTGTAATCACTAAACACCACAAGCTCCTTTATGTGGCGGAGAAGCCTTCACAACGTCGCTTACACTTTATCCGGTACAAAGCTAAATGTTAATACAAATAAGCCGTAAAAAAGTTTATTTATATTTTACGGTCTTATAATGTTTTTTCGATAACAAACGCAAAATCATTTTAACTAAATAAATAAAATACGTAAATAGTTTGAGCCAATAGTTTACTAACACACTTACATTTTCATATAAAACACTAAACAAGTAATATTGTTTACAACTTATAGAAATGCATATGTATAACAACTAGTGTTTACATAATATGGATATGTACTTATATATACTTAGTATATATTGTAATGGGTAATGTAATTGGTAAAAATCTAAATGCTTGATCCATTGACTAGATACATTGAAGGTAGTTGGGTAAAACCCAAAGTCCATGACCCATACCCATGGAGCTTGATCCATAACCCATGACCCATTTCATGACATCATGCATGAAGTCATGTTGGGTATTATCCATGACCCATGGACCTAAACCATGACCCATGATCCAATGTCTAGATACATTGTATCTATTTGGGTACCCATGAACCAAAGTCCATAACCCATGACCCAAGATCCATGACCTATAACCCAAATAGTGAGGAGCGTTCACGGATCCCTAGGATTACACTAGACGGATCCCTCAAGTAAGGGATCCATGGGATCCGGGGAACACTAGAGGTTTTTGCCTATAAATAGTGAGTCATTTCTTCATTGTAACTAACCCCTTTTACATATACTCTCTCTTAGTATTGTAAACTCTCTAACCTCATATCCAAAGGATTATTCTATGTAGTTTTGTGTTTGTTTGATTCTCTAGGTTCCTCTTAAAGGCGAGATCACCACCTCTTGAAGTCGAGCAAGCTAAAATCCATGGGTTGCCAAGCTTCGTCATCATCAAAACTACTGAAGTAATCTTGTTGATAGTTCTTTCCTCCCTCCTTAGAAGTGTTTTGTTGAAGGCATAAGTGAAAGATGCCAAACGAGTCAAGACGAAGGCATTAGTGAAAGGTGCCAAAGGTCCGTGTCGAAGGCATTAGTCAAAGGTGCCAAAGAGTCAAGACAAAGGCATTAGTGAAAGGTGTCGCAGGGTCGTGTCAAAGGCATTAGTGAAATGTGCCAAGGGTGTACATTCGATATGGTGCATCGTTGTACAAGATAGATTAGTTTGGGTTAAAGGATCTTAATATCCTTATGATGTTGTAATAAGGAGTGTGTCTCCTTTGGGGTAGTTGTGTTGTGTTGGGTAGTAGTTCCTCCTTTGTAATGGAACTCGGTATCTAGCCTTGTACTGATAAAGTGTAGGCAACGTTGTGATAGGTTTGGTTCTACCTCGTGGAGAACCCAGTGTCTAGCCTTGTACCGGATAAAGAGTATGCGACATTGTGAAGGCTTCTCCGCCACATTAAGGAGATTGTGTTGTGTAGTGCTTACGAACTCTCGAGTAGGTGACTCGGGGAGTGGAGTAGGGCAAGGAAGGTGTCCTTGTAGCCGAACCACTATAAACACACGTGTCGTGGTTTTGTTTTTCTTACTCTTTATATTTGCATCATTTGTTTATATGCGTTATCTATCATCATCCAACATACACATTAAATAGATTGACATAAGTCGATCTAAATAGTTTAAAACGAAGTTTTAATCGGTAAAACTATTCAACCCCCCTTCTAGTTTTCCACAATTGGTACCAGAGCTTCATTACCAAGTTTCTTAGAGTATATTGTACTTTAAGAACTTGATACGATCCATGTATAATTGAAAACTACAAAGAAGACTTTCTAAAAGCAAATACCATATTTTAAGAACACTTTTTGTTGGATGTTGATTGGATGACAACATCAATTTTTTTTCTTACATCTTATTTTATCTTACAAAATGCACTAACCTTTCTTGTCATTTTGTTTAGTTAAACTCATACTAAGCAAGCCATCAGAATTCCTTGGTAATAAGATTACCTCTTCTAAGATGGTATCTTAAAATACCAACTAGATCTCGAAAGAACCAGAGTTGTCTATTGATACTTTTTTTCAAAAGTAAGGGACACTCAAAATTGCATTAGAGGTATGATTCTCTTCAAACCTATCTCTAAATAACATTAGCTTAGAATAAGTATGCTTGCATAGAAACCTATATGTTATATTAATTTTTTTTCTTTACTTATATAATATGCTTTAGTGATATACGTAGCTTCATTAGAAAACCTTCGTGCATACGTGTTTCTCTTCCGTCTAAACCTAGGTATATAAATTTGTGTTATCTTAATCTAAAAATCAAATCTTTCTAATAATAAAACAAAAACACAAATCTCAAAAGTTCCCTTTTCCCCATAAAACCCTCTTCCGATCGCTCCAACACCACCAAACCCCATTTTTTCAAATCTTCCACTTTCAAATTACCTCTCATTCAAACTTCATCTTCTTCTTCATCTCATTTTGAAAAATCAAAACCAAGGAAGATTTCCATCATCATGATTTACATCGCCTTCGTGATCATCATCATAACACTCATCGCTCTCATGTACTCCATGATCAAGTTCTCTCATGGAGACATGTACTTTGTTTTATTGATCTACATTTGTATCATATATCCAAATCCTTTGTATTGCTCTTAGTATTGAAATGAAATATTATTATGTCTTAGTTTATCTCGTTTATTTCTCATAACGTGTTTGTCACATTTCTTTTCTTTCGCACCTTTAAAACCGTGACATGTTTTCGAAATCTACAATGCATGCTTAAGTAGTAAATATTGGCTAAAACACACTCCTTTTTATAAACATTAAAGTTTCAAAAATCAATTTCACGTCAAGATCATATTTCTGTCACACTGCAGATCCACGGATCCCTAACGTTTAACTAGCCGGATCCCTTTTAAAAGGGAACCGGGAGAACCGTGGACCTGGTGACAGAAACTCGTGCAACATAAAAACCACTTCTTGAAACTTACCATAAAAAAAAGAAAAATCCTACTAGAATTTTTAGACAAAGTGAGGTAATCGTCATTGTTAATGAAAATAGAATAGCGAATAAAAACAATATTAGGATTAAACTAAGACATCATCATTCAAAAATAAACCTTCATCTTAACTTACTTTTGTAAATTAATCATTTCATGTCTATAGGTCTCATCATGACTCATGAGTATGAGTTCGATCATCAACTCACTTGTGTCTACATTTCTAATATTTCTCTTGAGCCTAACACACCTGGCAATCATGTTTGTGGGTTCAATAATATCGAAACTCGTTGCTTCCATGAAGGACGTGTTGTTGACTCACCTCTACTTTACCAAGAAGGTATCAATACCTCATTCCGCACCATAGGACTATAAGGTCTTCTCGGAATTAACGAGAAAATTTGTCCGCCATTTGTCTTGGAATTCTTTCGTCAAGTTGAACTCGTTCGTAACGAGGATCGCTCTCTATCACTATGGTTTTGGATCAAAAACCAAAAGTTTGTCCTAACTCCTGGGAAATTTGCTCACATTCTTCGAATTCCAAATGATGAACAATGTGTCTTCACTGAATATTGGTCTCTTGATTCTCTCTTTAACTATCATGAAGAAAATAGTTCTTATTGTTCACACATACCTTCTCCTCAAGAATTAACTCTCATTTTTTGCACTCCTCAATCCAATCACACAAATCCAAACATAATCCTTACACATGATATCCGAGATGATCTCAAACCTCTCGCAGTCATTCTACGTGAAAACATTTGGAGTCTTAGAGGAAACCGTGAGATACTTCCTGCTTGTTGTGCTCACATGATGTACTGTCTCCTAACTCAACAACCATACAATCTCGAATTGAAAATGTCCAAGGTAGCAAGAACAAACTTATTCCATATGAAATGTTCTTAACACGCCTTTATCATCATATCATGTACTATCATCCTCAATTTCAAAGTCCCTTATACATACTTGTGAACAAAATGATGGAACCTTTAAATACATCTCATATCACGTCATTCTTCATTCCTGATTCTTCAAATGTTCACCACCCATTCGACGATCCATCAAACGAAAACGCAAGAGAAACCTAGTCTTTTCTTCAATTAGAATCAATCTTTAGGATTCATCTTTTACCTTTGTAACATGATCATTCCTATGAAATAAAACATTCATCTTGCTTTTATTTGTTCTTAGTTATCATGAGCTTTTATAATCAGACACTTAGAACAAAAAGGTGCTCGTTCACTGTTAAGTATTTTGTCTTAGTTGACCGGATCCCTGACTTTATACTAACCGGATCCCTAAAGTTAGGGAACCGTGGGATTCGGGCAACAGAAGTAGATTTTTAAACATTCTCATATCAATTCATTCTTCCAGACCTTATCATACTAGCTAAACATGATACCTTAGTATCACTTATGTCTTCCTCAAGGTTTGTAAGTCTCACACTCACTCATAGCTAACTTAAAATCACATTCAAGGAATTTTTGATTTATCACTTCACCAAAACTCACCATATTTCCGCTCAAATGCTCACACATTGTTCATCACATCACAAAACACTTAGTTTGATATTTCTCTCAATTTTAGCAAATTGACTTTAGTCATCCTTGCCTCAAAATAGGCCAAAAACTAGTTTTTCATTTCCTATGATTTTCAAGGAACTTTCCAAATTTCTTTTTACCATCTGATCTCTAGGATCATTCAACACCACATGACACTCCCAAATTTCTTAGTGTTATCTTTGATCACCCATTGGTACTCATGAAAAACCCCATTTTCTTCCATAAAAGACAATCATTAGCTACCATCACTCATTTCTCTTGATCATTCAAGCCCCTCTTCATTTAAGACACCTGAGAAGACTAAAACATTCAAGATGTATAGGTACTAGACCTTACAAAACATCATTTTCTTTTCTTTTTGCTACTGAGAGCTGGATCCCTAGGTTTAGCCTAGACGGATCCCTCATTGGAGGGAACCGTGGGAACCGGCTGCACAGACTCAGCTAATCCTAGCTAAAACAATCATTTCAAGCTTTCCTTGCTAACTTGAACACTTCATCTTGTCTTAATTGACTTCCTTGATCAGTGCAACTCTGAAGTTGGCTTTTGTGCATGCAAATCATTGCATTTTGAAGCAGTTTAGTGGTTTAAGCTTTGAATTCACTTACCAATTCCTTTCCTTTATAAACCCCTTTTATTAGTACCTCTAAGTCACCATTCATAACATCATTCTCAACAACTAAAAGCCTCTATTTCACTATCCATTTATCATTTCATCATGAGGAAAGCTCCTAGTGCTAACTCATCCACCAAAGGACCACCCAAGAAACTTGCTCGGGTTGTTCACGAAATCTCTTCAACCGAATCATCACCCGTTAAAACCAAAAATGTTAGAATTCCCTCTCCAACCAACTCAACCAATCAAACCAATCCCCAAAATGATTGTTCCTACAAAACTACCCTTGCCAAACACTACTATACCTCCTAAACCAAACACCCTTATTTCCACTAAACCATCACCTCTAGTACCTAGAGCCATATCCTTCACCACTCCACACCTCTACAATTTAGAGGACTTGCCTTCTAGGCCATCTCATCCTCATCCATTGCCAACATTCTCCTCAAATGAGAGAATAGCGCAGCAACAAAGCCATGGTGTTGAAACAACACTAGCATTGATATCCTTTTCTCCATCACCCTCAAATAGTCCATTTTGGATTATGAGCAATCAACAACCGGATCACATGGAAGTAGACACCTTTCTACCACCACAAGCACCCTTAGTTGAACCACCTCCAACTTCATCTAACATACCTCCACAAAACTCTTCTTCTTTTGTGGAACCTCAACCCAACCTTCCATCTCAAACCACTCACTTCCTACCATTACCATTCCCTAGCCATGACAAAGATTGTTATCATGGTCAACATGTTGAAGGTTTAGTACATGAAGTACATGAGGAGCTATGTTTCATGTTCTATCACCTCCTTGAACGTTTCGATGAGGTCAACAAACCCAAACTTCCTTGAGCTTAGGAATTCAAGTGGTGTTCTAGTATTAGGCTTATCTTAGATTGATTAGGAGTCATACTTCATGTTTGGATCATTCTCTTAGTTTTAGAGTTATGTACATCATTTCTCTCATTTTTATTGAATGATATTACATGTTGTATGCTATGTGATCTTGATAATATGTTTGGTACCTTAATACATAACTCGTGTTGATGTTGACACCACATTTTACATCTACATTGTTGTCAGAAGACGGATCCCTGACTTTTGCCTAGACGGATCCCTCTCAAGGAGGAACCGTGGGATCCGTGAAACATAAGACCTTTTTATTACTAATTTGAGTCTCATTTGCAGGAAATTATGCATCATATACTTGTTCTCTAACCTTTGTTTTGTAGATTTTCAATATACACATGAAGACTTTGACACCCTTAGCTAGGGGGAGCTTCTTGTCAAAGCAAAACATTGCAAAAACGCTTGCAAAACTTTCAATTAGGATTGCATTACTACTTGACGCCCTCCTCTCAAATGAGCACTCGTCAAGGGGGAGCATTTTTCGTCATAGACGAAACCATTTGCAAATATAATTGCAAAACACTTGCTTAGTCCCCCAAATTACTTGACGCCCTCTACAAAGGGAAGCATCCGTCAAGGGGGAGTTAAGACGAGAACTTCTCTTCTCTTACTCTCTATTTGTTAGGAATTAGAAAATTCCATAGTGAAGAGTCGGTCACCCCAAATATTATCTAACACAAGTTAGCTCGTAGACTTGTCATTAGTTACGTTATTTAGTAGTTTATTTATTAGTTTGTAGCGTAGTATAGCTTAGTGCAACACCGTGGAGGAAGGACGGGTCTTTACCCACTGTATGCCTGATCCACAGGCCGTTAGGAGGTCGTGTTTTTGTAACTATAAATACCCCTTCCATCCATGGAAGGGGTGGTGCTTCATTTTCAATCTAACCTTTCCTTTGTGTAAACCTCTAGCAAGAACACTCTTTCTCTCTACTTTATCTCTCTAAATATGGCAAACATGTATTTTGATCATCCAAGACCACCCGAATCATCAACACAATAAATATTATTTGGATCCTAACAATTGGCATCAGAGCCCAGGTTGTTGTGTTTTGATGATTTCTTGTGGTTTTGATATTTATTTGAAACTGGTTTTGATATGTTTTTGTGGTCGGAATACGTTTTTTTTGGGTAAACAGTTTTTTAACTTGTATTGGTATTCTCTTTGTTGGTCTTTGGTCTTAACTGGTTTCAACTTGTGTCCAAATCTGTATTTTTGTCCATGTATGTATAGAATCTGTTTGTGTAAGCCTTGTCAAATTGCCTACTACTTTTTTATCTGGTCTTTCACGTAGTCAAACTGGTAAATTACATGGTCAAACAGTCAAAAATATGTAGTTTTTATGCAGTTTTCTATATTTTCTGGGTTTATTTGAAGCTGGCCGGAAAAGTAGTCGGAAAAACTCATCGGAAAAGTCATATTTCAAGCTAGCAACTTGTCACAAAACAGTCCAGATGCAATGAATCTCATGTAGCGACTTGTTACTTAACAAGTTAGCGATTTGTTATGTAGCAACTTGTCATTATGCTGTTATAGCGACTTGACTATTGAGTTAAGTCAATAGCGACTTATCAAAAGGAGGTAGCGATTTGAAATGTTGTTCAGACCTAGCGACTTATCATAATGCTAGCGACTTGGCATGAAAAGTTGAAGAAGTTTTTGACCTAATGACCACGACCACAACAACCATATACCATATTCTGAATATCACAACCTCAGGCTTTCAAACCATCATCAGTCCTTGTCTAAACCAAACATCACATTAAACTACTACACCTCAATAAACTCATCATCTGATTTATCACAAATGATATTCTAAACCCATTTTTCATTCGTGTTTAACATAAACTAATTACGGTATTAAGATTAAGGGATCTCAGTTTTCATGACTCAAGGTTATCAAAAGTAACAACAAGACTTTCAAGAGTCCATAACACGATTCATGTACATCATCATAGATCTTTAATTGTAAGGTAATCTTCTTTGTTTATTCGAACCTGTTAAAGGTAAAACAATAACAAGGATGTTATCTTTCTCCCTTCGAATTCATTTTGAGATTAATCAAATTTCAAGACTCTTTCGAACTAAAAGGTATAATCTCAGATTTGATTCGGTCTTAATCTTGTCAAGACTCTTTCGAACCATTATCATCACTGATCTCAACATATTGATTTATATCCGAATATCAAAGAAATGAGTTATAACAAATATTGCTATACTCGTTTTCTTTATTCGTGAATGACCAACACATAACAAAATTAACAAAAGGCTTAATCGACCTACCTTGAAGTTTTGATCTCGTAGCCCACTCAATGAGTCCATGCCATCTCTGTGGCCTCTTCACCGTCTCAAAGCCATCTCGTGGCGAGACGGTTTAATAGATCATGTTTCTTAGTTCAAGGAGGGAGACGGATTAATTTTTGGAGTAGATTATTCAGTGAAGGAGGCGTTTTCTTGTTGGAGATGTGTTAGGGTTGTTGGTGATATAACTGATGGGGGCGGACAGAAAGATGAGAAGTTATTAGGGTTTGGTTGTGTGAGTTTTATTAGGGCATAAGTGAGATAATTGGCCTTTTATACTCCTTATAATTAGGGTATCCATCTATTTGACGAGATCATACTTATTTTTTGGGGGCAAAGCAAATTAGGCATAAGGGATTTTGAGTGGGGCCAAGTGTTTGTGTTTATGGGCCGTGTATTGGTTGTGTCATCCTGGATTGTTTGGGCCTGTTGGATCGTGGTTATTGTTTGGGGAATGAGCTTGGCCCAAGTGTACACTCATTATCACGAAAGTGTAGAGATTAAGCTTGCACCATAAGAACATTATTATTTAGTCTTGTGATATATAGGCGTGTATGAGATTACTATTGAGTAACATATATACCATAACGGCTAAAATTATCATTTGATGGTTTGTGAGCCTTAGTTGGACATAATGGAGTGTGCACTTAAAATTGACAATCATGGAAATTGATTTAGATTGGATCGGCTATTATCTCATGAAGGTTTTGGATTTGGAAATTATGCTTACTCAGATGAATTGAAGGCTTTAATGAGTTGGATTATATGAGTTGTTCTTTGTGATTTGATAATGATGAGATGATTTATTGAGGAGGTCAATGAATATTAAGATGGGCTTTGTGGACAAATGAAACAATGTTTGGTCATTAAAATTTCAATGAAAATTACATTTGTCTATGGCTAACGTTTGTATTTCATTTGGCTAACAAGTTGAGACTTGATATTGTGATTTGCTGAGATGATGTGATTTGGTTATGAGGACTGGTACTTTGGGGGGATACATTTTCACGGAAAATATTTTGTCATGGCTTGTACTTATGATTAATCAAAGTTGACTACGGGTTTGTTGTTTGGACGGTATTTCTTATTTGATTTTGAAGTGAGGTTTTTCCGGGCGTATTTCGTCTTCTTTCTTTCTACTCTTCCGCGAAGATGACTTGTTTGGGCATTAATAGAGTGTGATAAAGACTTGGCTATTTAATTACGTTTGTGATTCTTTCTCGCTTAACCCACAACGTAACTATCACTTCGGTGTCTCACTCAGTTGAGAATGTCAAGAGGTTTTGTACATTGGGTACACTGTTTCTTCTTCACAAGGATTAGTACAAGTTTAAGTAACAAATCTGGGGAATTTCACTACATGATCAAGTTTGGCATATCAGGTTTACTTCACCATGTTGTCACTGCAATAGCCGACTAAATGCGTGAATGATGTGTTTATCAAAGTGATTATTGGATGGTTGATGAGGTTGATGATGTTGGATAATGAACCGTTGATGAACCGCTGCATGTTCCTCTAAAACATATATTCACTGAAACCAAAGTTGTCATAATATATTCAACCTGACATTGTTCACGGTTTTGTCTTGATTTTGTAAAATCCCACGAAAGAACCTATTTCTCGGTTTAAATCATAGACTTGTAAAATCCCGTGACAATGGAAACATCCTGGTATTAGTAAAGTGCATTTCTGGATCTATCTTATGGTTTATTCTAGGTTTAGTAAAATCCCGCGAAAGAATCTATTTCTCGGTTTAAACAATGGAATTGTAAAATCCCGTAATGATGGAACCATCTTGGAGAAGAGAAAGTGTAATTCTGGATCTTCTTGATCTTTGGTGCTACGGTTTCTGCTTCGAAGAAGGGATAAAAGGGTGTACTTCATAAATTGGGTATGTGTTTGAGCTGTCTTTATGGCAATTTGGTTATTACATGGTTTTACAGGATTACGTGATTTTAACCATGGTCGGGATGAAACCATTATCAAAGTTCACTTTTAAGATCAAAGGAGGCTAGATTTGAGCTTTTAACAAGATGTGACAACGGGGTTAATTCAGTATTATTTATTTGAGGTTGAAGTGAATTATCACGGGCGAGTGTACTTAGTATCTGAAGGTATCGGGGATGGTTGGATGAAGATTCTTCATGATCCTTGTTCGAGCTTATTATCATAAACGAAGACTTGGAAATCTAGTTATTGTTGGGTGTCTTTTACCTTTTCTTTTACCACTTGGGGGAATTGGGCTCATACCACCACAAAATAACTATCACTTTAAGGAGTTACGTTGTAGTGCTTTCGTCACATTCAATTGTGTATTTTCAAGAGGTAATGTACGTCTTATACTTGATGGTTGGTTGGTTGAAGAGTATAGAGTACATAGAGAGTACTTAGAGATGCTAATGGAAATCGGCACCACTCTTTGTTACATGTGTGCAAGTATAAGTCACGAGTTCGGGTTATTCTACTTCAGGGTCAAATTCATCATATTGGGTTTTCTCCATCAGCTGTCACGACAAAGAGCCTACTGAATGATAATGGGGTGATTACATGTTTTGCTAAGAGAGTTGAAAAGAGAGAGATTATGACGTTTGAATACTTCAGTTCAAGCCTCGTACCTCAAAGAAAAGAAATGTGTACGTCTCAGTGCGCATTATCTTCCGAAGAAGAGAAATCTTCTTATGACGTATGAACACAATAGTTCATGCCTCGTACTCTAAAGAAAAGAAATGTGTACGCTTCAATGCGCATTATCTTCTGAAGAAGAGAAATCTTCTTATTATGACCATTCTCATCAACATACTTCATACTTTTTCCATGCACTCGGACATCAAGTGAACCGGACTACCATTGATTGTTTTCTCATTCCACTTGCTCGATTATAATGAAGATGGCGACATCATGTGCTTATTTTGCGGGGAGAGAAGTGTGAATAGAACATTCGGATGGATTTCACTTATTTAGTCAAGAATGGCATCTCCGTATGCAATTCTTGAGGGGAGAAGAAGTGTGAATTTTTTGCATTGTTGATTGACATTTGAGAATATAAATGGTCATACGGCTCTAAACTCATGTAAGAACCGAGCTTCTTCTTATCGGGTCATCTTCACATGGAGTGTTTCTCTTCTAAGAGCCGTTGGTTGACATCTTCACTCGGATTGATGAGTTTATCGACAAAGTGCTTCCGGTTAATGCTTCACATATACATCAACATGATGATTCGAACAATCTCTCTGTTCTTGTTTGATGTGATTGGTAGTTTGGTGTTACCATCTTGTGTGTTCGATTGGGCCCTGATTGCGATTTCCTTGATGAACATCTTTCTGTTCTTGTTTGATTGGGAGGGATTTTTGTTAAGGGGATTTGCAAGATGTAAGTTAATTGGGATGCTTTTTGGTGGTGTGAGTTGAAGATGTTAACTATCTATTCCCCAACTGAACAATCTTGAATAAGGTCGAGTCTACTGATCGTTCTACATTTCTTGCTATATGTTAGAAGACCAAAGACGTTGCATTTAATGATCTAAAGACTTCTTCTTAATCTGGGCATTTATCAAAAGATTGTCGGTTTAGGGGAGAGCACTAATTGGGGGAATGTGATATGTCGAATTTAATCCCCAATTAGACTTGCTCACTTTATTCAGCATGTTGATTCTCACAAAGACTTCAAGCAATCTTCTCAACAAATTTCAAGTATTTGGGCATTCAAAGAGTTGTTGATTCTGAAGTATCAAAACCAGAGAAGGGGAAGGAGACAAGCATCTAAACGCGAGTAAACTTGATGTACTTAATACTTCTAAGTAATTGAAGATATCCCGGGAAGACAAATGTTATTACATGAGAGAAACTCAAGGTTAGACTCATGGCGAGTAAACTTGATGAACTTAATTCTTCTAAGTGATTGAAGATATCCGGGGAAAACAAATGTCATGACCAAGAAGAAACTCAAGGTTTTACTCATCAAGGCGTTTAGTATTCTTATTCCAATTATGTGGGGGAAGCGATGGAAGAGTTAGTTTCTGAAGATAAAAGAGGTACACAAGTGCGTGATGATCTCGATGTTATCATAATCATCGGAGGAGAGAATTGTACATTGGGGGTGCTCATTTGTTTCACTTGAAGGCTTAATCGTGATTGAGATATAATCACTTATTCTGGAGTTGACATCCACAGAGATTGTCATCCGCAGAGATAATCAGTGACTTGGGCTGCTTCTTCAATGTTATCAGTTATTCCTTCCTTGGGTATTGGTATACTTCGGATACTTGAGCTTCATACACGATCATCTAGGAAGAAAAATGTGAACATGGAGAGGTGTTTTCATTCCCCTCATGATGTGTATTTGGGAGAGTTCTTGAGCATTATACAAAGAGACTGACTGCATCAATTCAACTACTTGGGGAAATTGTTCTCTTGACACCTTTTGGAATGGATTGCGTTAGACTTCAGCGGAATGAAATTTGAGAAGACTTATTTAAGCGTGGGATGAAACGTTCTGTCGTTCTTTTATTGATGATATAATCCCGAACGGAGAACCTCGATTATCGTTCTTAAATGGAGCAGCGGGATCAATGATAATGGCATGCTTCTTTGTGCACCTGGCTAAAGCAAGCTTGAAATAGAGCTTCGAATCTGCTCAACATAAGGATTTTCGGTTTGGGGAAGCGCCAAAGTCTCTCTTTCTCAAAGGCTCATGTTCTATCTTCTTGATTCGAGCCTGAAGCTTTGGTGGTGGAAGTTTAAGAGATGATAATTCTATCTTCTACGTCGTCTTGCTCGATATCCTTATCTCGGTACTCGTATCATCATCTTCTTTTACTATATCATCTTCTCTATCCTTGTATATATTTATCAAAAACAAAATACAAAAATAGAAAACCAACAAAAAGAAAATAGAAAAATATAAAACCTTCAAAATCCCATAAAAATCAGAAAATTTCAAAAATACCAAAAATATGTTTTCACATGACATGTCTTCTGGTATCGATAACATCTACGGTCTTAGAAATGTCATTCAATAATGGCACGAGACCATAGATGAAGTTCGAGCAGGAGGTGTAAATATTCTTTTCATAACATGTCTCAAAATGGCTTGCAAGTTACTCGCATCGCAACCCGCGGCTGTAATCTATGGCTGCGCTACGCATTGTAACCCGTGCTTAAACGTGGTTTGCTATTATTTCGAGATAGCAACCCGCTTCTTCAAGGAAGGAAAGTGTTGCGCTAAACCATTTTCAAAATTTCGGCACTTATCCTAAAAACAAAACAAGGAAAGCATGTCGTCAAAAGGACTGTTGTTCCTACACAAATGTTTTTCCGTCTAAAATTCTTCAGAAAAATATTTGTTTTTTTTCAAAAATTGTGGTAAATGAGTTGCTTTCAAAACAATCAGATTCAGAGTTTTTGTAAGATTGAAAACTCAATCAATGACTTCAGCACTTTTAAACTTTTCATAAAATGAGTCATGGATTGAGGGGGATAATGTTTTTCAAATCTACATCATCTAACGGGCTTTCTTAATTATCCTAATATGCTTAATTAAAATTGATGTTAACCTATGTTGAAGGACTAGGTGCCTAGGATATGATTGCTAGGATTAGATGATTAGAGGTTGATGATCACATTATTCCCATATATTTATATGATCTGATTGATATGTTGCATTGACTTTTATTAGTCGATTGTTGTTTGGGTGATGTCGACCACCATATATCTGTATGTGTGTCACTAACATTATGCGTATATTGGTATATAAAAGAATGTTCCCGATCCGGATCCCACAATTGAAGATGATTGGATGGCGAAAGGAAAGGGTAACTATATCTTGGGTTGACAAATGAAGAAACGAAGCTTAATTGGACTTCTATGGAGAGTTGGCATATATTCAACGTAAGAGGTCTCCTGCGCATCGTGAGATGGTTTCTTCTAAGTGATTGAAGAAACGGAGCTTAATTTGACCTAAGTTGGCATTAAAATGCAACGTTTGAAGTCTCACTGCATCGCAGGACGGTTTTCTTCCAAGCCCTACGGCAACAACGAAGCTTCTCAACCACTAACGTATCTTTGTGCAGGATACCATTTTTAAACAATTTTTGAAAAATTTGAATAAATTGTTTTGAAAATGGAAAATATTGTTTTGAAAATTTATTGAGCTAATCTTTGAAAATCACCGGACTTCATTTTATCAAAACTTAAGTCACTCAATCATCGACTCTGTCATGGTTTGAGGGAGAGAGTGATTTTAAATAAAATATTTTCAAACGATATTTCTTCATAAAAGGTCCGTTTGTGCAATAATGAGTGGTGATCTAAAGATTTAATGTTATGTCATGGTATGATTTTTCTTTTGAATCAAGGTCTTTCAAAATAAATTTTTACGTTCTTGTTTGATTGTGAAATTGTTTTATTTTACTTAAAGATCTCTTAAAACTATCATACGTGACACTAACAATCTTTAATGTCTAAATCGGTCCTTATCTATCATCTTTCAAAATTAAACTTTGCCATGTCTTTCCCCAAAATTTTCTAAATGATTTAAATCTTTTGGGATCACAAATCTCAAATGGTTTGAAATTTTTTGATCGGGGGAGAGATAGTGATTTAAATCTCTTATTTGTTTAAATGGAATTGTTTTTAGTCCTTTATAGGCACTCCTGCCTCCATGTGCCAAACGATTTGAAATACACAATGCACATGATGAGGAGGAGGATTTATCCAAAAACATGATGAGTATTTAAACCACATATTCTCCCATGTTTTCTAAACCGTATTAAATCACTTGGGATCCAAAATCTCAAAGGGTTTGATATTTTTGATCGGGGAGAATTTGTGATTTAATAATGAAATTTGATAAAAGGTGATCGTTTTGATTCAAGTGTGCAGTCGCTCTCATATGTGCTAAGCGCTTTCGAATCTCGGCACATATTGAGGGGGAGAAAATAAACTATCGAGGTACGAAAGCCTTTTAAAGTGATTTATAAAGTACCTTGATTGAGTTTTCTAATGGTTTCTTAATGGCTCTTGTGATTGTGGATGTGCCTCAAATATAACTCTTGCCTCTATGTGATAAAATGATTTTAAATATCCTATGCACATATTGAGGGGAGAATTTACCAAAGAAAATCAAATGGCTTTTTCGTATGAAAATTGTGATCAAAGAAAATATTTCAAAGTCCTCTTGCCTCCATGTGCTAAACAATTTCTAAATCATATGCACATGTTAAGGGGGAGGTTTTCTAAATGATCAAAACTTTTAAGGTACAAAATGCTTTGATCTCGTATCACAAGTACCTTGATTGTTTTTCCAAATGATTTTTCAATTGGTTTCAAGGAAGAATGAAATGTACCAAAATACCGACCTTTTACTTTATGCATGGAGTTATAAGGATGGTGAGGTTAGGTATTAGTTCCCACGATCCGCTAGAACCGGAGGGATCTACCCAGGGACAATCCATTATATAGTGTAGAGTCCTTAGGTATGATGAAAAAAGGAGAAAAATGAGAAATGGGAAGAGTGCCGACTGAGACAGAGCTAGTACTAGAATAAACCCAACAAGGTTCTAGTAATGAAGTCTTGGTAAGCACTGAAGAGGTTGAAGAATGAAAAAGAAATGAATGTGAAAAGGGTGAAAAGAAATAGCCCTCCATCAATTCAACCTTAGGGCATAAACCGGGTTCAATTCATATGCTACTGGTGTTTACTAAGGTAACATTGGTATTGAAGACAAGACATCATGGACCCAGTGATGCACCGCACTAAACTTCCCAAGCTACTCAAGTTCCTCTTAAAAGGGCTTGTTTCATTCTCACGGGGAACCGACATAATCTATCGACTTTCTCTTAGAGATTGTTGATATTGAAGAAGGAGACCCTCTCCTAGTCTCCGACATAGGAACCAAATGTGCACTATTGAGTCTAGAGCCAAGAGATCATCCACAATATCTCATTAGGACACTAAATTCTTGAAGACTTGCTGTTTCACACATTGTAGAAAGTAAGAATATATATTAAGATTCCTACGCATTATCCTTGTGGTATTGCCGTAACATCCAAAGTGATATGTAAAAGATTCACAATGAAGATGGAAATCCTTCTAGAGCCAACATCAAACAAGCTCTTGGTGGGTGACATGTGAAATCTTGCAAAAGATCAAGCTTGTGACAACTGGACAGAAACGATGAGGCGATTCACTCTTGAATCAACCTTGGTCCAGGATTGGAATTGACGAATACATTTGGAAAAACCATTCGATGTGCAAACCTTCTTTTCTCTAGCACGTCGAATGTGTATTCATTTTCAAATTCAAAAAGTATCTCTGGTTGAAAAAATGCTTTTGGAAAAACCGTTCGATGTGCGAATCTCTTCTTTTCTCTAGCACGTTGAATGTGTACTCTTTTCAAATACAAAAAGTATTTTTGATTGAAAATTGATATTTCTCATAAAACCTTCGTCGTATTGCAAAACTCTTTCTTCAAGCAATACACGATTGTTTTCAAATCATTTTTCATCAATCAGTGAATCTCAATTCGTTGGTTCACTCACTCCGTGTTGTCTTCTTTGAGGCGTTCCGGTTTGAGAACGGCTAGAACATTACCGCGAAACCTGTCAAGGAGATTCTTCGAAATTCTTCCGATCACAAAAGACTTATGTACTTGATCAACGGGAACCGTGGGCCGTGTACCTCAATTCAACGAAAGTGATCAAAGACACTTTCGTGTGTTTTATTGCTAACTTGTTGTTTGCGGTACATTTGGACGGTTGCGGTGATCGAATTGAGGAGTCATTCAAAGCGCATGCTCACAAAGGCATCCACACTTAATTTGAAGAAATCATAGCTGGTGCATATCTACATAACCGGCTCGATATTTCTATACTATGTTAGCTGCTGCTGCAAATATCTTGAACCAGTAAAGCTTCCGCTACTCTAATGGAAAGATGTCATGATTCAAAAGTGTGAGCATGTCGGTTCGAAAGTCGCAACTTCACATGATGGCAACACAACAAAGGGTGATCCGAGAGATTTGTTGTGGTGATGATCTCAATGGCTTCGAAGATCATCAAATATGTGGATCAGTTAAAGGCCTCCACTAAAAGTACAAAATATGCGGACTATGAAGAATCGCTACAAAAGCACAAAGATTGCGGAACTTGAAGAATTGAAGTCTGAGCTCAGAACAAAGTCAATAATAGAATGCTAGGATTCGAAATGTAAAACATGGGGTGACCTCCTTTAAGGGGAGATTGTTAGGAATTAGAAAATTCCATAGTGAAGAGTCGGTCACCCCAAATATTATCTAGCACAAGTTAGCTCGTAGACTTGTCATTAGTTACGTTATTTAGTAGTTTATTTATTAGTTTGTAGCGTAGTATAGCTTAGTGCAACACCGTGGAGGAAGGACGGGTCTTTACCCACTGTATGCACGATCCACGGTCGCCGTTAGGAGGTCGTGTAAATTGTAACTATAAATACCCCTTCCATCCATGGAAGGGGTGGTGCTTCATTTTCAATCTAACCTTTCCTTTGTGTAAACCTCTAGCAAGAACACTCTCTCTCTCTACTTTCTCTCTCTAAATATGGCAAACATGTATTTTGATCATCCAAGACCACCCGAATCATCAACACAATGAATATTATTTGGATCCTAACACTATTTTTTTTTCATATTATTACTTTTCACACGTCTTTCTTAAAAACAATGTGTTAGTTTCTTTTCGACGGTCTTTTTGTTTCGACAAAAAGGGGAGAAGAGAGTAAAAACTTCAATTCAAACTTTTATGAATTCTAGTTTTTCCTTAAAATAATCTTATGTTTTGTCATCAACAAAAATGGGGAGATGGTTAATACAAATAAGCCGTAAAAACGTTTATTTATATTTTACGATCTTCTAATGTTTTGTCGATAACAAACGTAAAATCATTTTAACGAAATAAATAAAATACGTAAATAGTTTGAGCCAATAGTTTACTAACACACTTACATTTTCATATAAAACACTAAACAATTAATAATGTTTACAACTTATAGAAATGCATATGTATAACAACTAGTGTTTACATAATATGAATATGTACTTATATATACTTAGTATATATTGTAACGGGTAATGTAATGGGTAAAAATATAAGTTACATTGAAGGTAGTTGGCTAAAACCCAAAGTCCATGACCAATACCCATGGAGCTTGATCCATAACCCATGAACCATTGCATGACATCATGCATGAAGTCATGCTGGGTATTATCCATGACCCATGGACCTAAACCATGACCCATGATCCAATGTCTAGATACATTGTATAATTTGGGTACCCATGAACCAAAGTCCATAACCCATGATCCATGACCCATAACCCAAATAGTGAGGAGCGTCCACGGGTCCCTAGGATTACACTAGACGGATCCCTCAAGTAAGGGATCCGTGGGATCCGGGGAACAGTAGAGGTAAAACATACACATTAAATAGGTTGACATAAGTCGATCTAAATAGTTTAAAACGAAGTTTTAATCGGTAAAACTATTCAACCCCCCCATTCTAGTTTTCCACACTAAATGTCGGGTTCTTCACACAAGGTAGAACCAAACCTACGTCGCCTAAACTTTATCCGGTACAAGGCTAGATACCGGGTTCCATTACAATGGAGGAACCAACACCCTACACACCAAGTATTACAACACACTTCGACAACCCATATCGAATACACCTATTAGTACAAGACACCAACACCTTCAACTACACAACACACTAATAGAGGAAGAGAAGAAATATCAAGAGGATTCACTTTAGTGGTCTTGATGGAGACGAAGCTTAGCAACTCATGACCTTGAGCTTGCAAGTCTTTAAGAGGTAGTGATCTCGCCTTTAAGAGGAACCTAGAGAATCACAAAGAGAAAAGCTACATAGAAGATCCTTAGATACAAGGTTAGAGAGTTTAGAACATAGAGAGAAGATATGTCTAAAAATGATGAGCAAAAAAGAATAAATGGCTCATTATTTGTATGCAATTTTGCCTACTGTTCACCCGGATCCCCCGGATCCTTTCACAAAGGGATTCAGCTAGTACAAACCCAGGGATCCAGCATTCTGATGAAAATAGTCCGGGTCTTGGGTCACAAACTGGGTTATGGGTTATGGGTAATGCACCATGGGTCATGGACTTTGGGTCATGGGTACCCAACTAGATACAATGGATATAGACAATAAGTCATGGGTCATGGGTCTAACCCAACATGATGTCATGCATGATGTAAATGCACATGGGTCATGGGCATGGATCATGGTCATGGGTTATGGATCATGGCTTACCCAACACATATATATTACAAGATATATTTATCTAGTATGGATTTTATAAAATATAAGTAACCAAAGTTACTTGTAAGTGTTTTATAAAAATGGTTTTGGTTTTTTATAAACTACTAGCTCCAGGCCCGCCCGTTGGGCGGCTAGCTTAAAAAATTATTAAAGATAAAATAAGTAACATAGTTTTCCATGTGATTATCCAATAAGGTACATTTTTATAAAATGCTCAAACATCAAGTGCTAAAAACTAAGGTCCTACACGATAAAACTGTGAAATTTATAAATCATAGTTCAAATATACGTAAAAGGTTTTATGTTGTATGTTAAAAGTATCGATATAAGACCTAACTAAGATTAAATACTTATTATAGGATCACTACAGTTCTAATATTTGCATCCATCCTTAGACCATAGACCTTACCAGATCCTCTCGCATAACATATGCACATATGTAGTTGTTTTCCCTTTACATAGAATTGTCATCAAATATGCTCTTTAATGGATACATCTAATAGATACATGAAGTATAAAAACCATGCATTAATTAGAACTCGATAACTAACTTGCAACAATATGGATCCCTTAATGCAAATTTTACATAGAATGATTATTTGGGGTCAAATATTTACTCCAAAACATCGAGATCTCTAATGTTGTTGAGATTGATTTGTTGATGCTACTGCTTGTTTATTGCAAAAATTAATTGTGGTTGTGGTGTCATGCGAGTACACCCACTACCCAGTAGCGTACACTATGCCTACCTACGTAGAGTTATCATAGGTTACTTGAGTACTATGGGTCAATCACCTCAATCACCCTTGCAATTAACGAAAAGGAAATTTAGTGTCCGATAACTTAATAAAACGTACCAAATAAGATATATATACGTCAGAAAATAACAAAGGATCAATTTTAAAAGCACCATCACTTAATATTAGATTGTCAATTTCAATCATGTATCTAATCTAAACCATCATCACTATCACGTACTATACCACCTAAAAGGTAAATCAAAATTCAAATATCAACACATAAGAGACGTATGCTATAATTGTTTGTAAAAACCCTAAGAAAAACTATGTTTGTAAAAAATGAACAAATATATAGCTTGGAACTGAAATCAACATAACATTTTCATTTCAACTTTCATGAAATATCTAAAAAAGAAAGGGAAACTCTACTCGTAATTCAGAACCTGCTATTCATGAGGCTTACGAATTTTCTTGAATCTGCATTCTAATTCCAGCATGACTCGACGGTCCCAGTTTGACCAAGTAACCACAACAACATTGACATTTTTATCCCCTTCTTTTCGAGCCGTTTGTCATGCCGAAGGAGAGCTTCACTAAGAGTAACTCTTCTGTCTACCTATAACACACAAATAAACATACATCTTGAAATTAACCTCCCCTCATAGTTTGCCCATAATACATACAGATTATAAAGCAAGCAAGACATGTGCTTGCTTCCTAATTTGGTAGCAGACCATACCCTTGACCCCAAACTGAATTCAAATGTAAGACTATTGATCTCTAGCTAATGTTTCGTTTGGTTCTGTTAAGTTTCTAAACGGGATTTGGTTGATCCACTGGAACCAAATGTTCAGAATTATTTACCTGGTTCTATTGTTTCATAGTTCGTCTTCCTTTCATTAGCTACCCTAGACGAAGTAGAAAATGTACATTTGCTATGCCTCTTAAAAACTTTTCGTTCCTGCTATAACTGATCCAAACGCTCCTTATTGGTGCAATAGCCTTATCCAAACAGACTTAACTTAGTCAGTGACCTGATATGTACACTGGGAGTCCACTTTAAATACTCCTCGTTTCTTTTACAACCTGCTCTGAGCATACCTTATTTTTGCAGCACCAAATTTGATTCAAAGAATACTTTGAGTAACATATCTTATATTACAGGTTAATCGTAGTACATTAAACACATCTTACTGTAGGATTGTCAATACATCACACTGAGGGGACTCTTTTACTGGGACAAAGAGAGTAATGGTGGTAATGGCAGTAGCTATTATAACCATAATTATAAAAAATAAAAATAAATAAATAAAAAAGGAGAAAAGAAGGAAAAAATCACGATTTCTAATATTTAGGTTGTCAAAAAACATCCATGGCCCACTTACTTATGAGTGGGTCAATTTGGGTTGTGATTTATTTCAGACATGCTACGTGAGTCTTATAAGAGAATTAATCTAGAAGAGGAACGGGTTAACGATCAAATGGGTCAAACGGTTCCGAAAGTCTATTTTTTATGCAGGCAATAAATAAAACTTCATGAATCAATCTTATTCCACTTCTATCATATATAACATCAACATATAAAACAAAAGGTCATGCGATCACAAACTCTAAATGCACATCTGTTAATTGAATACATATTATAACCATTTTGTAGTAAGCACGATTCAAATTTAAATGGTTGAATGCTTAGATAACCATTTTGTTACTACTTTAATACATCCTATAGCCAGTTCACTCCTAGTGGTATTTCAAAATGTGCTTACCCAAAGGTGAGCATCATCCTTTTCCGACCCAACTATAATGCCCTAAATGGACTGCATTCAAAGTTTTGTCATCATGGAAGCACATGTATGTAAATTCATAAATAAGTTTTTTACCTTTATAGCGTTGATGATGGTTATGAATAGTACAAATATCTAGTTCTCACTTGCATGCCTTGGCAAAATGCATTACAACTTTAAAAGCCACTCTTCATTAGCTGATGGCTAGATACCAAACATAACTCGCATCTAATCCTTCATTCTCAGCACAAAACCCAGAAATGATCACATGTTAAAATCCATTTCAGCATGATACAACAGTGGATGCACTTGCATTTATAGTACTGTTCTACATCAAAATGAGATCAAGTTTGACATTTTGACTCAAACGATTAGATCTCAAAATAGCTTACTTGTGGTAAAGATCTCAAAATAAAGTCTACATAAATAGCTTAAGAGCATATATTTGACCTTGGAAGTCAAAGGAAACATTTCTTACAAAATTGAATCACTTACCAGGAAAAAAATTTACTAACTCCCATTTTACACGTTTTGAGCAAAACTTCATATCATCGTTTATGCCTTGAATCTGTGGCAAATCTTACTTAACATGCAGTAAACATTTCAGGAAGTGAAACATATCAACGGTTGGGGAACAAAAATAATCAGTTAATAGTGTTAATTGTAGGGGTGAGCAATCCCGACCGACACCCGACTCCCGTCCCGATCCCGACACATGACACCCTTCCCGATACCGATCCGACTGTAATCGGGTTGGTAGTCGGTTTGCGTTTTCCTGGTAATTGGGATTCGGGACGGGTCGGGAGTCGGGACGGTCCCCAGAAAACGCAGCCAAAATCAAGATTCGGGACGATTCGGGACCATTATCGGGATTCGGGACAAGTCGGGACCATTATCGGGTCGGGAGTCGATTTGGGTTTTTCCTATTGTCGGTAACGGGATTAGTCAGGACGGGTCGGGATTCGTCCCGATGCTCACCCCTAGTTAATTGATACTCACTTTTCTGCGTCTAAAGCGCCCTTTTACATTATCAGCTCATCACATATTGCAAGGAAACACGTTTTTCTCCCCCCCCCCTCTGAAATTATTGATTTACCCTACAGCTTTTAATTGCTTATGCTATATGCCATCTTGTTTCATCTCTTGTAGCTGAGAGACAATATTGACCGCTCTTAAATGGGTCATGAGAAGACAAACAACCTTAGTAGTCGTTTCTTTACTTTATTTTAATGACAATATTCACAGCTCCAATGGCAATTGCGTCATGTTTATGATAGTGCGGATGCCCGAATATATGGTCTGAGGGTAATTTATCTTAAATTTCATCAGAAAAATAAAACTTCAGTTATTTAACATGATTGAACTCGTATATGTTATTATATCATCTTTAACAAATCCATTTACACATGTCAACTACAAAATATTCATTTAAACAAAAGGAGATTGTAACAAAGAATATATCAAATGACCTTTACCTCTCATCGTAAAGCTGATTAATGGAACTACAATGATATTTCCTCAAAGGAGTAAGGTTGCTTCTATCAAGAAATTGAAAATCCTACAGTAGTTGTTATACATGTTAACTTCAATGCTCGATACTTCAACCTTGCCTGGACAACTGCAACGCTCCAAGTTCTTATAATACCATGACTCCAACAACTATAGTCCAGTGACAAATATGAGTTAATGAAGATCAGTTATCAATTTATCCATTTTGCTTGGAAAATTATTCTATTACAGAGCATATTGTTATAAGTTGTAACTCGTCTTTTTGGTCAAAATAGGTTTAGGTCAAAATGGGTAATTCTTACGCAGGTCTAACTTGGTTGGACCATCTAGATTTTTTTCTAAATTTTAAAAATTTATATTAATTGATCCTCTATGATTAAACAAACTACTCATTAAACCATTAGATAATAATATATATTTTTCCAATAAAAAAGACATGATGCTACAACTTTATAATTACACTTCATTTTTGTTTCAACTTTCAACCCATTATCAAAAAAAGTAAAACCAAATTCTGAATTTTCATATAAATGTTGAAATTACAACCAACAGCCATGCTAAGACTACCATGCTACTGTTGTGCACCAAGGCGCCATAACAACATCAACCACCCAAGGGCTAAACCGGTCAAAGATTTTAGAACCCTTTGAGACACATTACAAAAGAAAGAATGAGATCAAGCCATTTATGTGCAGGAAATTTGGTAAGGCCTTTGCAGTTAGAGGATAACTTCTACACAACTTATAGTAAGTTGTAAACCTGTGACTTATGACCTCAACTTATGGCACTTACGACAACAGGTATGAACACACAACTTATTATTAAGGGCTATCAGTTTACACAAGATGTATTTGTATAAAATACTTGTGAATGCAAAATATAAAATGAGGTTCGAAATATAATGGTTAACCTATTAAAATAGTTAGTGACTCTAAAAGTATTTTAAACATTCTAAATGATTTGTTAATGGGTTTGATCATAATGCCACATAACAAACATGTACGAACATGTGATGTAACATATGAGGACTTGACACATAGAGAGGTGTTGAATGTATGTTGGGACAAAATGTGATTACGAGTAACTTGTACATTTTACGTTATATATTACAAGTTACATGTTTGTCATCAATTAAAACAAACGAGACTGTATAGATTAAATATCGTAATATTTGCACTAACACACCAAAAAATCACCGCCCTTTGGTCCGTCTTCTACATGTTGCTCTGTGTTGATCCGTCGATCCGTTGTTCCGCCCTTTGGTCCCGTTGATCCGTTGATCTAAAGTCGCTCCTTTTGTTCTACTGCCGATATGTTGCTCCATCTTCTACCTGTTGCACTGTCGTTGATCCGTCGATCTGTCAACATGATGGTGATGGTTGAACTGAGCTGGTGATGGTTGAACTAAGCAGTGAGATCTGTTTATTTAAAAAATATATTTAATAGATACATTGTTTTTGTTGTGTAATGGGATTTGTTATGAGAAAAGTGTAAATCCCATGAGATTTTGTTTTGTTGTGTAATGTTATGAGAAAAGTGTAAATCCCTTGGGATTCATCAAATAGCCACATGTTATTCAGCATGAATCCCCTGTGATTCAACATGAATCCCTCGTGATTCATTACGAATCCCATGGGATTGACTAATGCATCACTTGGGATTCATGTTGAATCACATGTGATTCATTATGAATCTCATGGGGTTCAAGATGAAATTTAATTCTTTAATTCTTGTGTTTTGCATGTGATTCTAGATTAATCACTTGGGATTCATTATGAATCCCATAGGATTCATGATGAATCACATGTGATTCATAATGAATCCCAAGTGATTCATCTAGAATCACATGTGATTATGTATAAATCACAAAGGATTCGTCAAAGAATCACATGAGATTATGTATGAATCACTTTACAACAGAAAAAGTAAAATACTTACAAGAACTTCACATGCTTTTTTTTAAAAGAACTTCAATTGATCTCTTCAACTTCAGTATAAGTTAAAAAGTAGTATGTTGTTAGATGATGAGTGTTGTGTAGAATGTTGTAACACAGTGATTTTCTACTTCTAGATTATATAGAATCCCATGTGATTCATATAGAATTCCATGGGATTTTTTGATGAATCATTTGTAATTCATCCCTAATCGCATGTGATTTATACAGATTACCGTTTGATCAAACAGGTTGTTAGTCTTGTAAAAAATTGTTGTAACTATGAAATTACATTCCATTGATCTCCTCAACTTAAGTATAAGTTAAAAAGTAGTATGTTGTAACATAGTGATTTTCTACTTCCATTTTATATAGAATCCCATGTGATTCATACAGAATCTCATGTGATTCATATAGAATCCCATGTGATTCACAAACATACTAGACAAGTATCTTTTATGTGATTCATACAGAATCCCATGGGATTCTTTGAAGAATCACTTATAATTCATCCCTAATCGCATGTAATTCATACAGACTACACATGTGATCAAACAGAATATAAGCAACCAACGTGATATATTTAAAGTAAACAAGATATATTCAAAGTGAAGAAGAATTTTTCTTATAACACTACACAACTAAAACTGAATCTCAAGTGATTAATCCTTAATCCCATGTGATTCTCTCTGATCCTTTGTGATTCATATAAAATCCCATGAGATCCATAAAGATACTTGACGAGTATCTTTTATGTGATTCATACAGAATTCCATGGGATTTCACATGGAATCCCTTGGGATTTCATATTGAATCCCATGGGATTTTATTGATCAAGTTAATGGTATTATGTTTTTTTTATGTAGATGCCGATGAATTTGAAGATACTATGATCCTTAATCCCTTTTGATTCTCTCTGATCCCTTGTGATTCATATAGAATCCCATGTGATCCATAAAGATACTTGACGAGTATCTTTTATGTGATTTATACAAAATCCCATGGGATTTCACATGGAATTCCATGGAATTTCATATGGAATCCCAGGGGATTTTATTGGTCAAGTTATTGTTATCATGTCTTTGATGAATCACTATTATTTCATCGCTAATCCCATGTGATTCATATAACATGTGAATCTCAACAAACAATAAAACACAACATAACATTACACAACTAAAAACTCATTTCCTCTTTCTAGATCAAAACAATATAACATGTGAATCTCAACAAATCACCAACAACAACCATAACATCTTTATTATTTACAATAAAAAAAATTCTGAATCTCAACGAACCACAAAACTCTCCAAGTCAACAACGTCGAAGACGATGACGTCACATCTCAAAAACAACAACAAATCGCTACAGGGCGCCGCTTCCTTCCTCGCTCCTCCGCCGGAGCAATCGTACATATTCTGACGACGGACGAAGAACTCACACTAATAACCAATATCAGCCTGATCCACCCCTCCGCCACCCCTGCCCCACATATGGAGGATCGACGAACTCACCGCCACATATGCCGTCAACCCCCGCCCGCACCTCCATTCCGATCAATTTCACTCCATTCCAAAACCCCCAATTCCCAAACCCTAATTTCTGTGATTAAATGCGATTGGTTAGAAATAGAGAGAAAGAGATAGAGAAAGAGAGAGAGAAAAGTGTGTGTGTGTGTAAAATGATAAGCTGAGAGTGAGTGGGTGAGATGTTAGGCAGAAATTGTAAAATTACAAAATAGCCCTTGTATTGATTCATATTAAATGTTGATGTTTAATCAGGACCGTAGTATGAAAGATATATCAATAATTGAGATAGAGTGATTTGTTCTTTAGATATTTTTTATTTCGTACTGAACTTTTTGTCATGAACAATATTGATTAAACCAATCATCATTTAGATAATTGAGCGTGCACATGAATAATAAAGCTAGCATTTAAAAATAAGAAAAAATAATAAATAATAAAAATACATAAATAAATTAATTTGTCGACAACACGGAATCAAAGAATGACGAACCAAAACATTTTCCTTGAAAATACCCTAAGTTTGGTTGGGGCAATTTGGGGGATATTAGAAGCATTTGCATTTTAATTCCCTTCAAATGTCATGTTTGGTAACTCAAATGGGGAAATTGAAGCAATTGAATTGCCAAAATGGGGAGAATCAGAATGCCTAAAAAAAGTGAGGAATTTTAATTTGCTTGAAAAAATTTATAAACTTTTTCTTATTGTTTTTTATAAACTTTTAAATAGAATATTTATAATTTTTTATAAACTTTTTATAAATTTTTTTATAAACTATTTTATAGATTTTTTTTAAACTTTTATTATAAATTTTTATAAACTTTTTTATAAATTTTTATAAATTTCTTATAGATTTTTAAACTTTTATAAACTCTTTTATAAACTTTTATAAATTTTTATAAACTTTCATAAACTTTTTAAATTTTTATAAATTTCTTAGAAATTTTTTATAAACTTTTTTTATAAACTTTTATAAATTTTTATAAACTTTTTTATAATTTTTATAAATTTCTTATAAACTTTTATAAACTTTTTTTTATAAAATTTTTATAAACTTTTTTCATAAATTATTTATAAACTTTTTTTATAAATTTTTATAATTTATAAATTTTTTCTAATATAATTTTTTATAAACTTTTAAATAGAATATTTATGAAATTTATATTAAAAAATAAAAAAATAAAATTATAAATTTATGTGAACCAAACATGCGAAGGTATTTTAAATTCCGTAATAAATTCTCAAGAATTTAAATTTTCTAGAATTTAAAATTTCGAAATTTCAAATTACCCCAACCAAACGCCCCCTAAGTTGACTAAAACCAAACAGTAAAACTATTATCATATTCGAATCCAATGACGGTTCTAGAACATTCTAGAACTCCACAACACATTCACAAAAACCTTATTTATACCATCCTCCATACCACACATTCTCATTCAAACACTATTTATCCCTTCATTCACAAAAACAAACAAAAAGCGATCGTTAACAAATAATAATGGCTGGTAAAGGAGAAGGACCTGCTATTGGAATAGATCTAGGTACAACATATTCATGTGTTGGTGTTTGGCAAAACGACCGTGTCGAGATCATTGCTAATGATCAAGGGAATAGAACGACGCCGTCTTATGTCGCGTTTACTGATTCCGAGAGGCTCATTGGTGATGCTGCTAAGAACCAGGTCGCCATGAACCCCACCAACACTGTTTTTGGTAAGATTTTCTTATTCTTTTTATTGGTTTTGATAGATCTAAGTTATTTTATTGATGTATAACTAGATGATATGTTTGTTTTTGATTTATTGTTTTTTATTTGTTTACTAGCGGTTTTATACTGTATATCTTGGTAACTATGTAATTTTAGATATCTTAAGTAATTTTAATAACTGTCCACATGCCCTTTTGGAATTACTTTATTTGCATAGCTGAGTCATAAGGTTTTGCTATAGGTTTCATATTATTGTTTGGCTTGTATTCGTGAGAAATTTTTATGAGGTTGCACACAAGTACTATATACAAAGTGGAACATTAATCTGTGTTTTAAGTACTAAACCTTTAAGCTGTGCCTTAATAATTTTTTGTGTGTGACACCTAGTCTGAGCTTTAAATCATTTTTTGTATCTTGCATAGCTCAAAAACATAATCTATAAAAGTTTTGCTTGATCTGAGTACTTCTTTACGGTCTTTTTTAAGGTTGCTATGTCTAGATTATATGATTTGTTTATGCTAGTATAAGTTATCTAAGCGTTTAGTAGCTCTGTTTTACAATTTTCTAAAGTCTATTTTCTTAGTTTTAAGTCTTAGTTTTTTCCTATGGTGTTTGATTTGTTTTAGTTTGTTGATGTTCTATGCTTTTTAGATTTTCATGAGGCTGCGGACTATTATTTAGTTTTAAAGAAAAATATTGTTTTGGGTTAATGAAACCATAAATCAGTAGGCTTTACTATGTTAAATTGAATGTATATTGTGGAACTCGTTTTTTGTGTTCTGTATGTATGCTTTGAAATTGTATTGGTTTTTCTTGTATTAGTTATAGCTTGTCTTTGGTATTAAGATATTATTGTTTGTTTTGATTTTATGTTGTTTTTTTTTTCTTTAGTTTTGTAGTTTGCTTGATATTTGATTATAAGCTTATGCATACTTCATTATTTTGAAACAGATGCCAAACGGCTTATTGGTAGGAGATTTAGTGACGCATCTGTACAAAGTGACATCAAGTTATGGCCTTTCAAGGTTAATTCTGGTCCAGCTGAGAAACCAATGATTGCTGTCAACTACAAAGGCGAAGAGAAGCAATTCTCTGCAGAGGAAATCTCTTCAATGGTTCTAATCAAAATGAAGGAAATTGCCGAAGCTTTCCTTGGGACAACAGTAAAAAATGCTGTGGTCACTGTCCCTGCTTATTTCAATGACTCACAAAGGCAGGCCACCAAGGATGCTGGTGTGATCTCTGGTCTAAATGTGATGCGTATCATCAACGAACCAACTGCTGCTGCGATTGCTTATGGTCTTGACAAAAAAGCAAGCAGCGTTGGTGAGAAGAACGTGCTGATCTTTGATCTTGGTGGCGGTACTTTTGATGTGTCTCTGTTGACAATTGAAGAGGGTATTTTTGAGGTTAAATCCACAGCTGGTGACACTCACCTTGGTGGTGAGGATTTTGATAACAGAATGGTGAACCACTTTGTGCAAGAGTTTAAGAGAAAGAATAAGAAGGATATTACAGGGAACCCAAGAGCTCTTAGGAGGTTAAGGACATCCTGTGAAAGAGCCAAGAGAACTTTATCATCCACTGCTCAGACCACTATTGAGATTGATTCTTTATGCGAGGGTGTTGATTTCTATTCCACCATTACTCGTGCTAGATTTGAAGAACTGAACATGGATCTATTCAGGAAGTGTATGGAGCCTGTTGAGAAATGTTTGAGAGATGCTAAGATGGACAAAAGTACAGTCCATGAAATTGTTCTAGTCGGTGGATCAACCAGGATTCCAAAGGTGCAACAACTACTACAGGATTTCTTTAACGGCAAAGAGCTCTGTAAGAGCATTAATCCCGATGAAGCAGTTGCATACGGTGCAGCAGTTCAAGCTGCAATCTTGAGCGGCGAGGGAAACGAGAAGGTTCAAGATTTACTTCTTTTGGATGTCACTCCTCTGTCAACTGGATTAGAGACTGCTGGAGGTGTCATGACTGTTTTGATTCCACGAAACACAACCATTCCAACAAAGAAAGAGCAAGTATTCTCAACATATTCAGACAACCAACCGGGTGTCTTGATTCAGGTTTATGAAGGTGAGAGAACAAGGACAAGAGATAACAATTTGCTTGGAAAATTTGAGCTTTCTGGCATTCCTCCTGCCCCAAGAGGCGTCCCACAAATCACAGTCTGCTTTGACATTGATGCCAATGGCATTCTTAATGTCTCGGCTGAAGACAAGACCACTGGGCAGAAGAACAAGATCACCATCACCAATGACAAGGGAAGGCTTTCAAAGGATGAAATTGAGAAGATGGTTCAAGAGGCAGAGAAGTACAAGGCAGAGGATGAAGAGCATAAGAAGAAGGTCGAGTCTAAGAATGCATTGGAGAATTATGCATACAACATGAGAAACACGATCAAGGATGAGAAGATTGGGGAGAAACTTAGCTCAGACGACAAGAAGAAGATTGAGGATGCGATTGATGAAGCGATCACTTGGTTGGATAACAACCAGCTTGCGGAGGCTGATGAGTTTGATGACAAGGTCAAAGAGCTTGAGAGTGTTTGTAACCCGATCATTGCGAAAATGTATCAAGGTGGAGCTGGGGATGCTGCTGGTGCGTCAATGGGTGATGATGTTCCCGCTGGTGCGAACGGTGCTGGCCCTAAGATTGAGGAGGTCGATTAAGTTTTTTTTATTAAACATGTTACTTTGGTTATGCTTTTAAGACACAATTATGTTAAGGCTTTGGTATCTGATGTACACAATTCTCTTATTTAATTCAATCACAAGTGGAGTATTCTTATTGGGCTTTTTTTTTTTTTTTTTTTTTCTGCAAAGTAGAACCACTTTTGCATCTGCAACTGTGCTTTGCTGCAAGTGTTTTTGGGTTTTCATGATAGCGCGTCTTTTCTGTAGCCGCAGACAAACTATAGTGATGAGGTGAATACCATTGATTGTGCAAGTTCTTTATTATGCGCATGCAGGGTGAGATTATTTAGCAAACTATGTGTTAGGCCTTGAAACAGCAAAACAAATTGCAAATTTAGTTGAATAATGTGTTGGGTGTTTCAACATAGAAAAGCAAGAAATTGGTGGAAATTTTAAAAAGTAAATTACCTAAATAATCCTTTTATATAGTGGTTTTACCAAACTAAACATTTTTCCTATATTTTACAAAAATGAACACAATATGTCACAATCATAGCATTACACGCCCAAAATAAAACGCCCCAATTAACTTTGTAGCCATTCGCAAGATTAGATTTATCTCACTTGGTTATCAAAATTATTTACATATCTATCTTCCATTAACTAAGTACTACAGAGCAGTTGTTTTCAAAGAGACAATTAGTTTATTGTTTTCCTCCATAAATAGCTCGAATATTTATGTTGCTTGACAGTTGAAACACATTCAATTACATCTATTTGCATGAATATTTCAGGCCTGCGATCTCCTTTTGACCAATATATTTAACTTAATAAAACTTGTATATACTACAACTCGAAACAACTTCAATATATTTAACTTGATAAAATTTTTATACTCGCCTACAACTCGCCCAAGCAACTCCCAACCCTCAGCCCCTCGCCTAGAACACGCCCAAGCTTCGCCCATCTTTCTACCACCTCGCCCAGGGCCACGCCCAGGCTGCCACACCCAGCTCCACACGCCCAGGCCACGCGCAGCCACTCTCGCTCTCTGCAGGCACGCCCGAACCGCCTCACTTCTTACTAGTTTGTATCACGCCCAAACTCACGCCCAGAAAATTGGTTATACACGTGTACGGTTTAAAACATATTGCGGTAGAAATCTAACGTATGATATTGAAAAGTTCATTTTAGAAAAATATATAGGCGAGGTTTATATGTGTAAAATAGTAGCAGAAAGTGTCCGTTTAATAAATTTTCTCAATTTTAAAGCTCGCCGGTATTTTTTGATATACGTAATAATAACGGCATAACCTGTTCCTACCAATCAAAAAAAAAAAAAAATGCAACCAAAACTCAGTATTACAATTTACAAAGGGGATAGCTTGGTTACAATTTTTGTAGCCAATTAGCTACAATCATTCATTAAAAATACACTAGCAATGATTCTGAACCCACAGAAAAAAAATCAGGACCCACAAAAGTAATCAGGGACCCACATTTTCAATGCAAAATTATAGCCAATTAGCTACAATTAATTGTAGCTAATATATTCCCATTTACAAAACCTCTACCTTTATAATTTTATTCCCCTTTTTGTTGTCTTTACTAGTTACATATGGCTAGTCAGTAACTACAAATGTTGATTGGTCCCTAGTCGAACTTGTTCGATACCATGTTATATATTTGGTTTTCTTATATATCCATTGTAAATAATAGTATCTGTTTAACGTGTATTGACGTTGAAAAACCTCAGCTTGATTGATCAAACAAGCACGGGATGCGGACTTTCTCGTGCAGTCATGTAGTTCATACTTTCTCTATTAGCAAGTGACAACAGAAGTAACATATACAGAAACTTTTAGTCAAGGAAACTGGATTTTTCTGTATATATATGAAGCGCCAACTTGTGACAAAATGAAACTGATCTAGTTCTAATAGTCGTTTAAACACGATGAACAGGTAACTAGAATGTGCTTAACATGAACAACGAACAGGTAACTAGAACGTGCTTAACATGTAGGCAAGTTGTGAAAACATAAGTTTGTATTTACCCTAATCAAAAGAATAAGCAAAGTAAACACAAATAATAATCCCAAAAAGTATGCTAACAACCCTATCTCATCTATCTGGACCATTATTCACCAAACACAAAAACTCAATCTAAAGCTCATCATGATCCTCATCATCTTCTGTAGATTCCGAACCACCACCTGGGGCCTCACCAGACCTCTGATAAACAGCCGTTATGATCGGGTTACAAACAGCTTCCACTTCTTTTAGCTTCTCATCATACTCCTCTTTCTCAGCTGATTGGTTGTCATCCATCCATTCAATTGCCTCCTTCGTTGCGGTTTCGATCTTTTCTTTCTCATCTTCTTCGAGTTTGTCAGCCAACTTGTCTTTGTCGTTGATTTGGCTCTTCATGTTGTAGATGTAAGTTTCAAGGGCGTTCCGGGCCTCTATCTTTTCTTTTGCTTTCTTGTCTGCTTCAGCGTATTCTTCTGCCTCTTTAACCATAAGGTCAATTTCGTCTTGGCTCAATCGACCCTTTTCATTAGTGATTGTAATCTTTTCTGATTTGCCAGAAGCCTTGTCTTCTGCCTTCACATTCAAGATACCATTGACATCTACTTCAAACGTGACTTCAATTTGCGGGGTTCCCCTGAATTAACAATAACAATAAATATGTTTTAGCACCTACGAATGAATAAATGAGATTTGCACAACATCCAATGAAAAGATGACTGTCAGTTATTTATATAGAAAATCTTGAGTCATTTACGATAACCAGTCGAGTTGGGTTACAATTCTATATCAGGTCGAATAGTTAAAATGTGATAATTAACCCCAAAAAGGAAAAAAGATGAAACGGGTTGAACCGGAGTTAATAGCTATTAAAAAGTACATTCACATGCCTAATCTTCTTATACCGATTTGTTAAATAAACTTACATTATTACTATGATAATATTGTTTTTTCTTAACATAGCAATCACTTATGAAATTCAAAAGAGAAGATCAGAAACCATTTGCAACCCATTTGACCCGTTAAAATTAATAGGTGACAAACCTTGGAGCTGGAGGAATTCCAGAGAGATCAAATGTTCCAAGAAGTCTACAATCCTTTGTGAGACTTCTTTCACCTTCATAAACCTGTACAATAATTCAAGGTTCAATGAGCTCTAGTTCAGGATAAAATACTCAAATCCCATGCTGTAAGTTTGAAAGAAAAAAAGTACCTTGATAGAGACAACAGTCTGCTGATCCTGGTAGGTGGAGAATACTTGAGATTTCTTGGTTGGGATCACAGTTTGCCTTGGGATCAATTTGGTCATCACTCCTCCAACGGTTTCAATACCGAGGGTAAGTGGAGCCACGTCTATAAGAAGGACATCTACAAGTGAGAACATCAGTAGCATTAGCATTAGCATTACTTTATTCAATTAGTGAAAATATGAATCGAAATAGATAAGAAAATAAATTACGTTTAGTGTCATTGCCGCCCTCTCCGCTTAAAATGGCTCCTTGAACTGCAGCACCATACGCAACAGCCTCATCAGGGTTCACACCCTTGTTTGGTTCCTTTCCGTCAAAGTAATCCCTGAGAAGTTGTTGAACCTTTGGAATCCTGGTACTTCCACCAACAAGAACAATTTCATCGATTTGGCTCTTCTTTAAGTTTGCATCCTCCATGGCCTTCTTCACAGGTCCCATGGTCTTTTTGAACAAGTCGCTGTTTAACTCCTCAAACCGAGCACGAGTCAATGGTTCAGAGAAATCCACACCATCAAAGAGTGACTCAATCTCAACACGAACTTGATGCTGGTTACTCAAGGCTCTCTTGGCAACCTCAGCTTCCCTTCTTAGCTTTCCAAGAGCTCGGTTGTCCTTGCTGATGTCTTTTCCATACTTCTTCTTGATCAATTTGATGAAGTATTCCATGATCCTTTGGTCAAAGTCTTCACCTCCAAGATGGGTGTCTCCATTTGTGGCAAGAACCTCAAAAACACCATTATCGATTGTCAAGATACTGACATCAAATGTTCCACCACCAAGATCAAAAACAAGGATGTTCTTTTCACCGTCTGTCTTGTCTAAGCCATACGCGATAGCAGCAGCCGTTGGTTCATTAATGATTCTGACAACATTCAAACCAGCGATCACACCAGCATCCTTTGTAGCCTGTCTTTGGGCATCATTAAAGTATGCTGCATAAAGAATCGTAAAACAAACAATCAACAAACATGGCTTAGTGGTGCAATACTAAATACTCTTCAGATATATGTAATTAACTTACCAGGAACTGTGACAACAGCATCCTTAATTTTTTGTCCAAGATATGCTTCGGCTGTCTCTTTCATTTTGGTTAAAGTCATAGCGCTAATCTCTTCAGGACTGAAGACCTTATTTTCACCATCTTTTTGGACTTGGATATATGGCTTCCCGTCTCTGTTCACAATCTTATACGGAACAAGCTTTGAATCCCTTTGGACTTCTTTATCCTCAAACCTGTCATACAACGATAAAACATTTAAGAATGTAAAACAGCACAAATCTAGTATCTACACACAAACATATTGAAAGGTTCATACTTTCGTCCAATAAGCCTCTTAACATCAAAGATTGTCCTTTCGGCATTTACAGCCGCCTGATTCTTTGCACCGTCACCAATCAGCCTCTCGGAGTCTGTGAAAGCCACCCATGATGGAGTGATACGGTTTCCTTGGTCGTTTGCTATAATTTGAACATGACCATCCTTGTAAACACCAACACAAGAATAGGTAGTCCCAAGATCAATCCCAATAACAGTACCCAACTTCTTCTCTTCTTCTTTTGCAATTATTGAAATTGCAGATAGGCAACCTGTAACACATTACGGATTAGTACTAAAATAATCCTCGTTATAACTTTTCACCACAAGTCAATCACGAAACAAAAACTAATACAACAAGCAAATTGCACCCTAAAAAAGATATAGAATGATATATTTAATTCAATCTTTAAACTAATTATGGCGAAAGTTAGCATGACAGCATATCTACACTAATATGACTACATTAAATGAGACAATTTTATCAGTATCAATTGCTAATCTCCGTGATCAATATATAACGACCAGTCTGTTAAAATAACTTTCATAACAGCGATTTTTATTGAGGGGTTGATAAATTTGGTTGTAAAAGGATGTCAGTATATCTATCATGTGATTGTGCCGAAAATTGATCACTCTCATAATTCCAACTTATCAATGTATAAGTATGCAACGAATCAACCGAATATAAAATAACAGATCAAAATTCAAACCTAACTTAACGCTAATCTCCATATCAAAATTCAACTGCCACTTACGCATTAAACAACAGTGTTAATCCAAAGTATCCATAATGAACTTTAGCTCTCAATTAAAATAGCTGTCTCAACGATTTCTTTCTTAGCACATAACAGACTTTTTAGTGTTGATCTCAAACAAGACGTAACGAGATTGATCAACAAACTTAATTACTTATTCATTAATTTACTCATGCTCGAATTCAAACAAAATTTAAGCCTAATCTCATATCAAAATCTAACTCTCAATTGCACACTGAACTAAAACACAAATTACCAGCCTTAGAATCTAATCTTATCAAAATCTAACTCTCAGTAGTAACTTTTTTCTTAACGATCATATATACAATGGTTTTTTTTTTACCTGTAACACTTAACACATAATCAACGTAAACAAACTCTTATTTTAAATATATATAATCAAATTCAACTTATACTAAAGCAACAAACTTACACAAAACAAAAACATGCAGCTATACTATTTTCATTCATACGTACAAAACTATATTCAAAACAAAAACATATAACATAATCAAATCGAAGTTGTTATAAAAAATATACCTATAAAAACGATCGCTAATAACACAATGCCGGAACGTCTCATCATGAATTACCGCTATGCAACTTCGTTTAATTTTTATGATCACCAGTAAATTACAAGGGTTTTGAAGTTTGTAGTATATTTTGTATGATTAGGTTAATGAAATTGTGCATGGGGTATACGTGTTTATATAGGCGCATGCATTTTTTTGGGGGGTCTTTCGTGAATGAACTCGATATTATGTCATTTGTATGACGTGGACCAATGAGATTTGAAGGATGAGAATGTCGGCCAATAAGGATGGATGTTGTGGTTTGTCCTATGTGGCTTTAAATTATTGGGTTTGCTTTGTCATGTAAATGTTTTGGTTAAATTGTGAACATGGTCCCTCGGGTATTGGTTAATGTTTTTGCAACATAAGTAAACTGTGAGCATGGTTCCTCGTGTTTTGTTACGGGACGCGGGGTTTAGATTTAATAAAAAGACCATTAAAATAATTGTAAGTACGGCATGGATTTTTTCTACAATTTTATAGGGACTATTTTTGCAACATAGGTAAAGTGGAGGGATATTTATGTATTATTTTACATAAATATCTCTAGATTTTATACGGGTCGGGACTATTTTCACAGTCGAATGTTAACGCTAAGAACTTTTTATGCAATTTTTAGAGACTATTTGCAAAGCAAATAAAACATAGGGACCATCTTTGCCAAAAACCTTAGAAATTATGAGGGACTACTTTTGCATTTTTAGGGACTGTTTTGCAAAGAAACTAAAACACGGATACCATTTTTGCCAAAAACCAAACCACATGCCCCATTTTTAAAATTTTAAAGATGTTTATTGTCTAGTGAACGGTAACATGCCAAATAAATTCTAATATTTAAAATTAGGGCAAAATGCATAAAAATGTACCCAACTTACTTTCAATATCTAATTGAGGTACTAAACTCAATATTAATCAATTTAAGGTACTAAAGTATAAATATTGATTAAATTTGGGAAAAATCTACCTTTACATCAAGTTCTAAGTTATCATATTTTTCTTTTGTCATGTTTTTACTTCGTATTCCTGAATGCCTTTTCTTCAGATCCTCAAATAAGAACCAATACATGCTACATTTTTCATGCTATATTTGACTTTGTGTTGGCAGTGGTATTGTTGCTATCCACGTATTTTGATTACTAAGCTTAATAGTAATAATTTGGCATCAAATGTTGGAACTAGTAAAACTAGCTAGTAATATTTTGATGGGTAAAAATTTAGTAAGGCATGTTGATGGGAAAATGTATATAGCTCAAAAAAATACATTAAAAAGGAATAATCAATTAAACTGCATACGTGAGAGTCTAAATGTACAAAATAAGAAATATGGCATGGATGAAGTAATCTACTAATTTTGAGAAAAACTTGTTAGTTGTACAATTTTAATCAACTTTAATACTTTAGTACCTTAAATTGTTAAAAACAAAGTTGGATACCTCAATTAGATATTGAAATTAAGTTGAGTACCTTTTTATGCATTTTGCCCTTAAAATTAAACCACCTATGTTTTTGCCAGTTAACTCAGTAAACATGTTTGTCACAATATGTTGGCAGATACATTAGTTATGCTGAAAAAAGTCAAAACGAATTTATCCTAAGTTAGAAACAATTAAAAGGAGCACAAAGCAAGTGCCAATTTGGAAACGTTACTACATTGTGAAATGTCAAACTTCATATGTATGAATGTACCTACCATACCAAAATATGCTAAGAGAATCAGTAAGGGTTGGGGGTATGGTGAAGGGTTTTCTTTCGTCACATCAGCTTCAAGTCGTCGTTTAATGTTTTCTTTCAAGTTCTCTCGATCTGTGCAACACTTTCTCTCTCATCCCTTACTTTTTTCTCAATTTATATTAATTAAAACTAACCCTAAAACACACTTACTCACATACAATACACACACATATAAAAATAAAAAATTATTTCTTTTTCTTGGCAATTGTGTTTTTTGTTGTTGATGTGCTTTTTCCATCTTGTTTTAAATTTATAAGCTGAAAGATACTAGGACTAACACATACTCACGGGCAATGTACCCCGTCATGTGAAGTATAGCCTAGGTAAATCCGAGTGTTGTCCCAAGAGCTATTGTTCAGGTGAAATAAGGTATTAAACTCAAGTAGATATAATTAAATGAAAATTGTGTGATAAATAGTAAATTCTATTTTAACAGAATTTAAAATGTAAAAATAAAAAAGAGAATGATATGACTAATTAAGACTTTTAAGAGTTTAGTAATTTCTTCCTTCATGTAATCACTAGACTTCTATGGTCAATTTATCTAGCCTATGTTTCATAGCCTCCTGTTTCGTAACCAAATGTGATTACAAGAGTTCGTGGGTTTACCCTACGGAAGAGTCATTAAGTACCATGTTTAATAGACTTGTTCAAACGAAACCCCGGCCTTTCGGGTCTTAGGCTCCCTCTAACTCCTTAAGCTTCTCCATTTGGTAAGTGTTCATTGGGTAAAATTCCCACACAAGGATATAAAAGTACTATGGCCAATTCCTATCAATACTCCCAAACTACTCGTCTAAGGTCCTATAGTCAATTCTTCTAGCTTCCTAGATACTATCAAGCTTTAAAGCTGCCGAAACAAGAGTGTCCACGAACAAGCAAAGAAAACGTCTATATAGAGGAATAAAGATAAAATACTAAACAAAAGCTTAATTTAACAAAACTAATTCATCAAACGATTAACAGAAAAGCATAAGAGTATTCAAACTTGAAATAGACTAGAATAATTCCTAGCTACATAAAATGTCATTCCTTCAATCGTCTAATCTTCATTTATTTTTTTGGGTCGCTCTCCCCAAACCTAGTACAGGTTTGGGAAAGGGGAGATATCTAAAATGCATAATTCTTCGAAATATATATAGTGCTCGTTTTTGTCACGGCGCAACCTTATCAATGGTTACGCCATAACTCTTATTTAAAACTGATATTTTATTCATGTTTATCCACACTTACGGCGTAACTGCATCACACGTTAGACCGTAACATTACTCCTTGGTCAATACGCTGGCCAACCTACGGCGTAGCCAAAGAGTGAGATACGAACGTAGAACTCTCATTAACACATTTACGCCATAACCCTATGAATAGTTACGGTGTAATCTTCTTCATGCAAGAATTTGGCTAAGTCATAAAATCTCTACGGCTTAACTTCAATGACTAGTTATGTCGTAACCTCGGCTTAGTCTTTAACTTTTACTTAAGCTTATATCAATAAATATTCGTATCAAATCCGTCAAAGTGCTCATCTTTGTCCTGAAACGAAATATGAAGAAATAAAAGCATAAACGAATTTAAGTTTGCATAGTTTGTTATCATGACAGGGAAAATTGACGCATAGAATATTAGGACTATATGATGTTATCAAATATCCCCCCACTTAAACTCTACTTGCCCTCAAGTAGACCTTGTTATAATAATTCATAAAAAGACATCCCCCATGTAACTTGGAAGATAATAAACTTTACTATGCTAGAATAATAAAAGTTGTTGAATCGTTGTAGCTCGAGGTTGTTTAGACCTCATATTATCTAGGAAACACAATAACGAAAGCGGAATATTCAATACAAGAATTAACGTTATTATGAACAAGGTTTTCTTTAATAACACTCCAAGCCCCAAGTATTATTTGATCAGAATAATACGGCTACACTTAACTTGTAACAGGGATCAAAGATCCTTGAGGCTAAACTAAACTAACACTAACCCTAGACGTTTATAGGAACACGTCTAGGTTACACACACATACACACCTTTAGACTACATTATGGAAGACTTAATTATTAAAACCTACACCCATGTCCTCTTTATATACTAGAGGATTAGGGTTTACAAAAGAATAAAAATGACTAAATAATAAATCTTCTTTTGCATGCAAGTCCCCCCATCTTTTTGTAGATTTCCTTCTTGTCACTTTAAGCTCTTGATGTTTTATTCTTTATTGTTTTGTATCATCAAATCAATAAACCCAACATTCTTCCCCTAATTGATGATGACAAAACAAATACGGTTCTTGTACGAACTTCCCTAGACGAAGTAGAAGAAGTTGAGATAATTAAATCTCACCATGAATGTAACACTCTTGTCTTCCTTGTCTTCCCCTTAATCCATGCCACGCCACTCCAACATCTCTTCTCCTTGTTGTTATCAACAAATAAAGAACATATGCAAACTTGATCTTGACCACCACGAATCAATACCACACATCCAATTCATCCTTCCAATGTCTCAAATTACCCTCCATGAAGTTTTCCCAGAACTAAAATGAACTTGAAACATTAGAAATCTAAACCATCAGTAGTAATACTAATCAATAGTAGTAAGAATCAAAAACTTCCCCTTGAGTGGTGCATGAACATCAAATGATTCTTCAAATCTGTAAGCTCCTTGTAATGATCACTTGTGATGAAAACCAAATATAACGAATTTGATGAAGAATTAAAATCACCCAAACTTGTATCTTATGTCTTGTTTATCCACGTGACTCAGAACGTATACCAACCAATGTATAGGGAGACCGCAATCTCTTGATGATAATCACTGAGCACAATAACGTCACTCCTTTAAGTGTTATGTCAATTCTTCGTCACAATCATTGAAGCACGAACAAGTTACCTTAGAAGTAGTGAGAATCCTTTTAAGATATGATAAAACACGTATCCAAGTAATTCCACTTCACCTTCAAATAAGTGATAAATAATTATCTTCGTAATCAATTAATTAATAAAAACCAAAAACGAGCTTTTTAAAACTTTTTAAGAACGTATATGAAAACCAAACTCCAAACTTCTTGTGCGTGTGACCAAACTTCTGTGTGTGTCATCAAAAATCCATAACAACTATCATGCTCGACTTCCCCGAAAACCACACAAGAATTAAAACCATATATCGTCTCATTAACCAAATAACATCAGTACAAAACTTTATGAATCACTTTACCTCAACTGATCAGCCTTTTATTCATACCATTTAGAGCACATGACATTAAACTTTTATTGCCTTCTTTATTATTCTCCATAAAATACCCATGCATCCAAATACCCATGTACGGTTAAATACATATATAACCAACACACCATCAAATATTGTTTGCATAGAATGATACTAACATTACCATGCCACCTGGTCACGTCATTTAGCCCATTAAATATCACTTTAAGATTTATCACAACCTTTATAGAGCATGCAACCAATAACCGTAGCACATAAATAAATAATGCATGACCAGTATCAATGTCCATCACCTTTTGTTATGCCTTCCTTCTATCGCTATCACAACAATCATAGCGGCACCATTCAAACAGTATCGAATACAGTGAGCAGTCAATAACAAATAGCAGCAACATGAACTATTAACACAGCTTCAACAACATTAACGAGCAATAGATAGCAGTAATAACCAACGTACAACAGTGGAAACTTTATCGAAGGCAGTGATAATGCTCAAGCGTAGAAGTGGAAATCGAACCATGTAGCAGTGATAACAAGCTAACACTAGCAGTGGAATCAATTAAAGCTAGCAGTGGGTTACTCAATCGTAGCAGCAGATTCAACTAGTTCCAGCAGTAGTTTCAGCTCACGTTCCAACAACAGCAGTGGTAACCTAAACCTTGTAGCAGTGGAACAAGAATCTACCACGTTTCAAACATGTAGCAGTGGTAAATTCAACTCCACAACTTTAATAAAGTAGTACATGGATCTTGCATAACCACCAGACATGTTAATCGGATGCAAGTAGATTTCAGAATAATAGTTCGATCTATATACTCACGTTAATATACCCACCAATCCAAACCAATTAACAAACCCTACTAATAAGAGATACGAGCAGATTGAGGGTTTGTTTGCATGCGAACATGAGTGAAATCAATCAAATATACTACCAATAATCGATCCTGATTAGCTACGGTTTAAACAAACAATCAGACTTGATCTCCTTTAGTCTATCCATAAGAGAACCCTTATGACGGTACGAGCAACTATGATTTAAACAAATGACAAAGGATAAAGCGTTTATGAATTTAATATGTGATTGTCTAAATCAAAAGCGAATCTTGTGTGGGGACCAAACGTTTCAATGATTATCAATATTTAAGAAGAGCACCAACAAATTAATTTACTTTGTACAAGGATAACCATTCAGTTAATAAATCAACCCTCGTGAATAAATCAATTGCACCGATCCATGATAAATAATCTTAAACTGAATAGAACAATAATCGGTTCACCAATCAGATCAAAGCTATCATGTAACAAACAAATTTAATGAATTTACCATATTGTATCTTGTCGCCACATAACTTCAAAAAGGTTTCTACCTAAAAAAAATAAAAATATTCGACAATAAAACCTTAATATCGACAACTGCTTTCTTCCAATCAACTAAAACCTTGACGAATCCCAGATATCACGAGCAACCTTGCTCTGATACCACTTGTTGAATCGTTGTAGCTCGAGGTTGTTTAGACCTCATATTATCTAGGAAACACAATAACGAAAGCGGAATATTCAATACAAGAATTAACGTTATTATGAACAAGGTTTTTTTTAATAACACTCCAAGCCCCAAATATTATTTGATCAGAATAATACGGCTACACTTAACTTGTAACAAGGATCAAAGATCCTTGAGGCTAAACTAAACTAACACTAACCCTAGACGTTTATAGGAACATGTCTAGGTTACACACACGCACCCCTTTAGACTACATTATGGAAGACTTAATTATTAAAACCTACACCCATGTCCTCTTTATATACTAGAGGATTAGGGTTTACAAAAGACTACAAATGACTAAATAATAAATCTTCTTTTGCAAGCAAGTCCCTCAATCTTTTTGTAGATTTCCTTCCTGTCACTTTAAGCCCTTGATATTTCATTCTTTATTGTTTTGTATCATCAAATCAATAAACCCAACATCAATGCATCTCAAATGTGTAGTTATAGTTATTTCTCATCATTTTCATCTTAAGTTTTTTCTCACTGATTTTTGGCTCCGTTTTCCACCTTAACGACAGAAAAAAGGATTGATCAAAGTTTATTGAGTCTGAATCATAGTGATCATTTATCAAAGAATGACTCTAGTTATCAAATGATTGAACAACCAGGAGCAATTTACTTACGATACTTAGTCGACATTCATAAAAAGTATCTAATGAATTATGAGTTCAATGCATCCTCTTTAGCAGAAAGACGAATATTCATTACTCGTTATCAGACAATCTGATACAGGATGAATAAGTTATGGCACACTAGCTTGTTACATGATGATCAAGTTTCCGCGTCTTGAAGCTTGAATTTTAGATGGACGGTGGAGGGTGACAACTTGGTTATAGCTAAGAGTATTTTCTTGTTTGTTTTTATTTTTCACCATTTATGTGTATCCCATGTTATATCCTACCCTTTAGTCATGAATTGTGTCTAGGTGAAGAAGCGAGCAATCATTGGTGTCTTGCTCATGGATTTGGTCATGTATCATTGGTTTTGTCCCCTTCGCCGTGGCACGTTAATAATGACAGATCACCCCTAGCCTTATAAAATTATTTACCTAATATTTCCTTTGAAAATTATCTTGACCTTAGCTCTAGTGGTGGAGTTTTGTGTAACCGCCAAGCATGTGACAGGATACATGCTATGACTGCGCGTATGAGAGATCATCCCGGAATTAAACACTTAGAATAGGGAGAGTATGAGAGTGTTTTGTTCCTCATTTCGTGCGGTGTTCGGCTTTTGTTGGATCGATATACTCTGACCAAACTAACTATGTAGCTTGTAAGGGTTTAACAACCTTGGATAAATCCGAAACTACTAATGATGAAACACTGATATAACTCTATTAAGTATGCGGACTCTACTTCAACAAATCTAAGAAGAATAACTTTGAACTTCAACGATTATATTAAAACCAAACTTTGAACCTGCTTATTATACAGATTCACTAACAACCATAATTGCTAAATAACTCTAATATCGTACTTGCATGTATGTCTATAATGCCAATCTAGGGGTCCTTTTATAGGCATAAGGAAAACCCTAGTCGGTTTACAATTCTTGTACGACAAGTAAACTAATTCTAATCTAAGAATATTCTAGAATTACATAACAATCCTTAAACGATTTGCATAACAGTCCTTTATCATAGCAGTACTTTGACGAGTAGTACTTTGACTTTCTTCATAAGCAGTACTTTGACTTTATACCCCAACAATTGACTTGAATTAGATGAATCTCTGTTCATTTAGATGCATTACAATTAGTTTTGAAAGTGATTTTGAAGTGAAAACAATGCAAAGTAGTACTAAGAATAAATTTGACTCGCAAAGGACGGAAAATACATATGATTTGCCTAATTCGAAGAAATGCATCTAATACATGTATACAAATCTAACTTTTAGCTACAAAATATATTATGGTGCATTTAAAATATTAGAGATTCATCTAATTCAAGTTTATGCATCTCTAATGCGTGGTTATAGTTATTTTTCATCATTCTCATTTTAAGATTTCTTCACATTTGATCTTAGGTCATATGTCAACTATAGAAAAAAGAACATATAACCCCAAAAGTACAACCAAAATCAAACGTTTCTCTCGAATAACTTGATGAGTCTATGAAGACATAGGCATATTTCAAATACCACTAAAACACCACCACCCTCCATTGCCATGACACTTTTTTTTTTGTCTAATCACATCTAATTTCTCCACTTTGGTGCCACTTTTTTACACAGTTACCATGAAAGAAGCAAAATCAATGGGAGACTTGAGTGAATTAGGCAACACAACCAACTTCCTTACCATTTAAAATCGCTTAGTTCAACATTTGAAACTAATATCATTCAGGCATTACATTGAACAGTTTATGTGCATTAGACCTTACTTTGTGAAATCAATTTTTTATTTATCACAAACTTAACATACAAACAATTCACATTTAAAATTTTAGAAATAATATTAACATATAATTCGCATTTATAATTTTAGGAGAATTTTTTCAGAGATACAAATCAAATTCGTATGGACAAATTTTACCTCGTTATAGAGTAGTAGTTGATGAGAGTGAGACAACATTAGGGTTCTTATTGGAATGAATTTCTCAATTTAGGATATTTGTTGTGGTATTGATTTAGGGTTCGATTATTTTGATTTAAGGTTCAACTTATTTTGAAATGAATTTGCAAAATTTCTTCCAAGCATAGTGGACAAAAGAAAAAAAAAATAACTATGGGCTATTTAAAGAGTTAGGGCATATGTCATTTTCTTAGATTTTTGCCTCAAACTTTCCTCAAAAACTTTTGTCACAAACCTTCTGATATATAGATTTTAGACTAGATTTGAAGGAAATGTTTGTATTATTCAATTTGGTACATCAAGAAACAAATATCAAATGACCAATCACATGTCTGATTTTTCCGTTCAATGTAACTTTTAATTTCATCAATCAAAAGCTGTATGTTGTTAACAATTAACTGAGAAAACAATCACAACACACAAGTAATCACATTAATTGTAACGTATCTTTAGTTTAAATAAGAAATGTTGAATGATGTAATCAGACGATTGAATTTGTCATTTACTATAACTTTCATTTATTTAATCAAAGGATGCACGCTTCTACCAATTAACTTAGATGAAAAGTGCAACACGCAAGTAATCACACTAATTGTAGCGTACCTATAATTAAAACAAGAAATGTTGATTGACCTAATTATACACACAAAAATTTTATTTATCGTAACTTTTCATTTCTTAATCAAAGGAGGTACGCTTTTACCAATTAACGTATAAGACAGTCGAACACACAAGTAATCACACAAACATACAAACATGTAGTCAAAACAAGAAATGCCAAATAACCTAATCACATGATTTAATTTGCCGTTTGCTATAATTTTCATTTTTAATATAAAGGTTTTAGATTAGATTAGACTTGAATGAAATGTTTGTATTATTCAATTTGGTACTTCAAAAAACAAATATTAAATGACCAATCACCCATATGAATTTTTTGTTTAATGTAACTTTTAATTTCATTAATAAAAAATGTATGCTTTTACAAATTAACTGAGATGACAACCGCAACATGCAAGTAATCACATTAAGTGTAACATATCTCTAGTTAAAATAAGAAATGTTGAAATATATAATAAGACGATTGTAGAATTAACTTAGAAGACATTCGAACACACAAGTAATCACACTGGCGTATATGTAGTCAAAACAAGAAATGCCAAATAACCTAATCACATGATTTAATTTTCCATTTACTGTAACTTTCATTTATTAATCAAAGGATGTACGGTTCTATGAATTAGCTTAGGCGACAACCAAAAATGTGACGTATCTGTAGCCAAAACAAGAAATATCAAATAACCGTATCTCACGTAACCTTTCATTTATTAATCAAAAAATCTATGTCTCTTTCGAGTGACAATACGCGCGTATACACAATAGTCGTAACGTGTTTCCGTTACATGCATTCATACGTCTTTTTAAACTCATTACACATACTTCTACCTATAAATCAACTCGAAAGTTACAACACGCGCGCAAACACAGTAGCCGTAAATGTACGTTACAGTCAGAAATCTAGTAATTCATCATACACACCTTTACCAGTAAGCTCACCCAGCAACCGCAACACGCGCGTAAACACACTAGTCATAACATATTTCTACATCAAATAATCATAACTTAGTAATCTCATAAAAGAAATAAAAACAACATTTACCAAAAATAAACCTAGAGTCATAACCACTAATCAAAACTCAAGGGACCTATTTCGCAACTAACCAACACATTCCATTGCCACGTAAGACACAACACAACCTCCACTCCTATTGGCACAATTACCCTCCCTCGAAATCCTATTGGTCCACGTCACCACAGATGACACGATTTCTAGTGTCTTCATGAAACACCCCAAACAAACCTCACGCTCTACTATTTGACCGCGTGCGTCCACGCGCCACTCAAGTATATATAAACTCTTCACACAGGCCCAACAAAAACATCCACATTTCTCAAATCTGAGTTACATAAAAACCTTCTATAAACCTCTAGAAGAATAATCAATCTGTGATTGTGAAGAAGCTTTGTTTTTGGAGAGTGTTTTACGGAGGTGAATGATGGCTCGCTACGGCGTCGTTTTGGCGATTGTGTTGATTGGTATAATTTCTCATATCTTGTTTTGATTTTGTTTTTTTATGAATGTAATTTAATTATGATTTAGTTTTGATTGTGTTTTTGTGTATGAATGTGATGAAATTAGGTTTAATTTTGATGTATGATGTTATTATTGATTTAATTATTAGTTGATTGATTTTGAATTAGTTAAAGAGTTATGCAGATTTAATTATGATATAGTTTTGATATGAATTATGGAAATGATGATGCAGATGTAGTTTTTTTTTTAATTAGATTGTTGTTTGAGCTTAATTTGATAAATGTAGATTTGATTCTGATATAGGTGATTTTAATTTGATTGATTTTGAATCAGTTTGTTGTTTGATCTATTAATTTATATATGTTGCTGTTGTTAATGTGTTGAATCTAGATTTTAGTATGATTTAGATTTAATTTGAAATGCTGATATGATGTGGATGTAGGTTTGATCTGGTATTGATGTATAGTTTAATTCGAGATTTTGATTTAGTTTAAAATTTTTGGTGACCATGATTTCTGACTTTTTGGCCGACTAATCCACGGGGTTTGATTTCCGATTTAGTTTAAATTTGAGATATGGTAATATGGGATATGAAGAATGTCAGGTTTAGGTTTTTCAAAATTCAAATTACATGATTGTTGATTGATTTTTGTTTTATAAGATCTGAGGGTTTTGTTATGCATAGGTTTTGGATTTTTGAGTACTTTTAGATTTTGGTGTTACATTATTAGGAAGACGAATCATTATTTAGATATTTATTTTATTTGACCGTTAAAATGTAGACTTTGGTAGTATTAACACATGTTGTATCTACCGGAATTGTTATTAGTATCCGATTACTTTATAATATTTTTGTAGTATTTGATATCTTATGACAAAATTGAGGCCCTTTATATCACAAAGATATGGAGATAAACTATTTACGCCTTTTCAACTGTTTATAAATCTTGATTAGTGTCGTTTTCTTTGTTTAATTGGTTATATGCATTGATATGAGTTTTTGGGATATACGCACGTGCAAAAAAAGTATCACATTAAGTACTCATTTGCGTATAGTATCGTATTAATTGATGTCCTGTGGACCATTAAATATTTGATATTTGGTTGTCTATTAAGTAATCTATTTATTTTGGTGACAAAGAATCAATATTATGCTGTACTCAATGTGCGGATTATCGTAACATGATTTAATCAGGCAGTAAGTTGCCAACATTGTTCCTTTTAGCAGTAGTTGTTTCATGGTTCTGTGGTTGGCTATTTAATGGTTTCTGATATTTTTAAACTAACCCTTTTAATGTGTTGCAGGTTGCCTGTTTGCAATTTCGATTGCAAAAGAAGAAGCTACTAAATTAGGAACTGTTATCGGTATTGATCTTGGTACCACCTATTCTTGTGTCGGTGTTTACAAGAATGGCCATGTTGAAATTATAGCAAACGACCAAGGAAACCGTATTACTCCATCGTGGGTGGCTTTCACCGACTCCGAGAGGTTGATCGGTGAGGCTGCAAAGAATCAAGCGGCTGTTAATGCCGAAAGGACCATCTTTGATGTTAAGAGGCTTATTGGACGAAAGTATGAACCTTTCAATATATTTGTGTGTAAATATTAGATATCTGCTGTTGTATATTAATTAACATTTTGTTTTTGTATGACAGGTTTGAGGACAAAGAAGTCCAACGGGATTCTATGCTTGTTCCATACAAAATTGTGAACAGAGACGGAAAGCCGTACATCCAAGTCAAGCTCAAGGACGGTGACAAGGTTTTCAGTCCTGAAGAGATCAGCGCTATGATTCTTACCAAAATGAAGGAGACAGCCGAAGCTTTCCTTGGAAAGAAAATTAAGGACGCTGTTGTCACCGTTCCTGGTAAGTTTAATACAAAATGAAATTTCATTAATAATACTTTTTGATGTACCCTTGAATGATGTTTGTTAACGGTTTACTTTTTGATTATTTATGCAGCTTATTTCAATGACGCCCAAAGGCAGGCTACCAAGGATGCTGGAGTGATTGCTGGTTTGAATGTTGCCAGAATCATTAATGAGCCCACGGCTGCTGCTATCGCATACGGTTTGGACAAGAAAGGTGGCGAGAAGAACATCCTTGTTTTTGACCTTGGTGGTGGTACTTTTGATGTCAGTATCTTGACAATCGACAATGGTGTGTTTGAGGTTCTTGCCACAAATGGTGACACCCATCTAGGAGGTGAAGACTTTGACCAAAGGATCATGGAATACTTCATCAAATTGATCAAGAAGAAGCACGGAAAAGACATCAGCAAGGACAACCGAGCTCTTGGAAAGCTAAGAAGGGAAGCTGAGCGTGCCAAGAGAGCCTTGAGTAGCCAACATCAAGTCCGTGTTGAGATTGAGTCACTTTTCGATGGCGTGGATTTCTCTGAGCCATTGACTCGTGCCCGTTTTGAGGAGTTGAACAACGACTTGTTCAGAAAGACCATGGGACCCGTCAAGAAGGCCATGGATGATGCTGGTCTACAGAAGAGCCAGATCGACGAGATTGTTCTTGTTGGTGGAAGTACCAGAATTCCAAAGGTTCAACAACTCCTCAGGGATTATTTTGACGGAAAGGAACCAAACAAGGGTGTTAACCCTGATGAGGCTGTCGCTTTTGGAGCTGCAGTTCAAGGAGGAATTTTGAGCGGAGAGGGTGGTGATGAGACCAAAGGTAATTTAATAACTTATCGCATATCTATATATGTTATTTCCAAAAACGCAGAACTAATATTTATAATGTGTTTATTTGTAGATATCCTTTTGTTGGATGTGGCACCACTTACCCTTGGTATTGAAACCGTCGGAGGAGTGATGACCAAATTGATCCCAAGGAACACCGTCATCCCAACCAAGAAATCTCAAGTTTTTACCACCTACCAAGACCAACAGACTGTCGTCTCCATCAAGGTACCCTTACTTTTGCAATTTGGGAAAGTAGGAATTGTGCATTATATCCCGATTTGGAGATCATAAACTAAACATTGTGTATTTGCAACAGGTTTACGAAGGTGAAAGAAGTCTCACAAAGGATTGTAGGCTTCTTGGAACATTTGACCTTTCTGGAATCCCCCCAGCTCCAAGGTTTGTCACCTTTTCAGATCACAGTTGATTTATTGTGAATTGCATTTGTGCTTCTGGCGTGCTAAAACTTGTTCATTTTATTGTTTATTCAGAGGAACCCCACAAATTGAAGTCACATTCGAAGTAGATGCCAACGGTATCTTAAACGTTAAGGCAGAAGACAAGGCTTCTGGCAAATCAGAAAAGATCACCATCACCAACGAAAAGGGTCGATTGAGCCAAGAAGAAATCGAGCGTATGGTTAGGGAAGCAGAAGAGTTTGCTGAGGAAGACAAGAAGGTGAAAGAAAAGATTGACGCCCGTAACGCCCTTGAAACCTACGTCTACAACATGAAGAACCAGGTCAGCGACAAAGACAAGTTGGCTGACAAACTCGAAGAAGATGAGAAGGAAAAGATCGAAACCGCAACAAAGGAAGCACTTGAATGGCTAGATGACAACCAAAACGCTGAGAAAGAAGACTATGACGAGAAGCTGAAAGAAGTTGAAGCTGTCTGTAACCCAATCGTCACAGCTGTTTATCAAAGATCCGGTGGAGCCCCAGGTGGTGCTGACTCAACCGAAGACGACGATGAACATGATGAACTGTAGAGTGTTTTTGTGTTTGATGATTGCTGATACAGAGAAATGAGATAAGATAGTGTTGTTAGTATAATTTTGGTATTAAATGAAGTTTGACTGTTTGAGGAGGGAGATGACATATGATGAGATCCCTTTCTCTTGTGTTCTCACTTTGCTTAATTTTTTTGGGTTAAGATGAGATAGTTCTTAAGATTTGTATTATCCAACTAATGTTCAAAAACCTTGCCTACATGTCTATTGCTCTATTTCTGCCTTTAGATGTCTTTGCTTTTCGAAACCAATCTAAGGAACTGGCTCAGATCGTAAATTCATAATCGAGTTTGAGTTTATATAGTTTAGAAAGTGTGCATCAAGACACGTGGTCTGGTTCAGGTTCAGTTCTACAGGTTTTGTGTTGATGTGCACTTTCTACTTGTACCCCCGGTTAGGGAAGGTTGAGCCCTCAAATCAGCTAGGATTCTGATTTTTTTTAGGATCCTGATTTTTTCATTTTTGAGGTTATTCCTTTTAGTAAAAAATCACATCCCAGTTTGAGTGCTCAAACCAGACCAAACCATAACCATAACCATTATTGGTATATTTGTTGGTCCGAAATTACATCAACAATCTAATTTGTTCCAATTTTGGATTTTTACCATACCTAGCGAGTTACTCTAGTCGTTGTGGTTGGTAATTACACTAAACACATTAGCAAAATCATCACTCAAAATAAGTCGTGTTTGAAGACTTGATTTATTTCGAATCTTTATTTAGAAAATATTGGACAAAATTGGTGTCTATTCAGTCGGTGGGTGAGTTGGTAAATCGCACAGCTTTGAAGAAGGCATTCAAGGTTCAACTTTTAACTCACTTGCTCGCTGCATAGCTTTTTTATTTGATCTTTCTTTTTGAAAGAAAACCAAAAAGTGGTGTTGGCTCAGTTGTGATTTATGCATTTCTATTCATTTGGCTCAGTTATGACCCATCACAACATTTAGAAGCATAATCCAAAGTAGAATTCCGAATAAATGTGTTTGGACCAGCCTCAAAGGAATGTAATAAGATATTTGCAACCTACTGTTATTGTTTGCACTTCGTGAAAGTCTCAACGAGTGAAGATAAAAATAACTCATTTACCATGACCATTGGTCCATCAAATAAGAGAGGTTAAGCTACTTAAACCATTGTGTTCTTGTCGTTGTTCACTCTATAGTGTTTCGCCTAGCAATACTGTGTGTTCTTTAATCAACGTTAAGTAAAAAAGGTTGTTAAAGTTGATTAGTAATAAGGTAATATGATTGAATGATGGCTAAAATATCGTCATAAAAAATGTGGTGTCGGCTCACTGAATATATCTTTTTGACCCAACACAACACATGGGAGAACAATCCAAAGTAGAATTCCGAATAAACGTATTTGGAGCACCAGAAAAGGATGTAATAAGATGTTTGCAGTTTAGTGTTTTGGTTTCTACTTCTTGAAAGTCTCAACGAGTGAAGATAAAAAGAACTCACTTTAACCATGGACGTTGGTCCATTAGACAAGAGCGGGTGAGCTAAGTAAACCAATGCCATTCCTAATGAGGATTGGGGCGCCCTGATAAGATCCCCAATGAGGATTGGGGTGGGTTTGGGATGACTTTTGTAATCGGGTTTGGGGATAGGGATAGCCGCCCCACCCCAAACTCGCCCCATTGCCATTCCTAGTGTCACCCGGTGGACCCAAAGGAAGAGCCAAAGCTCTTCACCACACCCTTTGCTCTCAGAATGAATCGAGTTTAAACACACTAGATATTTATCGAGTCATTATTTAGTAAATTATTTGACGAAATTGTTGTGTTTTGAGATGGTGGGTGAGTTGGCAAACGACAAAATCTTTTAAGCTGGCACCTCAAGTTCGACTCTTAACTCACTTTTTTTCCCAAAACTTTTTTAATCTAAAAGAGACAAAAGGTGGTGTTGGCTCAATTGTAACCCAACACAACATTTGGAAGCATAATCCAAAGTAGAATTCCCAATAAATGTGTTTGGAGCAAAATATTTCATGAAAATGTATTCCAACACTATTTGAAGTAGATGCACCATTATCGACACTAGGTTTATTTACAAGTTCATTGATCTTGCGAAACAGGTAAGGTCATCTTGAGCTATAGAGGAACCGGCGAAACCGAATATGTTATCTTCATGTGAATAAATTTGCACAACAAAAAAAGGAATTTTTTTATTTTTGTTGGGTTAAGATGAGATACTTCTTAATGTTTGTACATTTCGAAAGTATCATGAACAAGATAAGACAAGATCTGTTGAACTACATAAACCATCGTGTTCTTGTAGTTTGATTCTATAAAAATGAGTCTTGTTTTAGCTGATTTGTTAAAAGATTGGAAAAAAATGTTGTAGGTTGAGGTGGTGGGGGCGTTGGTAAATCATACAAACTTTGGATTAAAAGACACAAGTTCGATTCTTAACTCCTCATCCTCAATCCTCTTTTCTGCTTCTACACTATGTTAAGCAATTAATTTTTTTTTTGTTATTTTTTGCTTTCTAAAAAGAATGGTGTCAGCTCATTTCTGCTTCTACTATATTAAAGCAATTCAATTTTCACATGTTACTGAATGGATCTCTTTGATCCAACACAACATTTGTATTATAATCCAGAGTAATTAGATGTTTGTGTCCTAGTGTTCTGGTTTTACATTTTGAAAGTATCATGAATTAGACGAGATAAAAACAAGATGGGTTCAACTGCATAAACCATTGTAGTCTTGTAGCTGTTTAGTTCTCTAATGGTGCTTCTTTTTTAATCAAATTTTACGAAAGTTGTTGAAGTTGGACAAGTATATGATTGAATCCTTACATATGTTATAACGAAAAAAGGGTTTCTTTGGTTTTGTACAAATACGACCGACGATAATGAATTCATCATTAATGAAAAGATTCCTCCTTTTAATTGTTTCATAAACCTGACCATGTATATCACTTTAATGGGATTTATGGTTCGATCGATTATAAATCAAACACATGGTGTTTGTGGTTTGTTCGTAAACAAGTACTAGCATTCTAGCGTTCTCGGTTAATGTGTACTGTGAGCAACCGTAGAGAGATCATACTTTGATCTTTAGTGATTTCGTGTGTTAGATTTATTCACACGCGAATATTCAAGATTGTGTTCGTTTGCTATTTATTGCTAAAAGGTACACATTCTTGATCCTATGTTAATTACATTACACTTGATCTTTAGACTTCCGTTGCGTACTCGTGTTTATGTGTTTAGTTATTAACATGTTAATAGATTGAAAATTCCAACAGTTTGTAGCCAAGTGTTTTGGTTTCTACTTCTTGAAAGTCTCAGCGAGTGAAGATAAAAAAGAACCTTATTTGTTATTATGGATGTTGGTCCATTAAACAAGAGCGGTTGAGTGACGTAAATCTGTGTTCTTGTAGTTGTTCATTTTATAGCGTTTCACTTAGCAATATTATGCGTTTTTAATTAACGTCAAGTCAAGAAGGTTGCTGAAGTAGATTACTAATATATGATTGAAGGATGGCTAAAATACTGATTTTTTCAAACTAGAAGTATCTCTCGTTTAGAAACCAATCTAATGAACTCGTTTAGAAATAGGCTTAGTCCCAATCCAGACCGTAAACTGAAAACTAACTTTGAGGTTTTCTAGTCGAAAAGTGTGCATCAATCAACATGGTCAGGTTCAAGTTCAGTTCTACCAGTTTTGTGCCACTGTTGCACTTTCTAATTAGGGGACCTAATTAGGGAAGGTCAAGTCCTAAAATCAACTATGATGAGTTCTTAGCTTTCGAAGTTATTCGTTTTCGTAAAAATTCACAACCTAGTTTAGGTTTGTGAAGACTTGATACGGAAACATGCCGAACCGAATCAACCAAATCAAACCAAACCAAACAAAACTCATTATTGGTATATTTGGTCCGGAATTACATCAGGAGTCTAAATTTATTCCATGTTTGGCTTTTTACCATATCTAGTTTGGTAATCTACCTTGCACAAAGAGCTAGTTACTCTAGTTGTTGTGGTTGGTGATTACGCTACACACATTAGCAAAGTCATAAGTCATAACTCAAGATGGGTTCTGTTATAGCACACTTGGTTCTTTCGGGTGTATATTTGTTAAAAGATTGGATAATAATCTTGTGTGTTGAGGTGTTGGTTGAGTTGGTAAATTGTACAAGTTCGATTCTTAACTCAGCCAAAACCACATACACCTTTTTGCTATTTTTTGCTATCCAAAAAAGTGGGTCATGCTTTCGACATTTCTGCTCCATTATATTAAGCAAATTACATTTGTAGCACAATTCAGAGAATTAGATGTTTGTAACCTAGTGTTTCGGTTTGTACATTTTGAAAGTATCATGAACTATACGAGATATAAACAAGATCCGTTGAACTGCATAAACCGTTGTGTTTTTATAGTTGTTTAGTTCTTTAGTGATTTGCCTAACAATGGTGCTTATTTTTTATTCAAATTTTACGAAAGTTTTTGAAGTTGGACGAGTATATGATTGAATCCTCGCTAGAATTATCTCTACATGTGGTTACAGGTTGAAAAGTTTGATAGGTGATACTTTTGTAATTGTCACAATAGTATGCTTAAGAAATGTCATTGATGGCTTGGGCAATATCATTGCTTAACAATTTTTTACTAACTCATTTTTTACAAATTACTTTTATTTCATTGCCATAAAAAGGGAGAGCTCTGCTTAGTTTTTAATCCCTTTCTCTTGTCTTCTCACTTTGCTATATTGTTTTGGGTCAAGATGAGATACTTCTTAAAATTTGTATTATCCAAATTAATGTCCAAACAATTTGCCTACATGTTTATTGCTCTATTTTCATCCTAGAGGTGTTTCTCGTTATGAAACCAATCTAATAAACTGGTTCAGACCCTTAATTGATAACTGACTTTTAGTTTTTAGTTTAAAAAGTGTGTGTAAAGGAACATGGACCGGTTTGGTTTCAGTTGTACGTGTTTTGTTCTGATGTTGCACTTTCTACTTCTACCGAAATTAGGAAAGGTATGGTTCTCAAAGAGTCAAATCAACTAGGATGTTGAGTTCTTAATTTTCAAAGTAATTCATTTTCGTAAAAATGTATGTCCAGTTTAGGTTTGCGAATTCTCGATATGGAAACATGTCTAACTCCGAATCAAACTAAACCAAACAAGAACCATTATTGGTATTTGGTCGAGAATCTAATTTATTTTGGGATGAGCATTTGGACTCGATTTCTGGTATCGAACCGGAACCATACCGGTACCGTACCGAAATGGTACCGACTCCTAGTATCGTAGGTACCGATACCATGAATTGAGCCCAAAAAAAATTCAGTACCACTAATACGGTACCGGTACCAAAGCGGGAAGAATCGAAAAAATCCCAAAAATTGAGTAGTCATATTTTTGAATTAAATAATTTATCCAAACACCCATTTGGCCCGTTCCATGTCAAAAAATAGTCATGTAAAAGTAGTAGTGTAAAACATATGAAAATAAACCAAAAGTCCGAAAAACTTATTGTAACAACTATAGATCCTTCGTAATCGGAAAAAAATCGGTACCACCAATTCGGTACGGGTTCGCTGCCATTTTGGTACCGTGCTCATCCCTAAATTTATTCCATGTTTGGATTTTAAGCATATATGGTTACTCATAGTTATAGTTCATGAACTTCAGTTCTTGTTCTCGTCAAATATGTCCAAAAGCGAAATTTCCTGCAAATAAACGGCATTGGCGTATCTTACTTTATAAGTAATCTTGATGTTAATAAGTGTTGTTTAAGGGTAAGAACGGAATTTACCTAAGGGATGTTGAGTTTATGACGGAATTTGAGACTAAAATTACGCCTGAAAGAGGCTTGTGCTAATGGCTCTGTGATTTAAGTTACACAAATTTAGATTTAAGTTACACAAATTTACTAATTTGTTCGCATAAAGTTTCTTTGCTCCTAAAAAGGGTGGCTGGTTGGTGAGATCTCTAACCAAAGGAAAATAATAATAATAATAATAATAATAATAATAATAATAAATCCCAATGAAAAAGTATTATTATTATTTTAACATCGATTATTATTTTGTACCCTTTGTTTCTCAACCTAGATGTCAAGGCTATAAAAAAGCTGGAGGTCCTTTCTTTTTTACCTTAAGTAGAATCAGAAGCAGTCTCTCTACGTAAGGGTAAGAATGTTTCTATCTCAACCTCTCCCATAAAACGTGAAAAACAGTATTAGAACCCGTTGAAGACGGTATTGGAAGTTACGTTTTTATTTATGAAGTTTTGGGTGGGGTGAAAGTGTTAAGTTTAGATAGTAAAAGGGGTATAATGATTATTATTAATTAGAGTGTTGATTGGCATGACTAACTCATAAGACTAATTTTATGCTTAACAAAGAGATTGAGACACTTGGCTAGATCAATGGTAGATATGAAAAAGAAGATTTAGTGCAATCCATGTGTCACAAAATGAGTTGTTTAGTCATATTTTTAGACATATGATTTAGGCATGAGAATCATTTTCCTATTAATTATGTAAAAAGTAAAAAGGGTGGCCGGTTGGGTTGGTCGGATCCCTAAACCCAAGGAAAGAAGAATGAAAAAAAGTCTCAATCTTCGTCAAAGGCAAATAGGTCAATTTTCTTTTTTATAATTAATTGCTAAGATTGTATTTTTTATAATTAACGGGAACAATATTTTACGTTCGTTTAGTTAAATGAACGAACATGAACAAAAATCGCGTCCGCTCATTTATAGTGGCGCCATCCGTGGGACCATTCACTAAGAACTAAGAACTAGAATGACGAAGCATGGAAATCACGACGCAAACAGTTTTACCGGAAGAAGCCGCGACGCCGGATCGCCTTCCAAGCAAACTCCCGGGACAACCAAGGTGTTGCTAAAACCGTGGATCGTGCCAAGATTTGGTTTTCCCTCCGGTGGAACCACGCCGGGGACAACCCAGCCACGACAACCACCGCTAGCGCAGAGATCCACCACTCTTTTGCCACCCCATTCCAAACCGTAGTGGAGACATACTTCACAAAAGCACCTGATGCTCGATAAAAATAAGGGTATAGTAGTGGAAACCGATACTCCTACTTTAAAAGGGGTTGTGTCGAACTAGCGCCGACGAGTTCGTATCACAAAACTACGAAACCTTGGCTGCTCTCATGCGAAAGGAGGCAAAGAAAAGGTCAGTCGGAATCTGCATGCTCGACTCGATTTCGCCCGAGTTTGAGACATCTCCATCGCCGTCAAGGAAAAGCGCGGGAGGGATAGTCGCCGACCCCTAGGTTTTAAATGTAATTGGGAAGAGAGTTGAGGATGATGAAACATCCAACTCACATCATATGGAAGGAAGTGAGGAGGATGAACGGCGTACAAGTATCCACACCAGACTTGGTAGCCGCAGAATACAGGACATACTTGGGCGACGATACTCCCCAAGTGAAAGCACTTCAAGTGCAAATTTCGAGGACGGTCGCGCAAACGCCGAAGGAGAGAAAACTCGTCCTCTGGAAATTCCTCGGACAACGAGGATAGTGAAACCGACACTGGAAGTCCGTAAACGATATAATGACCGGAGGATGACGATATATCTCTCCCATGGTGCCGCCAAAAGGTGGATGCATTCACTCGACGCGATCGCTGATTTCTCGAAAACAAAAGGAGGCGCATGCCCGCCAACGTGAAAACCTATGACGAACAGTGATCCCGATGATCACCTAAAAATTTTTGAATCAGCCGCTACAATTGAAAACCGCCACAGCTGTATGGTGCCACATGTTCAACTCCACACTAGTGGGAAATGCGCTGAACTCGGTTCAGCAAGCTTCCACGCAGAAGCATCAATGGTTTTGAGGAATTGAGAAAGGGGTTTCGCCTAAACTTTACTCAGCGGAAGAAGTGCGCTAAAATTCCTGTCGAACTCGCCAGGGTAAAGCAGCGCCAGGGAGAATCTACAAACGCATTCATGGAACGCTTCAAAGATGAATGCATCCAAGTTAAAGCATGTCCTGAAGTGCTAAAGATCTCAGGTTTCATGAATGGGATTAATAACCCATAACTCATCAAGAGGTTGAACGACAAGATTCCCGAAACCTTTGATGAACTCATGAAACGCTCTCGGTCCTTCGTCTAGAGAGGCCGCGGATAGCAAAAGAAACTACTCTAACTATCGGTCACAGGAACAATCTGGGAGACAATCCACCGACCGGGTAGCAACCATAATAAGAGCTATCGCAATGTGGGAGCGGAAGGGACAATGACGATACACCCGACCAAGACTCCAAAGGAAATACTGCAACGAAGGTGCGAACTTTCCAAGACCGCCACAAATGCGCACTCCAGGATCGGCGACCGGAGTGGATATCTGTGACTACCACGCACGAAGGGCCACACCAATAACGAATGTGTCCAATGCGCCACTCATTGACAAAATGGTTAAAGAGGGCAGATTGGACCATTTGGTCAAAAACATCAAGGAAGGAAAGGATAGACAGAAGAGTGGGAACAAGAAAGAGACACCCAAGGACAAGGCCGACACCATCTACATGATACAATCATGGCAGCGGGTCACTAGGCAGAAGGTCAGCCACGAGTTTTCTCGTGGAAGTGAAATCTCTTTCGCCACCTTAATTGTGGACAACGCAGTAGTAGAACCACTCACCATTGAGATTAGTGCGGGGGGTTACGACATCCACCGCATGTACGTTGATGGCGGAGCATCTGCGGACATCATGTATGAGCACCGCTTCAAGCCGATGCCCGAAATACGCAGTCTGTTAAGCCCGGTCAAAACGGCGCTGACTGGTTTTACGGGTGAAAAGATATGGCCTATGGGGCAAATACGATTACTAGTCAGCGTTGGTAATGAAGAACACTGCATGACTGGATGGAATTTATGGTGATCAAATCCCCTTTGCCATACAATGGCATTATCGGACGACCAGGGATATCACCATTCAAGCGCTCCGCTCTACAGACACATGGGATGCTTGAATTCCTAGTGGAAGGTGGCATTGTCACTCTACAACGCTATGTGCCACACAGAGAATGTAACACGGTTGCAGGCGAGACGATACCTATCCTGCAATGCGTAGCCAAAACTCCAAATCTGAAGGTAGCAATTCATCCCGATTACCCCGAACAGGAAATATCGATAGGAGGATCGTTGTCGGACAACGGCAAAGCAGCTGTGTGCGCACTCTTGCAAAAGAACTGGGACATTTTTGCATGGGAGCCAAAACACATGACCGGGTGCCACGCCAATCACGTAACATAAGCCGAGAATCCGGCAAGGGTACTCACCAATACGCCGAAGAAGCGCGCCAAGCTCCGAGCGCCGCAAGCGTTATTCCCGGCAGAGGTACACAAACTTGTGGATGCGGGATTATGCGTGAAGTCTACTACCATGACCGGCTTTCTAACCCAGTAATGGTCAAAAAGAGCGACGGTAGCTGGCGAATGTGCGTGGACTTCATAGACCTCAATAAAGCATGTCCACAAGATCGCTATCCACTACCGAGATAGACTGGAAAGTAGAGTCTTTGTGTGGATATCTGTTAAAGTGCTTTCTCGACGCATACAAAGGATATTATCAAATCCAAATGGCTAAGGACGACGAGGAACAATCGGCCTTTCACACAAGCCGGAGTCTACCGTTACAAAAATGCCCTTTGGCTTGAAGAATGCAGGCACCACCTACCGCGGTTAGTAGATACCGATTTGAAAAACAGGTGGGCTGCAACCTAGAGGTCTATGTTGATGACCTGGTCATAAAGAGCCATACTGAAGATGAGTTAGTGTGCGACATGGAAGAAACATTTAGGACACTCAAAGAGATAAATATGAAGCTCAATCCTAAAAAATGCACCTTTGGCGCTACAGAAGGCATGTTTCTCGGATACCCGATAGAACTGATGGCATAAAGCCATGTCCGAAAAGACCAAGGTCGTCATCGAACTTCCTTTACCGCGCACGTTGAAGGAGGTCCAATCTCTCAATGGAAAGCTAGCCGGTCTTAATAGGTTCCTGTCCAAGTCATCAGACAAGTCTCTACCTCTCTTCAAAACACTCAAGAAGTGTATAAAAAAGGGAGATTTTCGTTGGACTACGAGGGCGAAGAAGCCTTCGCACAGCTTAAACAACACCTGCAACACTCCCTACACTTGTAGCACCCGACTGGGGAAGAGTTGATCATGTACTTATCTGCAACTCATGGAGCAGTCGGCAGTTACTCACGGATAGGAACTCAAGACAAACTCCAGTGTACTTTGTAAGTAAAGTGCTCAAGAAAACAGAGATGAACTATAACGCAATGGAAAAGTTGGTCCTAACATTAGTATTCGCCAAACGGCTGCAGGTACTTCCAAGGGCACCCGATAGCAGTGATCACGCACCAACCGATCAAGCAAATCATCTCCAAGCCCGACGATCAGACGACCGCAAAATGGAGTGTATTGCTAGGTGAGACAACATCTTCTACAGACCACGTACTGCAGTAAAAGGACATGTACTAGCAGACTTCATCATCGAAAACCGGACACCGATGCCGCACCCGCACCAAGCAAGAAGGATTTGCGATCCATGGATCTTGTTCACGATGGATCCTCATGCGTTGATGGGTCGAGCAGCCTCATTCTCACAAATCCGAAGGAATGGAATTCACTTACGCACCGCGCTTTGAATTTGGCGACAAACAATGAGGCGAGTATGAAGCTCTAATCGCCGGACTACGCATGCGGCTCGAATGGGTGTACGTAAACCTGGAAGCGAATGTGGATTCCCGGCTAGTAGCCAACCACGTGTTGGGCGAGTACGTGACTAAAGAAGAAAATATGATTCAGTATCTCGACAAGACCAAGGCACTAATCAAAGGCTTTGACAGGTTCACCATCAAGCAAGTCCCTAGAGGGGAAAATCGAAAGGCAGATGCACAGAGCAAGATCGCATCGACAAGCTTTGCACACCTGTCAAAACAAGTGCTGGTGGAAACGCTGAAAAGCAAATCCATCTCAGAAATGGAAGTCTCCACGATAGTGGAGGAGGAAGGTCCTACATGGATGACACCGTTAGCGGAATTTCTAAACAAAGGAGCGTTACCCCAAGAGCAGAAGGAAGCCCGCAGGATACGGCGCACATCACAGAGGTTCGAACTTTGAGACAAGATACTGTACCGACGCTCCTTCCTGCAACCATGGCTCCGCTGCGTTGGTCCCCTACAAGCAAATTACGCATGCGAGAAATCCACGAAGGTTCATGCAGATGCACTCGTGACCACGGTCCGTGGTGGCTCGCGCCTTGAGGTCAGGATACTACTGGCCAACCATGCACCGCGATGCGCGGGACTTAATAAGGAAGTGCAACGATTGCCAAGTTCATAGACTCGTCCCGCGCCGACCATAGCATGAGCTAACACCAATTACAGCACCATGGCCATTCTACAAGTGGGGTATCGACATTGCAGGCCCTTTCCCTGTCGCAGCCGGAGGGTTAAAATTCCTCATAGTAGCCATAGAGTACTTCACCAAATGGATCAAAGCAAAGGCAGTGGTGACAATCACTGGCAACCAGGTGAAACGCTTTGTCTGGGAAAATATTGTATGCCGCTTCGGTCTACCTGGAGAAATCATGTCGGACAACGGGAAACAATTTTGCGACAATCCTTTCAAGGACTGGTGCGAGAAATTGAAAATCACACAGCACTTCGCGTCAGTCAAACACCCACAAACCAACGGCTTAGTAGAACGGGCGAATCGAAGCCTGGGTGAAGGAATTAAGGCACGCCTGGACAAGCACAAAGGAAGCTGGGTGGAAGAACTATCGCATGTTCTGTGGGCGCACCGCACTTCAATCAAAACCAGCACATGGGACACCCCCTTCTCTCTAGTCTATGGGACAGAAGCAGTCATACCAGCCGAAATCGGAATGCCAACTATCCGCACTGCCGAAATCAATGTGGCAACCAATGACGACGAGCGACGTATCGACTTAGACCCCGCCAGAAGAAAGGCGCGAATGCGCAGCTATACGTGAAGCAAAATCAAAGTCAAGGATGAAGGGATACTATGATGCTAAAGTGCGAAGTGTTTCATTCGACAGGTGACTTCGTTCAGCGCCAATGATGCGAGCCACGCAGAAGGCACAGGTAAGCTTGGACCAAAGTGGGAAGGACCCTATGAGGTTACTGAAGCATTAGGAACTGGCGCGTACAAGCTACGAGGCTTGGATGGGCGTGAACTGCCATGCACATGGAACATCTGCAACCTCAAGAGGTGCTACCTATAGGAATGGCTACGACCCAGCGCACAGACGCTCCTGCACTTTATTGAAGTGCCCAACAGACATCTATGTATTTATTTTTTGTTTTCCTTAGTCTAATGTCTTACTTATTTCTCATAAAAACTTGCAAGTATTAATAAAACGTCGCGGTTTCTAGCTAACTCTGCGACACATTTCAATTTGTTATTTCCATATACTTTATGTCTTAACATTTTTGATCATTTCTTGCCTACATGGCGTGCATGCACTTACAAAACCCACGATGGTAAAAGGATGAGTAAACCTACTAAATGACTCGTTGAGTAAGAGGGTTGCAAACCCATCAACATCGGATCATGTATCCTTGTTAAACACCTTATTCACAAGACGTTGGAATAAGTATGGTGCGCATCCCACGACGGACACGCAACTATGCATATGGTGCACGTTTAACAACATAAGGACTCAACACGCTTGGTTCTTTAAGATGATATTTACAGTACGCTGCATATCACATCATACACGATTATGACACTATTACTTAGAAACTATGTTTAAGTATACTCTGATCTTCATACATGACTATGAATTTCTCATATTATTTGCGCTTGTGTACAAATTGGATACTAAGACAAATACATCTTTTACGCAAAGATAGACAGATAAGTACAAGCTGCAATAAATATTAACAAACAATTGGCAAAAGGATATTTTTATTAATGACTACGTTATTCCAAAGGATGTTCATAAACATAAGATCCTATATACTCTTAGATCGCTCCAGTGATGAGGTCCCTACGCGGCTTGCAGCATCTCCACTCTCGCTAAGCCTCTTCAACAAGTCCGAGTCTTGGCGAGACACAGTGGCAACACTCACTGGCACCCCGTCAGACCTTGGAAGATGAGCTGCACCAACCCCGCACAAAATTGCTTTACCCTTAATACCTTCCTTTTAGCAAGTCCGGTAGCATGCGCCCAACACTTCCTTCAAGGACATTTATTTCTCTAAAGCAAAGGGATTCAGAATGTCCCTAGGGCGAGCAAAAACAGCACTGAAGCTGAGAGACATCGGGCTTTAAAAATAGTCCCTTCGCATCATCAGACGATGGCGCACTAAGGTCAACCCTTCCATGATAACAGTTATAGGATAATCCTGTCGCACTCCATTTCAAAGAATCATGGGAAGCTCTAAAGCCTTCATCCTATTCATAGCAGCAACCAGGTTATCATAGGATCACGCATCATACTCGTGGAACCTTTTCAGAGGTACCTTCAAGAAGTCGCTTCTTTCACCTCTATAGCCTCTCGATTTTCCTCTCGCCAAGGCACATTGGACTACCCCACCAAATTTGTCCACTACCTCTTTGGACTCAAGGGTACTCAGAGCAGCAAGACGCAGGCCATGGCTGATAAGCCACCTGCGGCCGAAATGGTGACATTAGATGAGGATATAATTCCTCATCATACTCCAAACTAAGCTTATGCAGCTTCATCTCTTGTGTTTCCAGAGCACCGCCACAGAGGCCAAGGTCTCCTAACTGCGCGAGCAACTCTCCCTTACCCTGTTCCAGATATTTGAGGGCCCAATTACACGACGCCTTGTACTTTAATGCCTCAAAGACGCTCCGGGTTATTTGGGAGAGCAATGCCATTTTCTCGCGGCAAGCTTCCCGAATACGCATTTGCCGCTTCTATCTCTGTCTGGGCACTAGCTAAACGAGCCTCCAACTCCGCAATATGCTGGTCTTTCTCAGCGCTTTGACTACTCTCTGCTGAGTATTTAGCCCTTAGTTGCGCAACCAACTTCGCTTGATGTGCAGTTGACAGCGCCATATCTTCAACCAACTTACCCATTGGCACATCCCCCGAGACCAATGGCTCAACGCGCACTGGACTATCCTGGGGGGCGACTTCGAAGCCTGTTCAAACCTGCATATATGGACAGAGAATTATCAGTTTCCCTTATTAATAGTGGGTGAGCAAAAAAAAGAAAAAAAAAAAACAATACTGAAGACATTACTTACTGTGGGCCTGAGACATTCGCAGAGGGGTGAGATGACGTAGCATCACTGGAAGATGATTCCACAGTGAAGACCACCGGACGCTTTTTCCTTGATGAGCTCGCGCCATCCTCTCCAAGTGATCTTTTGTGCTTCAGCCCGGATTCTTTTTGTTGTTCTTCTTCCATAGGTTGCGCCACTGCTACGGGTGGTGGCTGCGCTACGGAGGATGGGACCCCTGGACTTGGCACGCTTTGCTGGCGTCGCTTCCAATGCGATCAAGAGCTGGTCCCTGTTTCTCCTAGATTCATCTCCAGGGTACGCCCTACGGTGGCATCCAGTACGGGCTCTTCTCCTTCTTTCAACGGCCGCGTCCCTATCTTCACCTGAGTTGGCTTCGATAGTTGAACAACTGTGAACAGATCCATCTCTGCGCACCAGAAAACGACAGGTTACATAATGAGGAAAAAGGAAAAGAAAGATCTTACATTAATTAAACAAGGGAATGCGGAGGAGCGAGCACCCACCCTGGCCATCAGCGCCTAAGAAGATTGGCATCTCATCCGACATACCAAAGTAATTACGGCTAATGCCCATATGCACCAGGAATTCCTCAGGATAGGCACTAATGGGGATGCGGTTGGCGTATCAGCCGCATCCTCCACGACATATGATCCAGGGGCGCCATCCCTCGGCAATGTTCCCGGGTATAAAGTTCAAAACGCGGTGGGAAGCACGCGTCACCCGTAAGAAAGTCTCTCTCCAGTTCCTGAGCGCATCCGTTTGTCTGATAACACTTTGCCCGTGCATGCTTAGCAATGAGACCCACCCGTGCGCCCATGTTGTGTGATAGAACGCACGGAATAGATGGATAGTCGGGTTAATCGCCGAATCGGCAATTAACCTCGAAGTTGGTAATCTTCGCACCGATGCAAAGGTAACCGGGATAGGTGCAGTGGTAATAATTTAACACATCATACAGAAATAGGGATATGGGCACACGCTGATTCGCGAACTCGAAAAAACGTGTGTATACCCCGCTTTCCTTCGGGGAAATCGGCAATAGATGCTCGCGCATCCGGAACAACCGGATGCACGTCAAGCGGTATAAAATAATCCGAGGTGAACTCTAGAAGTTCACCCTCAGTTATATCGGAGGTGAAATCAGATAACTGTTTGACCATGGTATTCATTTTCTTTTGAAAGGCGCACGCGTGGTTACCTCGGGAATAGGCAGTTTTCTGTTTTTGCAAATGGAGGATTTCTTAACAATGGCGGATTGAGTTTTTCACCTGTGAAAACACAGTTAAAATGAGGCGGCTTGTTATACAAGTGTCCTCATCCACGCGATGCGCGACACGTGGATCCCACTATCTTCAACATGTGGTTCAAATCACTTGATGTGACGTTGCTGCAGCTTACTTTCCCCGATTTACGAGGCTTTCATTTTAAAATACTATGTCTAGATACAATGTATAGGCGGGTATATTTTTTGGCTTCTTGACTACGCTTCGTAGTTTTTTATTGTCTGCAGTTATTAGTCTAGCATCCGCAAATTCCTTCATCGCATACTAGACTGGGGGGACATGATGACGTATAGTGTATATTCGGGTCACGAACCCGACTAAAGCCCAATACTAATAAGCCCAGCACGAAATGGGCTACGCCGATAAGTGTTTAGGCCCACGAAGGCCCACACCCGATGTTATTTACGTAACATGATATTGGATATATCCTAATTATGGAGATAATCATTCCCCAACCGACTTAGGCGGGATACGCCGAAGGTTGAGGAACACGGAACCAACAAGGATTTCGTGTGTATATAAAGGGAATCCTATCCCTTTAACCCTAAACCGATTACTTACTCTCACGCCGGAGGATAATCGTGGGAGACAATCCCACGATAAGCCTAACGGTGTTTTCTGTCTCTTAGTGCGCAGGTCTCAAGCAACAATCATCAATTGGTACGAGAGCCGGAGCCCAAACAAGGAACGCCCAACTTTTGTATCAACATTTATGTTCGTTTATGTTCATTTATTTATTTATGTTTGTATATCATATTTTTTAATTGTATAATTTTAAAATTAGTATGTTTAAATAAAACAACACTTATAAAACAATATATTGTGTATAATTTAATAAAGTTTATGTTTGTTTATTTATGTTCATTTATTTTCGATCGTTTACGTTCGTTTAGTGTCTTAATGAACGAACATGAACGACTCATTTTCTTAATAAACGAACATGAATAAGAAAAATCGTCTGTTTAAACGTTCGTGTCCGTTTATTTGTTCGGTTAAAATTAAATGAATGAACATGAACAAGGCTCCTTTCGTGTTCGTCCGGTTTATTTACAGCCCTACTAAAACCCAAAGGGTTTGTTGGTACCCGTGTTGTTGTGTGAGAAGCTCCCAAGCGAATGGTTGTGAGTTGAAGTCCTGATTAGGACATCGTGAGATTTATTTATTAAAAAAAAAAAAAAAAAAAAACTGATGACACATAAACAAATAAAAAATTGGATAGTGCTTTGAAGGGATTTGGAAGCTGCCTAAAAAAGGATGTAAGCTAGTACTGGTCTATGACGATTTCACACGAGAGATTTTGGGCACTCTTTTTGAGAGAAGTGAACTCTGCGCTTACGATATAAACCAATCCTATAACCTTGATGATGATGGTGATTATCGCATTCCCTCTCCTGATGAACCCGCTATTTACTTTTTGAAACCTAATATCCGTAATGTCGAAATGATCATCTCTGATGCATCCATTTCCCGCTACAAATCCTTCCACTGCTGTTTCTCCTCCCCCATACCTTACTATCTTGCGCGATATCTTGCCTCTCGTCATACTACCATTCATGTCCACAATAACCACTTTCTCGAAGTTTGTAACCCTCGACAAGATCTCTTCTTTCGGTACCTACTAAAAATCTTTTTCTCTCCAACTAAATGATCCCACAAAGAACACCCTCCGATATTGAGCTAGTAATCGACAAAATTGCCATCGGCCTCTTTTTGTGCTTTCTACACTCGATGTCGTCCCATTCATTGCTTGCCCACCTGCCGGGGATTCTCACAAGGTTGCGATTGCCGGATCAACGATCGCGCCATCACACTAATTTCCTCTTTTCCGACTCCAACACGAGGAGGCCCCTTTTATGTTTGTTTGATAGGAACTTTGAATTATCCGTTGCTATTCAACATGATTTCAGGTATGCACCTCTTGTTCAAGATGTCTTTGCCCCCACGTCCAATCGTGTTACTGTACAAGGACAAACTATTGCATTGGAAGGGGACAACTCTTTCTGGACTGCTAACGGATCTGCGGACTTCTCTGCCATTGCTGCCAAGCTTGACGCACAGGCCATCAGATACATACATGATTCCCAACAACCTTGTACTCATGATTGGATCCATTCCCTCGCGGCCCTTCTTTACCGGATGTCATGGCACGCCGAGATTTGCTCAGCGCTAAAATACCGACCAACATACACACGGACATCGAAAACGCCTTGTGCTTAGAGGTCACTCAACGGTCTCTTGATTATTTTGCTGGAAAGGAATGTCAAATGATGGTAAGAGGAGGAGGCGGGATTGATTTTGATGACCTCCTTGACGCTCTTAGAAGAAAAGGTAATAAAATGGACAGGCTTCGGCTTGCAATCATGTTCCTTCTTTCAACTGATTCCATCCCTCAACTACAAGTCGACCAAGTTGAATCAGCACTTCAAGATTCTGAGATTGACACCTCGCCAAGACGTTAAAAACTCAAATCATTAAACGTGGCGTTGTTGAAGAACCGTGGCCATGATAAATCATCGGCAATGGCAGAGATGGTTGAAGCCCTAATGGAAGGAAAGACGAATAGCGCCGACATTGAATCTGGTTACCTCATGTTTGACCCCAAGTCAAACTCTGCAGCAGCGGCGACTAGTCCTAATGAGAAATTAGGAGGAACATTCAAAGATGCTATTGTGTTTGTCTTTGGTGGCGGAAACTATGCAGAATATGAATACTTACAAGAGCTCGCTAAACGTGGCCAGCATCCCAGAAAACGTATAATTTACGGGTCAACAGAGATTCTCAAGTGAGTTTATTGAGCGCTTACACCGCCGAGATAAAAGATGGGTTACTTGGCGAATACTAGCGGTGAGTAGATTTCTTCTGGTACGTAGTATCATATATTGTCTGCTTCGAGTGTTTTGTTTAACACTAACTTTTTGTTTTCTAGTTTATCGGCCGTAAGACACTTGAAGCCATTGGAGCCAGTGGGGTTTGCCAAAAGTGTTTTTGGACATTTAAGTATTTTATGCATCAACTTATTATGGATTGTAATATTTGCAATTTAGTGGTAGAAACAATTTCTATTAGGATCTAAATGTTGCTTAAGGAACTCATTGAGATCATGTTTTAACTATCTGGTTTTCCTTACTAATGTTGTCGATGGGTCTTGGTGTTGGTGTATGGTGGGTCTGAAGAAGGTACTTGTGGTTGCAACTTATGGGGTGTGTGTTATTTCATTTGTCTAGACATATCTAAACCTGTAATGGGTCAAAACTATATTCGTAGCACGAACAAAGCAATTAGATGTTTGTGGTCTTACGTTTAGGGATCTCTTTTTCAAGGCTTTTCAGAATTGATTGCTTATGTATTCATGCTTCCTAGTATAGTTATAAAAGAGATCTATATGAAATAAAGCTATATTAATCAAGTATTCATGGAATATGCAGTGTAATAAAGTGTCTTTCTTAACTATTACCCGTTTTGACCCATTTATGGAATATAATGGAGTCACACAATGAAGTTTAAAGGTGTCTCGGAAGTTAAACATGAGAATTTAAATAGTTAGGGATGAAAGAACTTGTTGGAGATGAAAGATAAAATAAATTCTCATATTTTCAATAAATTAGGAATGAGAAGTCCAATTAAATGTAGCTTGTATGTAGCTATATTCAAAGATTGAAGATGAAAATGGCTTTTGGAGTGGCATACAAAGTATCCTCAAGTTATAGGGCATTTAAGAGTCTGTTTTAACCTTTGTGAAAATATGTAGCTGTATGGAAAAACTCAAAAGGTAAAGGAGTCCCATTTGCCGATAAACATGTATGGGAAACTATTAGAAGTTTAGAACTAAGACTTCAAAAGTGCAGTGGTTTTCCTTGGTATGGTACTCATAATGTATTCCTAGACATACATCTTTCTTATGGATGACAATCCATATGGGCTACAAACACAATATAAGTGGACTATACGCGAATAGCCGAATAAGCAGAGTGATGGTATGCGCATTATACTAATAACTATGAAGCACATTCGCATATCTTATTTCAACAGCCTTTTAGCACAAAATATATGGGTCTAGGTGCAAAAACAATGGGTTTGAATGGGTTAGCTCATGACTAAATATTATTATTTAATATTTTCCTTCTTAAAATATGTATTATGTAGACACAATATACGGAGCATCCTTAGAAGCTGCTGCTTACTTCATTTGTTTTTGCAAATAAGTACCTGATTTTTATTTTGGATGAACATTAGAGTCCCAATTTCGTCACTGATTAAAAACCAACATAAATAATCTTGATATTAGTGTCTGAAGTCTAAACTACTTGCTTAGCAAAAATTTTGCCCGATGTGCAAACAATATTTTATTTTCTTTGGATAAAACAGTGAATATATAATAGCACTTAGAACCTATATATAATAGATACGCTGTATACAGTTATGGGCCGTTTGACATGCCTATAAACCCCAACAGATACTAGTCTATATGCATCAGAAACTAGAGAAAATTCCTCACATGCATTCACCTATATGTCACCAAAGATGGCCTAAAGCACAAGACTACAATTCCAACACCATATAGTGTAGTTTACCTCCTTATGTCACACTCCGATTCAAAGAAATTATCAAAGGGGGGCATCATCTAGTACAAACGATACATCCATTCTCAATTGTCTATTACATCTGTAAACTATATTTCCTTAGCCAACCTCACAAATATGGTGACCAAAAATGATTACAGAGCAAGGAACCATCAACAGAAATAATACGACTAAAGGGAGCAACCATACCATCCACTAATTTTTTAGAGCTAAGACATAAACATGTTCAAGAAATTTGGCAAGAAGATAGAGAAAGAACCCTGATTGAGGTAAAGAGTGCCAAATAAAATCACCTTTCACTGTTAAGCAACCCAATGTCACTGACATCATATTTCTTCTCATTTTTATCATGATAAGACCACTGTCAGTAAAAATATATACGTAAGTAACTGTTTAGAAATTTTGTAGTACTTCCCATTAAAAAAGTGAAACTTTGTTCGCGGGCTGCACAATAGGTACATATGAGATATAAATATACCTCCTTATTTGATGTGGTTTGTGTATCCTCTAGTCCTCTACCTTGTCATCCTCTAACATTGGATCTTACACCTATCAAATTTAAACATATATCATACATTAAACATTTCTTCCCATTTTCATCAAGATTATGTTAGATATTGAATAAACCCATAGGTATCACTTTATTAGTGACCATTATTTATAATGGTAAACCCTAGATACCATAAACACATAGACCGGGCTTGGGCCTATTAATCCTCTAATACTCTCCCGCAATCCGAGCGGCGAAATCGCGAAAGCTAGAGACTGGAGAAGTAAACTACAAAAGTAAAAAAACATCTTTTATATAATAAAGGAATTACATCATTTCGGAGTAATTTTGTCAATTCATTCTTATTGAAAAAACAATTGGGCCAATAGGAGAGCTCGATTTCGCCACGTAAGTAAAATCGTGTGATGTGATTGGTTAATAAAAGTTAAACTTAAATTTAATTTGTTCAAACTTTAGAAAATTTGGTTGATATAAAAAACACATAAAAATATAGGTGTCAAATTTGTGAAAACAAAAACTTAAAAAAAGAGGAGGTACTTAATAAAACTTTAGTGGTTAAATTTTAAAAAATTATATAGAGTTAAGTGTAATATTATAAGCCTTCATGTTTTTTAATAACTTTGGATTTTAAATAAATACCCCCTTATACTTTATATCTTAACAAATACAATGTATATATTGTTTTAAAATAACATGTAAATTTGCATAGGATTATAAATATCATTTTTTTTACTGCATACGTTCAATAAGGACTCATTTATTTCATTTTTAAAATTTAACCTATATGGACACGAGTTTACATTTTAAATACGGCTAAATGATTGAAATCGGGAATATAATTATCAAATTGTAAGCACGGGTTACTTTAATATAAAAATAAACATACGTGATTGTACTTATAACAATGACTCGTGTAATTCTTATTTATTTATATAAAGATATCTAGAAAAACATTTTTAAAAAACTTTAAAGAGTATACTTTAACTTTATTAACGCTCATTATGTGCTATTAAACTTGCATCATGTGTACAACATAATATCAGTAGTGAAATTTAATAACAACATCAACATCTTTGTCACCTAAATAAAATTAAATCTTGAGTTACATAACAGAAATTTTTACAAATATTTTACCAAATTCTAATGGATATTAATGCATAATGAAAAACTCGTGCATAAGTATTAGTAGTTGTGACAATCCGTACTTTCAGGTTATTTCTCGACACGATTCATGTCTCATTATTTCAACATTTTAGTAAACTTGGTTTACTTGTTTCAAATTCGCGTAACCTTGGAGGTTTAGCGGCGAATTCATGATCATGACATCACGTACATTTCATATGGACTATGAGTAGTCTACATTTCATTGACATCATGTGCATCTCATTAGTACATTCACGACATTTCATTTCACTTTATACGTGTAATTTTTATGTTTAAAAATCTTTATCGCGTGAGTTATTATTTTGAATATTTAACCCGTTACTTTCAAAAATGATCCCGAGGTATTTTTAAACTTACATTTAGTTTCTAAAAACTATATTTTTAGTTTTCCTAGTGTTTCAAATTTATTTGGTATATTAATCGTTAAAATTTAATTATTACTGTTTTTCTAAAAACTACTCGATAATTTATATATCACTCAAATTTCACAAGGAATGTATTTTTACAATTTTTATCATCTTAATACAATCTATATTGACTTATTAAAAACTTACTTGTACCAAAAATTTTCATTTACCTTTATTTGTACATTTTCTTACACATTTCTTACACCTTCTATTACAAATATCTACAAGTAACAAGTTTTTAAAAAAAAAAAAAATATAATTGAGGGACAACCCTCCCCTAAAACCGGCCCTTGGGGAGGGGAGGCATTAAATTTGGAATGGTTAGTGATTGTATATGTTTTTACCCTTTCTCATAAAAGTCTTACACTCAAGAAATTTTCACATACACTACATTATTATCAAAGTGTTATACAAAACTTTTCTCTCTTCTTTGGGGCTCTCCAAAACCGGTCACATAGAGAAGCACACAAGGGATCAAGATTTTTGCTAAGAGCAAGTGTTTATACAACCTAGATCATATCCTTTTCATGGTTTTGAAATAAAAACCAAGGATATTTAAGTGTAATCCTTTGTTACTTACACCTCTTCATTTCTCTAGTAAGCATATTCTTGTCATTTTTATGTTTCCTCTTCATTTTCATATGCTTCTTATCATTTTTGGAACTTATATGCATGTTATGTAGTTTATACCATTTATTTCTTGATTTTTAAGTTATATATATACCTAAGGTCATCCTATAATTATTCCCATGGTTTTGGTTGGTCTTGATGGTGATTAGGAACCCATGACACCCTAAGAAGGTGTATGGTAGGATTAGATTAGTTTTGGAGTTGATTTGAAGGGATTAGATTAGGTTTTGTCCGAGAAAAACTATTTTCGATAACTATATATTATGTTCTGTCCTTGTTTCATTTTTCTGGAAAATCCGACAGTTGGTACTAAATTTTGGCCTTGATTTTTAGAAAATATACTTTAAAACGAATCCGTGGCCGCTTGAACGGATAAAAACGGACTTATAACGAAGAAGTTATGGATTTTACAAGTTTGACGACGGAAAATATTATTTTCAGAAATTTCAGCAACATGTTTTTAGTTTGTTCGGGTCAAAAACGAGCCTTAAGCTTCACAAATTATTTCGACATTTCAAAAATATATTAGTATACTTTGATACGAAGCTAAGGACATATTAAACGTAGAAAACGGATTTGAAACGACAAAGATATGCACTTTTTCTTAAACTTGCCGTAACTAATTTTCTGCACACTATTGGCCAAAAATCACCAACTTTAACCCTTAATATCTTTATGATCGAGACCTTTTGGACGAAAACTCCTGAACTGAAACTTTTAGATATGGATACAAACTTTCCAAAACCGTCGATTTCGTTCTCTAACGATCAACGTGTACCGTTTTACGATTGTTTTTCCGGAGCCATTTTTGGCAATTTCATGATTTTTCCGACGACATTGTTTTGCGACGAAAAGTGGTATTTTCACCAAAAATCATTTTAAAACCATTGTAGGATGACATTTTTACGTAAAAACATGTAAAGTGATTTTTGGTTGGTCAAGACGTCAAAAGAGTATTTTTTTTTCGACGTCGAGTAATATTTTCAAAAGGTCGTAAATGGTATAAATAACATATCAAGTGCATGCATAACATTACATTGCAATTCATGACATATCATATCATTGATAATAGGTCCCGTTGACGATTACATTAAACCTCAATGTACTCACTTTTGCCGTTATTCCAGTTTATCCAAGTGAGTTTTCATAGCCCCGCTTTTACATGCTTTCGATTATTTCAAACCCACGGGGGAGAATACATTGCACTACATTTTTCTTTGTACGATACCAAGTATGTTAAATTCATTACATTGCTTAAGTTACCACATATGCCAAGTTGAAAGTCCCCATTTCCTGAACCATGAACCGTTAATCTTTGAAGCGAGGATGAGTGGATAGATCTATCGAGGGTGACGCCTCCATCCGGGTTGGTGAATCCCAACCAGAAAAACGGATGCATTTCATTTGATTTCATTACGAGTTGTCGGCAAACACTCGTGGAGGGGCATACAGAATTGATCAGTCTAGTTTCGGGGTCATGGGCTTAAGGCAATTGTAACATTATTTTTACGTGACTTGATTGTCATGCATGCTAGATACTTGTGTAGTCGTATAAAACATTTACATAAACCTATGATTTCTCACCAACATTATTGTTGACCGCTTTTAGCAATGTATTTTCGTGTAATCGAGGCACGTGCATCATGACATGGTTTAGGGACCTATATTTTGAGTCGTGGCGTCGACTTACATTATGTACATTATGGCACTTTATTTCAAAACATCGTTTGGATTTGTAACATATTTGTATTTCCTTAAACTTGTTAACCCTTTTGGGACCGATGTTGTACTCTGATTATGTTTTTATGAAATATCCAACGATGTGTTTTTAAAACGACACTTTAGGTCGTTCAATATAACTGTGATGTGGTGCTATGACAGTCAATGCCCCGTGAATTCCATTCCTTGCACGCAAACAGTAAATTGGGGTGTGACAGATTGGTACCAGAGCTACAGCTATAGAGAACTAGGTTGCATCATTGACCCTAGACTATAGCTACATTATCATAGCATCTCATCATTTCATCATAGTACATATTCATGTTTATCATGCGGATTCACTTACACTTTATTCGAGATTATTTACATTTATTTCACATCGGTTGTCACAGCACATGTCTTCGATTCACATCCCATCATCATATCATCGGACTCTAGCTCGGATGATGTTCCAGCTAACCCCATCATGGATGATGATTCATCACACTCCACTGAGATCGTATCTTCCATTGGATCTACTCCAGTCTTTCCACCTATCATGATCGACACTGAGACCGAACCCTTCGAGGAGGGCGAGGTTGCACCCACACCTCACATTAGCCCAGCTCATAACCCGTTGCTCGCACCATCACCACCATCATCACCATCTCCATCATATTTCATTAGAGATCCTTTGCCTACGACAGACTTGCCGCTCAAAAAGCGTGCTCGTTTTGATATCCCTACACCACCATCGACTGAGCCCGAGCCACCCGCTAGATTTGAGTTAGGCGAGAGTTCTAGGCGCAGCTGCACGTCCGCCTTCTACAAGTGGCACTAGGAGCCCGCATTGATGCTCAGCAGCTACAGATAGATAGTTTGACACGCAGTTGGGGAGTTGTCGGTAGATAGGATTGAACCCATTGCTGAGGAGGTCGAGGGTTTGATATTAGGCAGGGTTTGTATTGACTTATCTCATGAGTATTGCATAGGCGCTAGAGGACAGGAGACTATTGCTTCTTTACAGGTTCAGGTTGATGAGTTGAGGAGTTTGGTGGATAGTTTGGTTACTCGTGTTCGCGATCTTCGTGACGGGCGGAGCACCATGAGGTGCCTTATGTAGACTTGTGTCATTGTATAGTTTTGACCATTATCATCCTAGTCACGGTGTGTGTGACGTAGTTCAAAGAACTTGTTGTATTTTGGTTGTTGTACAAACAAATTATCAAGTATTGACTCTACTATGTAGGAATGGTTATTATTATCTATGATATCGGTCCATGTAGGCCGAAATTTTCATGTATATTATCCACGGGTGTTGTGATTATATTTGTGATATTTCGTTATTGTTCCGTTGTGATTCCATTTATCTTTATGCATGATGTGGTTGTGGATATATTTGTTTAATGGTTGTTTCTACTTACGAGTTCTCATGATTGTTTCATCTTGTGATTTTGAAGAATTATGGCGCCTAAGAAAGTTGCACCGGAAATGACCCAAGCAGAAATTCAAAAGTTGGTGAATGATAGCATTGCTAATGCTCTAAGAGTCGAAAGGGAAACAGTGGTGCTAATGAAGCCGCTAGGCTAGCTATGCTACGGTAATGCCGGAGGATCTGGGGTTAAGAAATGTTCCTACAAAGATTTCAAGAGTGGTGAACCCACTAAGTTTCGAGGTACCGAGGTAGCTACTGCAATGGTACGATGGTTTGAGAAATTGGAATCGGTGTTTTTGCTTTGTAACTGTCCGGATGACAGTAAGGTTAAGTTTGCCACAAGCACTTTACTCGATGGAGCGTTGTCATGGTGGAATTCATACGCTCAACCGATTGGTATGGAGAATGCTTTTAAGCTTTCGTGGCAGGAATTCAAGGTTTTGGTGACTAAGAAGTTTTGTCCTCGGACGGAAATCAAGAAGTTGGAAACGGAGTTCTATGAATTGGTCACTATTGGGTATGATATCGACACTTACATTCGGAGATTCCAAGAATTAGCCGCGTTATGCCCATCAATGGTATCGGATAATGAGAAGTTGCTAGAGGCTTTTATTGGAGGACTTCCCGAAGTGATTCAAGGAGATGTGACTTCGTTTGATCCACAGACAATTGAGGAAGCTATTCGAGTGACTCAGAAGTTGATGGCACAAGTGGTGAAGCGAGGTAAGAACATCACCACCAACCGAAGCAACAACAACAATCCCAACAACCGTTTCAACAATAACCGAGGCAACTACAACAACAATAACAAACGCAAGTGGGACAACAGGGGAAGGAATGCTACTCAACAACCGCCCAAGAGGCAAGAGGTTGCTAAGGCTTATGTTACCGAAAGAGGAAAAGGATATACGGGGTTTTGCCGAAATGTAACAGATGTTTGAGTCACCACAATCCGGGTCGATGTCCCGATCCGTGTGAAAATTGCAAGAAAGTTGGTCACCGTACTAGGGATTGCAAGGCACCACAAGTTACTTGTTTTGGTTGGGGGAAACCGGACACTACAAGCGGGATTGTAAGAAAGGAAATAATCAAGCAAATCCGAATCAAGGAGGTTTGGCACGAGGAAGGGTTTACGTCATTGGAGGCGGAGAAGATAGGGAGGACCCGAATGTCATAACGGGTACGTTTCTTCTCAATAATCGTTACGCTTCAGTTTTATTTGATTCGGGTGCCGATAAAAGTTTTGTGTCCAATGCATTTGCACCTTTGCTCAACATTAAACCAACTACATTAGACATATCATACAACGTCGAATTAGCTAATGGTAGCGTAGTTAACACCAACACCATTGTCCGCGGTTGCACATTCAATTTTCTTAATCATCCCTTCAACATAGACCTCATGCCCGTAGAGCTTGGTAGTTTTGACGTCGTCATTGGCATGGACTGGTTATCTAAGCATCGCGCAAAGATCATTTGTGATGAGAAAGTTGTTCATCTTCCTTATAACGGCGAAACTTTGATTATTCGGGGGAACGAAGTGGAACCAGACTTAGTATCATATCATGCATCAAAACGGAGAAGTACATTAAGAAAGGTTGTCTTGCTTTCTTAGCTCATGTAACCGAAAAAGTCGGAGAGAAGCGACTTGAAGATGTCCCTATTGTTCGTGAATTTTCTGAAGTATTTCCCGAGGATTTACCGGGACTTCCACCGGCGCGTCAAGTAGAATTTCAAATTGACTTAGTGCCCGGAGCTGCACCGATTGCGAGAGCACCGTATCGTCTAGCACCATCCGAAATGCAAGAGTTGTCTAATCAATTGCAAGAGCTTCTAGACAAAGGATTCATTAGGCCGAGTTCCTCGCCTGGGGGAGCACCGGTCTTGTTTGTGAAGAAGAAGGATGGATCCTTCCGAATGTGCATAGATTATAGAGAGTTGAACAAGTTAACGGTGAAGAATCGTTACCCACTCCCCAGAATTGATGACTTGTTCGATCAGTTGCAAGGTTCTAGTATTTATTCCAAGATTGATCTTCGATCGGGTTATCATCAGCTTCGAGTTCGGGAAGAGGATATTCTGAAAACAGCGTTTAGAACACGTTACGGTCATTACGAGTTTCAAGTGATGCCGTTTGGATTGACTAATGCACCGGCGGTATTCATGGATCTCATGAATAGAGTTTGTAAGCCGTATTTGGACAAGTTTGTTATAGTGTTCATTGACGACATCTTGATCTACTCCAAGAACAAAGAAGAGCACGAAGAGCATTTAAGGATGATTTTAAGGCTACTCAAGAATGAGAAGTTGTATGCCAAGTTTTCGAAGTGTGATTTTTGAACCACAAAGTGCAATTTCTTGGTCATGTCATTGATAGTCATGGACTACAAGTTGATCCAGCAAAGATTGAAGCTGTGAAAGATTGGGCTACTCCAACGAATCCTACAGAAATTCGACAATTTCTAGGACTAGCAGGATATTACCGAAGGTTCATCGAAGGTTTTTCGAAGATAGCGAGACCTTTGACCAAGTTGACACAGAAAAACAAGAAGTACGAGTGGGGAAAGAAACAAGAAGTTGCTTTTCAATTGTTGAAGCAAAAGCTTTGCAGTGCGCCAATTTTGGCACTACCCGAAGGCATTGAGAACTTTGTTGTATATTGCGACGCTTCGCATAAAGGACTTGGGGCTGTTTTAATGCAAAACGAGAAGGTGATAGCGTATGCTTCTCGACAACTTAAGACTCATGAAAAGAACTACACAACTCATGATCTCGAGTTAGGAGCCGTAGTTTTGCGCTCAAGATTTGGAGACACTACCTCTATGGTACAAAGTGCACAGTGTTTACCGACCACAAGAGTTTGCAATATATTCTTGATCGGAAGGAGCTTAATATGAGGCAACGTCGTTGGTTGGAATTACTCAGCGATTATGATTGTGAAATCAAGTATCATCCGGGAAAAGCCAATGTTGTGGCTGATGCTCTTAGTCGGAAAGAGAGGCCTAAACCTTTAAGAGTTCGATCATTGGGAATGACGATTATTTCTCCTTTACCGTCGAAAATTCATGAAGCACAAGTCGAGGCACTTAAGGAGGAAAATCGACCAAGCGAAAAGCTTTATGGTATGCCCGAAAGCGCAAATGGTTTTGTAAAGAGAGCGGATGGAGTACTATGTTTCAAGGATAGAATGTGGGTTCCATTGTATGGCGGAATACGAGAATTGATTATGCATGAGTCGCATAAGTCAAAGTATTCTATTCATCCAGATCGGATAAGATGTACCAAGATCTTAAGAAGCTTTATTGGTGGCCGAACATGAAAGCGGAGATTGCCACGTACGTTAGCAAATGTCTTACTGCGCTAAGGTAAAAGTCGAATATCGAAGCCTTCAGATTACTCCAACAACCAGAAATTCCTCAATGGAAATGGGAACGCATTACAATGGACTTTGTTACGAAACTTCCTAAGACATCGGGAGGTTACGATGCTATTTGGGTAATTGTTGATCGCCTTACCAAGTCAGCTCATTTCATACCGATTAGAGAGACTTATTCCATGGAACAACTCACTAGACTTTATGTCAAGGAAATAGTCTCGAGGCACGGAGCACCAATTTCTATCATTTCCGACAGAGATAGTCGATTCACTTCAAACTTCTGTAATTCATTGCAAGATTCATTCGGAACCAGATTAGAGATGAGCACAGCATATCACCCACAAACCGACGGTCAAAGTGAAAGGACCATTCAAACATTAGAAGACATGCTTAGAGCATGTGTCATTGATTTTGGAAATGGTTGGGCTAACCATTTGCCATTGATAGAATTCTCGTACAACAATAGTTATCACACCAAGATCAAGATGGCACCATTTGAGGCACTTTATGGTCGTAAGTGCCGATCAATGTTTGTTGGGCGAGGTAGGAGACGCACAACTTATCGTCCGAAATGGTACGGAAAACCACGGAAAAGATTGTTCAAATTCGTGATAGACTCAGAACTGCAAGGAGTCGACAGAAAAGTTATGCGGATGTTAGACGCAAGGATTTGGAATTTCAAGTGGGAGACAAAGTTATGTTGAAAGTATCGCCTTGGAAGGGCGTGGTACGATTTGGAAAGCGTGGGAAATTGAACCCGAGATACATTGGACCATTCAAGATTTTGAGCCGAGTTGGTCCGGTAGCTTATCGTCTTGATCTTCCATCAGCACTCAGTCATGTGCACAACACGTTTCACGTTTCAAACTTGAAGAAGTGTCTTTCGGACGAATCGCTCGTTATTCCATTGGATGAAATCCAGCTTGATGACAAACTCAATTTTGTGGAAGAACCTGTAGAAATCATGGACCGCGAGGTCAAGCAGTTGAAACAGAGTCGTATTCCTATTGTGAAAGTTCGTTGGAATTCTCGACGAGGTCCTGAGTTTACTTGGGAACGGAAGACCAGATGCACGACGCAAGTATCCACATCTTTTCGCCGACACCGTTACACCTAACAACGATTGAATTCAGGGACTGAATTCCCTTTTTGGATGGGCGAATGTGACAATCCGTACTTTCAGGTTATTTCTCGACACGATTCATGTCTCATTATTTCAACATTTTAGTAAACTTGGTTTACTTGTTTCAAATTCGCGTAACCTTGGAGGTTTAGCGGCGAATTCATGATCATGACATCACGTACATTTCATATGGACTATGAGTAGTCTACATTTCATTGACATCATGTGCATCTCATTAGTACATTCACGACATTTCATTTCACTTTATACGTGTAATTTTTATGTTTAAAAATCTTTATCGCGTGAGTTATTATTTTGAATATTTAACCCGTTACTTTCAAAAATGATCCCGAGGTATTTTTAAACTTACATTTAGTTTCTAAAAACTATATTTTTAGTTTTCCTAGTGTTTCAAATTTATTTGGTATATTAATCGTTAAAATTTAATTATTACGTCGTTTTTCTTAAAAACTACTCGATAATTTATATATCACTCAAATTTCACAAGGAATGTATTTTTACAATTTTTATCATCTTAATACAATCTATATTGACTTATTAAAAACTTACTTGTACCAAAAATTTTCATTTACCTTTATTTGTACATTTTCTTACACATTTCTTACACCTTCTATTACAAATATCTACAAGTAACAAGTTTTAAAAAAAAAAAAATATACTTGAGGGACAACCCTCCCCTAAAACCGGCCCTTGGGGAGGGGAGGCATTAAATTTGGAATGGTTAGTGATTGTATATGTTTTTACCCTTTCTCATAAAAGTCTTACACTCAAGAAATTTTCACATACACTACATTATTATCAAAGTGTTATACAAAACTTTTCTCTCTTCTTTGGGGCTCTCCAAAACCGGTCACATAGAGAAGCACACAAGGGATCAAGATTTTTGCTAAGAGCAAGTGTTTATACAACCTAGATCATATCCTTTTCATGGTTTTGAAATAAAAACCAAGGATATTTAAGTGTAATCCTTGTTACCTACACCTCTTCATTTCTCTAGTAAGCATATTCTTGTCATTTTTATGTTTCTCTTCATTTTCATATGCTTCTTATCATTGTTGGAACTTATATGCATGTTATGTAGTTTATACCATTTATTTCTTGATTTTTAAGTTATATATATACCTAAGGTCATCCTATAATTATTCCCATGGTTTTGGTTGGTCTTGATGGTGATTAGGAACCCATGACACCCTAAGAAGGTGTATGGTAGGATTAGATTAGTTTTGGAGTTGATTTGAAAGGATTAGATTAGGTTTTGTCCGAGAAAAACTATTTTCGATAACTATATATTATGTTCTGTCCTTGTTTCATTTTTCTGGAAAATCCGACAGTTGGTACTAAATTTTGGCCTTGATTTTTAGAAAATATACTTTAAAACGAATCCGTGGCCGCTTGAACGGATAAAAACGGACTTATAACGAAGAAGTTATGGATTTTACAAGTTTGACGACGGAAAATATTATTTTCAGAAATTTCAGCAACATGTTTTAGTTTGTTCGGTCAAAACGAGCCTTAAGCTTCACAAATTATTTCGACATTTCAAAAATATATTAGTATACTTTGATACGAAGCTAAGGACATATTAAACGTAGAAAACGGATTTGAAACGACAAAGATATGCACTTTTTCTTAAACTTGCCGTAACTAATTTTCTGCACACTATTGGCCAAAAATCACCAACTTTAACCCTTAATATCTTTATGATCGAGACCTTTTGGACGAAAACTCCTGAACTGAAACTTTTAGATATGGATACAAACTTTCCAAAACCGTCGATTTCGTTCTCTAACGATCAACGTGTACCGTTTTACGATTGTTTTTCCGGAGCCATTTTTGGCAATTTCATGATTTTTCCGACAACATTGTTTTGCGACGAAAAGTGGTATTTTCACCAAAAATCATTTTAAAACCATTGTAGGATGACATTTTTACGTAAAAACATGTAAAGTGATTTTTGGTTGGTCAAGACGTCAAAAGAGTATTTTTTTCGACGTCGAGTAATATTTTCAAAAGGTCGTAAATGGTATAAATAACATATCAAGTGCATGCATAACATTACATTGCAATTCATGACATATCATATCATTGATAATAGGTCCCGTTGACGATTACATTAAACCTCAATGTACTCACTTTTGCCGTTATTCCAGTTTATCCAAGTGAGTTTTCATAGCCCCGCTTTTACATGCTTTCGATTATTTCAAACCCACGGGGGAGAATACATTGCACTACATTTTTCTTTGTACGATACCAAGTATGTTAAATTCATTACATTGCTTAAGTTACCACATATGCCAAGTTGAAAGTCCCATTTCTGAACCATGAACCGTGAATCTTTGAAGCGAGGATGAGTGGATAGATCTATCGAGGGTGACGCCTCCATCCGGGTTGGTGAATCCCAACCAGAAAAACGGATGCATTTCATTTGATTTCATTACAGAGTTGTCCGCAAACACTCGTGGAGGGGCATACATAATTGATCGGTCTAGTTTCGGGGTCATGGGCTTAAGGCAATTGTAACATTATTTTTACGTGACTTGATTGTCATGCATGCTAGATACTTGTGTAGTCGTATAAAACATTTACATAAACCTATGATTTCTCACCAACATTATTGTTGACCGTTTTTAGCAATGTATTTTCAGTAACTGAGGCACGGCATCATGACATGGTTTAGGGACCTATATTTTGAGTCGCGGTGTCGACTTACATTATGTACATTATGGCTCTTTATTTCGAAACATCGTTTGGATTTGTAACATATTTGTATTTCCTTAAACTTGTTAACCCTTTTGGGACCGATGTTGTACTCTGATTATGTTTTTATGAAATATCCAACGATGTGTTTTTAAAACGACACTTTAGGTCGTTCAATATAACTGTGATGTGGTGCTATGACAGTCAATGCCCCGTGAATTCCATTCCGCTGCAAAACAGGTAAATTGGGGGTGTGACAGTAGTACTTATATCGCAATTTTCATGGGCAAATTCTTATATGTGTATACATTGAACTAAAATGTTAAAATAAATTTGATTTATGTGTAGACTTCGTGCGTGCACGAAACTTATAACTATATATTTATATGTAATTACCTTTAAAGACACAATATTCAGTATTAATACAAAATATTTTTTTTGTCAAATCCCCGTGCGTGCACGAGTATTATAACTAGTTAACATAATAAAAATATAACTTTAATCAACTCGTAACAAAACGTACCAACAGTCGGCTAAGTCGACCGATAACAAAACTGTACCAAAGGTTGACTTTAGGGACTGGTAACAACAGTCAACTTCAGTTGACTCGTAGCAAAGCCATACGAACAATCGACTAACAAACAAACAATAAGAACAACTATATAACTTTTTCTTTTGAAACAAAGCAACCACAACATACATCTGCTTGGGGGGAATACCCCATGACACACTTTTCTTATGAACCCTCACAAATCTTTACTTTCTTCATCACCGCAGCAAAAACAAAACCTTTCCTTTGAACAATATTACTCAAAGGCTTATTCTGAAAACAGAAGGGTAGGACCCATGACTACCACCAATTTGTTGATAGTAAGGGGACAACGACTCAACACTTGCAAGGATTTTAAAGCACCGACTCTCAACATAATTTTCCACTTTAGGATGGGCTCAATGTTTTATTTATGTGAGAGTCAGGGTTTGGTCTCTGATACCATGTTAGACATTGAATAAACCCGTAGGTCGTAATACTTTATTAGTGACCATTATTTATAATGGTAAAACCCTAGATACGCAGTGTTGTAAAATCGGTCATGGCGGTCGATATGGTGACGCCATGGCGGTTGGCGAGGGTCCACCGCCACGCCAATTCACATATCGGTCTAATTTGAAGGTCATGGTCAAAATTGATCAAAATCGGTCAAAACACGTGGTTTACGTAATACCAAAAAAAAGAAAAAAAATTTACCTACCTTTGATCTTTAAGTGGTTTTGTTTCCTGTGACTTGTGGTTGTTAAGGAGATATAAGGATGGTATGAATCTTGTGCGTGTGATTAGGAGATATAAGGAAGCAAGTACATGACAATGGTAACTAGGGAGTAATAAGGAAGGGAGGATTTGTTTGATATTCGGTGGTTTCAAGTGAAATATTGGAGAGATAAGGTAGGTATGTTTGTGACTGTTAGTGTGTTTGAGAAATAAAAGACTGCACATAGTTTGGGGGCATAAATTTAGGGTTGTGATATATGAGAAGTAACTATTTTATATGTGACATATTAGGGTAAAAGTGATTATTATTGTTGGGCTGATGCATGGTTTGGGTTGTTTGTGGACTCAAGAGAAAGTTTTGTTAAGCTTTTTAGTTTTTTCTGTTATTGACTTATTTTGTTAATATATTGCTAATATTTATTTTTTTGGAAAATAAATTCCTTTATAATTTATGGTTCCCGCCGAGAAACCGATATGTCACCGCCAAGACCGATATGGCGCTTGAAGTGGGTCGAGCGCCACGGTACTGCCGACCGATTTTTACAACCTTGTAGATACCCTAAACCCACAGACCGGTCTTGGGCCTATTTATCCTCTAATAGATTAGACATCTATCAATAAAAAAAATGTGAATAAATATTTAGAAATTCTGTAATACCTCTTTTTAATCAAGTAACCGTGTTCATAGGTTACACAACAACTACATATGAGATATAAATATACCTCTTGATTATTGAATCAGAACCATTTTCCAAGAGTTGAGTATAGATTCTTTTTCATTGTCCGATTTTCTACCTGTCCAATGTAAACACATATCAGACATTAATTCACCATTTTTGCGCCAACCTCCATTTCAAAAGGCGATGAAGTGAAAACCGTGGGAAACCCATTAAGTAGAATGCATCTAACATCTTACACGCTTCACATGTGGCTGCTATATATTAAATTAAATCAATTCTTTTGGTAATTCACTTTGTTAGTTTTAACTAAATTTCAAGTCCTTTTAATATTTCAATAGATTAATAGATAACAACGAACATTTTGGATCATGATTGATGATAATAGGTGTTTTTAAATTTTGAATGAAGATAATGTAAATAACTAAATTAAAGCGAAAACAACATCAGCTATAATTAGTTTAATACTTTCTATTGAAATTTATCTTTTAGCCATAGTTAAAGTTTCATGTAATTTGTCTATTTTATGGTAGCAGGTTACGCGAACCTGACAGACCCATTTTGACCCGAAATAATTTTTTTTTCTTCAAAATGACCTGTTCTGGCCCAAACAAATTTCTTCTTGTTCCCGACCCAACCTTATCTTGATAACCGGTATTTGTCAACTTACTTTTTCCAGGGGCTGAAACAAGATGCCTTCTACTTGTAGATTGAATCTATGATTATCAAAAGTAATTTCAAGTTCAACAATACTCCCATCACTTGTGAATTGAAACAATTCAGTGATATAAAACACATCATCAAATTCTCTTCGATTTGTAAGGTTCACGGTAGAAGTTGCTGTCTCCCCTCTTAATCTGTATTTGAGCTTTCCATATTCTCGTTTTGGATTTGAGTAAGAGTAAAAGACAAGGTTTACAGTGTATGTGATTGACGGGGACAAAATCTGAGTCTCCACATGTGTTTTGAATCCCTTATTGTCTGTTTGATAAAATCCTGCTGGAAATCTGCATGAAAAAGAAGAAGCAAAGAATGATGCATCAATTTATATATACTTATGAAACAATACGGATAAGTCTAAGTATGACAAGTCACCTTGACCAAGTATATGACTGATATCGAGGATTGGAATCTTCATTTGGAATCAAACAGTCTTCCATGGATATCATATGACAATGTTCTCCTTTCTCATTAATTGAAAACCACTGTATAAGTAGTAAGTTGGGAATTCGTTATGCTCGTAATACCTTTATTAAAATATAAATTCAAAATGGTGGGAACCGTGGGGCTTATAAGTAGACATAGCCAATTGAATACCGTTTTGTATCCGTCAAGGTGGATTCCTATGGAGAGAATCTTTTTAAGTTCATCAAGGGATGTGTAGAAGAGAGATTGTGAGGCAACCTCGACTATGTCTTGGTACTCTTCAAACACTTGAAGTTCCACCTATATAATTACATATCCAAGAAAGTGAGCCAGGTTAAGTGTCATTTTTTCTTTACAACTTTTATAAATAACATAACCATTGACAATAAATTGCTTACTTTTTCTTCCGATGGATGGAACTCGATGCCAGCGACTTGTAGAATCGTAGCATGCTGTTCAAACTTGAATTGAAGGTCTGCAGTTTTGTTTTGGCTTGTAAACTGATATAATGGAACAATGAACCATCCATCTTCTCTCATATGTGTACAAGGGTAAATTATGAAAACTTTTGTCTCATCCTCCCCATCTATTTTGTATCTCAGGGGGTTATATGAATTGATTTCATTTTCATATTGATATCGAAAGACAACGTAGAGCGTGTATGAGATTTGAGGTGTCAAGTATTGACCTCTAATACGTGCTTCGTATGAATATAAATACTTGTAACATCGCCCCCCTGGAAATCTACATAAATAATAATAAACAATTAAAGAATCACAAACTAAATAAGTTATTGAAACTCACTCCCCATTCCAAACTAAAGGTATAGGAATAGGATAAGTCACCCACCTTGAACGACGGATTAGCTTGTCACCTCTAATTTGAGTGAGATCCAAACATGCTTCAATGTAAATCCTTTCAATGTGTTCCCCCTTCTCATTGATAGACAGCCACTACACCTCCAATTAAAAATAAAGTCCGGAATTTGTTATCATTGGGTTTTACAATATGAGAATCAAGCCATAAATCGGGTCAGGCATTTTAGATTTGGGTAAAGGGAATTGGGCCCAAGTCTAGTGGGCAAGTCTTTGCTGTTGATAACAATGTTCCATTTTTTGTTTTGTGTTAATTTTCTACTCTCTCCGTCCTAAAATTATAGTCTCGTTTAAGCTTTTAAGCTTTTAAGCTTTTTTTTTTTTTTTTTTTTTTTCAACTCTTTTAAATTTTTTGTTTGTGTTATATAATACTTGATGAAAATTAAATCAATGAAAATACATTTAAAAACTAATACATTTATATATATTTTATCAAGTACATGAAATTGGATTAGAATTGATGATTCAATTTTGACACATTTGAGATGTAATTTTTAACAAATTGAGTCATATTGGTTTCATAAGTGAAAATACATATGTACTTGAGTATATATATTCTTTTGACATAGAAGTAGTTATGAATATAAATATGGATGTAGTGATTCAGAGAGCAGACACTATTTGCATTTTGGTTTATGGATAAATATGGATCTAGATGATGGGTTTAAACTCATGAAAACTTCTACCATCCCTTAGTATCACATACTTGTAAAGTTGAAATAGAGTCTGACATAACTAGTGAGGGAAGATCATAAAAACTAACCATGTGCACAGTTTATGAGATATGTGGAAAGAAAATTCGGGAGACTATAGATGAAATTTTGCAGTAAACAACGGGAAAGTGCCGGTGTTGAAAGCAAAACATATTCTACTTTGGTGTAAACAAAGGGACAAGTCAAACTACTTTTTGTTGGGAAAGTAAAAAACAAAAAATTGAAATTTAAAAAGGTATTTAGGGTATATAACATAAAAGAAATTAACTCCCAATATTGTCTTTCACGAGTTATGGGTTCAATATCATCTTTCACGGTGTATGGGGAGGTTGAGATTTAGATAGTCTTACCCTTACGTAAGGCCCGATATCGTTTTTCACTGTGTGTGAGGGAGGTTGAGATGAGGACAACCTTACCCCCTTACCTAAAGTAGAGATGCCGCTTTCGGTTCCACCACAGGTAGAAAAGGAGCTCCGACCTTGCAAGGGATGATGATCGAACCTTTGACCTCTATATCTAAAGGCAAGAGTGTTAACCACTTGGTCCAAGCCTTTCTCTTTTTATTTTGGGTATAATATATTACCCAATGTTTTAAAACCCGGGTCGACCCGGCCGGTTCAGCCGGTTGACCTGGGAACCGGTTAGGAGACTGGGCCAGATGTGACCGGGTTTTTGCCTATTTAAGAACCATAGTGAACCGACGGTTTTTCATTGACCCGAGTTGACTCGGTTTGATAAACCCGGCCGGGTCATGACTTTTGTTCTTTTTTTTTTTTTTTTTCTTTTTCTTTTCTTTGAACAAAAAAATCTATTTCTTTCCTCTAACACCAACAAAACCCTTTGGTCATTTTGTTTTCGCTAAACTCAAAATTTGTGTTAGGTTAAGTTCTATTTGTATAGAGAAACATGTTATAATTTGGAAGATTTATAGTTAAATTGAAAAGTTAAAATCGTGATGACATGGTTAAGTTTTGATGAAAAGTATATGAAACTATTAAAGTGCTGAGATCGTCAAAAATGTTGCTATTTGGTTAAATGTGTAACTATGTACATTACTGTATTAATTTTCTCATATTTCATTTAAGAGAGATTGACTATAACTGTTGTTGTATAACTTATATAGTGATAAACTTTTCACATAGCTTGATAGGTCTAATAATCTTTCTATATGTAACTTATTGTTTACTTTTGTTCTTAAATATTTCAATCACATAAATAAGAAAATAGATACTTTAAAAAACACCTATCAAAGATGTTATGAAAAACATACATATGTAGTATAGAACCGGTTTGGCCCGGTGGTTGAACCAGTAACCCAGTAAACCGGCGACTCGACCGGGTCAACTAAAAAACCGGGTTTTAAAACATTGCATATTACCCGTATTTAAGTTTTTTAAGCTTTAAGATAAATCATTTTGTTTTTATATGTATTATAGATGAGTAAAAACCTATTCTTTCCACATTATAAAGTAAAAGGTCATTTTTCACACAGCCTATTTTTATAGATTTGTAATGTGAAAATCCACAGTAAAATTTCTCTAGCTATAAAAACCGTAAGTCAAAATATATTAAAATAAAATAAATAGAGATGTCGCCAATTACCGTTGTGCCGCCCTCATTAACGTGGAACCCTTCAGTGAGAAGCACTTTCAGTTCATCTAAGGATCTAAAATTCAAACGAGGTACTGCAGCCTTAACTATCTCTTCATACTCCTCTGGCAGTTTGAAATCGTGAAACTCCTGCAATGCAAGTGATACCTGAAGTTTTTCAACGACAAAAGACATCGCTGGCCGTTCATCACGAGATCTCTTTAAACATTTATATGCAATGTCTGCAAATGTCTCCAAAGAATCCGGATTCATTTGTTCCGTCAGACCTTGAAACACAATCCCGCTTAATTGCTTCTGTTCGTAGTTTTGTTTCCACATAGGCACGTGAATTACCTTTAACTGGCCATTGCTATATTCAACGCATAGTTTCCCACATAAGACTTCAAATAACACCACTCCAAAAGAGTATACGTCTGACTCTTTTGTGAGGGTGTACGTGTCTATAAACACAGGATCACAGTATCCAGGGGTACCCAAGGCACTGGTGACAAGCATTGAATTCTGCTGATTAGCGGGGCCTATTTTTGATAGCCCAAAGTCAGAAACTTTAGCCTTGAAATTCTCATCGAGTAGGATGTTGGCACTTTTAATATCACAATGGATAAGTCTTTGGTTTGTCTCTCTGGGATCATGGAGATAGCTTAGTCCCTTGGCAGCATCAAGGCATATCTTCAGTCGTTGTGTCCATGTGAGATTGACATCTTTTAAATAACCATCAAGACTTCCACGAGATGCATATTCATACACAAGTATCATCTCATCCCGTCCGCGGCTGAACCCCAGGAGGGAGATGATATTTCCATGTCTGTAACGCGAAAGCATTATGACTTCTTTATGAAACTCAGCGTCTCCTTGACCATGTTTACGATTGAGACGCTTTAAAGCAACCAGGCTTTTCCCCTCGGAGTGAGAGTGAGACAATTCCCCCTTATAGACCTTACCAAAACCACCATGTCCAATAACATTTTCTTCGTTAAAGTTATTGGTGGCTGATTTGATCTCTTCGAGCGGTATTTCGAGAGGTTCAAACCCTTTCATGGAAGACGCCATTACAATTGGTTGATCAAATAAAAAATGAAAATAAATCAAATTTGCTGTTCCAAAGCAATTGCAAGTGCAGAACTTGATATGAAATCAATGCCAAAAGTTAGACTTTTATGCTTGCGGAAGTCGATATTCCTTCATGACATAGTTGCATTTAAAATAGTTATAGAGTTGGTGTCATGTCATTTTATTTGACTAGATCTTTCTTGGATTGTATGCGAAAAGTCTTATAGTCTTGTTCCTTTCTTAGAATCACCTTGTGAAAATTTTGATTTTGCTAGTTGCTTTTTTATATATAATTAGTACAGAGTTGAAGGGTGTTTTTTGAGATTGCTTATAGCATTTTGATTAAGCACATATATAGACCGTCTATAGGCTGTTATGGATTGCTTATATAAAAGATAAAAAGAATGTGGTGAGACATATAGTATACTGGAACGCATTTTTATTAGAGGATAAATAGGCCCAAGTTAGAGCATCTAGGGTTTTTAACATTATAAATAATGGTCAATAATAAAATTATACCGACGGGGTTTCAATGTTTAACATGGTATAGGCGCGGGTCTGATCCTTAGACCTAGGTGGCTAAGTTGAGCCGCCTTCTTTATGACACCCCGTCAAACCCTAGCCGGATGGTTGAAAAAAATATCATACTTGCCATCATTTTCTTTTGTGGGTAGCGAACAAAAAAATTTGCTTTTGTGGGTACTTTTTTTTCAAATTCATCATTTTCTGGGTCTTTTGCAAAAATTTTGGGCATTTTTGCCCTTCCTAGCTAATAGAAAAAAAAATTCTCGAAGGGCAAAAATGTCACATAATACCCTGAAAAGGATAAATTTGAAAGAAAAGTACCCACAAAAACAAAAAAAATTGTTCGCTACCCACAAAAAAAAATAGTGGCAAGTATAATACTTTTTTCAATCATTTGCCCAGCCATAGCCACCGCCATTTATCCTTTAATAATTTTCATATATGGTTGAGGATTATCTTGACGTTGATACTCTTCACCTTCTTCTTCTTAATGGTGAGTTGATTTGGTTAATGAGTCTAACGTGTTTGATTGAAATGAAAGTTATGTGAATAACGTGAAGGCATTTAAGTTTCCTGGTTGTATTTATGAGCTATTTAGGGGTGTTGGGATTGTGCTTAAACTAATCTTGATTAAGCTCAACTCAAGATCAAAGAGTAACGAGTTCCGTTTTTAAAATGGTTATTGTTAGTTTTTCAGTTATTATTTTAGAAAGTTTACTAATCCTAAAAACTATATTAAACCAAATAATTATAAAACACCGTTACGACTCACACGAAATCAGGTATAACAGTCTCGACATGCAACTATTGAATATGTACTACAAAAATATTGTCTTTTAGTGACACTTAATAAAGTGTCACTAAAAGTTAAAAAAGGTGTCATTAAAAGTTAAAAAGTGTCACTAAATTTTTATGTGTTTCTCCTACATTTCAAAAGTTTAGATAAAAGTCTAGTAGGTGAAAATATATTTATAGTGACACAAAAAAGGTGTGAGGATACATTTTTTGTCATTAAAACACATTTTATATATAAAAGGTGTCATTATATAAAAAAACTTTAAGCTTTTACCCACACTTTTTAAAAAGAGTCATTAATATGTTAGAATTAGTGACATATTTTTGTGTAACTAAAACGACCGTCACTATAGATCTATTTTTTTGCAGTGACGTATAATTTTGTATACTTTTTCTGGATAATTTAGTAGTAGATTTCTTCTGGTACGTAGTATCATATATTGTCTGTTTCTGAGTGTTTTGTTTAACACTAACTTTTTGTTTTCTAGTTTACGAAGACACTTGAAGCCATTGGGTTACATCAGCCAGTGGGGTTTGCCAAAAGTGTTTTTGGACATTTAAGTATTTTATGCATCAACTTATTATGGATTGTAATATTAGGATCTAAATGTTACTTAGGGAACTCATTGCGATCATGTTTTAACTATCTGGTTTTCCTTACTAATGTTGTCGGTGGGTCTTGGTGTTGGTGTATGGTGGGTCTGAAGAAGGTACTTGTGGGGTGTGTGTGTTATTTCATTTGTCTAGCCATAACTAAACCTGGGTCAAAACTATATTCTAGCACGAACAAAGCAATTAGATGTTTTTGGTCTTGTGTTTTGGTTCGTACATTTTCAAAGTATCATGAATAACAAAAGAAAAAGACAAGCCCGGTTATAAACCATCGGGTTCTTGTAGTTTAATTCTATAAAGTTTCGCCCAACAATGTTGCTTTATGCTTTCTTGAAGTTGGTCAAACTCATATTGATATTATTGTGCAGGGGCTGGATTTTAAAATGGTTCTATAAACACATGCTAATTTTATTAACACTTCAAAATGAGTCATATTAAACTTTTAAATAGTGTGCATCAAGACACATGGTTTGGTCCAGATTCAGTTCTACGTTTTTTCTTTTTTTCTTTTACGGCGGAATTTTATTAAGCTAGCAAGAAGCTAGAACAAACAAAATTACATACTAGAAATAAGAATAGTTGGGTTTTTAAGCCAACTGACCCAACATAAATTTTTCAATTTACCTCTACGTGTTTTGTGTTGATGTTGCAATTCCGACTTGTACCCTGCTAGGGAAGATCGAGTCCTCAAATCAGCTAGGATTCTGATTTTTTTCATTTTTGAGGTTATTCATTTATAGTAAAAATTCACATCCCAGTTTAGGTTTTTGAAGACTCGATATGGAAATATGTCGAACCAAATCAAACCATAACTGTTATTGGTATGTTTGTTGGTCCGAAATTACGTCAACAATCTAATTTGTTCCATGTTTGGTAAACAGCTCTATCTTTACCTTTGACGTAAATTGTATCCATAGAAATGGTGGGTGAGTTGGTAAACAGCTCTATCTTTACCTTTGAAAAAGGCACCCCAGGTTCGACTCCTTACCTACCAACGATTTCTGTGGCTTTTTATTTTATCTTTCTTTTTGAAAAAGAAACAAAAAGTGGTGTTGGCTCAATTGTGATTTATGCATTTCTATTAATTGGCTCAACCTTGACCCAAAACAACATTCGGAAGCATAATCTAAAGTAGAATTTGGAATAAGCGTGTTTGGAGCAGCCTGAAAAGGATGTAAAAAGATGTTTCTTTGTAGTTGTTTAAATCTTTAGCGTTTTGCCTAGCAATACTGTGTGTTCTTTAATCAATGCCAAGTCAAGAAGGTTGTTTAAGTCGATTAGTATTATATAATTGTAGGGTGGCTAAAATATTGTTTACTTCAACCTAGAAGTGTCTCTCATTTTGAAACCAATCTTATGAGCTTGTTTAGAAATAAGCTTAGTCCTAATCAATATCTTGAATTGAAAACTAACTTTGAGGTATTCGAAAAGTGTGCGTCAATCAACATGGTGAGGTCACGTTTTGTTCTTCCAGTTTTGTGCCACTGTTGCACTTTCTAATTCTACCCAATTAGGGAAGGTCAAGTCCTCAAATCAACTACGATGAGTTCTTAATTTCCTAAGTTATTCGTATTTGTAAAAATTTACAACTTTAGTTTATGTTTGGGAAGACTTGATATGGAAACATGCCTAACCGAATCAACCAAACCGAATCAATCAAAAACCAAACCAAACTCATTATTGGTATATTTGGTACGAAATTACATCAAGAGTCTAAAATTATTCCATGTTTTGCTTTTTACCATATCTAGTTAGGTAATCTAACTTGCACAAAGAGCTAGTTTCTCTAGTAGTTGTGGTTGGTGATTACGCTACACACTTAGCAAAGTCATAACTCAAGATGAGTCCTGTTTAAACGGATTTGTTAAAAGATTGGACAAAAATGGTGTCAGTTGAGGTGGGCGGGAGCTGGTAAATCATACAAGCTTTGAATAAATAAGGCAACGCAGGTTCGATTCTTAACTCCTTCTTTCCTTACTTGCTTTTTTTCCTTACTTTCCAAAAAAATGGTGTCAGCTCATTTATGCTTTTGCTATTTCTACACTATTTTTGGCAAATTTAATTTTCACATGTGACTAAATATGGATCTTTTTATCCGACACAACGTTTGTAGCCAGTGGCGGAGATAATGAGGGGTCATGAGCCCCCCCCCTAACAAAAAAATTGTAGTGTAAATTTTCTAAATTATTTTACTTTTTTTGTAATTTGCCCCCTTTAAGAACCAATTTGTAGTGTAGTTTTTAAAATTTATCAGAGTGTGCTCCATCGAGAAAAGTTTTCTGGCTCCGCCTTTGTTTGTAGCACAATAAAGAGTAATTAGATGTTTGTGGCCTAGTGTTCTGGTTTGTACAGTTTGAAAGTATCATGAATTAGACGAGATAAAAACAAGATCGGTTGAGCTGCATAAACCATTGTGTTCTTGTTGTTGTTTAGTTAGTGATTCACCTAACAATTGTGCTTCTTTTTTACTGAGTAATCAAATTTTTGTGATTCTGTTTCTGAGATCACAATCCAAAGTTATTAGATGTTTGTGGAATAGACAATAGTATTTTGGTTTGTAGTTTGTACATTTTGAAAGTATCATGAACACGATAAGACAAGATCGGTTGAACTACATAAACCGTCGGTGTTCTTTTTGACTGAATATATCTGTTTGTAGTCTAGTGTTTGGTTTGTTCTTACAAGTCAATGAGTGAAAACAGAACCCACTTTAACTATGGATGTTGGTCCATTAAACAAGAGCGGTTGGGCTACGTAAACCTTTGTGTTCTTGCAGCTGTTCACTTTATAGCAATTCTATGTGTTTTTTAATCAACTTTAAGTCAACAAGGTTGTTGAAGTTGATGTTGGATATTTTAGTGTAATTGGATTAACTTGTTTGACCAATTTTATCATGATAATACATCATTTAGGTTTGGAGGTGCGGAGTGCACATCTACTTGAGTTTATTATGATCTTAGGGGCGAAGCCCCTAAGGGACGGGGATCCGGGGGCAGCGCCCCTGGTAGCAGGGTCCAAGGGGCGGCAGCCCCTGGCAGGGTCCAAGGGGCAGAGCCCCTGGCTGGGGTCGAGCTATGTAAAAATTGCTGCTGAAGTTGTGTTTCTGCCGAATTCAATGGATTCTGCTGAAGTCATTGATTCTGGCCGGTGTTGTTCCTCAGATTAATTTTCGGAAATTGAGGACAAAACTTGACAACTTGGTAACCCTAAACTGCCATGGCAGCTATCCCGTAACATGTTATATACGGTTTGTTTGGTCATTATCAAATAACGGTTCATTATACTTCATACACAAACATATAGAAAATTCTCAACTCTGAATTGTATCCGATTGAATAATTTGGTAGAACCGCCAAATTGATTCGATCTGAAAGTGTTCACACGCCTTTCAGAGACTAAGAATATCCGTTGGTGTTCGTTATTACTACAAATTCCCCACAGTTGATTAGTGATAATGTAATATGTATGAATGATTGCTAAAATATCGTCCTTAAGTTGAAAGTTTGATAGGTGATACTTGGTAATTGTCATAATAAAATACTTCGAAAAATGTCATTGATGGCTTGTACAATGTCTATCATCATCTTCACATTCATTCAACCATTTACAAAAGCTATTAATGAGAGAGAAACAGAGAGTTGTGTGAGATTGTTCACCTATTGCAAATGATGTAAGATTATTGGTTGACTTAATTGTCTTAACAAGTAAAAAACTTGATGCATAAACTCATGTAAAAAATTCTTTGTTTTTAGCTTACTTAAAAAGATGTCTTAAAGTAGAAGTGAAGCCGAAAATATGCAATGGGACATAAATTTCCATAAAATGTTGCCTACAAAAATCTATACGAACACCCAATTTTCAAAAACTGTACATTTGAAAACAATGAGAAAACTAAAATTTGTGAGCAAAATATTTCATGAAAATGTATTCCAACACTATTTGAAGTAGACATCATTATCGACACTAGGTTCATTTACATGTTCATTGATCTTGCGAAACGGGTAAGGTCATCTTAAGTTATAGAGGAACTGGCGATATCGAATATGTTAACTTCATGTGAATAAATTTGCACAACAAATGTTGATACAAAAGTTGGGCGTTCCTTGTTTGGACTTCGGTTCCCGTATCAATTAGATCTTAATGCTTGAGACCTGCGCACTAAGTAAACAGAAAACACCGTTAGGCTTATCGTGGGATTGTCTCCCACGATTATCCTCCGGCGTGAGAGTAAGTAATCGGTTTTAGGGTTTAGTGGAGAATTAGGGTTTTAGATCATACCTTTTAATGAGGGCTGAGATGCCCTTTATATACACACGAAATCCTTGTTGGTTTCGTGTTCCCCAACCTTCGGCGTATCCCTCACGGTCAATTAATGCATATCTCATAAATAAGAGATATCTGATATCTAAAACCATAAATAACTTCGGGTTTGGGCCTTCGTGAGCCCAAACCATTACCGGTTAGCCCATTCGTGACCGGGCTCGATGATAGTAGCGTTCATGGACGGGCTCATGACCGAATGCGACTATAATGTCATCATGTCCCCAGTCTAGTATGCCGGGTGAAACCCATGTGCTAGACTAATAACTGTTGCCCTAATATTCTTCAAGCGAAGGAGAAGCTTCAAAGGTTTTTCGCCTAAGAAAGATACGATGAATCCAGTCAAATTAGGTCAAATACATTCCTCGTAAAACATGGGAAAGTAACTGGAAAATGTGTCACGCCGCAACTCCCATCCACACGTTTAGAGAAAGTGGGATCCACGTGTTGAGCATCGCACGGATGTGGAACCCTATATAAACAACCGCCTCCCTTTTACTGTGTTTATCACAGTAAAAACTCATTTCTACCATTGTTGAAAAGCTTGAAATATCCACCAAGAAAACCAAAAACGTTTAAAGGTAACCGCACGTGCGCAATCTAAACCTGATCATGGTTCGTGGATTAACTGACTTTTCATCCGATATGACTGAGGATGAACTGCGTGAGTTCACCTCGGAATATTATATCCCGTTTGCGCTGCATCCGGTAGTTCCACCTGCGTCAATAGCGGATTTCCCCGAAGGGAAAGTAGGGGTATACACGCATTTTTTCGAATTTGCAAATCAACGTGTGCCCATCTCCTTATTCTTGTGCGACGTATTAAATTACTACCGCCTACACATATCCCAACTGCACCTGCATAGGTGCAAAAATAACAAACTTCGAGGTTAATTACCGGTTGTTGGCGATTAACCCCACTATCTATCTCTTCCGCGCGTTTTACCATACAACGTGGTCAAACGGGTGGGTTTCCTTCGCTAAGCGCGCAGGGCGGCTGCAATGTTATACGGAAAAACTAGACGCGCTTAGGAACTGGAGAGAGAAATTTTTCTGGGTGGATAAGGCGTTGTTCCCCTGGGACTTCGGCTTTTATACCCAGGATTCGCTACCGAAGGATGAGCGCCCCCTCCCTGGAACATACAGCGAAGATGATGCGGAAACGATAAACGCCAATCGTATTCCCATCAGTTCCTATCCCGAGGAATTTTTTGTGCACATGGGCATTAGTCGCAACTATTTTGATAGTCCTGACGAGGTGCCAACCTTTGTAGACGCGGATGACTAGGGTGGGTGCTCGTCCGTCGTACTCCTTTGCTTTATTAATGTGAGCCTTTCTTTTCACCTTTGTACTTTATATAACTTGTTTTTGTTTGTTTTTGCTGCGCAGAGATGGATTTGTTCAGCGTGGTGCAATTAGTGAAACCTCGACAGGTTACCGTGGGGGTGCGCCCTTTGAAAGAGGGAGAAGTCCCCATTTTGGAAGCTACTGCGGGGCGCACCGTGGAAATGAATCATGAGGAATCTAGGGGTGGTTCACCCGTTGCGATGGAGGCAACCCCTCTGCAAAGCGTGCCCAGCCCCAGAGTACACTCCCCTAGAGTGGAGCTGCCACACATAGACGTAGCAGAGAATGTAGGGGTCCTTGGGGTAGAGCCGGAGGAGACGGACCAAGGAGTAAAGCCTAAAAGAGCGCCTGGTGGTGATGGCTGGCTCATCCGAAAAACGACTGTCATTCTTGATGGAGTCGTCCTCGATGATGCATCGCCCCACCCGAGCACGCTTCTCCCAAGTAAGTATTATCTTCAAAGCACTTATCTCATTCTCTGTTTATGTTATGAGACAATCGCTAAGTCTCTTTTCTGCGTGCAGTGTTGATCACTCTGGGGAGTCGCCCCCCAAGGCTAGTCCCGCTCGCACTGAATCTTCTGAACCAAAGAGCCAAAGCGCTGAGCCATTGGCATCTGGGGACGCGCCAATGGATCAGCTTGTTGAGGAGCTGGTTTGGCTGTGCGCACCAAGCTACTTTGCTGCGCAAATAAAGGCATTTCTGGAGAGAAAGTAGCCGCCGCAGAAGGACAAAAGCGATAAGCTGGAGGCACGTTTGGGCTGCCCGTGAAGCAGAGGCAAGTGAGCTCGTATGCCCAAAAACTTGCTGAAGAAAAGATCCAGTTGCTCACCCAAGTGAGCCAGGAGCCCGCTGATTTAGAGGTTTATAAGGCTAATTGCCCGGCTCTTAAGTATTTGGAGAATGGGAAGAACGAGTTTTCTCGGTTGGGTGAGTTTGGTGCAACGGGAAACTCTCTGGAGGAGCAGGAGATAAAGCTTCACAAGCTCAAGATTGAATATGATGAAGAGCTATATCCTCGCTTGTTTCCTCAATTGCGAGCTGGCTCATCACCACCTGGTTTTCTTGATGCCCTCGACTTTGGAATCTCGAGAGGTAGTGGACGCCTTTGGAGGTGTCGTTTTACGCGCTACGGCGGTGGGCGGAGGCCATAGAAGAGTCACGAGAGTGGCCGTTGAAAGTGTATGTCGCCGGTGCCGGATATAATGAGCGTTTTATGATGATCTGGTTGCGCAATGGAAAAGATGAAGTTACTAGAGCTTCCTCGATTACTCGTTGAGCGACCAAGATTATCCTATATGTTTGATCATGGAGGGGTTAACCTTGGCCATAACCTGCTGATGATGCGAAGCTCTGACTACTTTTGAAGCCTGATGTGTCATGTGCAGGTACCCATTTTTGCTCGCCCACACTATATCCGAATCCCTGCGTTTGAGGGAAATCCCTTTGAAAGCATCCTTAGAGACCCATGCTTTGAGGCTTGCACAGAAGAAGTAGGCAGGGGGAAGGCCATACTTTGTGGTCTTGGCGTAGCGCATCTTCCAGATCCGACGGGTACTGTGATCGTGGCGACGGTATCGCCAGGATTCTGATCTACAAGAGACCGAAGAAGTCGGGTCGCAACCGTTGAGAGCTCCCATCTTAGGCGAGTAATAGTATATATGTCTGTAGCTTTTTGTAAATATCCTTTTTAAGAACCCGTGGTTCATAATAAGATTTTCCTTTTGTTAGGTATGTTGATCCAATGTGGTTGCGACTTATAATTTTGGTACTTAGTTATCCGTCTTTGCATGAAAAATGTTCTTGTTGTCTAAGAATCAAACAGTTGTATAAGCGCGAATAATATATGAAGTCCATAATCTTGTATGAAAATCATGATCTAATATACTTGAAACATAATTTCTAAGTACTTGTATAATAATCGTGTATTGTGTGATATGCAGCGTACTCTAAATATCATATTAAGGAGTCAAGAGTCTTGATTCGAGTTTTTAAACGCGACAGTATGCATTGTTTATCCATCGTGGAATGCACATTAAACTCATTCCAACGTCTTGAAAATAAGGTGTTTAACAAGGATGCATGATCCAATGTTGATGGGTTTGCAAACCTCTTACTCAACGAGTTATTTAGTAGGTTTACTCATCCTTTTACCATCGCGGGTTTAGTAAGCAGCATGCACGCCATGTAGGCTAAAGATAATATAACAACAATGTTGAGATATAAATAAGATCTAAATAACAAATTGAAATGTGTCGCGGAGTTAGCTAGAAACCGCGACGTTTTATTAATACTTGCAAGTGTGATGTGCTTCCACAAGGTTTTAAATTTATTAACATGAATTACCGGTTAACTAGGAACACATTCGGCCAAGTATACCCTAGTCAAGTTGTAGTATAGTATATGGTAAATCAAGGTCGTCCCAAGAGACTTGGTTGCACTACAAGTGTCGTTTGTTTGTTTAAGCAAGTAACAAGTTGATGGTTATGATTGTCACATATCAAACCAACAAGAAAAGCAATAACAACGAGCAAGTATCAAGTTCATGGTTATGATTGTCACGGATCAAACCACAAAGAAAAGCAATATAAGAACCAAGGCTAGGGGTATTCAATGCATTTCTTGGAGGCCAAGGAGCTTAGAAGGGACTAGAAACCATGTAGGAAGGGACTAGAATCATTTGGAACAAGTTTGGAGTCTTAGTAATGAAGAAATAGCAGAACCAGGACCTCCATCCGGATCGGTTAAGCTCCAACCGTTCGGTTGGTGTTCTTGACCAATCTCCAACCGGATCCGGTTGCGGGGCTCGACCGAACGGTTGGAGCAATTTCACAGAAAATGATAAGGATCAAAGTTGTAGATCTTTCTCTTAGCTTTCTGTGGCCACGAACCGGGGGTCAAACGGAGTCCGTATGCAAAAGTTATGGCCAAAATGGTGAAGGTGTGTCGGGAACAACGAGTCTTCCAATAGTTCTTCGTTTAAGCTTCTTTTCTTCATTTCTTTCTCGTTTTCCTTCTTGAACTTTATTCTTGAGTCTTTGGACCACTAACTTGATGACTTTATCTTCTATAATATACTCCACAAGTCCTTCATTTGTCGGGAATTTTCTCGTATATGGAGAAATCTTCGTATTTTTACTTTTTCCGTCTTTTCTCCACTTTCCTCACTTGGCTACAAATGAACTAGCAAACGTACTTTGATACGATTAAGCATTAAAAGCATATGATTATAGCCAAATAACATACATAAAAGCACGGATAACGCTACTAAAAACATGCACAATTTGAGCGTTATCAAATTCCCCCACACTTAAACTTTGCTTGCCCTCAAGCAAATCTAAGAAAAGAAAAATTAAAAGACAAACCTAAATGACAAAACGAAAAGAAAAAAAAATTAAAAATATTTTTTGGGTTTTTCTACTTTTTTTTTTTTAACAAACATAAAAATAAGCGAAAAATGAGCGCAAACTCCCCCACACTTAAGGTTTTGCTTGCCCTCAAGCAAATCTAGAAATTAAGAAAAATAAATCCCACATGATGCATGAAATATGATTCATAAAATATGATGCAAATCTACCAAGTACAAGTACAAGATAAGATTCATCGTTTTAAGCTTTAAGAGGTGAAAAATCGAGATGTTTGACAATACCCTATGGATTCTCTCGCTTGATAACATGGCTAAGCACCTCACGAAAAAGAACGGATGTATAATTCACTCAATACTCATTTTATTTAGTGATGGATAGTATTAAGGAATAGTACACTCATATTGCTCAGTCATGATCTAAATATTACCATAGGCTTGTACAAGAAACAAAACTCCCACCGCGTGTAAGCACCAAGTGTAAATATCTAAAGAGGGCTTTTATTCGGGTTATAACGATAGGCTTAGGGTGAATAAAGGGTATGGATAAGGCATGGGAATATATATGAAATTGGTGTTAAAAGAAAAATAAAGTCAAGTCTAATACCCATGTTGCTAGCTAATGAGCAATCCACAAACCCGAAAATGATTATAGTTACAATCTTCTCTTCCTCACATATCGATCACCAAATATATATATCACGTCTTAGCACATTGGCTAATCGATAACTCAAACATACTTCATCTTCCTTCATCTTCATAATTATATAGCACATTGGCTATAACTGTCATCACATTTTTTTTTCATTTTTTTTCCGATGACTTTTTTTCCCCCCATATATATCACGTCTCCCCCACACTTCGTATAAGCATCACCACAAAAATACAAATAATAAAGGTGATCAATCTTCATCTTCGTCGAAATGGCACATACGAATGGCAAAGTGCGGCTAACTCATAATCATCAAAAACAATCCAATCATACCAAGCAACTAGCAACCAACCATTTAAACATTGACAAGGGGTAGGCTAAGGTTTAAAGGTGTAAAATATTTTTGTATTTTTCTGGATGTAACAAAAACGAAAAGGATGGCTCAGAGGGTGTAACTAAGGGTATCTAGCGCTAAAGATGAGCGCTAACAAATGGGTCCATATAAGGGTGGTTAACTAACCGATGTGGTTAGCTAATATATCATTAAACGTAAATGGAAGGCCATTTGGTTTTATTCCTAAGGTTGCCTCTTTATCACGCATATACACTTATATCACAATGTAATGTGATTCTCATGGTCTCGGTAATGATTTACATGTACAAGTTCTAGAATAAATAAAATCACCGGCACACTCATAGCAAAATATCCAAGCATAAAAGATGTATGCTAATAAGAAATAGGCTAAAATCCTCACAGTTTAGTGGAAAGGGCTATAAAATGTGCAAGCAGATGTCATCGATCCCAGAATGGATTGCATATTAATCGGGACACATCTCAATTTTTTTTCAAAATTACCGATTTCACCAGTGGGTTGATCCAGTTATTCTAATATATTATCCTATAAGCGTGAAAACAACTAGACCACAAGGGCAAACAAGTTCACAAAATTTTTAAAAATTGGCCCAAAGATTTGGAATTTAAAAACTAGTTTCGCTCTTCACAATAATATTCCCCCCCCCCCCCCACACTTGAGTTAAGCATTATCCTCAATTTGCAAAATAAACTTCAAAGCATATAAGATAGGGAAAATGAAATAATAAGTCCAAGAGAAACGAAACCTCCCGGGCCAAAGAAATCGCGATCGAACTCCAAATGATAAGATGCTAAGCAAACGCTAGCATATGTTGAGATCAATCGATTTCTCATCCAAACATGTCCAATCCCAAGTATAATGTCACCAATAATCCAATCTCCAAGAGCTTATTAAATCTGCAAAAATAAACAAAACTACAAGAAACGCGTAAAATCCTAAAACTCACTTTCGTAGGCATCACAGTTGCATTTAGCGTATGCAACAAGCCTTTAAACCCCTCGGTGGCTCGAGGACGATTATAGTCTCGTGAGGGTTTCCAAAGGAACATACCCACAAAGTTCAAAACAATTTTTATTTTTAAAACATGTACTTATTTATTCACAATGTACCAAATTAACAAAATTAAAATGGAAAAAACAAATAAAAGAAATTATACTCTTGCAAAAACAAAAAGACATTTAAACTTATTTAATCTAAACACAAACACACAAGAACAAAATAATTTAAACTCAACTTTTTTTTTTACGATTCGTCCAACCGATCCTGTTACGGGTAGTGACCGATCAAAAGAGGAAATTTTTAAGATTTTTTAAATCGTTTTATTTCAAACCATTTATTGATAAAGTAAAATAAGAACACGAAAGGTTACGAACACAATTAAATAAAACACATAAACACATATATAACTAGAAGAACACCAAAAACAAAACAAAAAAAAAACGACACTTAAGACAAATAAAAGAACAATCACAGAAAATGAAAATCATATAGATGCAAGAAAACATAATTAGTCACGTAACACAAATCAAACAAGATAATCCAAAACAAGATAGTCTTATTCAAAATTAATACGAAACTAATATAAACAAAAATAACACAAACAAAAAGAAACACAAACATGCAAGAGATCACATAAAAACACAAACACATGAAACAAGAAAGACACGGATTTTTGATTAACACCCAACCGGATCTGCTTACGGTGGCGTAACCGATCGTTGAGTGGATTTTTCTTGAAAAATATTTAATGAGCCCAACCGTATCTTGCTTAAAGAGTTTGGTGTTTTCGTGGTTTTTTTCGCGAAACGCTGAAAGCACACCGAGAAAGCAATCATTTAAATGAAAGACAGAAACATTAAGGAACGAAATCCCAACATCAAAAACTTGATTTTGATGCAAAGATCATTTGAGCAATTATGAGAAAATGAGATTTTGACGTAAAACGAAAGGAGCAATTACAAACATCACGAGTAACAAAACAAGAGCAATAGCAAAC
>OU343223.1:137278430-137417623 GCA_910596185.1 Chrysanthemum makinoi | reverse complement strand
TTGATTTGTTGATGCTACTGCTTGTTTATTGCAAAAATTAATTATGGTTGTGGTGTCATGCGAGTACACCCACTACCCAGTACTCCCACTAACCAGTAGCGTATGTTAATACAAATAAATCGTAAAAACGTTTATTAATATTTAGCGATCTCTTTGTGTTTTGTTGATAACAAATGTAATGTTATCCTTTGTATAATTATAAGGATACATGTTATTTTTGTAAAGCATTTACATATAGCCATTTAAATACAAAAATGTAATAATTAAGCATTTGTTGTAATAGTTTATTAGGATGGGTAAAAACCATAACCCATGGATCTTAACCCATACCAAAGAAGACTTGATACAATGTATACTTAGATACATTGAATCTAAAGAAAACCCATGGACCAACCCATAACCCATGACCCATAACCAAAAACCCATGGGCAAAGAGAGGACGCACTACGGATCCCTAGGATTACACTAGCCGGATCCCAAGTGGAAGGGATCCGTGGGATCCGCGGAACAGAGGAGAAATTTGCCTATAAATAGAGAGCCATTTCTTCATTCTAACTCACCCTCTTCTTACTAAATCTCTCATACACTCTCATTCTCTTATAACATATAGATCACTTGATCTAGAGAGTTGTTCTTCTTTCTTTCTATTTGATATCCTCATATAGGTCCTTCTAAGGTAGATCAATACATTATACAAGTCATCCAAGCAAGGGGTCCTTGATTGATTTGTCACTCCGCAAGATTTCTCAGAGTAAGATCATGTATTTGATATTTCACATACTTGTTGTGTAATAGTCGTGTTGGTTTGGTCCACCGTATACGGACTCGTATCTAGCTTTGTACCGAAAAAGTGTTAGCAACGCTAGAAGGCTTCTCCGCCAAGTGAAGGAGTTTGTTGACATAGTGCTTGAACTCCTCGAGTAGGGCAAGGAAGGTGACCTTGTAGCCGAACCACTATAAATCGGTTGTGTCTTTTCTATCCCTTAACTTTATTTATTTGCATGCATTATCATTAGATCTATAATGCTTCAACATCCATACGATTTCACATAATATCGGATCTAAAGTTTTTGAAATCAACTTAAAATCGGTAAAACTATTCAACCCCCTTCTAGTTTTCCACAATTGGCATCAAGAGCTAAGTTTATAAAAGTTTTAAAATAAATTTGTATTTTAAAAACTTTTCGATCATTATGGGTTCTCAAAATATATAAGGAAGGGCAATCTATGCAACCACCACCACTACTTGAAACTAATGGTTTTATATATTGGAAAAATAGATTCAAAACATATGTGAAGTCTAAAGATATTGATCTTTGGTACATTATTGTTGAAGGTGATTTTGAGGCTACCTCAAATGATGATAAAGGAAATTTAGTTCACATACCTCATGAAATAAACGATGAAAATGAAGAAAAAGATTTCGAAAAATAGTGAAGCAAAAATGGTTTTATATAATGCTTTACCGAAAAGGAATTGAAGAATTTCTATGCTTAAAACCTCTAAAGAGATTTGGAATTCTTTAGTTGTAACTTATCAAGGCAACCAACAAGTTAAAAATAATAAAATTGATTTATTTGTTCAACAATATGAACAATTTTCCATATCGGATGAGGAAACTATAGATCATTCATTTGCTAACTTTAATACTATTATTACATCTTTACAAGCACTTGATGAATCTTTTTCTAGCAGAACCATGTTAGAGATATATCTAAGGGCACTTCCATCGAGTGGAGATCCAAGGTGATGGCAATCAAGAATCAAAAGATTTAACAATACTCACCCCTGAACTCATAGGAAACCTAAAAGTCTACGAGCTTGTCCTTGCTAAAGATTCCAATCCTCAAAGGTGAAAGAGAAACACAATCCTTTGCCCTAAAGCCAAAAGGCTTCGAGCGATGAGGAGAACTCATCTTCGAGTAGTACCGACGAAGAGTACGCTATGGCGGTAAGGGACTTTAAAAGTTCTTTAGAAGAAAGGGTAGATACGTCAAACAACCGTATATGCGATAAGAAAGGCTTTCGGAAAAGCAAAGAGGATCGAAGCCAAAGGATGATCGTACTTGCTTTAAATGTGGGACCCAAACCACTTTATTAGTAAGTGTCCCAAACGGGATGATCAAGCAGTATCTGTGGAGCGCACATGGGGAATGAGCGACGCAGGAGGACTAAGAAATTTGTCTCATGGAAAATGACGGTATATGTCAATACTATAGTAGCTCATCACATGATGACGACTCATTGCATAATGAATATGATAAACTATGCAATATTAGCTTAAAACTAGTTAACAAAAACAAGCTTTTAAAGAGTCAAATAAACGCAGATAAAGAAGTCATAGAATTAAAAGCCTAAAACGTTAGAGAAGGGAAATAGCAAGTGGTGAATGTGAACTTTGCGCTCAACTTCAAACACTAGTGGATCACTTAGATTCTAAAATTGCTAGAATGAGCACGAACACTTTAGATACATACTCCATAGCTTAAACCGTAACAATCAAAAGGGTCTAGGTAGTCAACAACTTAATCCATCAACTAGTGAAAGTAAAGAAACAAAATTTGTTAAGGAACTAGAAAACCAAACATCGGTTGGTATCCCACGGATCCCCTAAAAGGGAACCTAGAGCAACGTAAAGGGATCCGTGGATCCATGCAGCAGAAAGTAATAACGAGCTTCATCTAGAACCGAGTTTGTCATAGTTAATAGGAAGAAACCAAATCATGTCACCACTAGACAACCACCTCCAAAATATAATCCTACTTTGGCAAGAAACAAAGCTCCATCTTTTTCAAAACCTAATTCATTTAGGAGACCAATAACGCTTACCCTAAAAGTAACCATCAAATGGGATGGAATCAAAACATGCAAAACGGTTTTCCTTTTCAAACTTTTTGCTCCATGGAATGCATACTCATCTTATCCATACATGTCTAACATGAATGGAATGTTTAACACTAATGGACCCATGAACAAATGGGGACCAAACTTTGAGTTTACTATTGTTTTAAAGGCTTAAAGGTAACCTAGGCGAATGTCAAGGATAGCGGTGCACGGGCATGACCGCATAAGGATCTATTCTCCACATATGAATCCATAAATGGAGGTAATGTGGTGTTTGGAAATAGCAACGTAGAATCATCGAAATACGATTTCTAACAAACCTCTAACTACGTGTGTGTCCTAAACCCTTAATCTCTTAAGGGACAAATATGTGATAAAAGTGCAATGTACTTTTGCCAAAACCGGTGAGTAAAATGGCATAACCATAGGAAGATGAATTAGGAAACATGGAGTCTCTATGTCTCGGTAATGAACCTAAAGACAAACTATGTCTTACCTCTATGGATGATACTCCGACCTTATGGCATCGAAGATTGGGTCACGCCAACATGCGACTCTTCAATCGCTATCATCCAAAGATCTAGTAAGAGATCTACCGTTAAAATAATAGAACATCATTTTTGATGCTTGTAATGTAGGAAAACAAGCTCATTCGAGTCATAAAGCTAAAAATATAGTGTCCACAACTAGGTGTCTAGAATTACTACATATGGATTTATTTGGTCCATCCGCTATCCAAAGTTATGGAGGCAACTACTACACTTTGGTAAAGTGGATCACTACTCTAGGTATACATGGACAAAATTTTTAAAGAACAAAACGGAAATCTTTAACTATTTTGAAATATTAAGCAAAAAGATCCAAAGACAACTAGGAAGTCACATAGTGTCTATTAGGATGGATCATGGTAGGGAATTCGATAATGAAGTGCAATTTGGAGCTTTTGTGACGCTAATGGTATTACTCACAACTTCTGGCCCACGACTCCACAATCGAATGGGGTAGTAGAAAGAAAGAATAGAACCTATAAGAAATGAGTCGAACCATGCTTAATGAACAATCCATACCTCAAAACTTTTGGTGTAATGTCGTTGATACCTCAATGTACATACTCAATCGAGTCTTAATTAGACCAATCTTAGGAAAAACTCCATATGAGTTACTTCGAGGCAAAAAGCCTACGCTAAATCACTCTTTGGTAGTAAATGTTTTCTACTTAACACTAAAGATTACCTTACAAAATTTGATCCTAAATCAACCAAAGGTATCTTTTTAGGTTACTCGCCAAATAGCAAAGCTTACGCCATATTAAACAAAGAAACAATGAAGGTAGAAGAGTCATTAAATATAAAATTTGATGAAAGTCCACCCAAACCCTCTCCACCTCTTGTCGATGACGAGATTATAGAAAGTGAAGCTATAGTAATAAAGAAAAAGATAAGTGAAGAAGAAGAACCTCTAAGTGATAAAATAATAAACATTAAAGAGTCCAAAGATCACCCCGTAGATAAATTCATAGGAAAACTAAACGAACGAACATTAAGGTCTCAAGTTCAAAACCAAAGTAGCTTGTTTTGTTTCGCTTCAACCTTAGAACCTAAGAATACACAAGAAGCCATAAAAGATGAAAGTTGGGAAATGGCTATGCAAGAAGAACTAAATCAATTTGTTTCTAATGATGTTTGGACACTTGTCCCTCCACCTAGTAATCAAACCATAATAGGAACCAAATGGGTTTATAAAACAAATTAGATGCAAACGGAGTAGTGTCTAGGAACAAGGCTAGACTCGTTGCTCAAGGGTATAACCAACAAGAGGGAATAGACTTTGATGAGACCTACGCCCGCGTGGCTAGATTAGAGTCTATAAGAATACTTCTATGTATGCTTATGCTAATGATCTAAAGCTTTATCAAATGGATGTCAAAAGTGCTTTTCTAAATGGTTTCATAAATGAAGAAGTATATGTAGCTCAACCTCCGGCTTCATTGATTTTGAAAAACCCAAACATGTGTATAAATTAAAGAAAGCCCTTTACGGTCTTAAACAAGCTCCAAAAGCTTGGTATGATAGACTCAAGTCATTTCTAGTTAAACACAACTACACCATGGGGTTAGTTGACAACACACTTTTTACTAAGAAAAGAGAGTCACATATAATCATAGTACAAATATATGTAGATGATATTATATTCGGATCCACTTGTCAAGACATGTGTGATGATTTCTCTAAAATCATGCATGACGAGTTCGAGATGAGTATGATGGGAGAACTTAGTTTCTTTCTTGGTCTACAAATAAAACAAGTAAAAGATGGTATCTTCTTCAATCAATCTAAATACATCAAGGAGATGTTAAAGAAATTGGGTCTAGAAGAGTCAAAACCAATTAGGACTCCAATGTCATCCGACACCAAACTCACAAAAGATGAAGACGGAGAATCCGTAGATAATACTAAATATCGTGGCATGATAGGTAGCCTTCTCTACCTCACGGCAAGTAGGCCGGATATCATGTTTAGTGTTTGCTTATGTGCTAGGTTTCAAGAAGACCCTAAAACATCACACCTAGAAGCCGTAAAAGGATATTTAGATATATTAAGGGTACAACACAATTAGGATTATGGTATCCTAAGGGCACGGGAGTAGAAACAATTGTATATGCAGATTCGACCATGTGTGATTACGTTGATAGAAAAAGTACAAGTGGGTATGTACTTTTATGGGATGTTGTTTAACATCTTGGTTTTCTAAGAAACAAACGGCACTTGCAATATCAACAACCAGGAAGCGTCTCCCCACAAAGCATGCCAACAAGCACTATGGATGAAACAAGCATTAGTAGACTATGACATCCATCTAAGCGACATAGCCATCCTATGTGACAACAAAGGTGCCATCGACTTAAGCAAGAATCCGGTATTGCATTCTCGAACAAAGCATATAGAGATTCGTCATCACTTCCTAAGAGACAATGTTCAAAAGGGGAACATCTCTATTGAGAAGGTAGCATCCGAAGACAACATAGCCGACGCCCTCACCAAACCATTGAAGCGGGAACAATTCAACCTACTTCGTCTTGGTCTTGGTCTAATGGAACAAACGTCAGAACTTATTTGACTCTACAAGGTATGTAAACACTAGCCTTCTTCTTTCTGAGTCTAGGATCTCTATTTCACGCACAACTCACAAACAATACGGGAATTTTCAAAACCCAAGATAAGTTTTCCACTTATAGCTTTCTTATTTTTCTTTACACATTTTCAAAGAAAACATACTTTCACAATGTTTTCTAAAAGGATGATACCTTCAGTTCAGATTTCACAAAAGCAATTTCTCACGACTAGGACAAATCGCTTTTTCATTATTAATACAAAGTAAAACCCGTTTTCATTGCATCTCATGTCTTTTGAATGCTAAAGGGGACACATAACTAATATGTGTTTTCGGTTACATTCATTTAAGCAACAATGAATTAGGAGCATTGATAACACAAAATTACGTACTCATGTACTAAATATGTGTTTTCGGGTTATCTCAATAGGATGGTTTTATACTTCTAGTTTATTTTCTATTTCTTTTAGGAGTCGAGATAACCGAAACTCCAAATAGTTTGCATATAGGCACACACTAGGCAAAATGTTTCCAAAAAGGAAAATTTTGTGCTTTGCTCGAATCACCGAACCCACGGATCCGCCTTTATGCCGGACGGATCCCTCAAGGGAAGGATCCGTGGGATCCGCTGCAAATGTAAGTCGCTTATTTTCAACTTCTATTTTTTCACTTTGGATGAAAAATCCACATTTGTTTCATTTTTGGGAGTATGATCTTTAATGCTTGTGTTCTCATGATCACATGCCTTGAATTCATATCTAATTATTAGATTTTAATCCACATTTTGGGTCAAGAATTCATTACAATGCTTTGTTTTTCTATATATATAACTCCCAAAATGCTTGCATACTCCATCTCCTTCCCATAAACACACTTCATCATGTCACCCAAAAACCCTTTAGGAGAATCATCTAGTACAAAAAATCATGATATCCAAACCTTTGTACTTCCACCATCCAAAATACCACAATCAAATGCTAGGATATCCAAGACGGCTTAGTATCCGATCTTGTTGTTTAGCAAAACCAATCTCAAATGGTTCATCCTCAACAAATAACTCACCACAATATGCTTTCATTATAGCACCTCCCTCATCACCAACAAGTACACCAACTTCATCCCCACCTAAAATAACTCTTTTGGAACTCCTTAAGACTCCAACAAGATCTAACCAACCTAAAGAAAAAGAATTAGTCTTTTAACCACCCCCCACATCTCCAAATACTATATTTCAAGATCTTGAAACATCACCACCATTAGCTCCCATCACATTACAAGAACATCTAGGTTCTTTTCCACCACCATTTACAAACATTCCGGATATTGATCCATATTTTCCTATTTTTCCACCACAACTTGCGATAACACAAATCAAAACAACCAGGAAAACTTCCGCACTCATTACCCACATCATTTACATTGTGAACATTGCCAATCCACTAGGAAATTGCAATGAAGTTAGGGAAGAAATGCATTTCATACTCAAACTCATCCTTGATCGCATCAATACCATTACTCATCAAAACCTCCATCCATAACCTTATGCAAGCATGGAAGGACTCACTACTACTATTTTCTACTTTTAGTATTATTTTTCTTTTGAAGTCATTTTCAAGAACAAGTCTTGTTCTTATTTTTACATGCTTGTAAGTGGCATACATACCACTACAATTTGTTGTTTTATTACAAGGCCTTGTTTACATACCTTGGCTCCCAATCTTGATTCTCGCCAACCACAAGATTATTTAAGCATGTTACTAACCTTTCTTTTTGTAGGATTTTTATTTTTCTTCACTTGACGCCCCAAACAAGGGGAGCTACCGTCAAGGGGAGTTAGAAGTTTGTTTATTTCTTCCAAGGGTTAACTTTTTGTTTCGACAAAAGGGGAGAAGAAGTAAAACTTAGGGCTTTCAAAACTTGCATCTATTCTTAAGTTTTACTCATCATAACATTATGTTTTGTCATCATCAAAAAGGGGGAGATTGTTAATACAAATAAATCGTAAAAACGTTTATAAATATTTAGCGATCTCTTTGTGTTTTGTTGATAACAAATGTAATGTTATCCTATGTATAATTATAAGGATACATGTTATTTTTGTAAAGCATTTACATATAGCCATTTAAATACAAAAATGTAATAATTAAGCATTTGTTGTAATAGTTTATTAGGATGGGTAAAAACCATAACCCATAGACCATAACCCATGGATCTTAACCCATACCAAAGAAGACTTGATACAATGTATACTTAGATACATTGAATCTAAAGAAAACCCATGGACCAACCCATAACCCATGACCCATAACCAAAAACCCATGGGCAAAGAGGAGCGTCCCACGGATCCCTAGGATTACACTAGACGGATCCCAAGTGGAAGGGATCCGTGGGATCCGTGGAACAGAGGAGAAATTTGCCTATAAATAGAGAGCCATTTCTTCATTCTAACTCACCCCTCTTCTTACTAAATCTCTCATACACTCTCATTCTCTTCTAACATATAGATCACTTGATCTAGAGAGTTGTTCTTCTTTCTTTCTATTTGTGATCCTCATATAGGTCCTTCTCTGGCGAGATCAGCGAGCATTCTACAAGTCATCCAAGCAAGGGTTCCTTGATTGATTTGTCACTCATAAGATTTCTGAGCTAAGATCTTGTACTTGATATTTCACATATTTGTTGTGTAATAGTTGTGTTGGTTTGGTCCACCGTGCTACTGACTCGGTATCTAGCTTTGTACCGAAAAGTGTGCAACGCTTGTGAAGGCTTCTCTGCCAAGTGAAGGAGTTTGTTGACATAGTGTTTGAACTCTCGAGTAGGTGACTCGGGGAGTGGAGTAGGGCAAGGAAGGTGACCTTGTAGCCAAACCACTATAAATCGGTTGTGTCTTTTCTATCCCTTAACTTTATTTATTTGCTTGCATTATCATTAGATCTATACGTTCTCAACATCCATACGATTTCACATAACATCGAATCTAAAGTTTTTGAAATCAACTTAAAATCGGTAAAACTATTCAACCGCCCCCCCCCCCTCTAGTTTTCCACAGCGTACACTATGCCTACCTACGTAAAGTTATCATATGTTACTTGAGTACTATGGGTCAATCACCTTAATCACCCTTGCAATTAACGAAGAGGAAATTTAGTGTCCAATAACTTAATAAAACGTACCAAATAAGGTAAATATATGTCAGAAAATAACAAAGGATCAATTTTAAAAGCACCATCACTTAATATTAGATTGTCAATTTCAATCATGTATCTAATCCAAACCATCATCACTATCACGTACTATACCACCTAAAAGGTAAATCAAAATTCAAATATCAACACATAAGAGACGTATGCTATAATTGTTTGTAAAAACCGTAAGACAAACTTATGTTTGTTAAAAATGAACAAATATATAGCTTGAAACTGAAATCAACATAACATTTTCATTTCAACTTTCATGAAATATCTAAAAAAGAAAGGGAAACTCTACTCGTAATTGAACCCACTTTATTCATGAGGCTTACTAATTTTCTTGAATCAGCATTCTCCGATTCAAAGATGACCGATGGTCCCAGTGTGACCAAGTAACCACAACAACATTGACATTTTTATCCCCTTATTTTCGAGCCGTTTGTCATGCCGAAGGAGAGCTTCACTAAGAGTAACTCCTCTGTCTACCTATAACACACAAATAAACATACATCCTGAAACTAAGCTCCCCTCATGGTTTGACCATAATACATACAGATTATAAAGCAAGCAAGACATGTGCTTGCTTCCTAATTTGGTAGCCGACCATACCCCATACCCCAAACTGAATTCAAATGTAAGACTATTGATCTCTAGCTAATGTTTCGCTTTGGTTCTTAAGTTCTAAACGGGCTTTGGTTGATCCATCGGAACCAAATGTTGGATTATTGGCTCCTACGGTTCTTTTTTTCATAGTTCGCCTTCTGTCATTAGCTACCCTAGACGAAGTAGAAAATGTACATTTGCTATGCCTCTTAAACACTTTTCGTTCCTGCTATAACTGATCCAAACTCTCCTTATTGGTGCAATAGCCTAATCCAAACAGAATTAACTTAGTCAGTGACCTGATATGTACACTGGGAGTCCACTTTAAACAGCAGTTCGCTTTCTTTTACAACACTCGCTCGAGCATACCTTATTTTTGCAGCACCAAATTTGATTCAAAGAATACTTTGACTAACATATCTTATTTACAGGTTAATCGTAGTACATTAAACACATCTTACTGTAGGATTGTCAATACATCACACTGAGGGGACTATTTTACTGGGACAAACAGAGTAATGGTGGTAATGGCAGTAGCTATTATAACCATAATTATAAAAAATAAAAATAAATAAATAAAAAAGGAGAAGAAAAGGAAAAAATCACGATTTCAAATATTTTAGGTTGTCAAAAAACATCCATGGCCCACTTACTTATGAGTGGGTCAATTTGGGTTGTGATTTATTTCAGACATGCTACGTGAGTCTTATAAGAGAATTAATCTAGAAGAGGAACGGGTTAACGATCAAATGGGTCAAACGGTTTTGAAAGTCTATTTTTGATGCAGGCAATAAATAAAACTTCATGAATCAATCTTATTCCACTTCTATCATATATAACATCAACTTATAAAACAAAAAGTCATGCGATCACAAACTCTAAATGCACATCATTAATTGAATACATATTATAACCATTTTGTAGTAAGCACGATTCAAATTTAAATGGTTGAATGCTTAGATAACCATTTTGTTACTACTTTAATACATCCTATAGCCAGCTTCACTCTAGTGGTATTTCAAAATGTGCTTACCCAAAGGTGAGCATCATCCTTTTCCGACCCAACTATAATGCCCTAAATGGACTGCATTCAAAGTTTTGTCATCATGGAAGCACATGTATGTAAATTCATAAATAAGTTGTTTACCTTTATATCGTTGATGATGGTTATGAATAGTACAAATATCTAGTTCTCACTTGAATGCCTTGGCAAAATGCATTACAACTCTAAAGCCACTCTTCATAAGCTGATGGCTAGATACCAAATATAACTCGCATCTAATCCTTCATTCTCAGCACAAAACCCAGAAATTATCACATGTTAAATTCCTTTTCAGCATGATACAACAGTGGATGCACTTGCATTTATAGTACTATTCTACATCAAAATGAGATCAAGTTTGACATTTTGACTCAAACGATTAGATCTCAAAATAGCTTACTTGTGGTAAAGATCTCAAAATAAAGTCTACATAAATAGCTTAAGAGCATATATTTGACCTTGGAAGTCAAAGGAAACATTTCTTACAAAATTGAATCACTTACCAGGCAAAAAATTTACTAACTCCCATTTTACACGTTTTGAGCAAAACTTCATATCATCGCTTATGCCTTGAATGCGGGTAAATCTTACTTAACATGCAAACATTTGTTGAAACATATCAACGGTGGGGAACAAAAATAATCGGGCTAATAGTGTTAATTGTAGGGTGGAGTCGATAGACATTGACTCATCGATCCGACACCGACTCCTTCCCGACTTAACCCATCCGATCAATTTATGTCGGGTCGGGTAGTCGGTTTGCATTCCCCGTAATCGGGATTATGGGCCTGGAGTCGATGGCAACCCCGAAAACACAGCCAAAATCAAGATTCAAGACGATTCGGGACCATTATGGGGATTCGGGGCAAGTCGGGACCATTATCATTCGGTCGCCAGTCGGGTTTGGGTTCCCGTTATTGCCTGTATCGATTAGTCGGGAAGGGTCGGGATTCGTCCCGATGCTCACCCCTAGTTAATTGATACTCAATTTTCTGCGTCTAAAACGCCCTTTTACATTATCAGCTCATCACATACTGCAAGGAAACACATTTTTCTCCCCCTCCCCCTCTGAAATTATTGATTTACCCTAAAGATTTTAATTGCTTATGCTATATGCCATCTTGTTTCATCTCTTGTAGCTGAGAGACAATATTGACCGCTCTTAAATGGGTCATGAGAAGACAAACAACCTTAGTAGTCGTTTCTATACTTTATTTTAATGACAATATTCACAGCTCCAATGGCAATTCAAGTCATGTTTATGATAGTGCGTGTTGAGTTTATTGATTCGATGATACAAAAAAATAAAGAATGAAACATCAAGGGCTTAAAGTGACAAAGAAGAAATCTACAAAAAGATGGAGGGACTTGCTTGAAAAAGAAGATTTATTATTTAGTCCTTCGTAGAGATATGCAAACCCTAATCCTCTAGTATATAAAGAGGACATGGGTGTAGGTTTTTATATACAAGTCTTCCATAATGTAGTCGACTAAAGGTGTGTGTGTGTCTCTCTCTAGGCGTCAAGTCCTCTAAGTGGACGCCTAGGATTTGTATAGTTTAGCCTCAAGAATCTCTTGATTCCTGTTCTAGATTTGGTGTAACCGTATTATTCTGATCAAATAATATTTGAGGCTTGGAGTGATTATAATGAAAAACCTTGTTCAATAATAAAGTATCAATTTGTTTATTCCGCTGTGCATGTAATAGTCTTTGTTATTGTTAATCCCTAGCGCTCTAAACGTTCCAAGGAGTCTAACAAACTCCACAATTGGTATCAGAGCTTGGGGAGCTCGTTACCTAGGGATTCGCAAGGTTTTTAGTCGAAGAAAAAGAAGAAAAATTCGAAATTTTCAATTTTCGTATTTTTCTGCAGCACTGTTTTGAAACGATCATAACTTTTTCGTGAACTGTTGGATCGGGATACAATTTTTACTGGAGCTTCTCTATATATCCATCTAACTTTTCACCGGAGGGATCGTTGATCTGAGTTCTCAATCAAAAGTTATAATCTGTTGAAGTCTGCTGTAGAAACTAGTTTTGGGTCGAAGACGAATTGTTTAAGCTGATTGTCCTGGTTCGAGGTTATCCCTTTGTGCAAGATCACCGACCATAGAGTTCACATGATGGAGTAAAGCTTATATTTATCACATTGAATCTAATCAATTGATGTTTACTGAGATCACACAATTAATTCACCCTCGTATAAAAGTTAGAGATCCAACAGTATACTCTAAACATGGGTCAGTGGTATCTTTATTCAGTGGCATAATGTTTTTGACTTCTCATGATAATATTAATTTTGGTCCAACTGCCACTTTATGCTACTGTATGATGTATAGCAAGCCACAATATTATATAGGGATTCTTTATTTTGGGTCGGTTACTTTAATGTTATTGCATTAGGGGATTCGTTCATGGAGATAAAGGGCTCATATGTTTTGGTTTTAAATGGTATTAGCTGACATGATTTATGTATGTCTTGGTTCGAGCAGAATATATAATTTCATGATTTATGATTATGATTTCATGGTTATTGAAGTTTATACAGCAGTTTGGTCAAAGTTCAGATTGGTGTTCAACTTGTTCGTGTTCTGTTGCTATTGGTTCGAATTGTATTGTAGCAGACCTGTGATAGAATGTTTGTACTGTCAAGATTGGTTGTTTGTGCTGCTAGTTGTGTTCGAGAAACGTATTAGTACTGTTAGCTTTCATCGATATCGGACAACACTACTTTGGGATCTTGGACAGTACATGGGTAAAGATATTGTGAGACACACACATGGGATTTTCGTTCACACACACAAGAGGAGATTTTTGGAAGTTGTTCTTAAACGTTTTAAAAAGCTCGTTTTTGGTTTTTATTAATTAATTGATTACGAAGACAATTATTTATCACTTATTTGAAGGTGAAGTAGAATTACTTGGATACGTGTTTTATCATATCTTAAAAGGATCATACCTACTTTTAAGGTAACTTGTTCGTGCTTCAATGATTGTGACGAAGAATTGACATAACACTTAAAGGAGTGACGTTATTGTGCTCAGTGATTATTATCAAGAGATTGCGGTCTCCCTATACATTGGTTAGTATACGTTCAGAGTCACGTGGATAAACAAGACAATAATCACTGAGCACAATAACGTCACTCTATACATTGGCTAGTATACGTCCAGAGTCACATGGATAAACAAGACATAAGATACAAGTTTGGGTTATTTTACTTTTTCATCAAGTTCGTTATATTTGGTTTTCTTCACAAGTGATCATTACAAGGAGCTTACAGATTTGAAGAATCATTTGATGTTCATGCACCACTCAAGGGGAAGCTTCTCTACGCTTACATTTCCTATTTGTTGATAACAAAAAGAGGAAGAGATGTTGGAGTGGCGTGGCATGGATTAAGGGGAAGACAAAGGAAGACAAGAATGTTTCATTCATGGTGAGATTTAATTATCTCAACCTACTCTTTCCGCCGTCTAGGAAGTTCGTACAAGACCGTGTTTGTTTTGTCATCATCAAATAGGGGAAGATTGTTGAGTTTATTGATTCGATGATACAAAACAATAAAGAATGAAACATCAAGGGCTTAAAGTGACAAAGAAGAAATCTACAAAAAGATGGAGGGACTTGCTTGCAAAAGAAGATTTATTATTTAGTCCTTCGTAGAGATATGTAAACCCTAATCCTCTAGTATATAAAGAGGACATGGGTGTAGGTTTTTATATACAAGTCTTCCATAATGTAGACGTCTAGTAAATGTGTGTGTATGTAGGTGTGTTCCTATAAATGCCTAGATTAGTTATAGTTTAGTTATCTCCAAGATCTGAGAAGGCTTAGATCCCTGTTACAGTTAGGTAACACGTTGTTATTCTGATCAAATAATAATTTTGGAGATGTGGAAAAACCTTGTGTCAATAATAATGAAGTTTTGTTTAATTCCGTTGCATATCATGTGTATAATCATTGTTATTGTTAAACCCTAAGGCTCAAAACGATCTCAAGGAGTCTAACAAACTCCACAGTGCGCATGCCCGAATATATGGTCTGAGGGTAATTTATCTTAAATTTCATCAGAAAAATAAAACTTCAGTTATTTAACATGATTGAACTCGTATATGTTATTATATCATCTTTAACAAATCCATTTACACATGTCAACTACAAAATATTCATTTAAACAAAAGGAGATTGTAACAAAGAATATATCAAATGGCCTTTACCTCTCATCGTAAAAGCTGATTAATGGAACTACAATGATATTTCCTCAAAGGAGTAAGGTTGCTTCTATCAAGAAATTGAAAATCCTACAGTAATTGTTATACATGTTAACTTCAATGCTCGATACTTCAACCTTGCCTGGACAACTGCAACGCTCCAAGTTCTTATAAAACCATGACTCCAACAACTATAGTCCAGTGACAAATATTAGTTAATGAAGATCAGTTATCAATTTATCCATTTTGCTTGGAAAATTATTCTATTACAGAGCATATTGTTATAAGTTATAACTCGTCTTTTTGGTCGAAATAGGTTTAGGTCAAAATGGGTAATTCTTAAGCAGGTCTAACTTGGTTGGACCATCTAGATTTTTTTCTAAATTTTAAAAATTTATATTAATTGATCCTCTATGATTAAACAAACTACTCATTAAACCATTAGATAATAATATATATTTTTCCAATAAAAAAGACATGATGCTGCAACTTTATAATTTCACTTCACTTTTGTTTCAACTTTCAACCCATTATCAAAAAAAGTAAAACCAAATTTATGAATTTTCATCTAAATGTTGAAATTACAACCAACAGCCATGCTAAGACTACCATGCTACTGTTGTGCACCAAGGCGCCATAAAAACATCAACCACCCAAGGGCTAAACCGGTCAAAGATTTTAGAACCCTTTGAGACACATTACAAAAGAAAGCATGAGATCAAGCCATTTATATGCGCGTGAAATTTGGTATGGCCTTTGCAGTTAGAGGATAACTTCTACACAACTTATAGTAAGTTGTAAACATGTGACTTATGACCTCAACTTATGGCACTTACGACGACAGGTTTGAACACACAACTTATTATTAAGGGCTATCAGTTTATACAAGATGTATTTGTATAAAATACTTGTGAATGCAAAATGTAAAATGAGGTTCAAAATTGAATGGTTAACCTATTAAAATAGTTAGTGACTCTAAACGTATTTTAAACATTCTAAATGATTTGTTAAGGGGTTTGATCATAATGCCACATAACAAACATGTACGAACATGTGTTGTAACATACGAGGACTTGACACATAGAGAGGTGTTGAATATATGTTGGGACAAAATGTGATTACGAGTAACTTGTACATTTTACGTTATATATTACAAGTTACATGTTTGTCATCAATCAAAACAAACGAGACTGTATAGATTAAATATCGTAATATTTGCACTAACACACCGAAAAATCACCGCCTATCTATTGCTCCGTCTTCTACATGTTGCTCTGTGTTGATCCGTCGATCCCTTGTTCCGCCCTTTGGTCCCGTTCATCCGCCGTTGATCCGTTGATCTAACGTCGCTCCCGTTGTTCTGCTGCCGATATGTTGCTCCATCTTCTACCTGTTGCTCTGCCGTTGATCCGTCGATCTGCCAACATGATGGTGATCGTTGAACTGAGCTGGTGATGGTTGAACTAATCAGATGATAGTGGTGATGTTTGGTGGCGCTGGTGATGGTTGAACTGAGCAGTTGGAATCTGTTTATTAAAAAATATATTTAATAGATACACTATTTTTGTTGTGTAATAGGATTTGTTATGTGTAAAATGTTGGTTCTTTGTAAGCAAATGGGATTTGTAATGAGAAAAGTGTAAATCCCTTGAGATTTTGTTTTGTTGTGTAATGTTATGAGAAAAGTGTAAATCCCGTGGGATTCATCAAATAGCCACATGTTATTCAACATGAATCCCATGTGATTCAACATGAATCTCTTATGATTCATTACGAATCCCATGATATTGACTAATGAATCACTTGGGATTCATGTTGAATCACATGTGATTCATTCTGAATCTCATGGGGTTTAGAATGAAATTTAATTCTTTAATTCTTGTGTTTTACATGTGATTCTAGATTAATCACTTGGGATTCATTATGAATCCCATGTGATTCTTTAGTCAATCCAATGGGATTCATGATGAATCACACGGGATTCATAATGAATCCCACGTGATTCATCTAGAATCACATGTGATTATGTATAAATCACAAAGGATTCGTCAAAGAATCACATGAGATTCTGTATGAATCACTTTACAAATGGAAAAAGTAAAATACTTACAAGAACTTCACATGCTTTTTCTTAAAGAACTTCAATTGATCTCTTCAACTTTAGTATAAGTTAAAAAGTAGTATGTTGTTAGATGATGAGTGTTGTGTAGAATGTTGTAACAAAGTGATTTTCTACTTCTAGATTATATAGAATCCCATGTGATTCATATAGAATTCCATGGGATTCTTTGATGGATCATTTGTAATTCATCCCTAGTCGCATGTGATTTATACAGATTACCATGTGATCAAACAGGTTGTTAGTCTTGTAAAAAATTGTTGTAACTATGAAATTACATTCCATTGATCTCCTCAACTTCAGCATAAGTTAAAAAGTAGTATGTTGTTAGACGATGAGTGTTGTGTAGTATGTTGTAACATAGTGATTTTCTACTTCCAGTTTATATAGAATCCCATGTTATTCATACAGAATCCCATGTGATTCATATAGAATCCCATGTGATTCATAAACATACTAGACGAGTATCTTTTATGTGATTCATACAGAATCCCATGGGATTCTTTGAAGAATCACTTATAATTCATCCCTAATCGCATGTAATTCATACAAACTACCAATGTGATCAAACAGAATATAAGTAACCAACATGATATATTCAAAGTAAACAATATATATTCAAAGTGAAGAAGAATTTTTCTCATAACATTACACAACTAAGCTGAATCTCAAGTGATTAATCCTTAATCCCATGTGATTCTCTCGATCCTTTAATTCATATAAAATCCCATGAGATCCATAAAGATATTTGTGGTATATTTTATGTGATTCATACAGAATCCCATGGGATTTCACATGGAATCCCATGGGATTTCATATTGAATCCCATGGGATTTTATTGATCAAGTTATTGATATTATGTTTTTTTTATGTAGATCTTAGATGAATTTGAAGATACTATGATCCTTAATCCCTTTTGATTCTCTCTGATCCCTTGTGCTTCACATAGAATCCCATGTGATCCATAAAGATACTTGACGAGTATCTTTTATGTGATTTATACAAAATCCCATGAGATTTTACATGGAATTCCATGGGATTTCATATTGAATCTCATGGGATTTTATTGATCAAGTTATTGTTATCATGTCTTTGATGAATCACTATTATTTCATCGCTAATCCCATGTGATTCATATAACATGTGAATCTCAACAAACATATAACACAACATTACACAACTAAAAACTCATTTCCTCTTTCTAGATCAAAACAAATATAACATGTGAATCTCAACAAATCACCAACAACAACCATAACATCTTTATTATTTACAATAAAAAATCAGAATCTCAACGAACCACAAAACTCTCCCAAGTCAACAATGTCGAAGGCGATGACGTCACATCTCAAAACAACAACAAATCGCTCTGAGGCGCTTCCTTCCTCGGCTCCTCGCAGAAATCGTCGTATATTAAACGACGGACGAAGAACTCACACTAATAACCAATATCAGCTGATCCACCCCTCCGCACCTACCCCACATATGGAGGATCGTGAACTCACCGCCACATATCTGAGTCAACCCAGCCCGCACCTCCATTCTGATCAATTTCACTCCATTCCAAAACCCTAATTCCCAAACCCTAATTTACGTGATTAGATGCGATTGGTTAGAATAGAGAGAGAGAGAGAGAGAAAGAGAGTGTGTGTGTGTGTGTGTGTGTGTAAAATGATAAGCTGAGAGTGAGTGGGTGAGATGTTAGGCAGAAATTGTAAAATTACAAAATAGCCCTTATATTGATTCATATTAAATGTTGATGTTTAATCAGGACCGTAGGGTGAAAGATATATCAATAATTGAGATAGAGTGATTTGTTCTTTAGATATTTTTTATTTCGTACTGAACTTTTTGTCATGAATAATATTTTTTAAACCAATCATCATTTAGATGATTGAGCGTGCGCATGAATAATAAAGCTAGCATTTAAAAATTAGAAAAAATAATTAATAATAAAATAAATGGGCTAGTCTAACCAAGCACCCTATTTTCCACTAGCCAAGCACCCCATAGCCCCTTGTACTTCCATCCGTACGGTAGTACATTGTACTTTTTTTTTTTGAATTATGTAGTGTTTAATTTAGGGTAGTATATTTAATTTGTGTAGTGTTTTTTTATGTATAGTGTATTTATTTGTGTAGTTATTTATATGTATAGTGTATTTATTTGTGTAGTGTTTTTATATGTAGAGTATTTATTTTACATTATGTTTTTTTTATTGTGTATTTGTTTCCATTTAATTAAACAATAACAATAAAACATTAAATATTAAAACATTAAACAAGTACAACAACAAATGCTACTACTACTACAATGAAATCTACTCCACATAAAGATTATTAATGTCATATATAAGGTCATTGAGTATTCCACTCGACTGACATGCATGATCTACTGGATTTCTTACCAATTCCAGTGATGCCTCCAACGTCTTTATTCTTGCCTTCAACAATTGTTTTGTCTTGCATATGTTGATCGTGTTATCTTTAGTTTAAGCGAGTTTGAGCCTGCGTTGAAGAAACCTTGACTAAAATACTTTTGTTGAAATACATCCTTCCACATACGATATCGACACCATAGTCTTGGTCCCAGGCATTTACATGGTGAAACAATTATAAGAAATGTATTTTTAACAACAAGTTATTGATATATTTCGTAAATAAACAAACGATATAATTATTTACCTTTGATAAAGGACATGCATAATACCGACCACAACTTTTGGGCTTTTGGGATGTTCTTTCAATTATAAGTCCCGTCACAACAACACAAGAAAGGATTTTCTTGTTGCATCGGCAAAAAATTTGTATAATTATTTACAACATAAATCAGTAATATCATGGTTCACAAAATTAGAAGCTTTGAATACATAAATAACCAATCTTGTTATAGATTAATAGTTGATACATGGTTCACAAAATCACAATATAACTAGAAACTAAGATCAATCATGCGCGAGTAAACACTCAATGATGCGCCATCTGTCCCCACAAAACTCTAACTCGAAATCGTCTCCTCAATCCGCAATCTCTCGCTCATTACTTTCGTCAGCGAGGCGACGTAACAAAAGATGAGGAAGAACGGGGACGATTGTATAAAATTCTCCTCATGCAATGGAGATATAGGCGGAAGGGAGGCACATAAGATGGAGAAGAGGCACATAATCTGGACTCTCAACGGCGGGTGTGTTGATGACACACTGAATGTCCCTCCACTTTGAATGTCATCGATTCTGTAACAAAAGATGAGGAAGAACCGGCGGGGCGAAATCGTAACAAAGATGAGGAGTCGTTTAGTTTACTATAAATCATAATCCGTAATCGTCTATACATGTTTTGTCGTTTACAATATAAATCGATAATCGTATATACATGTTTTGTCGCTTTACAATACATCGATGCGTTTTACGTAAATCGTGTCGTTTGCAACATATGTCTATACTACGTCCTTCTACACATGCTTTATCGTTCAGCAAAAAGAGTTTTCCATCCCGCGGCCACATTATTTCTGAACCATCTCCATTGTGGGTGATATCGCGAGTGGTGAGTTTTCATCCGTAACCGCATGAGCGTAGTGGCAGCATGGTCTTCCTCCACACGAAGAATCACAATGGGGACAATAGTTGTCTTGTCTGGACGACCTAAGCGGAAGACACGTAGTAGATGCTCTATTGGATATGCATACAATTGGGCGGTTAAGATTGTAGCAATAGCGGCTCCATTATGCAGCATAATCATCCATGTCGTGGGGTGCATATCCTGATTCAAACCAATTCAACGAGTTCGAAATATGTGTAAACCAAGTCCCCCACATTTCCACGTAAAGTTCCCGGTGATTGTCTACCTCTTCCTTGACAAGAGTTTGAAGTCTGGGCCATATCTGTTCGGGACGACCAAGACTTACGCCAAGAGCTCGATAGCCACAATTTCCATCACCTTCCACGTTAACAATCCCTAGGATCCACTGTCGGAAAAGAGGTGGAATTTGAGCCATAAAATATTCGCTATCGTCATCTGGAATGTACAACTCATGTCTTAAATCACCCTCGCTAGGTTCTTCGTTCAAGTGGGACGTAGAAGGCTCTCCCACCGAATGAACTATGTCTCAGCTTTCTTCATTTAAGTCTCGGACTTTTTAGTTTTGTATGGCTTCTGGTCCCAGTGGGGTTCTTTGTTCAAATATGGGATATTTTGTTTAGCCTTGGACTTTTTGTCCTTTGCGATTGACGTCCACAGTACTTTTCTTTACTTGACAGGTTGACAGGTTGACATAGATTCGGGAGCGTATATACCTTTGATCATGTTTAACATATTTTTCTTGACAAACGACGATGCTTTGGTAAAAATATTTTGACCTTTTATATATTTCGCCAGTAATCTGAATGGGCAATTAGTTTTAGCGGTACCAGTCTGCCGTTGAAGTTCATCTTCTAAACCTTCACGTGCAGACGTCCATGTCTAGAACAAATTCGATTGGTACTTATAGCCCATATCTGTTTTAGTTCTTCCTTTAACAATAAGAAAACCGTTCGATTGAGTAGTAGATTGCACTCAATTAGTTAAAACAACTTCATCACGGAACACATAAAAAATAAAAAATACAACTTTTAATAAAACTTTAAAAAAATACAACTTTTAATAAAACTTTTGTAAAACTTTTATAAAACTTAAAAAATAAAACTTGTTAAAAAACTTTTAATACAACTTTTAAAAAACTTGATATAATACTTTTAAAAAACTTATAATACTTTTAAAACTAATACAACTTTTATTTTAAAAAACTTATAATACTTTTATTTTAAATTTAATACAACTTTTATTACTTTTATTTTAAAACTAATACAACTTTTATTTTAAAAAACTAATACAAAATTTTAATACTTTTATTTTAAATTTAATACAACTTTTATTACTTTTATTTTAAGACTAATACAAATTTTAAAAACTTATAATACTTTTATTTAAAAAAAAAAAGTTATAAACGTGTGTGGTGTTGGACGGGTTTACGCGTTCGTTTCTTGTGGTTTTGTTATCTGTGTGCGCACATGGTTTTGCTTTGTGGTTTTGTTACTAGTACTCTGACTCTCTCTCTCACCTCTCATATCACCGCATTATCTCTCTCTCTCTCTCTCTCTCTCTCTCTCTCTCTCTTTCTCTCTCTCTCTCTCTCTCTCCTCTACCGTTTCTCTCCTGCAGTTGATTGTTAGTTTTTTAGATCTAGATCTAAAAACTTTTTAGATCTAACAAGTAATAATCTTGTTAGATCGTTGGTTACTTGGTGGTGATGCTTATGTGAGGTTATCTATTTTGTGGTGGTGATGTTTTACGTGAGAAGTAGTTTGGTTTCGTTGATTATATTTTAGATCTAACAAGATTTTAGATCTTGAAAAAAGATGAAAACTTTTGGTATCCTTGTGGTATGTTTATCACGGTAAATCTTGGTTTTTAAACTAAAACACGTTAGAACTGAAAAATAAAAAGTGGTTGATGTTTATGTGAGGTTATCTGTTTGTGGTGGTGATGTTTCTGTGAGAAGTAGTTTGGTTTTGTTGATTATTTTTTAGATCTAACAACATTTTAGATCTTGAAAAGTTTTTAGATCTTGAAAAAAGATGAAAACTTTTGGTATCCTTGTGGTATCTGTTTATCTGAGTACTGATTTTTAAAACTAAAAACTTGTTAGATCGTAAAAAGTGGTTGATGTTTATGTGAGGTTATCTGTTTGTGGTGGTGATGTTTCTGTGAGAAGTAGTTTGGTTTCGTTGATTATTTTTTAGATCTAACAAGATTTTAGATCTTGAAAAGTTTTTAGATCTTGAAAAAAGATGAAAACTTTTGGTATCCTTGTGGTATCTGTTTATCTAGTAAAGACTGATTTTTTTTAAAACTATAAACTTAGTAGATCTAAAAAATAAAAAGTGGTTGATGTTTATGTGAGGTTATCTGTTTGTGGTGGTGATGTTTCTGTGAGATACGTAGTTTGGTTTCGTTGATTATTTTTTAGATCTAACAAGATTTTAGATCTTGAAAAGTTTTTAGATCTTGAAAAAAGATGAAAACTTTTGGTATTCTTGTGGTATCTGCATTTCTCGGTAAGTGATTGTTTTAAAACTAAAAACTTGTTAGATCTAAAAAAAATAAAAATTGGTTGATGTTTATGTGAGGTTATCTGTTTGTGGTGGTGATGTTTTGCAGGTGATACTCTAGCCAAGCACCCCAGTTGGTGTTGTTTGGTAATGCAGTTTCATTACTGGATGGTAAAGTGATGATTTTTAGCCCACTTTAGAACTTTCAATGAAATAAGCATATTTAAAAAAAAGGCAATGATGAATTTTAAAAAAAAAAACTTAAGAGTTTTGGCATGGCAAAACTGAATGGACGGTAAAGTGAGTTTCTACCTCACTTTGCAACATTCAAATTTGCAGCAAACATGATATAATGAGCTAATAATCTGAGCCTATTCGATAAGTTGTTTACCTCTTGTGTGTCAAATGGTGAACTAGACATGGTTATTGTTTGTGGTGTTGTTGCTTGTGGTGCTGTTGCTTGTTGTGGTGGATTGTGACACTTGTGGTCCTGTTGCTTTCTTGCTAGTTGGTGTTATTGCTTTTTGTTGTTGGTGGAATTTGCTAGTTGGTGTAGTTGCTTTCTTCTTTATTTTGTGTTGTTGCTTATTGCTGGTTGGTGTTGTTGCTTTCTTGTGGCATTATAAGGCTGAAATGCCTGCACTTGTTTACTTTCTTGTGAACTTTTGCAGTTTGCACTTGTTTACTTTCTTGTGAACTTTTGCAGTTTAGGAATCCTACTTACCACTTTCACATTGAAAACGTGTTAGTGCTGATTGGGGTGCTTGGTTAGACTGTTGTGACTTGTGCAGTTTTCTTGGCTAGTAGAAAATGGGGTACTTGGTTAGACTGAGACCTGTTGTGACTTGTGCAGTTTTGAGACCTGTTGTGCTTGGCTAGTAGAAAATGGGGTGCTTTGTTAGACATGACCCTTTGGGACCTGTTGTGACTTGTGAGGCGATGATGATAACCGAAACTGAATGGACGGTAAAGTGAGATTTTTATCTCACTTTGCAACCTTCGATGAGCCTTAAAATTTTTAAATGATGACTTTTGAGCCTTAAAATTTTCCGAGGCGATGATGATAACCGAAACCGAATGGACGGTAAAGTGAGATAAAATCTCACTTTACAACATTCGAATCTGAGACTCAAAAATTTTCCGAATACATTTTTTTTAAAAAGTTATAAAACTGAAACTTGTATAAACACAAAACTGAAACAAAAACTTGTAAAAAGTTATAAAACTAAAACTAAAAACTTGTAAAAAGATATAAAAAAAAACTTGTAAAAAAATAGCTGCCACAGCAGCCCAACCACCCAAAAACACAACTCTTTTAAGATTTAGCCATGGAAATCGAGAAAAAACAATTTCCTCATCACCTCGCTCAATCATTGGAAAAGTACAAAACACCTCATTTTTTGCTAGCCAAGCACCCCATAACCTTTAGGGTGCCTCAATAACATGACCCAAATACATAAATAAATTAATTTGTCGACAACACACGTGGAATCAAAGAATGACAAACCAAAATTCTAAAGTACGACGGGATAATATAAAACCTAGGTTGACTAAAACCAAACAGTAAAACGATCCTAGCCGTCAATATCATATTCAAAAATCCAACAGTTGTAGAACATTCTAGAACTCCACAACTCATTCACAAAAACCTTATTTATACCATCATCCCTCCATACCACACATTCTCATTCAAACACTCTTTATTTCTTTCATTCACAAAAACAAACAAAAACCGATCGTTAACACATGAGATTCTGTATGAATCACTTTACAACAGAAAAAGTAAAATACTTACAAGAACTTCACATGCTTTTTTTTTAAAGAACTTCAATTGATCTCTTCAACTTCAGTATAAGTTAAAAAGTAGTATGTTGTTAGATGATGAGTGTTGTGTAGAATGTTGTAACACAGTGATTTTCTATTTCTAGATTATATAGAATCCCATGTGATTCATATAGAATTCCATGGGATTCTTTGATGAATCATTTGTAATTCATCCCTAATCGCATGTGATTTATACAGATTACCGTGTGATCAAACAGGTTGTTAGTCTGGTAAAAAATTGTTGTAACTATGAAATTACATTCCATTGATCTCCTCAACTTCAGTATAAGTTAAAAAGTAGTATGCTGTTAGATGATGAGTGTTGTGTAGTATGTTGTAACATAGTGATTTTCTACTTCCAGTTTATATAGAATCCCAAGTGATTCATACAGAATCCCATGTGATTCATATAGAATCCCATGTGATTCATAAACATACTAGACGAGTATCTTTTATGTGATTCATACAGAATCCCATGGGATTCTTTGATGAATCACTTGTAATTCATCCCTAATCGCATGTAATTCATACAGATTACCAATGTGATCAAACAGAATATAAGTAACAAACATGATATATTCAAAGTAAACAATATATATTCAAAGTGAAGAAGAATTTTTCTCATAACATTACACAACTAAAACTGAATCTCAAGTGATTAATCCTTAATCCCATGTGATTCTCTCTGATCCTTTGTAATTCATATAAAATCCCATGAGATCCATAAAGATACTTGACGAGTATATTTTATGTGATTCATACAGAATCCCATGGGATTTCACATGGAATCCCATGGGATTTCATATTGAATCCCATGGGATTTTATTGATCAAGTTATTGATATTATGTTTTATGTGATCCGATGTAATTTGAAGATACTCTGATCCTTAATCCCTTTTGATTCTCTCTGATCCCTTGTGATTCACATAGAATCCCATGTGATCCATAAAGATACTTGACGAGTATCTTTATTTTATTTATACAAAATCCCATGAGATTTCACATGGAATTCCATGGGATTTCATATTGAATCTCATGGGATTTTATTGATCAAGTTATTGTTATCATGTCTTTGATGAATCACTATTATTTCATCGCTAATCCCATGTGATTCATATAACATGTGAATCTCAACAAACAATATAACACAACGTAACATTACACAACTAAAAACTCATTTCCTCTTTCTAGATCAAAACAAATATAACATGTGAATCTCAACAAACCACCAACAACAACCATAACATCTTTATTATTTACAATAAAAAAAATCGAGATCTCAACGAACCACAAAACTCTCCAAGTCAACAGCATTAGGAGCGGTATCAATCTCAAAACAACAACAAATCGCTACAGGGCGCCGCTTCCTTCCTCGCTCCTCCGCCGGAGCAATCGTACATATTCTGACGACGGACCAAGAACTCACATTAATAACCAATATCAGCCTGATCCACCCCTCCGCCACCCCTGCCCCACATATGGAGGATCGACGAACTCGCCGCCACATATGTCGTTGATGAGTGTCTAAATACTCATCATTTTTGTACCAATTAAACTGCAAAAACATCTGAAAACACTCAGAAATGCATCAAAATGATAAAAATATCACAAATAAGTGTTTTATGTGTTTTAAATGCAAAAATATCAAAATCTGGTGAAAAAACGTATCAAGTTTGCATAATTAGCAGTTTTAGTCCCCCAAGTTTCAAAAGTTGTCAAAAACAGTCCCTGGTAAATCTAAATAAAGAAAAATATCATTTTAAGTCCTTAGGGATTCTTGAGTTGTCAAAATTGGTCCTTGAGATTTAAAATTGCAAATTTACAACTTAGGTCCCTAAACTTTGAAATTTGGCAAAAATAGTCCTTGGAAATTTGAAAATGTCAAAACTAGTCCTTGTACTATTGAAGCTTGTCAATTTTGATCCCTTGTGTGAACTTTGGAAAATGGCAGAAATGGTCCTTCAAGAATTCAGAATTGCAAACAAGTCCTTGTCATTAATACAAGCCAAGCCTTGTCAAAATACCTTTTGACCCCCTGCCACTTATACCATTTGGACCCTTGACCCTTTCATTTTGAACCCCCAGTCAAACCAAACCACCCTTCCCGCCACCTCCACCTTATCTCCTTCCCCACTTGACTGCAACCCTGCAACACTCAACATCTCCCATCACCTTTCCCTCCCCCCTCATCATCACCTCTACCAACTTATCACGCCACAATTAATGCCACCCCCCCTAGTTGCTAATTCAGAGCCCACAGGTCAAAACATTTTTTCCCGCCAAAAAACGTGGACAACTATTATGACTCAAAACTGATCCAATGGCTTAGATTTTTAGTGGGATTTGCTCAGAAGGACACGTGGAAGCTTTTTGGTGCATAAAAGAGGAAGAGAAGCAAGAGAGAAGACCAGTACTTAGATTTTATTTCATATGTATGTCGTTTTTAATTTCTCAAACTTTCCAGTTTATGTTTAAGCTTTGAAAGACTTTGTAATTGTATTTCAGTATAATAAATACTTGTTTCCATTTTCAATTTCATTAAAAGTTTACGAATTCAGTTTATGAAGTTTTTGAGCCAAAAATCTCAAATTTAGCCAAGGTTGTTTGTGTTTGTTCTCTAGGACTCTAAAGCTCATATAAGCTCTTACAAAAGCTTTTCCAAGCTTTAGAATCCTTAAAACTAAGCTTATATTCAAAATAGAAAAATTCTCAAAAATACCAAAAAAATTAGTCAAAAATAAAAAATCTGTGGAAATGGAGATCAGAAGCTGAAGCAGGGTAATATTTGGATTGATTATGGTTTAGAGCTTATTGGTAAGCTTATAGGTGTGGTCCTCAGTTCTCAGTTCTCTGTTCTTGGGTGAAAAGCAATTTGTAAGCAAATTCCTTGAAATTTGAAATTCTTAGTATAAGTATTATACCTTTGTTAATTTTAGCCTAATTCTGTTTTAACATAGTCAAAATCAGTTAATCAATAAGTCTCTTAATCTAAAAATTTGTTTTAGTATAAAAAGGGTCAAAACAGTTTATTAAAGTGGTGTTTGTTTTTGTTGAGATAACTGTGTTAGAGGGTGTTTGAGGTATTGTACCTATCTGATATCTGTTACAATAGCATCTATTATCTCAGTCAAATAAATAAAACCAATACTTATTTTGTAAAAAGTCAACTTTAGCTTTTAAATCTCTTAAATCCATAACTGTTAGGAATTTTGATTGCATGATCTTCATTCTAGCTTTAAAAGTTGTTAAGATTAGTTAAACAAGTCTTATTATAGCTTAAAACAACATAATCAGTTCATAGAATTAATCCTAAGTTCATTAAAGTCAAAGTCTTAGTGTAACTGAAAAAGTCAAAATTTCTTAAGAGCAGTTTTTGAATAAAACTTAGAATTTTATTGTGTGTTTAATAATAAGAGTTAGTTCATAAGCTTCTAGGATATTAAAATATAGCTGCTAAACTAAATTAGAAAAATACTAGTTCACTCTTACTCAACTTATTAAGTGCTTTTTACTCAGCTTATTTTAGATACCTTGTCTGAAAACATGCTCTGTGCACAGTTGTGGTACCCCATTTCACAAGCTCTCACAGAGCTTATTAGTTAGCTTCAACTTGTGTAATCTAGCTTTTTGAGAAGCTCACCTAGCTATCTCAAGGGTTTAAGCTTGAAATTCCAATTCCTAGCTTATTTAGTTGGTCTGCTCATAGCTTTTAATTCTGTCCATTTTGTTTAAGTGTACCAACAAGTCAGAGTTCATAAGCTTTTCAAAAGCTTCTCACAAGCTCATTAGCATAATCCAATCTTTGCATTTTAGCTTTTTTGGAAAGCTTAACTGGTTATCTTGTTAACTCTAGTTCTCATTTTCATTTTCTAGCTTATTGTAGTGCTTAAAAGTTAGCTTAAAGGTATCTAGTAAACCAATAGAGTGTATTGTGCAAACAGTGTAGCTTGAGCTTATTTGAATCTTGTTTAGTGCTTATTCCTTAGTCATTTTGCTTATTCCGTTGTTAAATTAGCTTATTTAAAGATCCTTAGCTTATTTCCAGTCTTCTTTTACTTGTTCAATAGCTTAATAGCCATTTTTAGCTTAACTTGTGCTTATTTCCATTAAAAAAGCCAACTGTGAAAAAAATCTTCAGCTTATTCAGTGCTTATTAGTGGTTTTTAGAAAAAGTCGTAGTTGTAAAAATTGCTTATTTTCATGTGTTTAATTAGTTTGTAAAAGAAAATCAAAAAATAAAATGTTTTGCAAAAAGGTGGGGAGGCAGGCTCGAACCTGAGACCTCCCACCTTTGAGAGTGATAAGTGTGTACCTGGATACCAGTTGCCCTTGGGACTTGTCTCGTTCATATCTTGCAAAATCTAATATATAACCACTCTTTGTCAATTAAGCTTATACGAACATATTAGCTTATTTGTAGCTTATTTAAACCAGCTTTTTCACCTTTTGTATTTTTCTTAGATTAGTATTGTTAATAAGTATTTTATAAAAAAGTTTCAGATTTTTCCGAATAGTTTTAGTATTTTTAAACATTTAATTAGTGTTTAATAGTATTTAATTCATAATAAAAAATATAAAAGTCAAAAAAATATAATTCTTTTTTCTAAAATTTTCTTTTGTCATTTAGTACGTAAGAAAATTGTTTTTACATTCGTAGGCCTTTTATTTCACAAATTTTAGGTTTTTTGCTTAGCAGCTCGCGTAATTTTTAGAAATAACGCTCGTTTTCATTTTAAGTCACGTTTTTAAGTAATTTTAGTTTACGTTTCAATTAAAATAGTTTATTTAAGTTATTTTGTTTTATAAAATCTAAAATCAAAAACATTATTTTAAAAATAGTGATAGCGTTTATTTAATATATTTTAACTTTTTAATTTCCTTTAATTTGCATTTAAGTAGCTGTAATTTATTAATCTTTTCTTTAGGTATAATTATTCATCAAAATCCTTATTGATCACTATCCTTAGTGATTATTCGACATCTGAAGTTGTTTAACACCAATTCATCCTCCGTGGGACTTAACGACCTAGGAATCCCCTATATTCCTCTGATCTTTATTGCATTTGGTTTCTGAGCAGTTTTAAGTTTATTACGGTCAGCCATTCACAAGTGGCTAGCTTGAGTGATTAAACTTGACGTTCGAACCAATCAAATTTTGGCGCCGCCGCCGGAGGTTGTAAGCGTGTTTTAAGCATTTTCAGACCCGTACTTGCACATATACCACCGTTTGTAAACAGTTTTTTGTAAAGTTAAATATATATCAAAAAGTTCATTAACACTTTTCCTAAAGTGTTAACAACACCAAACAAAATATAAAACAACAAAACAATCGTAACGTTTTCTAGCTTGTGTTTCCTTTAAGGTGATTCTTAAAGAGATACGATTTGGTTAAACGAGACGATACCAAAAATATTGTCCAAAAAGTTTTTAAACCCTTTGCACAAATCTGTACCTACGTCTTTTCAGTGGTACTTAATTAATACATAAAAATCAACCACCGCAAATCAAGGCAGTACACCTACTAACTGGGGTGTGACCATAATAAGTTCCCGAACATCAGATTTAAAACTTGCCTTTGTGTCCTTGTGATTTGGTGTACCTTTTTCAAAGAAGCCATTTCATTTGTGATTATTGGTTAAGTTCACTTGTCGTTTTGCCTCACATTTGTTTTGAAAATTGATTTTTAAACTTAGTGCATGCGCACTCGTTCTTCCAGTTCTACAAGTCCACTGTCTGAGCTTGCAAATATTCCTCGTAGACGTAGAGGACGTTCTGCTCCTTCAGCCGTGACTGAGGAACGTCTACCTCCACCACCACCTGTCGTAATGGCAGAAGACAAGCCGATGAATGAGCTTCTCCAAGCACCCATCGAGGGTTACGGAGATGCTATTGTTGTTCCAGCCATCGTGGCTGATACCTTTGAGCTCAAAACCGGGTTGCTTAATCTTGTAACCCAAAGCCAATTTTATGGTTTTGAGCGGGATGATCCTCATGCACACATTCGATGGTTTAACAAGATTGCATCTACCATCAAATACAAGAATGTCCCACATGAAGCTAAAGCTTCTTCGTTCCCATTTTCTCTAGAGGGACAAGCTCGGAATTGGCTTGAGAAACAACCCCTCGTTCCATTGAGACATGGGAGGATCTAGTTACCAAGTTTGTTAACGAATTCTATCCTCCATCCCGAACTACAAGTCTTAAGAATGAGATAATGAAATTTTCTAAAAGATTTGATGAATCATTCGGGGAGGCATGGGATCGTTACAAAGAATTGCTCCGGAAATGTCCACATCATGGTTTTACCGAGTTAATGCAAATGGATACTTTCTACAATGGTCTGAACCAGACTAATCAAGACTCTTTAAATGCTCCGCTGGGAGGTAATTTCTTGAGCAAGACCACAAAAGAAGCCTTACAAATCATTGAAAACAAATCCCAGGTCCGCCCTTTCCGCACAAAGACATATCAGTCTAATGCTGGACCTTCTACTTCATCTCCAGTGAGTACATCTAGCACTGATGCTAAGATTGACAAACTCACGGATATTGTTCGAGCTTTGGTTCTTGCTAACCTAAAGAAAGTCACTTTCACACAGACACCATCACATGGTGAAGTGAAGAAAGTTGAAGTTTGTGTTACTTGTGGTGGTCCTCATGCATACTACTGTATGCCACCGATGGTAGCCCATTTGAAGCCAATGCTCTAGCCGGTAGTTCACATCAAGGAGGTAATCAATACCGTCCTCAAAATGAACCACACTACCGTGCTAACACTAATCGGGCACCACCCGGTTTTAACCAGAATCATAACATGCAAAACCGAATCGAATCAACCTAGAATGAACCAAGGTTATCAAAACCAAGGTAATTTCTATTCTGGACCTAATCAAGGTTTCCAACATCAAGGAAATCTTAATCAAAACAATTTCAATCGAGGGAATCAATTTCAAGGAAATGTAAATCCTAACCAAGGGAATTTTCAACAACAAGGTCATAATCAAAACATCCGACCTCAAAATTTCCCTCCAGTAACTCCAGTACCATCATCTGATGAGTTATTGAAGCGATTCATGAAATCCCAAGATGAAATGAACAGGTTGTTGGTCAGTCAGATCGCTGATCTAAAGAAGTCTTTAAATGATCGACCCTCGAGCTCAGGTAGTTTACCGAGCAACACGATCGCTAACCCGAGGGGCGATACAAAGGCGATCACAACCAGAAGTGGTGTTTCATACAATGGACCCGCTATTCCTACTACCTCTTCTTCTTCTTCTCTCCCGAAGGTAGTGGAAAGTGAACCTGAGGCTACAAAGGACAAGGAACTTCCTACTAATAACGGAGGTACCAATGATGTCCATCCTCAAGTTGTCCAGAAACCCAAATCCAATCCAGGAGTTGTTTTTGAACCTCCTGTAGCTCCCGTTGAAAACCCCAAATCCAAATCTTCTATTCCTTACCCATCACGTTTGAATGAACAAAAGCTCCGCGAAAAAGCCAGTCATCAAATGGACAAATTTTTTCAAATTTTCCAAGAGTTACATTTTGACATAAGCTTTGCGGATGCTATCATGCTGATGCCCAAGTTTGCATCAACTCTCAAACACATGTTAAGCAACAAGGAAAAACTGTTTGAAATGGCTAAAACTCCTTTGAACGAGAACTGCTCTGCAGTTATCTTGAAGAAGCTTCCAGAAAAGCTTGGAGATCCTGGAAAATTTCTCTTACCTTGTGTATTTCCGGGAATGGTTGAATGCTTTGCCTTAGCAGATCTTGGTGCAAGCATCAACCTGATGCCTTATTCAGTATGGAAAAACTTCTCTTCCGATCTTACTCCTACATGCATGACTCTCGAGCTTGCAGATCGTACAATATCCCGTCCTCTTGGAATTGCCGAGGACGTATTTGTGAAAGTAGGAAAGTTCCATTTTCCAGCTGACTTTGTAGTTGTTGATTTCGATGCCGATCCACGGGTTCCTCTCATTGTTGGAAGAGGATTCCTGAGAACGGGTCGTGCTCTCATTGATGTATTTGAGCAAGAAATCACATTACGTGTTGGTAATGAAGCTGTCACCTTTAACCTTGATCAAACTTCGAGGTACTCCGCAAACTATGATTCTGAGTCGGTTAACCGAATAGATATCATTGATGTTGCTTCTGAAGAGTACTCTCAAGAAGTTCTTGGTTATTCTCATAATTCTGTGAGTGGGGATCCCACCACATCTTCTCAACCTATCATAGCCAATTCTACTCCTTCTATCACTCCTTTTGAGGGAAGGGACTTCATCTTCGAAGAGATTGAAGCATACTTGGCTAGTGATTCTGTTCCATGGGAAATTGATCACGCTCCAATTGACATTGAGGGGGACATACTTCTCATTGAGAAGTTGCTTAATGATGATCACTCATCAACCCCTCACACTAGTGATGCAATTCCAGAAGAGATTAATCACCATGAGATTAATCCGAGGGAGATATTCTTATTCTTGAGAAGTTGTTAAATCGTGACACTTCTCCTCCTCTCCTCCGTCGAGCTTCATAACAAGGAAATCAAGTCAGTTGAGAAACTGAAGAATTTCCTGAAGTCGAACTTAAGGACTTACCACCTCATCTCGAGTATGCATTTCTTGAGGGTGATGATAAATTACCCGTCATTATTGCTCGAGATTTGAGTAAAGATGAAAAGACTGCTCTCATAAAGGTCTTGAAGTCACACAAGCAAGCAATTGCTTGGAAACTCTCCGACATTAAGGGTATCAACCCTGAATTTTGTACTCACAAAATCTTGATGGAGGATGACTTCAAACCAGCAGTTCAACCTCAGAGAAGAGTAAATCCAAAAATCCATGATGTTATCAAACAGGAGGTTATCAAACTTCTTGATGCGGATTGATTTGCCCAATCTCAGATAGTCCTTGGGTTAGCCCAATTCACTGTGTTCCTAAAAAGGGTGGCATAACTGTTGTCACAATTGAAGAAAACGAGTTAATTCCAACTCGATTGGTTACGGGATGGCGTGTGTGTATTGACTATCGTAAGTTGAATGACGCCACCCGTAAAGACCATTTTCCTCTACCCTTCATGGACCAAATGCTTGAGAGATTAGCGGGAATGAGTACTATTATTTCCTTGATGGTTTCTCGGGTTACTTTCAGATCCCCATTGATCCACAGGATCAAGAGAAGACCACATTCACCTGCCCATACGGAACTTTGCCTACAAACGTATGCCTTTTGGCTTATGTAACGCCCCTGGCACGTTCCAACGATGTATGATGGCCATATTCCACGACATGATCGGGTAAACAATGGAGGTGTTTATGGATGACTTCTCGGTCATTGGGGACTCGTTTCAAACATGTCTCTCCCATCTAGATGAAATGCTAAAACGGTGTGAAGACACCAATCTTTGTCTAAATTGGGAGAAGAGCCACTTTATGGTCAAAGAAGGCATAGTCCTTGGCCATAAGATTTCAAAAACGGGATTGAGGTCGATAGAGCAAAAGTCGATGTTATTGCTAAACTGCCTCATCCTACTACCGTCAAAGGTATTAGGAGTTTTCTAGGTCATGCCGGTTTTTATCGTAGATTTATACAAGACTTTTCTAAAATCGCCCGGCCTATGACCCATCTTCTTGAAAAAGATGCTCCTTTTATCTTCTCACCCGAGTGCATCGAAGCTTTTGAAACACTAAAGAAAAAGCTTATTGAAGCACCCATTCTCGTGCCGACTGGACTTGCCTTTTGAGCTTATGTGCGATGCAAGTGATTTTTCTATCGGTGCAGTCTTAGGGCAACGTAGAAACAAGCATTTTCAGCCTATCCACTACGCAAGTAAGACTATGACTGAAGCTCAAACTCATTACACCACCACGGAAAAAGAGCTATTAGCCGTGGTGTATGCGTTTGAGAAGTTTCGGCCATACTTAATCTTGACCAAATGTGTGGTGTATACGGATCACTCGGCCCTCAAATATCTCTTTGCAAAACAAGATGCAAAGCCGAGATTGCTCCGTTGGATTCTCCTCCTGCAAGAATTTGATATCATTATACGTGATAAAAAGGAGCTGAGAATCTAGCACGATCATCTGTCCCGATTAGAAAACCCTCACCAAGATGTTTTGAGAAAAAGGAAATAAATGAAACATTTCCTCTCGAGACACTCAATGCGGTTTCTTTTCGTGGAAACTCTTCTACCCCATGGTTTGCTGACTTTGCAAATTACCATGCGGGTAACTTCATAGTGAAAGGGACGTCGACCCAACAGAAAAACAAATTCTTTAAAGATGTGAAACATTATTTCTGGGACGACCCCTACTTATTCAAAATCTGTGCGGATCAAGTCATCCGACGGTGTGTTTATGGACAAGAAGCTCTTGACATTCTCAAAGCTTGCCATGCTGGACCCACCGGGGCCATCATAGTCCAAACTACACCGCTAAAAGGTGTTTGATTCCGGGTTTTATTGGCCCATGATTTATAAGGATGCCCACGATTTTGTCAAAACCTGTGACGCTTGTCAACGTCATGGAAATATCTCTCAAAGAAATGAAATGCCACAAAATGCCATTCAAGTTTGTGAGATATTTGACATCTGGGGCATTGACTTTATGGGGCCATTTCCTTCATCTCGCGGTAATAAATACATACTCGTGGCCGTTGACTATTTGTCAAAATGGGTCGAAGCGAAAGCTTTACCTACCAACGATGCCCGAGTTGTTGTGAAATTCTTAAAATCTCTTTTTGCTAGGTTTGGAACTCCACGAGCTATAATCGGTGATCGTGGTACGCATTTCTGCAATGACCAGTTTGATAGAGTCATGCAAAAGTATGGTGTAACTCACCGTCTCTCTACGGCGTACCACCCCCAAACAAGTGGGCAAGTGGAAGTTTCCAACCGGGGGATTAAAAGAATTCGGGAGAGGACGGTTGGCGAAAACCGTGCCTCTTGGTCGGATAAGCTAGATGACGCACTCGGGGCCTTCCGTACAGCTTATAAAACACCCATCGGGTGTACTCCATACAAGCTTGTATCGGAAAGGCATGTCATCTTCCGATTGAGCTTGAGCACAAGGCATACTGGGCCTTGAAGCATGCCAACTTCGATATTCAGACAGCTGGTGATCACCGAAAAGTTCAAATGAATGAATTAAATGAACTCCGTGATCATGCATACGAGAACTCTTTGATCTATAAAGAAAAGACAAAGAAGATTCATGACTCCAAGATCAAAAACCGCGTTTTCAACGTCGGTGATCGAGTCCTTCTTTTCAATTCAAGATTGAAGATTTTCTCGTAAACTAAAACCCGCTGGTCGGACCATTCACCATCATTAAAGTATTCCCATATGGAACCATTGAGTTATCTCAACCCGATGGTCCAAACTTTAAAGTGAATGGTCATCGGTTGAAGCATTATTTTGAAGAGGACATTCCTCCCGTGATTGTCCCGGATCTACAAACTTTCCCCATGAACCAATGAATGCGGGGATCGAGTCAAGCTAGCGACTTCGAATCAAAAACAGTAGCATGCTGCATGGGTTTTCACCGGTGTACCTCTACCCTAGTGTGGGGAGTTTCCCCACGTTGTATATAAGAATATAAATATATATATATATATATATATATATATATATATATATATATATATATATATATATATATATATATATATATATATATATATATATATATATATATATATATATATATATATATATATATATTGCTAAATAATGGCCGTAGTATTTTCCTTTTACGTTCTATGTTTCGCATAACCGCTGTACTTTGAATATTGAGGGCAATATTCATTTCTAGTGTGGGGGAATTCTCACGAATTTTATCATGTAATTATACCGCCTAATTCCCCATTTTTGGCCAAAATATTTTTTTGGAGTAAGTGTTTTGCACTTACTCATCTTACTTGTTATCAACCGCCATGTCTAATAACCAAAAGGATTGGCTAATCCAGGAGCAAACGGCTCTTGGTAAAGATATCTCAAACCCGTTGACGGCTTGCAATTTGCCCAAAATTGTATGGTATTCAGCTCACCATATCTTTAATTAGTGAAGAGTTGGCTAGCCCGCAAGTTTATGGCTTGTGGTAAAGGCGGTGGAAAAACCATAATTGGTAATCAGCTCACCAAAGATAATTTATCTAAGAGTTGGCTAGTCCAGAAGCAAACGGCTTCTGGTAAAGACAAATCAAACCGTTGGAAGCTGGTGGTTTGCTCAAAATCATTTGGTTATCAGTGTACCAAGGTTCTTACTTGAACTGAAACATTTGGCTACTCCGGAAGTAATGGCTTTTGGTAAAGAGATGAAATCCATTAATTTTTCTAAAAACATTGCTAGGGACTAGCAATATCTTAGTGTGGGGGATTGATGAGTGTCTAAATACTCATCATTTTTGTACCAATTAAATCTGCAAAACATCTGAAAACACTTAAATGCATCAAAATGATTAAAATATCACAAATAAGTGTTTTATGTGTTTTAAATGCAAAAATATCAAAATCTGGTGAAAAAACGTATCAAGTTTGCATAATTGGCAGTTTTAGTCCCCCAAGTTTCAAAAGTTGTCAAAAACAGTCCTTGGTAAATCTAAATAAAGAAAAATATCATTTTAAGTCCTTAGGGATTCTTGAGTTGTCAAAATTGGTCCTTGAGATTTAAAATTGCAAATTTACAACTTAGGTCCCTAAACTTTGAAATTTGGCAAAAATAGTCCTTGGAAATTTGAAAATGTCAAAACTAGTCCTTGTACTATTGAAGCTTGTCAATTTTGATCCCTTGTGTGAACTTTGGAAAATGGCAGAAATGGTCCTTCAAGAATTCAGAATTGCAAACAAGTCCTTGTCATTAATACAAGCCAAGCCTTGTCAAAATACCTTTTGACCCCCTGCCACTTATACCATTTGGACCCTTGACCCTTTCATTTTGAACCCCCAGTCAAACCAAACCACCCTTCCCGCCACCTCCACCTTATCTCCTTCCCCACTTGACTGCAACCCTGCAACACTCAACATCTCCCATCACCTTTCCCCCCCCCTCATCATCACCTCTACCAACTTATCACGCCACAATTAATGCCACCCCCCTAGTTGCTAGTTCAGAGCCCACAGGTCAAAACATTTTTTCCCGCCAAAAAACGTGGACAACTATTATGACTCAAAACTGATCCAATGGCTTAGATTTTTAGTGGGATTTGCTCAGAAGGACACGTGGAAGCTATTTGGTGCATAAAAGAGGAAGAGATAGAGAGAAGAAGGCAGTACTTAGATTTTATTTCATATGTATGTCGTTTTTAATTTCTCAAACTTTCCAGTTTATGTTTAAGCTTTGAAAGACTTTGTAATTGTATTTCAGTATAATAAATACTTGTTTCCATTTTCAATTTCATTAAAAGTTTACGAATTCAGTTTATGAAGTTTTTGAGCCAAAAATCTCAAATTTAGCCAAGGTTGTTTGTGTTTGTTCTCTAGGACTCTAAAGCTCATATAAGCTCTTACAAAAGCTTTTCCAAGCTTTAGAATCCTTAAAACTAAGCTTATATTCAAAATAGAAAAATTCTCAAAAATACCAAAAAAATTAGTCAAAAATAAAAAATCTGTGGAAATGGAGATCAGAAGCTGAAGCAGGGTAATATTGGGATTGATTATGGTTTAGAGCTTATTGGTAAGCTTATAGGTGGTCCTCGTTCTCGGCTCGTTCTTGGGTGAAAAGCAATTTGTAAGCAAATTCCTTGAAATTTGAAATTCTTAGTATAAGTATTATACCTTTGTTAATTTTAGCCTAATTCTGTTTTAACATAGTCAAAATCAGTTAATCAATAAGTCTCTTAATCTAAAAATTTGTTTTAGTATAAAAAGGGTCAAAACAGTTTATTAAAGTGGTGTTTGTTTTTGTTGAGATAAAGTGTTAGAGGGTGTTTGAGGTATTGTACCCATCTGATATCTGTTACAATAGCATCTATTATCTCAGTCAAATAAATAAAACCAATACTTATTTTGTAAAAAGTCAACTTTAGCTTTTAAATCTCTTAAATCCATAACTGTTAGGAATTTTGATTGCATGATCTTCATTCTAGCTTTAAAAGTTGTTAAGATTAGTTAAACAAGTCTTATTATAGCTTAAAACAACATAATCAGTTCATAGAATTAATCCTAAGTTCATTAAAGTCAAAGTCTTAGTGTAATCTAAAAGTCAAAAATTCTAAAGAGCGCTTTTGAATAAAACTTAGAATTTTATTGTGTGTTTAATAATAAGAGTTAGTTCATAAGCTTCCAGGATATTAAAATATAGTCGCTAAACTAAATTAGAAAAATACTAGTTCACTCTTACTCAACTTATTAAGTGCTTTTTACTCAGCTTATTTTAGATACCTTGTCTGAAAACATGCTCTGTGCACAGTTGTGGTACCTCATTTCACAAGCTCTCACAGAGCTTATTAGTTAGCTTCAACTTGTGTAATCTAGCTTTTTGAGAAGCTCACCTAGCTATCTCAAGGGTTTAAGCTTGAAATTCCAATTCCTAGCTTATTTAGTTGGTCTGCTCATAGCTTTTAGTTCTGTCCATTTTGTTTAAGTGTACCAACAAGTCAGAGTTCATAAGCTTTTCAAAAGCTTCTCACAAGCTCATTAGCATAATCCAATCTTTGCATTTTAGCTTTTTTGGAAAGCTTAACTGGTTATCTTGTTAACTCTAGTTCTCATTTTCATTTTCTAGCTTATTGTAGTGCTTAAAAGTTAGCTTAAAGGTATCTAGTAAACCAATAGAGTGTACTGTGCAAACAGTGTAGCTTGAGCTTATTTGAATCTTGTTTAGTGCTTATTCCTTAGTCATTTTGCTCATTCAGTTGTTAAATTAGCTTATTTAAAGATCATTAGCTTATTTCCAGTCTTCTTTTACTTGTTCAATAGCTTAATAGCCATTTTAGCTTAACTTGTGCTTATTTCCATTAAAAAAGCCAACTGTGAAAAAATCTTCAGCTTATTCAGTGCTTATTAGTGGTTTTAGAAAAAGTCGTAGTTGTAAAAATTGCTTATTTTCATGTGTTTAATTAGTTTGTAAAAGAAAATCAAAAAAATAAAATGTTTTGCAAAAAGGTGGGGAGGCAGGCTCGAACCTGAGACCTCCCACCTTTGAGAGTGATAAGTGTGTACCTGGATACCAGTTGCCCTTGGGTCTTGTCTTGGTCATATCTTGCAAAATCTAATATATAACCACTCTTTGTCAATTAAGCTTATACGAACATATTAGCTTATTTGTAGCTTATTTAAACCAGCTTTTTCACCTTTTGTATTTTTCTTAGATTAGTATTGTTAATAAGTATTCTATAAAAAGTTTTAGATTTTTCTTAATAGTTTTAGTATTTTTAAACATTTAATTAGTGTTTAATAGTATTTAATTCATAATAAAAATATAAAAGTCTAAAAAATATAATTCTTTTTTCTAAAATTTTCTTTTGTCATTTAGTACGTAAGAAAATTGTTTTTACATTCGTAGGCCTTTTATTTCACAAATTTTACGTTTTGCTTACAAGACTCGCGTAATTTTTAGAAATAACGGTCGTTTTCATTTTAAGTCACGTTTTTAAGTAATTTTAGTTTACGTTTCAATTAAAATAGTTTATTTAAGTTATTTTGTTTTATAAAATCTAAAATCAAAAACATTATTTTGCAAATAGTGATAGCGTTTATTTAATATATTTTAACTTTTTAATTTTCTTTAATTTGCATTTAAGTCGCTGTAATTTATTAATCTTTTCTTTAGGTATAATTATTCATCAAAATCCTTATTGATCACTATCCTTAGTGATTATTCGACATCTGAAGTTGTTTAACACCAATTCATCCTCCGTGGGACTTAACGACCCAGGAATCCCCTATATTCCTCTGGTCTTTATTGCATTTGGTTTTTGAGCGCTTTTAAGTTTATTACTACCATTCACAAGTGGCTAGCTTGAGTGATTAAACTTGACGGTTCGGGACCAATCAGCCGTCAACCCCCGCCCGCACCTCCATTCCGATCAATTTCACTCCATTCCAAAACCCCCAATTCCCAAACCCTAATTTCTGTGATTAAATGCGATTGGTTAGAAATAGAGAGAAAGAGATAGAGAAAGAGAGAGAGAAAAGTGTGTGTGTGTGTGTAAAATGATAAGCTGAGAGTGAGTGGGTGAGATGATAGGCAGAAATTGTAAAATTACAAAACAGCCCTTGTATTGATTCATATTAAATGTTGATGTTTAATTAGGACCGTAGTATGAAAGATATATCAATAATTGAGATAAAGTGATTTGTTATATTTTTTATTTCGTACTGAACTTTTTGTCATGAACAATATTGATTAAACCAATCATCATTTAGATGATTGAGCGTGCGCATGAATAATAAAGCTAGCATTTAAAAATTAGAAAAAATAATAAATAATAAAAATACATAAATAAATTAATTTGTCGACAACACACGCGGAATCAAAGAATGACAAACCAAAACATTTTCCATGAAAATACCCTTTCTAAAGTACGGCGGGAGAATATAAAGTGAAAATTACTATTATGTAGTACTATATAGTGTTCAGCATACCATTTTTCTTCTCATATCAAATGTCCACCATTCATGCCGGTATATATTTTCACCATATTACGATGGGCACAACCACAAATGATCCTTGCAATGGGCCTAAATTTTAGCATGTCGGCACAAAGTGTAATACGGGTTTTTTATTTGTTCACGCTATCATTATCCAATGGTGTATTTCTATATACATGGGACAAACATTGGACAAAGCAGGGCATGCCAAATCGGGTACAAACCAGAAAATACACGAGATGGGATAAAACACATGCTCATGTCGGTATAGGACTTCCAATACGAGATGGGAAAAGAAAGTCATGTCGTGTATAGAGGACTTCAATACCGAGATGGGAAGATTATGTCAATGGTGTCTAGTGGATGCAAATACACGAGATGGGAAAAAGACATGCTATATCGGGAAAACGTTAAAGGGTATAGACGGTTATCTCTTAGCGGTTTAGGGTTATCTCCAAGATCCGTTATCTCTTAGCATTGGAGATAACCCTAAACCGCTAAGAGATAACCCTAAACCCTCTATACCCTTTAACGTTTTCCCGATATAGCATGTCTTTTTCCCATCTCGTATTTTGCATCCACTAGACCCGACATGAGCTTGTATTTTTCCCCATCTCGTGTATTGAAGTCCTCTATACACGACATGAGCTTGTCTTTTTCCCATCTCGTGTATTGGAAGTCCTCTATACCCGACATGAGCATTTGTTTTATCCCATCTCGTATTTTTCTGTTTGGTACCGACATGCCCTTAAACTTTGTCCAATGTTTGTCCCATGTCGTGTATAGAAATACACTAGATGTGTGTGGGTAAGCGTGAACAAGAATAAAAACCCATGTCGTATACATGCTTTTGTACTCGACATGCTAAAAATTTAATTGCAAGGATCATTTGTATATACACGCTCTATGTCAACAGTGTATATAGGGAAAATATATACCCTATTACGCACGGTAGTTTTGATATTGAGAAGAAAGATGGGTATGTGCACACACACTATTTTGATTATGGGTACTACAGTAATTTTCACGAATATAAAACCTAGGTTGACTAAAACCAAACAGTAAAACGATCCTAGCCATCAATATCATATTCGAATCCAATCCGACAGTTATAGAACATTCTAGAACTCCACAACACATTCACAAAAACCTTATTTATACCATCCCTCCATACCACACATTCTCATTCAAACGCTCTTTATTCTTTCATTCACAAAAACCTTATTTATACCCTCCCTCCGTACTACACATTCTCATTCAAACACTCTATCCCTTCATTCACAAAAACAAAAAAAAAAAAGCGATCGTTAACAAATAATAATGGCTGGTAAAGGAGAAGGACCTGCTATTGGAATAGATCTAGGAACAACATATTCATGTGTTGGTGTTTGGCAAAACGACCGTGTCGAGATCATTGCTAATGATCAAGGGAATAGAACGACGCCGTCTTATGTCGCTTTTACTGATTCCGAGAGGCTCATTGGTGATGCTGCTAAGAACCAGGTCGCCATGAACCCCACCAACACTGTTTTTGGTAAGATTTTCTTATTCTTTTTATTGTTTTTGATAGATCTAAGTTATTTTATTGATGTATAACTAGATGATATGTTTGTTTTTGATTTATTGTTTTTTATTTGTTTACTAGCGGTTTTATACTGTATATCTTGGTAACTATGTAATTTTAGATATCTTAAGTAATTTTAATAATTGTCCACATGCCCTTTTGGAATTACTTTATTTGCATAGCTGAGTCATAAGGTTTTGCTATAGGTTTCATATTATTGTTTGGCTTGTATTCAGCAGAAATTTTTATGAGGTGGCACAAAAGTACTATATACAAAGTGGAACATTAATCTGTGTTTTAAGTACTAAACCTTTAAGCTGCGCCTTAATAATTTTTTGTGTGTGACACCAAGGGTCTGAGCTTTAATAAATCACTTTTTGTATCTTGCATAGCTCTAAAACATAATCTATAAAAGATTTGCTTGATCTGAGTATTTCTTTACGGTCTTTTTTTAAGGTTGCTATGTCTAGATTATATGATTTGTTTATGCTAGTATAAGTTATCTGAGCGTTTAGTAGCTCTGTTTTACAATTTTCTAAAGTCTATTTTCTTAGTTAAGTCTTAGTTTTTTCCTATGGTGTTTGATTTGTTTTAGTTTGTCGATGTTCTATGCTTTTTAGATTTTCATGAGGCTGTGGACTATTATTTAATCTTAAAGAAAAAGATTGTTTTGGGTTAATAAAAGCATAAATTAGTAGGCTTTACTATGTTAAATTGAATGTATATAGTGGAACTCGTTTTTTGTGTTCTGTATGTATGCTTTGAAATTGTATGGGTTTTTCTTGTATTAGTTATAGCTTGTCTTTGGCATTAAGATGTTATTGTTTGTTTTGATTTTATATTGTTTTTTTTTTTCTATAGTTATGTTGTTTGCTTGATATTTGATTATAAGCTAATGCATACTTCATTATTTTGAAACAGATGCCAAACGGCTTATTGGTAGGAGATTTAGTGACGCATCTGTACAAAGTGACATCAAGTTATGGCCTTTCAAGGTTAATTCTGGTCCAGCTGAGAAACCAATGATTGCTGTCAACTACAAAGGCGAAGAGAAGCAATTCTCTGCAGAGGAAATCTCTTCAATGGTTCTAATCAAAATGAAGGAAATTGCCGAAGCTTTCCTTGGGACAACAGTAAAAAATGCTGTGGTCACTGTCCCTGCTTATTTCAATGACTCACAAAGGCAGGCCACCAAGGATGCTGGTGTGATCTCTGGTCTAAATGTGATGCGTATCATCAATGAACCAACTGCTGCTGCGATTGCTTATGGTCTTGACAAAAAAGCAAGCAGCGTTGGTGAGAAGAACGTGCTGATCTTTGATCTTGGTGGCGGTACTTTTGATGTGTCTCTGTTGACAATTGAAGAGGGTATTTTTGAGGTTAAATCCACAGCTGGTGACACTCACCTTGGTGGTGAGGATTTTGATAACAGAATGGTGAACCACTTTGTGCAAGAGTTTAAGAGAAAGAATAAGAAGGATATTACCGGGAACCCAAGAGCTCTTAGGAGGTTAAGGACATCCTGTGAAAGAGCCAAGAGAACTTTATCATCCACTGCTCAGACCACTATTGAGATTGATTCTTTGTACGAGGGTGTTGATTTCTATTCCACCATTACTCGTGCTAGATTTGAAGAACTGAACATGGATCTATTCAGGAAGTGTATGGAGCCGGTTGAGAAATGTTTGAGAGATGCTAAGATGGACAAAAGTACAGTCCATGAAATTGTTCTAGTTGGTGGATCAACCAGGATTCCAAAGGTGCAACAACTACTACAGGATTTCTTTAACGGCAAAGAGCTCTGTAAGAGCATTAATCCCGATGAAGCAGTTGCATACGGTGCTGCAGTTCAAGCTGCAATCTTGAGCGGCGAGGGAAATGAGAAGGTTCAAGATTTACTTCTTTTGGATGTCACTCCTCTGTCAACTGGATTAGAGACTGCTGGAGGTGTCATGACTGTTTTGATTCCACGAAACACAACCATTCCAACAAAGAAAGAGCAAGTATTCTCAACATATTCAGACAACCAACCGGGTGTCTTGATTCAGGTTTATGAAGGTGAGAGAACAAGGACAAGAGATAACAATTTGCTTGGTAAATTTGAGCTTTCTGGCATTCCTCCTGCCCCAAGAGGTGTCCCACAAATCACCGTCTGCTTTGACATTGATGCCAATGGCATTCTTAATGTCTCGGCTGAAGACAAGACCACTGGGCAGAAGAACAAGATCACCATCACCAACGACAAGGGAAGGCTTTCAAAGGATGAAATTGAGAAGATGGTTCAAGAGGCAGAGAAGTACAAGGCAGAGGATGAAGAGCATAAGAAGAAGGTCGAGTCTAAGAATGCATTGGAGAATTATGCATACAACATGAGAAACACGATCAAGGATGAGAAGATTGGGGAGAAACTTAGCTCAGACGACAAGAAGAAGATTGAGGATGCGATTGATGAAGCGATCACTTGGTTGGATAACAACCAGCTTGCGGAGGCTGATGAGTTTGATGACAAGGTCAAAGAGCTTGAGAGTGTTTGTAACCCGATCATTGCGAAAATGTATCAAGGTGGAGCTGGGGATGCTGCTGATGCGTCAATGGGTGATGATGTTCCCGCTGGTGCAAACGGTGCTGGCCCTAAGATTGAGGAGGTCGATTAAGTTTTTTTATTAAACATGTTACTTTGGTTATGCTTTTGACACAATTATGTTAAGGCTTTTGGTATCTGTATCCCTGTTTTGTGGGGATGATTTTGTTGGCTGATAAGCTCCTATTATTTAATGAAGTTTTTATTTACCAATTGTGCTTTTTTAAATTTTGAACCGACTCCTCTGTTTAATTATAAAAAAATGTCATCTTAGTGCTTAATTTAACGTAACATTGATTTGGTCTGAAAACTGTAACAAAAGATTACCATCTGAAAAAACAAGGTACGTATATTGAAAGTGAAAGAGTTGCTGTTAAGTACTTAACGACGCACTAGTTTCTGATAGTAGCGAATCATGATTAGAATAAAACAAAATGGATTGCGCAGAAGTATCCAAAACAACTAACTTTAAGCCGCAGCTAACATTGATCGCTACGTTTGAGCACTTATCTACTTGATAGAAGTTCAAAGAAAAACATTCAGGTGAACTTGTCAATGACTTCAGTAGTTTACTTAAAACTAAAGCTATCTCTTCAGTTAAAGCTAAATGAAAAAGCATACAATCTTATTATCATTTGTTAGCATCCAAACTCCAAAGTAATAAACATAAAGATGACGTCCGTGGCCAGTAAGGTTATAGGCTGCCTTCAGATGTCGGTGGGTAACATTGGCAAAAGCTCAACGTCAACTGACGCGTGCCTGAATTCTGCTCTCCATGATACAGAAAATGATAAAAATGTATGTAAGTATATTCTTTCTTTGAAGCTTTATCCTTATGTATACTTTAAATTGTTTTCATTCTTATGAGTTCTATTACTTCTATATGCAGTGCAGCATACAATCTTATTATCATTTTGATAGGAAATGCAGTTTCCTATAATGATGTATACCAGTTGTATTTGCTTTTTAAATTACGAAAGTTGTTCAAAAATAACACTTTTTAAACTAGTTATTACGGAGTAATAGATACCGTTTAAATAAATTTGTTCATATGCATTCTTGGAGTACGTATATCATAGGTGTAATTCAAATTATCTTTTAGTGTATACAGTTGGTTGAATCTCCGTTACTCTTTTTGTAAAGCCGTCCAGATTATAAGTGTACATTTAAATGATTATTGCTACCAGAAGGGACTGCATTTGCGCAATATGAGTTACTAGATTCATTCTTGGCGTCTTCCTTTACGTGGTATACGACTGCATGACCTTAGCTTCCAGAAGTTTCATTGGAATTGCAGCAGCTGGTAAATCCAGAAACGAAAGTAAGAGCGTTTGTCTCAGTTTAGTATCATTGTACGACTTATGACCTTCGTTTACGGCTTCGTTTTAATTGAATGTGATGCAAGTGCACAAACAGTGCGTGTGTGACTACTTGAGACAATGTACTGATTGGTTGGTAACGATAGGTAACATTGTTAATGCCATGCTAAAAACCACTTGCGATTTGTGAATTGTTTTATTGGATAGATGCCTACTTGCTGTAAATAACGCTTCACTTTGAGATCAACCATGCATTTTACATTCAATTGATTAAGTTAGTATCAAATGTACTTGCAGTAAATAATGCTTCACTTTGAGATCAATCGTGCATTTTACATTCAATTGATTAAGTTAGTATCAAATGACAATGTTGATTAGAATCGTATGAAAGTATAGCACAATCTATAATGTATGAAAGCAGCTAAACAGTAGCCTATAATCTTTTGTAATAGAGCCATATAATAGCTACTTCAAAAAGAGTAACGGAGATTCAACCAACTAAGGGTTAAGTGCCCAGACCAAAGCAAGACACACATTTTGTACAACGTTTGCAACACCGTTGGTGTAATTCAACCAACTGTGTGTCTTGCTTTGGTCTGGGTCAAGTGCAACCAACTGTATTGTAATTACACCAACGGTGTTGCAAACGTGTGTAATTGCAAACTGTATCAAAAGATTACCATCTGAAAAAACAAATGTTTGCAATTCAACCAACTGTGTGTCTTGTAATTACACCAACGATGTTGCAAACGTTGTCCAAAACGTAGAACTTACATAAACCTACTAAGAGTTAAGTGCCCAGACCAAAGCAAGACACACATTTTGGACAACGTTTGCAACACCGTTGGAATGAAATTAGCTGTTCAATCTTAATGATAAATTGCCAAACCTGCCGGAACGCGACGGGAGCAAATCCTTGTTATTATTATAACTATATTATAATAATAATTATTATTATATTATTATTATTATCTTATTTATTATTATTATTATACTATTATTATATTATATAATTATATCGTTATTATTATTATTATATTAATTATATTATTGTTACTATTTATTTATTATTATTATTATTCTATTGTATATTATTAGTTTATTATTATTATTATTATTATTATTATTATATAAAACCATCACTTCATTAGAGTAAAGTCCTAAAAAGATTTGGTACAAAATATGTCCCTGTGGAAGTCGAGACACAAGTTTTCATCCCTATACTTTCGGGATAAAGAAAAAGAGAAAAGTACAAAAATAGTATAAAATCTTGCATCAAGTCCCCATCATGGTCATATTCCAACCGAATTCCTTAAATAGTCATGCGCAACCACGCATCTCCGCAACCCCACTAAAATTAAGCCACTTGTCCATTTACAAAGACGCACATTAACTTCCACAATTGCACAACCGGCTACTCAACCGGCTATCAGACCCATTTTGATGTTGACTAATACTTTATTGGAAAGGTTATCACTTAATAAACTAATGTAATGATTGTCTATGTAATCGCTTAATAAAAGTTCTTATTTTGTTTAAATTCATGTGCAAAATTACCTGTCATAGAAGACTAGTCCTTTTGCTCACTTACAATAATTTAGACTTAGCATAATTTATATCCAAATATGGGGGATTGTTGGGCCAATTCAGTGCCCAATTGTCTCTGACTATTTGAACATAAATTACTCTAAGTAAAGAAGACTGAGTGATAATGAAATTAGCGAGCAACTCAAGAAGAATCGTTGATTATGAAATCAGCGAGCAACCTTAGCAGAGTCCAAGTCATAGACATCGTCAAGGAAGTCAAACCACTTGAAGACATACTCATTAAAATGTGTTTCGATATGGATATCAACTAAACCCGACATAGTAGGAACTCAAGGTGCAAAGTGAATCGTGATCATACCACGACCAATACTCTCATGAACTGGTGATTAACCTTACCTTTATACTTTGTCCTGAGCATAACTTTGAACCTTTCAAAGTGATTTTGGCGAGACTAATTTGATAAAGCGAAAGAGTGGGATAAAAGAGTCTTTCAAATTAAAGTACTACCTAGTTGAGTTGAAAAATGATTGTTGAAGGCCGACGTTTACGTCTATTCACAAAGGAAGAGTTGGTAAGTTTCCAAGGAAGATAAGTGCATTTGAAGAAAGTGCACTGGGTTTCCAGGATTCTTGGACAATCCCAACTACCACGTGACTATCACGTGGGGACTTAACGGGACTTGTACCACTAAATAAAGAATGTTGGTCCAGAGTAAATGTTATCACTTCTCAGGGGTTATTATTGTGCCATCACTTTACTTGAACGGAGGGATGTTAATTCCTTTGTTCGATTTTTAGTATAGATCGTTGATGAAAACCTACAACGAAGTCTATATAAGTTTTTGCTTTACTAAACTTGATATAAAACCATCACTTCAAGTTTACGAAAATCAAAAAGACTAACTTTTATTGTCATTCAACAAGTGGTAGATCCATAGACACTTTGTAATGGGCTTTTGATTCTGGATAAAGAATAAAGTATTACACTTTTGAAAAGTACAATTATTATAGTTATATTTAAATCTATTACATCACTTTGTCCCTATCACAAAATTGGTCATATATCTTGGGACAAACCGATTCCTTATAATAGTCATGCGATTCCTAACCCCACTAAAATTACGCCACTTATCACACATTTATCATTAACCACAACTAATTGAGACGTTTTCATTAATGATTTTGCTCATTTTTGTAAACTATTGCGTTTTACATAACAATCTCTAATTTGATCTTTGTGTTTTTCAGCATGTTTAGTTGATATATGCAATATGAATAGATTAAATGTAGTATGTTTGGATTCATAGTTCATCTCTCCCCGGTCTCATTTCAAACTACTAGAAAGATTAAAAGAAATGACATGTCATTAAATTATTTGTCGTGTTTAAGAGTCACGCATAATAGACTACACTTATATGCATAGTACACAACTTAGGAATATAATAATTGTTTTAAAATTTTGTTCGACCTAGCCGGTTCAGCCTGTTGAACCAGGAACCAGTGTTGTTACCAGGCCATTACTATGTGGTGTTTTAATACTTAAAACCCGGATTTAGTCGTCGGGTTTCACTCGACCCAGGTCAAACCGATTTACCAAAATCAGACGATTTTGCCTATTTGACCTCAAACCATAATGTTACTAAACAAAATAAAATTACATGATTAGACTCCACTACTAATAGGTAATGTGGTACATCATATGAGTGTTTAAACTCATTGAACAATATATTACATTTATGTGCTTCATTATAAGAAAAATAAATAAACATAGGTTTAAATGTTCCATCAATGAATTATATTTCTCAATTCGTAATAGTAGTACGAGATGATAAAAATATATAACATAGTTCTAATGTCGTTTTGAAGTTAGAAACTTGTATCTTCGGTGGTTTGTATGTGTTTGGTATTAGATTGTATGAATTTATTGTGTGCTCGGTATGTTTAAATGTGTTTGGTATTGTTTTTTACAAGTTCTATACATATTTGGAACAAGATTTATTATGGATTTTGGATCTGTTTAAAACTGGTTTGGTTTGATGGTTGAACCATTGACCCGATGATTCGTCGACTCAGCCGAATTACTTAAAAAATTGGTTAACATTAAACATAATACAAGTTATTGTATAAACAAATTTTAATTAAAATTAAGAATTAATTTTGAAGTAAAAAAAGAAATCATTTAAGGAATTATTTGTTGGCATGTGATAACCTAGGAAACTATTTAATGAATATTTTTAGTTTTAATTTTAACACAGAGGGTAGTTTAATAATTCTAATGTGTTGCTTTTTAACAATTCAACACATGATTCATGTTTTATATGTAGTATAAAAATGTAGTTTAGTATCTTGAACTTTTCTAAGTGAAACTTTTAGTACCTTGAACTTTTAAAGATATAAGATGGTACCCTGAACTTGGCTAAGTTGAATTTCTACTACCGTAAACCCACTTAATAGTTAATCCCATTAGAAATTTAATAGATGTTATCCTCAAAATTAAAATATTCATAACATAACTGTAAAATAAGTGCAGAATCATGTCAGTTGATTCTTGGATCGTTAATTACATTAGGCCCGAGATCGGTTCATTTTGATGATAGTCACAAACGAAATAAAATACGAATTGATATTGGTTTATTAAGTACATTAGGTTCGAGCTTGTTTATTATGATAGTTTGTATATAAATATGAATATGTACATAAACCCTTATAGTATATGAAATATGCTTACATATTTGAACACATTTATTTCTCAGGCTTGTTTAGGAACATAAGCCTAGTTTAACTTTGAGTATGAAGCTCGGGCTTGAAATCGTTTATTAAATTAAATGAGCCCAACAAGGCTTGAGCTTGGGCTCGAGACGGAGTAGAGCTCAACTCGTTCAAGCTTGGATAGTTTTGATCTATATAAGTTTGGCTAGTTTTGAGCCGAACTCGAACTAAAAGCATAAGGTTCGAAACGCGCATAAGCACGAGACTTATGATCGTAAATGATTTGGGCTCGAGATCGATCTTTGGCAAGCTTGGGCTCGACTCGGCTCGTTTTTACCCTTCTTTGTTGTTATACTATGAATATTTAAAATTTGAGGATAACATTCATTATATTTCTAACAGGCTTAACTATTAAGGGTGCGTTTGGTTCATGGATTTTGGAATGGAGTGTGGGAATGAGAATGTTAAAAGGATGTTTGGTTGAGAAAATATGGGTTTTGATATTGGAATTGAAACCCACAAATAAGGGTGTCCTCAAACCTGCCTATAATGATGGGTTTTAATGTATTCCCCCTTTCATTACAACATAGTATCAAACTTATACCAATGGTGATTTCTAATTATAAATCAAACGTACCCTAAGCCGTTATTGGATAGTAGAAATTCTACTTATCTAAATTGAGTATCACACTACACCTTTTAAAGTTCGGTGTACAAAAAGTTTGTACATGATGCAGGTTTTCTGACCAGGGTTTAATATTTATAAAGTCTCGTTTACCTATGGTCTTCCTTATGCACTCACGGGCAGTGTACCCGATCGTGTATAGTATAATAATCGGTAAAACCGAGGTCGTCCCAAGAGCTGCGGATTCTAATTAAGTATAGGTGTCACTGGTTTTAATTGTTTTAAGGATTGAAATGATTAATAAACTTAATTAACAAGAAATAAAAGCAAGTGAATACGATAGAGATGTGATCATTAGAAGTAAACTGTGCTAACCTAGTTACTCATCCTATCATTTTATGTTCACGTCTTACTACTTCCAATTGATTCAAGTGGGGGTTTAAGTGTTGGGTTCAGTGAATACCCAAACCCCTGATTCTAGGATTTGAATAGAAAATACCCTAAGTGTTTATAAACTTAAATACTAACAAGTCACTGTGCGCACAGCCTCTCAGTGAGCTATCTTCAGGATACTCAATAAGAGACGAAGAAGAAGTCTCTCCACTCAGTAAAGCGGAACTTAAGGGGTGAAGACTGAGTCAAGAAGAAGATGGTGGATTCAGTGAGTGATGACAATAACTCACTGAATCCCAAAACTCCTCACCAACTATTATAACTGAAGACAAGACTGAAGGCTAAGAAGACCGAAGAATGAGCGGGACAAGGTGGGATAAGTTTGAACAGATAAGACTAAGTCCTTATCAACCCAAGGTCAAACTTTCCATGAATCGCTAACTACCAAGGTCAGTGTCATCACTGACAAGAAGAAAGCAGCCTTGTCACTTACTCTAAATAGCCATTGTAAACAGAGACAAAATACATAAGTATTTTGTCTTCTGTAACCTGTCAATTTGTCCTCTAGGATAGAGTTGAAAACTATACTTGTATAAATAGTCATAAGGATTGGAGTGGAAGATTTTAAGCTTGTGCATTAAGTGTGAATTATACACACAAGCAATCTTTCATTCCTCCAAGTACAACTATGTCCCTAAGATAGCTCAGTGGTACCTGAGTAGTTGTGCTTAGACTTAGCCTAAGCTTAGTGAGGAGTTACACCATACTTGTCATTCAATCCCAAGTGCTATTCCGCAAGCACTTGGGTAATATATTCTTTTTGATTCATTATTAATAAAGGATATAAACGTTGAAAAATCTCAGTGTGTTTAAGTATTTCTCATCTTGTTTAATTGTGATTTTTCATACACTCTACTTCAGTCATGTGTCACTTTTAGTTCAAAACTGTCTTTTTTGCTAATTGTGAAACGGGAACAACAAGTGGTATCAGAGCAGGCTGATTTATAAAACCCTTTTTAAGCCTCTCAAAACCATTTTTTAATCAGGATCCAAACGTGGCTGAAAATGATGTGCCCCAACTTGTAGACAAAAAGGGTGGAGCCTATGCTGCTGTTGCCCCTCGACTCGAAGTTGGTAAATTAAACAAATGGAAAAAGCGAATGCTTTGCTATTTGACTGGGATGGAACCTTATTACATTAAGTGTATTAATAAAGGTCCATTTATCCCAAAAACTGCTGAAGGTTTACCTAAACCTGAAACTCAGTGGACGCAGGACGAGAGGAGAGTGGTCAACCAGGACCAAAGGCTCAAAAGCATCATCATATCTTGTCTTCCTAATGATGTCATGGAGTCTGTCATAGGCTGTAGTACAGCTAAGCAAACCTGGAATGACCTGGTCCACAGCTATGAAGATCCCTCAGATACCAAGGAAAACAGGATTATGGACCTAAAACTTGAGTATAATACCTTCAGGGCTAAATACTTAGAAACTCTCTCTAAAACTTACACCCGGTATAAAACTTTATTAAAGGAATTGTCAAATGATGGTGTCAAGTTGTGTTAAAACCTAAGACCTTGATAGATCTTAGAGCACTCATAGATCGTTAGTAATGCTTATGTAATCACAAACACACTAAAAGACAGTCTCTATAACTTGTATTCAAGCGTAAATTAAACACAAGAACAAAAACAAATAACTAAGAACTCTTTGATCCTCTATGGATCTTTTAATAATACTAAAACTTGTTTTTCCAACTCGTACATAATTCATACTATTGTGTTCCTTTTATACACAAGAAACCCTAACCCGTTTCCCAAGAAACGTGTAAACATAAAACTAAATAAGATATACATTATCATTTCCTAATAAAGCTCATGCATATCCTAACTAACTATAAAATACGCAGAATATCTATCTCCGCAGAAACCATCTACACGGTTTTATTACTTCAGCAGAATTATATCTTCAGCAGATTCCATTGTACTTCAGCAGAATCTTCAGCAGTAATTTCAGCATAATTCATACTTAGTAGAATTCCCAACAATCCTCCCCTAAACTGGAATTTGACTAGGTTAAGTTCCAGTTTCTTAATAGATCTTTAACACAACAAAACAAGAGGATTGTAATCGAACATCATCAGCAAAGAACCAAAACAATCACATCTCTATGATGACAAAACTTTGAAACTCCAGATCTTTGTTGCAACAAATGACAAAATGTACATCAAAACGTATTAGTTTCATACTATTCTCATCACATCCAGGTGTGTTAACTCCTGTGAGAGGTGAATCATTGAAAATAATGGATTTGATGTCTCTTTACCAATAGCCATTACTACTGGAGTAGCCAAATGTTTAAGTTCAAAAACTATGGTACACTGATAACAATCTGATTTACTAGAAAATCAGCAACTATAAACGGATTTGACATGTCTTTACTTGTAGCCGTTTGCTCAGGACTAGTCAATTTTTAGGTGGAAAGAATCCCCTTGGTGAATTGATTACCAAATATGGTATTCCACTGCCTTTACCACAAGCCATATACTTGTGGGCTAGCCAATTCTTGGTTTCCAAAAAGGAATAAACCATGGTGAATTGATAACCATACAACCCTCAGCAATTAAGCATGGGTGAGTTGCATACCCTATGATTTTGAGCAAACCATTACAACTATCAACAGATTTGATGTGTCTTTACCAAAGCTGTACCCTTTGAACTAGCCAACTCTTTGAGGTACACAAGGCACATCTGGTGAGTCGATAACCATAAACAGAACCATATAAAACAATCATGAAAATGTTAGACAAACAAAAATATACATAATTTCTTTTAACTAATAAATGAAACAAAGAAATAAAGAAAGAAATAATACAACATACCAGAATCAAGAAGAACCTTGGTGTTGCATAAGCTGAGTCTTAATCAATCCAACCAGCTGTTCAGCATGAAGCATATCATTCCCCACTAGATCTGGAGGTACTTCCAATTTTCTTCTAAGCATTCGTTGCATCAAGTTCACAGACAAAGGATATAGCTTATCAGAAAACATACACACATACATCCCATACTTGGTCTCCGCAACATGCACACTAGGTATAGGATAAAATCTTCAAGTCTCAACCTTCCATTTATGTGAATCCTTCCAAATGGAATACCCTTTACCATTTGGAGATTGAGAGTCAAAAAGAACTTGAAGATCTCCCAATAAGTATAACCCAGAACCTTGTGGAGTATGAGTAGCATAATATTGTGTGACTAGACCATAAAGAGTACTCAAATCTTGCCTATCCACCATATGAAGAATATCTTTCAAGAATGTAAACTGCACAGAAGAGTTATCCAACCTATAGATGGTGTTCATCTGGTCATCAGTCAATGTCCATGTAGTCAACACACCATGAGACCCTTCAAGAAAAGTGTCAGAAGATCCCTCTTTAATAAAGGTTGACTCAGCAGCCTTTAGATCCAAATTCTTTGAAGAACTACCCTTTTTAGATATGCCAGATACTTTCTTCCCAGTCACTCCTATAAATCTCCTTATTGCAATGTGTCTTCTTCTAGACATATTTTTCCTCTCCTCCGTGTATATAAATGTCCTTAGAAATAGAAGATGGTACCTTTTCAGATGTACCAGAGACATCTTCAGTAAATATCTTGAGTTTTACTGTGCCACCCAACTCGCATTAATTATTATCAAGCCTTGACTCCGCCTATAAGATAATCCCAATGCACACTTAACACATATCAATTACCCCCAATTAACTTCAAAAACCCTAATTTCTCCAAAATACCACAATCATCAACAATAACCATGTCTACCAAACCAGAAGTAATCAATCCAACTTCCTCCTTATCATCATCATCATCATCATCATCATCATCAGCCTCCAGTGATGATTCACGCCCATTATTTCGATATCCCTATCAAGATGAGCCTTGACCTTTAAAATCTCCCTTTCTCCCTTCTTCTGAAGATGACAGTGTATTGGATCCAAGTGATTCATCTAGTGATTCTGATGACTCCTCAGATCGTCTAGAGCCAAGTGTTGTGGTGATTGCACTTCCTGCTCCAGGAACTGGTGCTTCATGCCATGGAAGCATGGGAAAGGGCAAGAGGGCAGAGGAGAAAGGAAAGGGAAAAGGGAAGATGGAGTGATGCTTTATGGTGGAATGAGTAGATGGAACAACTGAAGATTTCTCATACCACAAATAGGTTCTTGAGCATCTTCATCGTCGTTTTCATCAATCCATCCACTCCATTTTCATCTTCAGCTTCTTCATCGTACTGGTCATGCATATCCACCAGCTTTTGTAATAGATGATAGGAACTAGTATATGTTTGGTAGATCTTGTATAGGAATGGTCATGTATATCATTTGAAGTGATTGTAAGCTGTAAGCTGTAAGTTGTTACTTGAATGAATGAACAACATGACTTTTATCTCTTCATGATCAGCACTTGTTCTATACTTCAGTATTTCCTTCAGTAGAATCACTTGTAACACTACTTGTGCTAATCTTCAGTGGAAACACTCTTCAGCTTACATGACCATTTTCCCATTTAACCAACTTGGTGAATAATAACTCAATGAGACATCCTGCAACACACAAAGAAGCAAACACACCAACCAAAACAAACAAAACTTAAAGAACATTAGCAGGTTAGTGTTAAAAAGATAATCAAAAATTTACAAAGTTTACAAAATATACAACTAACATCCTCCCCTGAGGCATATGCCTCCCCTGAGGCCTATGCCTCCCCTCAAACGTTGCACTTAGGGGTTAACCATTCCAATATGAACAACTAGGTGTTCAAACCTAGGTCCATCAAAAGCTTTAGTCAATAAATCTGCCACATTATTATCTGTGTGAATCTTAAGCACCTTTATCAAATGTTTTTCATATGCATCTCTTATAAAATGGTGCCTGATCTCAATATGCTTTGTTCTACTATGAAAAACTGGATTTTTAACTATGCATATGGTACTTTGATTATCAATAAAAATTGTGGTGTTCATGAAGTTAAACCCATAATCTAGCAATTAATTTTGAATCCATATTACCTGACCACAAAAATTTGCAGCAGCAACATACTCTGCTTCAGTAGATGAGGTAGCCACAATTGTTTGTTTCTTGCATTGCCAAGAAATCAATCTTCTTCCAAGAAATTGGCAACCTCCAGTTGTGGATCTCCTATCCAGATTTGCACCAAAGATAATCACTATCACTATATGCTTCCAAGACAAAAGGAGACTCTTTTGGGTACCAAAGACCTAACTTGGGTTGGCCTTTCAAATACTTGAAGATCTTTTTGACTGCATTCAAGTTGGAAGTAAGGGGAGTGACCTGATGTCTAGAACAAGCACTCACAGCAAATGTAATGTCAGGCCTAGAAGCTGTTAAATACATTAAAGAACCAATCATTGATCTGTATAAGTGCACATTTACAGCTGGATCTGGTTCAATATTGTTCTTAGGTTTTGGAGCTTCATAGGGTGTAGTGGCAGTTCTGACATTCTCCATATCAAACTTCTTCAAAATTTCTCTCACATATTTATCCTGACTTATAAAAATACCGTCAGGTTTCTGCTGAACTTGTAAACCCGAAAAGAAAGTAAGCTCTCCAATAGCACTCATCTAAAATTCTCCTTTCATTAGTTCTTCAAACTCCCTGCACCAAGCTTCCTTAGTGGAGCCAAAAATGATGTCATCTACATAAACTTGCACAAGAATGATGTCTGTAGAATTCTTCTTTAGGAAGAGTGTTTTGTCAATGGCACCTCTTCTGTAACCATGCTTCAACAGAAATGCTGAAAGCCTAGCATACCATGCTCTTGGTGCCTGATGTAGTCCATAGAGAGCTTTTACAACTTTGTATACATGCTTTGGATGATGTGGATCTTCAAAGCCTTTGGGTTGAGTGACATATACTTCTTCTTTTATCTCACCATACAGAAAAGCACCTTTCACATCCATTTGATAAACCATGAACCCCATATAAGATGCATAGGCCAAAAAGATTCTAATGGCCTCAACTCGAGCTACAGGTGCAAATACTTCATCATAATCAACTCCTTCTTCTTGCCTGAACCCCTGAGCCACTAATCTTGCTTTGTTTTTAACCACAATACCCCTTGCATCTCTTTTATTCTTCAAAATCCATTTTGTCCCAATTGCAAACTTCCCATCAGGTAGTGGTACCAATATCCAAACCTGCTGATTCTTGAACTGTTGCATCTCTTCTTTCATTGCTTCAAGCCAACTTGAATCTTCAAGAGCTTGAGAAACACTGGTTGGTTCCACTTCAGAGAGAAAACAAGCAAACAGACAATGCTTAAAGTCTGTGTGATTGTCCCTTTGCTAATTTGAGACATAGGAAAGAAAAGCAACTTGACCATATTTAGAACTTGTCACAGTACTTCTAGTTCTAACAGGAGCTTGAGGATCACCAATAACATTAGATTGAGGATGAGCAATGTTGATCCTTTTTGTAGCAGTAGGGTGGACATCAATAGATGAATCAAGATTGTTCACAGTTGGTTCAAAATCACTATCATAGGAAGGTGAGGTGAAGATGCCAGCTTTAGGTTGGTGATTACCAAGATCTGAAGGACTTGGAAATCGTGTAAATGGAGCTTCAAAGTCTGTGGACACACTAGTAGAAATAGGAGAACCTTCAGGAGAAATAGGAGAACCTTCAAGAGAATCATTATTTCCACTGACTGTTTCTCTAGAAATCTCCCCACCAAGCCTCTCAGCTTCTTGGTTGGCTGCATACTCTTGTTTCTTAAGCCTAGCAAGATCCTCTGCATAGTGTGACTCATCTTCACTCTCATCAGAAGATACTTTAGTACTATCACCTACAAAATGGTTAGGGGAGAAGGAAGGTACAAGAATTGGTTGCTCATCATGATCAGACTCACTCTCTGAGTCATCATCCAAGGTACCTGCATTGTTAGTGGGAGACTCTTGTGTACCTGCAGATTGGTTAGCCACAAGTAATCAGTTAAGTAATCCAAATCAAAGGACCAAACATGACCTTGACCCTGAACATTAGGCTTATCTTCTAGATACCTCAGGTTAAGTGTCTCCTCAATCTTTCTAGCATTCATATTATATACCCTGTGATGCCTTACTATGCCAATAACCCACAATATACTCCTCATCAGCTTTCTCATCAAACTTTCCCAATGGATCACTGGTGTTCAAAATGGTCACTTGACATCCAAACGGTTTGAGGTAATGTATAGCAGAACTTTCCCAGGAGAAGTTCATAAGGTGTCTTGAAATGAGGTATAGTAATGGAGACCCTGTTTAGTACATAGCAAGCCGTGCTAACTGCTTCACCCGTAACATAGTGGTAATTTAGAGTCTGCAAGCATGGATCTTGCTGCCTCTATTAAGGTCCTATTCTTTCTTTCACCTACCCCATTTTGTTGTGGGGTTCTTGGAGTGCTATAGTCCCTTTTTATCCCTTTAGACTTACAAAGTTCGATTAACACATCATTTTTGAACTCTGTCCCATTATCACACCGAATTCCTTTAACCTTTTTGTTCAACTGGTTTTCAACAAGGGTAATGAACTCTTTTAAGACTTGAGATGTTTCATCTTTAGTCCTCAAAAAGAATACCCAACAAAATCTGCTATAGTCATCAGTGATTACCGTGCGAAATACTTGTGATCAATACTCCTGACTTGGGTTGGACCAAAGAGATCCATGTGCAGCAACTGAAGAGGGTCTGAGATAGTGCTGACAGCTGTAATGGATTTGTATGAGGCTTTGTGTTGCTTTCCTTTGTTGAATGCAACACAATTGTGTTCATTGGTGAAGACTTTGGAGGGAAGTCCTTCAACAAGACCCAGTTTAGAAAGCTTGTTTATGGTCTTGAAGTTCACATGTGCCATCCTTCTATGCCATTTTGTAGACTCATCCAGGGATGCTTTAGCCACCAAACATGTGAGATCACCTTCTGGTTGAACATCATTCAAATTGAATGTGTATAAATTATGGCTTCTAGGAACTCTCAGCAGAATGGATGTATCTTCTGGAAGTGTAAAGTCTTTAGAGAGCACAATACATTCATTCTCACAAAATAATACTTTGTTCTTGGCATCACAAATTTGTGATACTGAGAACAAGTTGAAATGTTGCAGTTCCTTTACATAGTACACATTCTCAAAACCCAAATGAGGTGTTCTAATTGTGCCTTTCCCTGTGATTCTACCATCTCCTCCACCAAAAGTGACACTGTCTCCTCCTTCTATGGGTACAAAATCATGCATCTTTTCTCTATTTCCTGACATGCTTCTGGAACAACCACTATCCACTATGCCAACATCCTTACTCCTCAGGGGATGATCCTACAACAACAACATAAATATATACAAAATATTAGTACACTATGGAGACTCAAGTCATTACTGACTTGAGCCTGCCTTGTAGATCATAGGATTTAGGCAATGTAGATGTAAAAGATCCACTATTGTTCTTGGACCTCCATTGAAAATTAGGTCCCTTTTTAGTCCTAGAACAACCTGCTGAGGGCTTCAGGCAGCATTCCCAATTTCCCTTCCCATCATACATTAAGTCAACACATCCAGGCCAATAACCATTTTGAAAATATGAACTTGTTGGTTTCACATAAGGTCTAGCAACAGATCTTCTCCAAGGAAATGGAGAAGGTTTAGTTGCTTGTGGAATAAAAGATGATATATCATTAACATTTGTCCACATTGGTCTAGGTTTCTTTTGACCAGCACATGCACCCATTCTTTGCTCATGAAAATTACAATCCTTAATCAAATGAAATTTACTTCCATAAACAAAACATGTCTTCTTTTTAGAAGATTTATTCAAAGTGAAAGATGTTCTATTACATGCAAAAGCATTCAAACCATAAACATTAACAGAATTGTTTTTAACAGACTTAAAAGCATTATTGTGCAAAGAATTAAAAGACAAGTCTTCAGAGGAAAATGTCTTGGAAGTTTATTCCTGAGCAGCAACTCTAATAGGCTTGTAAGCAGTGTTGGGTGTAGGCTTGGGCAAGGTCTTGGAAAGGTCTGACTTTTCATTTGAATCACACCTGGTAGTAGAAGTAGACCCTTGGTCAGAGGACTTGTCACTGTCACAACAAGAGACAAAGTCAGTAGATGAAGAATCAGGGTCTGGCAAGTCTTTTGACTTTTTACCATAAAAATGGTGTGATCCATCAAAGTCAACTGTGATGGAAAGGTCAATGGGCATATGTTCTCCTCTAATGGGTCCAGGGACAACATGTAATGTTCTTTCTTTTTTAAAATTAGCTAATCCTACTGGTGTAGATTTACGTGAGTCATCCCTAGCTTCTAACCCTACATACTTCTTAAAGCCTAAACCTATTGCAGTATTAGGATTTTGACTAGCATAGATATGGCCAGCTAATTTGTTACCAGACAATAACCATTCTTTATGCCTAGCTACTTCCACATCTAGTTTCTCTTTTAGCACTTGGTTTTCAGAGACTACATCAGCTTTTTCTTTCTCAGTACGTTTTAAATCAATTTTAGCACATTCTAAATCACCTTTTGACACCCTGATCTTTTCATCATAAGCCAATTGATTCTTTTGAAACCGAACTTTTTGTCTTTCTAATGTTTTTAAAGCCTGTTTATAAGCCTCAACTTCGACATAACATTCATTATATTTAGGTTTCAATTCATCATAGGCTTTTTTAAGTTCATTATATCTTTCACTACAACCAAAAACACAATTATGTACCGGAGAGATGCCCATTAAGGCAACTTGATCATGCCTATCCTCTGAAGTACAGCTTGCCAGCAATCCAATATTCTCCGAACCATGACCTTCATCATTCTCAGGCTCATGCAGATTCCAATTGACATGGTCATCCATAGTGACCAAAGCTCCAACTTTGGAAGTTCCAGTTTCCATTTGATTCTTCTGATAGGTAGAATACCTAACCTCATCACCAACCTTCCTATCCTTGCATTCTCTTGAGAAGTGACCCATCTGACCACAAGTATAGCACTTGACTTTCCTTCTATCAAATCTTGCTGGATCTCTTCCCTGGAAACCAAACTTTCTTCTAGAATTACTCTCAAACTTCTTGATGTTCATGGAGAGCATAGCCAGTTGCCACTTCAAGTTCCTCTCTTCCATGTCAAATGGATCCACCTGTTCAAAGTCCTCAAAGGCTAGTTGCTGTTGAGTGTCATAATCAGCAACAAAAGAGTGAATCACATCTTCCAACACACCACTGGATTTAGGTTGAGAATTTGATGGAGTGGTAGTGTAGGATGATGATGCTGAGGAAATTGGACTTAGAGCATAAGTCATCTTATCTGAGGAGGCCCCAACAAAAGTTGTGTGACTAGGAGTGGATGAATGAAAGGGACTTCTCACATCAGGCTCAAGATATTTAAGTCTGTTGTATAGTTCATCAAAATTGAGCATATCCAGCCCACCTTTAGCTTTGAGGGCAATGCTTACTTGCAACCAAGATGAAGGTAAATATCGCAAGAACTTTGAGTTACAATCATCATTATCTGGCTTTGCCTTCAGCTGATTCAATTGACTCAATATCTTATGGAACCTGTCCTACCCCTTGTGGATACCTTCCTCTTCAGATATTTGGAATTCTTGAAACTGTTGTTTCAACATTGATTTCCTCATTCTCCTTGACTCCTCATTCCCACCAAACCTAGCCTTGATTGCCATCCATATGTCCTTAGCATCCTACATGTAGTGAAAGTCACCCAAGATATCCTCAGGTATAGCCTGAAGGAGAATAGTTCTAACTTTGTTCTCTCTCTGAACAGCCAAGATCTCTTCAGCAGTTTTGGGACCAACGATGGTAACTATACCATCAGGATCTGTGATATGCCTCTTCAAATTGTTACCATTATTTACAACTTCCCAGAGATTCCAATCAATGTTGGAGATCCAATTCTGCATCTTCATAGCCCACAAATCATACTCCTCCTTCTTTAGGTATGGGAACTTTGCATTGCTGTTAGAGAGACTGAGTTGTTTCAGAGATGTGTTGTTATGATTGTTGATGACATCAACTTCATTGTCTGATCCAGGCATGATGAATGTTGTTTTGGTTGTTAGGGTGTACAAAAAGATTGTTCTTAGTATGACAGAGACTCTCCCGAGGCTCTGATACCACTTGTTAAAACCTAAGACCTTGATAGATCTTAGAGCACTCGTAGATCGTTAATAATGCTTATGTAATCACAAACACACTAAAAGACAGTCTCTATAACTTGTATTCAAGCAAAAATTAAACACAAGAACAAACACAAATAACTAAGAACTCTTTGATCCTCAATGGATCTTTTAATAATACTAAAACTTGTTTTTCCAACTCGTACATAATTCATACTATTGGGTTCCTTTTATACACAAGGAACCCTAACCCGTTTCCCAAGAAACATATAAACATAAAACTAAATAAGATATACATTATCACTTCCTAATAAAGCTCATGCATATCCTAACTAACTATAAAATACGCGGAATATCTATCTCCGCAGAAACCATCTACACTGTTTTATTACTTCAGCAAAATTATATCTTCAGCAGATTCCATTGCACCTCAGCAGAATCTTCAGCAGTAACTTCAGCATAATTCATACTTAGTAGAATTCCCAACAAGTTGTCCAAACATGAAATCAATGTTGGTTTTGTTAACAGCCTCCCTAAGAAGTGGTTGAATTTTTCTCAGGGACTCAGAAATGCAAATCATGTTCAGAATCTTGAACTTCTTGAAATTTATGGGAAATTTGTTTATGAGGAAAACCTCATCAACAGACGATACCATGACTTAAAAAGGTTTCAGGAAGTCAAGAAGTCCCTGACAACCACTTCAATACCAATTTCTACTGCCTTTTATTCAAACAGTGTGGTTCAGGATTTTCAGGAAAATTCAGACGATGAGCCTGATGAGAGAACAAGCAAGGAGTACCTAAATGAATTGAACATCGAGTTTCAGGAAAGGGCACTCCTTGCTAACTCTAAAAGGTTTATAAGAAGGAACAAAAAAATTTCAAATGCTAAAGCTAATGAGGACACTGAGTGTTTTAAGTGTCAAAAAGGGTCATTTTGCTAAAGACTGTTTTTCTAAAACTATCTCTAAGCCTTCTTACAAACCCTCAGGGTCAAACCAGTCCTTAGGTTTTAGCAAACTTCGACCAAAAGTCTATCAGTCTCATCAAAATTTCCAAAACAAGTCTGACCAAAACAAAGCTATTGATTTTGAAGCTAAGTATAGGAAAGCCAAGGCAAAACTGGCACTTCTTGAGGCCACTCCCTCAGAAACAACAAACAATGTTAAATCTGTGCAGGGTAAAAAAAAGGGCCTGGTAGCTGAAGTCTTTGACTGGGATGAAGAGCTAGTCTCCTCAGACGATGAAATGGTGCAAGTCAGTGCACTGGTGGCTCTCTCAAAAGAGGACAAGCTAGCTGTTGGGAAGAATCATGCTAGGAATGGTGAATGGGCGAACATCACAATGAGGAAGGTAAACATTTTACTTTCTATGGATGATGATTCTGATTGGTAGTCTTTCATAAACTATATTAATGTTGACCTTAAGTTCATTGAAGAGCAGCGATTAAATCTTTTTTCAAAATACAACAAGTTAAGTTTTGAATTAAACAAGTGTAGAGATGAATTGCTTATTTTAAAACAAGCCAAGCTTGAGGCTGTCACACTATAAATTCAAAACTCTGAACTAGTTAAAAGAAATCAAGCTCTTCAGGAAGAACCTAAAAAGGAAAAAGATATCATTAAAAGCTGGACTGCTAAGAAACCTAGAGTCTTTGACACTGTTTAAGCCCCCAATAGTAAAAAGAGAATCATAGGTGAAGATCATCTCAATGATTCTATTAGTGAAGACCAAAGTCCAAAACCATTTGAGTCGGCTGGCACGCTCTGTAAAAGGAGTTAATGCCTAAGTCTAGTAATTGGGTTGAAAGGGTAAACCCTGAGAGTAAGCTTCCAAACTTCGATTCTGGAAGGATACTTGAGCCTGAAAGTCAGGATCTGAAGAGCATGCTTGGACTCCCTGATGTACCCAGTAGTACTGAACACATCATTGAGTCTGAAGCTGAATCTCAAGCACTGCTTCCACCTCTGAAACCTCTTTAGGGTGCTACACTTAGCTCTGAGCTTACTCCTCTGCAATTCAACCCTCACTCACCAAAAGAAAGCTCAGGTCCTGGTAGAACCATTTTGAAAAGGCCAACAAAACCAACCCAAGAAGATTCAGTCCCCACTGAGACTTCCACATCTTCAGTCTACTGAAGAAGACCAAATACAACAATTGACTGAACTTGTGAGGAAGTTGATTGATAAGATGAACTCTATTGAGAAAGCTCCTGATTTAATAATCAAGGAACCTAAGTCAACCTCCTCTAGTTCCTCAAAGTCAAAGTCAAACACCAAGCCCAAACAGAAGTGTGATCTGTGCCATTATACCAGCCATACCACTGATAATTGCTACAGAATCCTTTTTTGCATGATCTGCAAAAAGGAATATCACAAAACTTCTAATCACTTACAGTATGTAAGTTCATTCAGTGAAGCAAGTCATACCAATTTTGGTCATCAGTATGCTTCATCTTCAAAGTAGGTCCAAAGGCCTAGAGCAAAACCTTTTCCTCCTTACCCACACTATGGCTTTAATGATCATCATCCAGATGACTGCCTCATGAACACTTGCTGTGAAATATGTGGAAATACAGCTCATGAGACATCTCAGCATGATAGAGTCATCCAAGCAAGGAGAAGTTCAAAACAACCCCGCATCACCGAGTCTTTCTCAGTCAGGAAATGCAAAACCTATGGTAGCACACTACACTCAACCACTGACCATGAATCAATTGCTAAGTTTAAGCAGACCATCAGACCCAAGCCCACTAGTAAGTGGGTCAGCAAGAGAAACTAATTCAGTTTACTATTTGTGCAGAGACACTCCAGGGAGCCTATTTGGCATCTAGATAGTGGATGTTCAAGGAGCATGACTGGTGTGAAGGAGTATCTGCACAAGTATGTAAAGGAACCAGGACCCAAGGTAGTATTTGGTGATAACTCATCATGTCCCACTGAAGGTTATGGTTTAGTAAACTATAATGGAATAGTTTTCTCTAGAATAGCTTATGTCAATGGTCTGAAATACAATCTTATCAGTGTTAGTCAGTTGTGTGGTGCAAAATACATAGTGCAGTTCAATGATAAACAAGGTACTACTTTCAATGCCAACAAAGAAGTTGTTCTTGTAGCTCCTAGGAGAGATGATGTATATGTTCTTGACATGTCAACTCTCTCTCAAAATGGAACATGTCTCTTTTGAAGTTTAAGTGAGAGAGTCTCTTGTGCCATAGCCAGTTGATAGTTTTAGTGGCTGTGAAAAAGGCAAACATCACAGAGCATGCTCAGCCTGTAAAAAGACAAAACATGATTGTTTTTGCAAAAGACAAACCATGCTCAGCCTGTGAAAAAGGCAAACATCACAGAGCATCATTCAAAACAAAACAAAATTCCTCCATCAAAAGCGGCCTTCACCTCTTGCATATGGATCTCTTTGGACCTGTCAGTCCTAGATCAATCCAGCATGAGAAGTATACGCTTGTCATTGATGATGAGTTCTCAAGATACACTTGGGTATACTTTCTTTCAAAAAAGAGTCAGGCAGCTGATACCATAATGTCATTCATCAAGAAGATTGAAAACTAGAATGACATTACTGTTAAACAAATCAGAACCGACAATGGTACTAAGTTCAGAAATCAAGAGCTTGAGAGTTTCTGTGATGAAAAAGGAATTTCCCAAAATTTTTCATCTCCATACACCCCTGAACAAAATGGGGTAGCTGAAAGGAAAAGCAAAACTGTCATTGAGGCTGCTAGAATCATGCTAAATGGCTCAGCTCTCTCAAAGCACTTCTGGACTGAAGCTGTCAAAACAGTCTGTTACACTCAAAACCCTGTATGAAATATTCAAAGGAAGACTTCCTGATATCAGCTACTTTCATGTTTTTGGGTGTCCTGTGTTCATTCACAATCACAAGAATCACTTAGACAAATTTGATGCAAAAGCTGATGATGGATATTTCTTAGGTTACTCACTAATCTCCAAAGCCTTCAGGGTGTTTAACACCAGAAGACAACAAGTTGAGGAAACCTTTCATGTCACCTTTGATGAAAGTTCTGAAAGCATCAGGTTTACCAATACCTCAGTGGAGGAAATAGGAATTGATGGCTCATCAAGATAACCTCCTGATGAGTTCAACACTGAAATCAATTCCTGATATCGAGCAGATGCTGATATCTCATACTATGTCTTGCCTCACAACCTTCCTCAACCAACAATCAGTGAATTCATTGATACTCAATCAGTCCCTACTGGGATAGGTAATACTGAACCTAATGTTCAGGAACCTGTAATTCATGAACCTCAACCAGAATTACAATCCTCCTCTTCAAATGATCATGTATATGTTGTACCAGCCTCTGAACCCATTCCTGAGTTTCCAGTGACCTCGTAAAGCTCAGATCCTAAACCACAAAGTAAGTGGACTAGATCTCAAGACATTGAGCTTATGGACATCAATGGTGAACCCACTGAAGGCATGCTCACAAGAAGCATGGCTACTAAGTTATCAGCAGCTTCTACCAATGAATGTTTATATGCTGATTTTCTCTCAGATATAGAACCCAAAAGTGTCACTGAAGCTTTGAAACATCCTAGTTGGGTTCAGGCTATGCAAGAAGAACTTCAACAGTTTGATATAAAAAAGGTTATGACCTTGGTCAAATGTCCTCAGGATGTCATTGTCATAGGAATGAAGTGGGTTTTCAGAAATAAGACTGATGAAAACGGCACTGTCATTAAAAACAAAGCCAGACTTGTAGCCAAAGGTTACAGTCAACAAGAAGGCATTGACTTTGATGAGACATTTGCTCCTGTTGCAAGAATGGAAGCCATCAGGATCTTTCTTGCATATGTAACATACATGAACTTCAAAGTTTACCAAATTGATGTGAAAAGTGCCTTCCTCAATGGTGAACTCAAAGAGGATGTTTATGTTCAGCAACCCCCATGCTTTGAGAGTAGTGAATATCCTGACTATGTCTGCAAGCTTTACAAAGCCTTTATGGACTAAAAAAAGCTCCCAGAGCATGGTATGAAACTCTCTCAGCCTTCCTGATCCAAAACAATTTTGTCAGAGGAAAGATAGACAACACCCTTTTATTTACAGGACAAAACAAGATGTGATACTAGTCCAAGTGTATGTTGATGACATCATCTTTAGCTCAACAAATTATACTCTTTGAAAACAGTTTGAAAAACTGATGACAAAGAAATTTGAAATGAGCATGATGGGGGAACTGACACACTTCCTTGGACTACAAATCAGGCAAACTGATAAAGGAATCACCATCAGCCAAGAGAAATACACGAGGAATCTCTTGAAGAAATATGAGATCTCGATTGTGCCTCGTGACGACTCCAATGGTTCCTCCAAATAACCTTGGACCTGATCTCACTGGCAAATCAATCAATCAAACTCATTTCAAGGGGATTGTAGGATCACTGATGTATCTAACTACTTCCAGACCAGACATATAATTCTCCGTATGTCTGATTGCAAGATATCAGTCTAATTCTAAGGAATCCCATCTCACTACAGCAAAAAGGATTATCAGATACCTGAAGGGAACTCCAAGCCTTGGACTTTACCATCCTAAATGTTAAGGATTTGACCTCAAAGGTTATTCTGACTCTGACTATGCTAGTTGTAACATGGACAGAAAAAGTACCTCAGGGTCCTGTCAATTTCTTGGAGGAAAACTAGTTTGTTGGAGTACTAAGAAGCAGCAATCAGTGGCTACGTCTTCAGGTGAAGCTGGATATGTGGCAGCTGCAGGGTGCTGTGCCAATGCGCTATGGATGAAAAGTCAACTCAATGACCATGACATCCATTACAAGATGGTACCCATCTTCTGTGATAACACCAGTGCTATTGCAATTTCCAACAACCCTGTCCTTCACCAAAGAACCAAACACATTGATATCAGATCTCATTTTATCAGGGACCACATCATGAATGGAGACATAGAACTCTGTTTCATCCCTACTAAATATCAGCTTACTGATATCTTCACCAAACCATTGGATGAACCTACCTTCGAGAGACTGAATTAGGAATGCTTGATATTGAAAGTCAGCAACCTGATAACCAATCCTGATCTTAGCAAGTTCTCTCTGAAATGGTCCCTGATCCCCGAATAAAAACCAAAAAATCATCTTCTCACTGAATGAGTAAGACTCATTCAGAGTCCCTGACATTGGATAAAGAGCATTGAATGAGTAACTAAATGCACCAAGTATTTCAGTTACTTAATGTCCTAGGTTAGTAAACATATCAATTTAATATAGGAATAAATGTATCTACACCCTTCTGTCATCCATGTCATGGGTCCCCTTCAACCTTACCTCATCCCACTTGGCATTAAATGCCCTCTCTCAGAAGAAATATCCTTAGGATATTTCAAACCTGCAAATGCACTTTTACTGTGCACTGCAACTATTTCCTTGAAAACCATGAGAAAACTGCGGGTACTAGAGAGGCTACATTAAATGAGGTAAATGAAACGTTTTAAAAAACCGACTCTACAAATCCTCACATGTTCAAATTTTACCCCTTCACCACTCTATAATACCCCTCTCACAAACTCATAAACACACACACAATATGATTTCTGCAATTAAACTCTATTAAAATCTTTTCAAAGCCCTTAAACAAGTGTGTGTTCTAACCTTCAAAAACCAGTTTAAGCAAAACAAATTCTTCTCTGGAAACAGTATACAAAAGTTTTTCACCATAAACTTTTAAAAAATATTAACCTCTTTGAGTGTTCTTGTCAAAAATTATCAAAAACCCTAAAATCCTTTTTCTTTGAATGGCAATGGCAAGAACATAAAGTCTTCAGTTTGCACCCCAGTGGGTAGGAAGTCTTGAAAATGTTTAATTTAAAACAAACAACGTTATATGAAATTTTGAATACCCACATGGTGTCCCAGCCTATAAGGGAATCATGAAATTTTTGCTCAACTGCCCACTTAAACAGGCCTTTGTTCAGTCCCTTTCTATATTGTACCATAACTTCCTTAGGGAGTTTTAGGCAACAGCAGTGGCCTATGACCCGACACCCTCAACTGATGAGACTGACCTTAGACCCCTCAGGGAGTTTCTCATCAAATTCTCAATTTTAAATGGGGAACAATCAGTCACCCTGGACTATAAAACATTTTGCACCTCTACAGAACTTGACTATAATCTAGGAAATTATGTTGCTCACCCTGATCAAGCCACTGTTAAGGCTGAGTTGGGTAAAATTGTTTTGGATCAAAAATTTTTAGACAAAACCCCAGTCACTAAGAACTCCTTTCCCACGACTTGGAAGATCCTATTCACTTTTGTGATTCAGGTTCTCGGCGGGAACCATTCATCCACTAAACAGATTAATTCTATTCAGTTGATGATGGCCTATAGCTTGATGACTGGTACTAATGTTGACATAGGGGAGATCATTTACAGTGATCTCGTAACCAAGCTACAGGGCAAAACTAGGGCTAAATCAAATTGTTACTGGGTTGCAACTACACTCAGGTTTGTCTCTTGTGCTTTACAAGTGTTACTGGGTTGCAACTACACTTAGGATTATATGCATGGTGCTTTACCAGCCACCCTTAGTCAATCAAATTTTCAAAAGGACCCATCCCTAGTCACTGAAATCAAATTGAAGGCCCATACGGTTGTTGTAAACAACCAGAGGGACTCAGTATCTCCAAACCCTGCTCCCAAAAATAGAAGGGGAAGTCTCAGACTGAGACTAAAACCAAACCCAAGTCTTAGGGCCCTGAGGCTTCTGGAGCATAGACTAAAAGGCAGAAAAAGCCCCAGACTGATAAGATACCCAAGGGCGACCAAGCAATAACCACCCTGGTGACAACGAAGGACACTGATACATCACAATCAGTGCCCTTGGTCCCACAGACTACTCCCCAAGAATCAGATGGAAACATACAACCCGCTGGTAGGGGAACGCCTTCCACAAAGCCTGATAAGGACACTCGCGCAACACAGCTTTTGTCCGAGGGCACAACCACTGATCCCAAAGACTTAGGGGGAAACAAAAAACCCACTGATAGAGATCTTACAGCCACTGCTTTTAAGGATGGCACTGGGAAACTCCCACCGGTGCTTGAAAAAGCACCGAGGGACAAAGACTCAGGGGGAAAAAAACCACCCGCTGATACGGAACCCATCACCCCCACTGGTCTTCTTACCATTGCTGAGGTCAATGAAATACTATTTTCTGATGAAAAGATTGTTGTTGACAGTGAGGAAGAAATCTTTTCTGCTGGAGAAGAAATGGACGTTGATGCTTAACAACAAGAGCATCAGCCTGATCCAAAAGAGCCTGAGGATCTGAAGAAATATGACAACATTCAACCTCTCACTGAAAGGCAGCTTGTAATGTGGTTAAAAAGGGCTACCAGGAAGCTATATTCTTCGGTCACTAACAATCTATGGGATCAACATGTTGAAGCTGCTGCAAGCTATGCAGATCTTAAGGCTGAAGTATTAGCTACATATGAAAACAATGATGAGCACAAGGATTTCATCTATGACCATCTGGACAAACTGGATGGCAGCCTAAAGAAGTTTCTCCAGAACTTTCAGGAAGCTCATACTAAGCTTGATGAAATAAAGGAATCGGTCAAGGAGGATCCCGCACTGAACTTTAAAGTTCTTGAGGCTACAAAATCTTACATAAGGAACTCTTCCAGTCTCATTGAACTCATCACAATGCTTAACAGTGCAAATGTTTAGGGTCTTACCTCCTCAGTACAGGCTATTCAGTCCACTTTGGGCTCACTGGATACAAGGGTAGCTGATCTAGCTCAATCTTCTTCTTCTAAGGCCTGGAATCTCGGGCCTAGAATGACAGCGCTGGAATTATCTCAGGCAAATCTTGGAGACAAGGTCACTAGTCTTCAACAAGATACATCTGACATCAAATCCATGGTCTCAGAAATATATCAAGCCTTCAAAGGTCAAGCTACTCCTTCTCCCTCAGTGTCTCAACCAACTCTTGCTCTCACTGACGCTGCGGCAACAGGAGAGAGCTGCTGCAGAGACTTCCTCTCACACTGAGGGGAAGCCAACTCAACCTGTATCTGCAACACCCATCTCATCTATCCCACTATCAAGAACACCAATCACAACAACAATCTCAGTGACAACAACAACAACAACAACAACAACACCAGTGGTTACAACTATACCCCGAGTGATGTCAACATCTTCATCATCAGTCCAAGACAAAGGCAAAGGCATCATGACCACACCAAAGCCTGTCAATATCCCTTATGAAATACAAGGAAAAAAGTACTTGTTCACTCCAGACCAACTATCAACCCAAAGTCAAACTTTCCCTGAATCGATAACTACTAGGGTCAGTGTCATCACTGAAAAGAAGAAAGCAGCCTTGTCACTTACTCTAAATAGCCATTGTAAACAGAGATAAAAAACATCAGTATTTTGTCTTCTGTAACTTGTCAGTTTGTCTTCTAGGATAGAGTTAAAAACTATACTTGTATAAATAGCCATAAGGATTGGAGTGGAAGATTTTAAGCTTGTGCATTAATTGTGAATTACACACACAAACATTCTTTCATTCCTCCAAATACAACTATGTCCCTGAGATGGCTTAGTGGTACCTGAGTAGTTGTGCTTAGACTTAGCCTAAGCTTAGTGAGGAGTTACATCATACTTGTCATTCAATCTCAAGTGATGTTCCGCAAGCACTTGGGTAATATATTCTTTTTGATTCATTATTAATAAAGGATATAAACATTGAAAAATATCAATGTGTTTAAGTATTTCTCATCTTGTTTTATTGTGATTTTTCATACACTCTACTTCAGTTATGTGTCACTTTTAGTTCAAAACGGTCTTTTTGCTAATTGTGAAACGGGAACAACATTAAGTCACTAGGACAGCATTTGGTCAGTTTTTCCTAACCTATCAGCAAAGGCTTCCACCAAAGATCAAGCTACTATCCTTGAAAGTCAAGTTGTTTTTAGTCCCCTAAGCCAAGTCATTAAGTACCTCTAAATGTAAGATTCGTAAGAATGAGTGCCTGGGCGCTAGCATCTTAGACACTCATCCCTAACTTGTTAAGTTCATCCAAACAGCAGGTGATCATTTGGTCAATTCGCACAAGCGAGGAAGGGTCGTCAGTTGGTCAATTCTTACCCTCCCCAACTCAACCTAACTACTTAGGGTCAGTTGGTCAATTCTCCTAAGCAACTAGATACTACCGCCATTCAAAACTACCGAAGCTAGGGTAGCTACCAACGAACTATGCATGCATACACTAGAAACAATTATACGGAAGCATGTAAACGTAAACAAAACAATTAAGGAATCATAACTAGGCTAGTACCAAAGGTGCTTAGCCGATCATATTACAAGAAACCAAAGATTCAATGTTTAACATAATGAAATACATGAATCGAAAGTAAATGATAAAAAAATCGCTAATGCTTATCGTTAGGGAGTAATTTCTCCCTTGGAGATGGCTCCGTATGCTCTTCAAGATCTGCCTTTGGACCCCTCTTGATGTTCTCTGCTTTTTGGTATGGAGTAAATGATCTAAAATGCAGAAATTATGGCTTGTATTTATAGGCACGATCTAGTTAAAAATTAAGTTGAGAGTTACGCCTTAAACTTAATAATTCCACAATTATGCTCTCAGTAAGCTGGTTACGGTGTAACACATGGGATGAGTTACGCCGTATCTTCATTACATGTTACATTTGGTATGATTACACAGTAATCATTAGAAGGAGTTACGGCGTATCTGATGGCGGCATGGAACATTCCTTGACCTAAATGGTTACGGTGTAATCCTGAGTTGGGAGTTACATTGTAATTGATGCTGAGGTGGTCTTCTGAGTCACGTGCTAGCTACGGCGTAATGTGAGAGATGGAGTTACGCCGTAGCTTCTTCACAGTAGGCATACTATCATAAACCTCTAAGAAAATCTCCAAATCCGCGTCTTATTAGCTCCAATGCTCATAATTTACCTGAAAGTGAAATATAAAGAAAAACAAGCGTAAATCCATATAAATGATATAAAATACGAGCATTATCAGGAGAAATTGACACTTAATATTCAAGACTATTTGATAAATATCCTCCCACTTGAACTTTACTTGCCTCAAGTAGACCTTATTAGAAAGATTCCTAAAAAGATATCCCCCATTACCTGGAAGATATGAGTCTAAAAATCCCTTATGCTAGAATAAATCAAAGCCGAACACCTCACGAAATGGGAACAAAATACTCAAATTTTCTCAACTAGTCTAAGTGTCAATTTCAGGGTGATCACTTAAAGCACAGTCATAGCATGTATTCTATCATAAGCTTGGCAGTTACACAAATCTCCACCACTAGAGTTAAGGACTAAACAATTCTTGAAAGCAATATGGGTAGACACGACATGGTTAAGGGTGAATTTTCATTACTAACATGTCACCGCAAAGTGGACAAAATCAATGATACATGACCAAATCCATGGCCAAGACACCAAAAATTGCTCGCTTCATCACCTAGACACGCTTCATGACTAAAGAGTAGGATAAGACATGGGATCTAGTTGGTGTAAAGTAAAAATAACAAAGAAAATAGTCTAAACCTATAACCAAGTCATCACCGCTTATCGTTCATCCAAAGTTCAAGTTTTAAGGCGAAGAAAACGGATCATGATATACCAAGTAGATGTGCCATTAGCGGACGTAGTGATGGGCACATTACATGTTCTTCAACTTTTGGCGCAGGAATTACCAACTTAATTCGGTGGCCTCCTCGATACTAAATCCTTGATGAGCTCCAAATATAGTGCTTATAACATTGCACTTTACAATAAACAAATAACTACAACTATATATATATATATATATATATTTACATCATAACTAAGCATAACATCCCCCTACTAGAGATGAACATAATATGAGAATTTAGGGGGTCTTCAATAATCTTCAAATATAGGCCTTTGACGAAAACGTGATTTCGAACCTCTAATGCAGGTTTTACTGACCAGGTTTTAATGTTTATAAGTGTCACGTTTACCTATGGTCTACCTTATGCACTAACGGGAAATGTACCCGATCGTGTGTAGTGTAGTAATCGGTCAAACCGAGGTCGTCCCTAGAGCTATGTGAGCGGATTCTAATTAAGTCTAATGTCACTGATTTTAACTGGATTAAGGTTGAAACGATTAATTAACTAAAAAGACAAGTAAAAAGTAAGAAAATAAAGGCAAGGGTTGTGATAAATAGAGGAGAAGTGTGCTAACCTAGTTACTCATCCTATCAAGTTATGTTCACGTCTAATTACTTCCAATTGCTTCAAGTGGGGGTTTAGGTCGCTAGGACAGCATTTGGTCTGTTCGTCCTAACCTATCAGCAAAGGTTTCCACCGGAGATCAAGCTACTACCCTTGAAACTCCAGTTGTGTAGGACCTTAAATATATCAACCTTATCACGTTACCCAAGCTAACCAAACGTATACCACGTTAAACAAACACATTATGCGTAGAATACGTGAAACACAAACACAAAGCTATGCGTAAATAAAGAAGAAAGATTAAGAAGGAAAGATGGTGACTTGATGTTATAAAACCGTGTATGTGTAGAGAGAAAGTTGAAAACAAGATGTTGTATATTCCAAAGAAAACACACACACACACATTCAAGCACACCCCTCAAATAAGACTATGAGGGGTATTTATAGTACAACTACATATGCCCTAATGGTCTTTGGGACGGGCTTGGATTGGACTTGGATTGGATGACAACTTATACAAGGCTAGCTTAACATAACTTCTAGCCATTTAGCTTAGTCCAATCCACGAGCCCATTGACTATTCTAATACGATATCTAACACACGTTACAAAGTTCCTAAATGTGAATGGCCATCACTTCTAATAAAAATGTTACGGCAAACAATCTCCCCCTAAGGGGTGGTCATTCAAAAGATGCTCCACTTGATTAGGTCTTTACTTTCCTTGAGCTTGAACTTTGTGTGTAGATATAGAATAGTTTTGATTTTCGTTCCTTCATGCTTTGTGATCAGTTAATGTGGTATAGAGCCATTTGTCAACTTCTTTGATGTAGGTGTCTTCACGTCTTTCTCCACCATGCTCACACTTCTTTTTGACTTTGATGTTTGAGAAGTTCTTTAGTCTTTAAACTTTGTAGATTCTTTGACAATGACGAAGAATCATTTTTAACTTAGAGTAGCCTTTGATTTTGATGAGAACTTTCATGTGTTGTTGGTATGAGCATGTGGAGAATCTGCACGATCTCTTCCTTCCGCGAGCATCCATAAGAAGAAAACATAAAAAAACATGGGTTAGAAGTAATCCAGCGCTTACAAGTTTGAACTTCGAGTGTGTTAACAACATAGTGTGAAAACACGTCTCTAATTCTCACAAAGGCCGTTCCTGAACTGGAGTCCCACATGTGAGATAACGATATACCGAAGTACATCTACAATTCGGATGAGTCACCGGTACACAAGCATCACTCCACGCATCAGACCGTTTGAGACACACTGCGTAATCTACGGGAGTTACCGAAGTGACCTGCCGTGGCGCTTGATGTTGACCCTAACAGGAGTTTCCATTCAATCACTGAAGATCACAGATGTGAAACTTCTCATAAATGTTCTAGCAGATTGCTAAGATCTGCGTAGGACTCTAGAATGTATCACTTGTGTCCTTATTGATGAACAGCAAGCGATCTCATGTCAAGTGTTCCTATGAGATCTTTTGATGAGTCTCATGGCTCTAGACTCAATAGTGCATTTTGGTTTTCCTGAGCGGAGACTAGGGAGAGGGTCTCCTTCTTCAATACTAACGATCTCTAAGAGAAAGCTGATAGATTACGTAGGGTTCCTAGTGAGAATGAAACAAATCCTTTTAAGAGGAATTGAGTGGCTAGAGGGTTTAGTGCAGTGCGTCACTGGGCACATGACGTCTTTGTCTTCAATACTGGTGTCATCTAAGTGACAACCAGTAGCATATGTATTGAACCCGGTTTCTGCCCTAGGGTTGATTATGGAGGGCTATTTCTTTTCACCCTTTCTTTTACTTTTCTTTTTAATTCTTCAACTCCTTCTTTCTCCTTTCTCACATTACTCCTTTTTCAATCATTCCTAAGGACTTATAATATTAACTATTTGTGATGTCCTTGGGTAGATCCCTCTGGCTCTGGCGGATCATAGGACGGATTTACCTATCCTTAGTCACCTTATAACTCCATGACTGTCCCATGTTGCCATAAAACCATTTTTCTTGAAAATCTCTCAGGGTGTTTATGATAGAAAACATGTTTGAAACACTCCGTGAGTTTTATGTTTTCAGAAACACTCCCCCTTCACATGTGCTTATAAGTTTTGACAAAAATCTGCACATAGAGGGTAGAGTTCGCACTTTTTGAATTGATCGGCTCATGATAGACAATTCCCCACGAGACACGGTTACGTTGCCTAGTTAAAGAGTTCCATTGTCAGTTATTAGGTGACAACTAGCTCTAATAACTATCTTGAAGTTGTAAACACTTCTTGAAAAGAAGGTTAGACCCATGAAAGTGCATGTCTATCACGAGTTTCTCGAAATGGTACATTTACTGACTTTGATTCCCGTCAATTCATTAGTTCCTTCTGAGTCGAGCTCATTGTGAGATTCAAACACCGATCATTAAACATTTTGATCACATTTTAATCACGTCTTCTCCCCCTCAAAAATAGCATATTCGTGATATTTTTGAAATCAACGGATTAAACAATATTTTTAGAATCTTTTGGGGAGACAAACGGATTTGATTTAAGCATGAATTTGGAACATTTTGGTTTTATACTCCCCCTTTAATAAAGCATAATCAATCAAAGGGTTTAAAGGGAGTTATCTTGAGCACAAAATAATTTTGAAAGATTTTGAAAATCTTTTTGAACAATCTTGAAAAAGGTGCTCAAGATGATGATGATTTCTCACCAATTTTAAATGTAGTGCACAGAAGCGTACACTAGATTTTTCTTTAAAAACACGAGTTTTGATTTGAAAATAATCAAAAGTCATCATTTTTGTCCGGGTTTCGTGCTGAAGTATACGAAAGCCATTTTTTAAGAAATTTTGAGAAACGACATGTTTTGGAAAACATTTAAAGAACTCTCGCTCAAGCATCTGTACATGCCCGTATAATTGTTGAATGACATTTCTAGAAACGTACAGAATATCGATTATACGAGAGACATGTCGTGAGAAGAATATTTTTGGATTTTTTATTTTATATTGTTTTTGTATTTTTGAAAGTTTTATATTTTTATATATTTCTTTTGAAGGTTTTTCAAATTTTGTATTTTGTTTTTTCAAAAATATTTACAGTGAAGCTTTTTGGAAAATCATTTTCAAGAAGATTCGAGAAGACGTTCTAACTCCTCAGGGGTTAGGCTTCGCATTCCAATTTGTCAAACTAAATCGTCAAACCGTTCTTTTGGAAGGGCTTTAGTAAATAGATCGGCGAGTTGGTAATCAATCTTCACGAAAAATAATTCAACAGTAACTTCTTCCACATGTTCTTTTATGAAGCGATAGCGGACTCTGATATGCTTAGTCTTTGAGTGATGAACAGGATTGCATGATATGGCTATGGCACTTTTCGAGTCACAATACATAGGTATTTTATCGAAAGTAAAGCCATAATCTGTGAGTTGTGTTCTCATCCATAGAACTTGAGCACAACAAGCAGATAGAGACACATACACAGCTTCAGCGGTGGAAAATGCAGGTAATCTTGTTTCTTTGAAGACCAAATGACTAACTTTTCTCCCAAAATTGTGCTCCTCCGGATGTACTTTTTGTTGTAACTTGATCACCGCTTGGTCCGCATCAAAAGGCAATTAGATCAAATCCGATTCCTTCGGTTACCAAAGACACTTGTGAATGGATGTCTTCAGTACCGAAAGATCCTTTAACCTCTTTGAGGTGCAGTTCGGTAGGCTTTGCCTGAAACCGTGCTAATAAGCAAACAACAAAATGAATATCAGGTCGACTAGCAGTGAGGTACATGAGAGAACCAATCATGCTCCGATATTTCTTCGGATCGATAGGTTTTCCAAACAAATCGACTCCAATTTTTGGTGAAGTTACCATTGGTGTTCCGACCGAATCACAATTATCCATACCATGATTTTTCACAATCTCAGTTGTATATTTAGCTTGATTAATAAAAATTCCACGTGGGAATTGATGAATTTGTAAACCAAGAAAAAATTTTAGTTCCCCCATCATAGACATTTCAAATTTGCTTTTCATGAGATTTTCAAAATGTTTTGAAAGATTCGGATTAGTGGACCCAAAAATGATGTCGTCCACGTAAATCTGAACAATCAAAATGTCGTTTTTGCATTTTTGTGTAAACAAGGTAGGATCAACAGTTCCTTTGGTGAAATTGTTTAGGATAAGGAAAGAAGCGGTTCGTCATACCACGCTCTCAGAGCTTGCTTTAATCCGTAGATTGCCTTTTTGAGTTTGTAGACGTAGTCTGGATGTTCCATGTTTACCAAGCCTTCTGGCTGACTCACGTACACTTCTTCTTTCAGAGTTTCATTCAAGAATGCGGTCTTAATGTCCATCTGATAAACCGTGATGTTTTTGTGAGCGACATAGGCTAAGAATATCCTGACTGCTTCTAGTCTGGCTACCGGCATGAATGACTCTTCAAAGTCTATCCCTTCTTCCTGTCTGTATCCTTTGGCCACAAGACGAGCTTTATTGCGAATTACAGTCATCTCTTCATCTTTTTTGTTATTCCATAACCATTTGAGATCAATGACTCGAATGTCAATTGGTCTTGGAACCATATCCCAAGAGTCATGTAGACGGTATTGGAGAAGTTCCTCCTGCATTGCTTCTATCCATGCGGGTTCTGCCATTGCCTCACGAATGTTCTTTGACTCTTTATTGCTAATTGAGCAAAGGTAAATGCATAAGTCGCAATCGGTGGCAAGTTGGCGTCTCGTCTGAATTGGCCTTGACGGTTCACCAGTAACTTGTTCAAGCGGATGGTCTTTAGTCCACTTCAGAGTAGAAGGATACCGTAGATTATACGAGTGCGAGTTAGATGGTTCTCGTAAGCTTGAAGATGATTCAGCTGATTCTGTAGCAAACGGGTTTTCAAATAAGTCTTCATCTATCGTTGCATCGTTCTAGTTTTGAGTAGGTTCTTCTTGAAATGATATGTTTTGGTTTTGCTCATCAACTGCTGGTGTAACTGTTTCTAGAATTGGGGTTGCTGGAGTAGATGTAGATGATGTTGATGGAGTTGGTGCATTGGTTTCGACCGTTGTAGATGCATCTTCTGTTGGTGGTGGTAGATGATGTTGAGCGGGTGCAGCGGAATGATGGTTTGATGCATTTGTCGAGGTTCCACCATAGTATTCATCGAACATTAACTCAAAGAATTTCTCCCATTCTTGTTCATGAGGTGTGCCAGCAAAAGTTAATGGAGCTCTTTGTGGTACGAGTCCTGAACTGATGTGTCCGAAGTCTTCGGTTTAGTGCGGGTTCTAGAGCGAGTCTCTCAGAAGCCATTTGTGAAAGTTCATCAAAATTCACATTCATCATCTCCATGATCCTCCTAGTTCTTCTGTTATACACCCTGAATGCCCTTGAGTTATCTGAATATCCAATGAAGATTCCAATATCACCTTTTGCTTTCAGTTTTCCAAGATCTTCTCTGTCATTCGTAGGATAACACAAAGCGCCAAACACGTGAAAGTAAGAGATATCAGGTTTTCTGTTGTTCACTAGTTCATATGGGGTTTTATTTTATCTTGGATGGATTAAGGACCGGTTCTGAGTGAAACAAGCAAAGGGCAACAAAGATCGAGTCCCATAGAAATAACGGTGCACTAGAATAAATTAGCATTGTGCGAGCGGCTTCCACAAGAGTACGATTTCTTCTTTCAACTACCCCATTCTGCTGTGGAGTTCTAACAACTGATGTCTGATGAGTTATTCCAATATCTTCAAAATAAGCTCTTAACTCCTGATTTGTGAATTATGTGCCGCTATCTGTTCTTACAACCCTTACTGGAGTTTGAAGAAGTACTTGAATTCGTTTCAGAAAGGTGATGATCATGCCTGGTGCTTCGTCTTTTGATCTCAGAAACCTAACCCATGTATATCTCGAATAATCATCGACGATAACAAGAATATACTTTTTCCCATTTATGCTTTCAACTCTCATTGGGCCACGTAAGTCCATGTGCAACATATGCAACTTTGCTTCCGAACTAGGTACTGGTTTGGGTTTATATGATGCTCTTTTGCTTTTTCCTTGTTCGTATGATGGACATAGGTGATCCTTGGTGTATTTGAACTTTGGAAGTCCGTTGACGATGTTGTCTTTGGCAAGTTTGTTTATGGTGTCGAAATTGAGATGAGATAATCGTCTGCCACAACCGGACTTTGTTCCGATGCTCGTGTCATAAGACACATTGGTGATGAAGAGGCCATTTGGTTTATGTCGATAGCATACAAGTTTGTATCACGATTCCCAGTTAAGAGATTAGTGCCATCCAAGTTTCTAACGAAGCAAGAATTTTTCCTAAAAGCAACCTCTAAACTAGCATCACAGAACTGCCCGACTGAAAACAAGTTGTGTCCCCACCCTTCGACATAGTAAACCCGAGTGATTAAATAAATTCCAAAAGGTAGATCTCCATAACCCATGATAGCTGCTACATGATCATTTCTGAAATGTACGGTTCCCATGAATTTCCAAACGAAGTTGATCAGCAGCTTCAGATTCCCGGTTATGTGCTTGGAGCAACCCGAGTCGACGATCCAAAGACATATTGATAACCTGCCAATAACAAAAGAAGAAGATTTTGGAAACCGTTTTGATTTTGGTTCCTTTGGGTTAGATGTAAAATCCTGATCACACTCAAAGAAGTTTTCTACTGGGTATTCTGGTTGGTTACTCATTGTACCATGTTGAAGTGTGAAAATTCTACCCGTGGGTTTCCAAATGTCATCCTTAAAGTAAACATTATGCTCCCTATCTGTAGTGTAAAGCCTAAGTCTTGCAACTAGTCTTCCTATTCGTTTAGCATAAGTTCTTTTTGGAACGTTCTTCTTAACAGGCTTATCATTCACATTCTTAGAAACACAATCATCTTGAACATTAATTAAAGATTTCTTGCAAGTTAAACAAAGAGATTCAACACATTCATTAGACTTAGCAAGTTTCATAGGTTCAATACATTCAGATGAAATGTCTTTCTTATTATAAAGTGGCAAATTCCTAGGGTGTTCTTCTACTTTCTTCTCTTTATTCAAGCTACTACTCTTAGAGGCATGCGAGACTCTATTGTTCCTTGTATTGCTCTTAGGCTTTAGTCTGCTGCTCCTAGAGGTGCTTTCTAGTCCTGTAGAAGGTAAGGCACACACATTAGGATTCATATTTTTATCTAGAGAAGTGGTTTCAGCTTTCCTAGTCTCTTTAGAGTGCTTTTCTAAACTTATGTCGGTTGTTCCATATGTTTTAGATGTGGAGGCAGACGCATTAGTGGTACTCATTGATATTGGCCTTTTGACGGGTCAAATAGTCAATTATAATATAAGAAAATACCAAATACAAATACCCGAGAGAATTACAAACCAACCCTTTAGGAAAAAGGTCGACACGCAAAACCCACGAATACTCGATAAGTGATACCGGGCAAGTGATTACCCGGGTCGTTTCCCAACGAGGTGTGAATTGACGGTGACGTTTCAGGTTCGTTATTAAAATGCTTGAATTGTACGGGGATTTGATTTTGATTACGTATTCTACAAATTAACTAAAGGGAAAGTAATTAGGGCTACGGGAACAAAGTAAATGATAATCTAACTACTACTAAGCATACGGAACAATAAAATTAAGCTAAACTAAGTCCTAGGGTGCTAATATGCAAAAACGTGAAAACCCGGGCTAATCCCGAGCCTCAAAAAGTAAAACTAATGCAATTTAATGCCTACGGGTGCAAAACTAATTTTCCTACGTTCTAAACGACTAAAAATAATTTTAGGAAAAAGCCGGGTATTTTTTCGACTTTTAAATTATTTATTATGATTTAAAAACTAATTTAATCTAATTTAATTATAAAAAATACTAAATGATTTTGGAAAAATCTGAAATTTTCACTAAAAATACTTTGGATAAAACTGGTTGCAAGAAAAATAAAAAAGTTGGGTACTACTTAACGAAATAAGCAACTAAAAAGCTAATAAGCTAGTAAGCTAAAAAACTGCCTATTGTATATAAGACATTAATATTGCAAACTATGACAAGAAAAGACCCAAGGGCAGTTGGTCTTGAGATGTTGTTGTGAGGCGTGGCTGTGTGTGTTGGAGGTCCAGGGTTCAAGTCCAGGTCTTGGCACTTTTTGCACTTTTTTTTTTTTTTTTTTTTTTCTTCTTTTTAGGACTAAAGGACTTATCAAAAATAATAACTTTTGTGAAAACTTTATCATCCAAGACCTGAAATAAGCAGTTTAGGACTGCTTATCTCCAACAGTTGGTGCACAGACCAAGCGAACACCCTTTTTGACAGATTATAATAAACTAAAAAGCGGACACTAAGCACTTTAAGGAGAGAATAAGCTGAGCATACATGATAAGAACAAAAATAAGCTACAATTAAACAGAGGACAGCAAGGATAAAGGGATCAATAAGCAGTTTGTGGAGATCCTAAGTTTAAAAAAAATGAGCATTCAAAAGTTAGTCTAATAAACACTAATAAGCTACTCTAAATTGACTCGAATAAGTACTAATAAGCAAAAGTTATTCTAACTAAATCTAGAGAAACTAATAAGCACTTAATGGACCTAAAATAATGCAAAGGGGATCCACTAAAAAGCACAAAAACAAGCTGGTAAGGGGCTGCTGTTTGGGCAGCAGCAGGGCAGACAAAGGGGGTGTTTTGAGCTTATAAATAAGCTATAATAAGCTGTTGTAAAATTCAATAAAAATCACTTATAACTAGCCCACCCACTGAACATCATGCGTACCAAATTTCATAATCTAAGGTCAAGTAATGAGCAAGTTAAAAATCTAAGAATGTGAGGGGATTTGGACAATTTGGTTGTATGTCACAGAAACTGAAATGGGTAAAAACAGATTTTTGAGCGCAAATTTAAACTAAGCTAATGCTAATCTAAGAGCAAATAAAGTAAAGACACATGAAGATGGGTATGTGATGTTGCAAGAAAAACATTTTGGAAGAAGCCTGGACCAAAAATAAGCTTGGAAACAGGAACAAGAATGAAACAGCAGCGCAAGCTGCTGTTGCAAATTTTTTTTTTACTTTAGCAAACTTGTGTAACTTGGTAAATTCAATGTCAACTCTGTGAAAACCAACTCAAGACATAAAAGTGAGTTTGACTGTGAAAGTCAAACTGGGTAAGAAAAATTTTTTAGACCTCAAAATAAGCTTATGCCAAACACCTTTTTAGTATCTAAGAAAAGCATTCAAGACAGAAAAATTGAAGAACATAAGACTGCATAAATAAAAAAAAACAGGAAATAAATTGCATTGAAAATAAAAAGTTACACTTAAAGTAAATGACAATGAATTTAAAATTGGAACTAGAACATACAATTCTAGACAAGATTATACAAATGCTACTTTCACTTATTTATACTAAAAACATAAAAGCTGTCTTCTCTTTTTTTTTTGTTTGCTTGCAAAATGTGTTCCTTTTGTGAGAGAGTGAGCCAAAGTGAAGCTTGTGCTTCTTTGCAAATGCATCTCAACCATCAATCTTAAGCTTGGGGACCAAGGAGTGATTTCAGCCATTGGATGAGGTCCTCTTGAGTGTTGTGGATTGCCACAGTGGCAAAGAAAGCATGTGATGTAGCTTTGGACTGTAGCAGAGATGAGAGGGACAGGGGAGAGAGGAGGGGGAAAGTGACATGCAATATTTTGGCGCCAAGGGTTTTAATTTGGGTTATCCTGGGTTGAATGGGTGAAAACAGAAAATGGTTTAAAAGGATTTAAAGGGTTGGGTGGTTAATATTGAATTAAAGTAAAAGGTTTTTAGGTTTTTATAAATGTACTGTTTTTATTTTAAAGGTTTTTATTTTAAAACTTTTTTTTTTTTTTTTTTTTTAGAAAGAAAGAAAAATATTTTTTTTATAAAAATTGGTTTTAATAAAAATAATGGTTGTTAAATAAAAATGGATAAAACTAAAAATAGTTGTTTTAGTGAAAACGTTTTCAGGGTAAATTTGGTAAATTGGGTTTGGGTAAAGGGTAGAAAGATAATTATGGGTTTAGGGTTCGGTTTCGGGTTTGTTTTCCCACTCTCACTACAAAAACGCGTCCCTGGATCCAAAAAATGAAGAAAAGCCACTCCCCCGTCCCAAATGCGTTTTCCATTCTAAGCTCAATTCGCATGTTTTGCCCTGTTTTTCGATTCTTTGTACCCAAATACATAAAAACACGTCCAAGGATATCTGCCAGTATATTTGGTCATATTTCGTGTCTTTAGATGTTTTTGTGGTCTTAGATGGGTAAAATGATGAGTGAATAAGCACTCATCAAATCCCCCACACTATCAATTGCTAGTCCCTAGCAATCCGATCATATGAAGTAATGAAAGGATCAAAAATACCAAGAATACCCCGTTTCGACTTTTTATTCAACTACGAGAAATTTAAACTTGAACGTAAATAAATAACATGCTTGATCATCAAAACATGGCATCATAGAGCGGGATTCCGCGCAAAATGGGTGTCTCAGGGAATTGTAATCGTCATCCTCTTTTTATACTCTCAAACCAAGCTTAAACTTATTGTGCAAATGTTTTTGTAAAATGCTAACACTACTTATATCAATAATCTATGTAAGTCGAGACTTAACTTTTACTCCCGCAATTTATAAAATTTAAGTGATTGTGCTCATTTTCAAAAGTTTGACCATTAAAATCGACATTTGTTATGGTCATTTATCCACTTAACCAAAGTACTAACCTCTAGGAAGCGATGAAAGTCTAAGGATCGAAAGGGCCTCTTCCATGTAGCTTTCTTCTCGGCACATCCCAAAACATAAGTTTTAAGTGACCGGGCTTTTGACACCTCTGAGAGAATAGTAGGAATTAGCGGGAATACGATTCCAAAGATTTACGAAGCTACCGTTAAGTTAAAACAAAACCTAAATGGATCACAACCGACGATATTTTAGAAATTCGAGATTCAAAGGTGAGATCACTCCATGTAGCGACTTTCTTCTCAGCTTGTCCTTTTGAGGAGGCTAGGTTTTCACCCTCGAGAATAGTATCGGGGCTTTCGGGATCTTTGAAATCAAGGATTTCCAAATTACCGTCAAACTTTTAGACAATATTGACGAATCGAGTTCAATTTCGATTTAAATTTAAGAAAAAGCAAGTTTAAGCATTTATTCATAAGCAACTTAGTGCTTTTATTCACGCAACTCATATTTTTCATTTTCTTCTTTTTTCATCATTTTTTTTTTTTTTTTTTTTTCATTTTTCATCACTTTTTTCACTTTTTATTTTTTTTTTTTTATTTTTTTTTTTTTTACTTTTGACTTTAAACTTTAGACTTGCAACTTTTGCAGCATTCAAGCACTTTACGGTACTTTCATTTTGCAACATTATTCATATTTAAAGAAAGTATGCTTTCTCGGAAATTTAAATAAAAAGTTGAACTCGGACTCTAAATCAATTTTGCTTAAAATTTTTTTATTGTAACAAGACTATTTGAATGTTCAAAAGTTTGACAATGAGCACGTATTTTAGGTTCAATTAAGAGCTCTTTGGGAGAAAAAGCCATAGATTACTTATATAAGCTCTAAGAGAACCAACTACTCCACGCTTAGCATTTTCATTTGCACAACTCATAAAACCTTAGCCTAATTGTTTAAGAAGCGGCTAGATCAACACTCTAGCAGTCGGATTCCCTTGCTCTAGCCTAATCAAGACTAAACTACCATTAACACCGAAGCATCAATGCTTTATTTTTGTGCAAAGCACTTCTTGAAAATGTAAATACTTGACTTAAAGCGATAAAAATTTAAAATTTTTGGTCAAAACGGGGTGCTAGGGTACTAGAAGGTACATAATGTGATCAAATTAAGCTTAGAATTCCCAACTTAGAATTGAATATTGCCCTCAATATTCAAAGTACCGGCGTAGCGAAACTATAGAACGTAAAAAGGTAATACTACTAGCCAAGTGTGGAAGCGAAATCTTTTTTCACAAAAGGATTAATAAAGATATCCCTAGATAATCGTTAGCAAAAGATCGGATATTGGTGAATCGGCGAGCGCATCAATCATCACGATCTACGAATCCTAAAACGAGCAAACACAACAAGCAAACATCGGTGGGGTTTTCCCCACTTAGTGTTAGAAAAGAGAAAGAAGATAGAAACATAGGTTGTCACCCATGTAGTGCTCTTGTTTTGTTAGAGTGCTTGACTTCGACCCATTCATTGGTTCATGGGGGAGCAAGTGGAAGAGAGAATCTCCATCGGACTTTCATTCAAATGGTTTGAAGAAACATTGAATGTGCTGAAAGTTCCACTCCGATGAGATATAACCGGCTTAAGAGAATGAGAAATGCCGGGGTCAAAGATGGTATCTTCACTCCGTAGGAGATAAGATATGGAGAATAAATGGGATAAGAAAGGAGACTGTCAATGGATTGACACGGGTGGGTTGGTGGGCAAAATATTAGATTGAGGAACATTGAGCGAATGTTCAACAATCTTATCCTACTTGTAGCAATGAGAACATCAGTATCGGGCTTAGAAGAGATTCCATCATCCGGCGGTTTAGCAGGCGGACGGGTGGAAGATGGACCTAAGCCATAATCGTCACTCTGAAAACCCGGAGGCATCGAGTCATCCGGAGAAATAAATGAGTCGACCTCTTCTATAAGAGTGTCACTTGGTATCGAGAAGACCTATTGTATAGGAGATTTTCCAATTCAGCGAGGTCGGCTTCAAAGTCGAAGTGCACATCATCATCTCCCGGTGGAGAATGATCAATAAGAGCGAGTTCATCGGCGAACTCCTCGAGAAGGTCTAAAGTCGAAGTGGGATTGCCACTATTCTTTTCTTCAAAAGTAGAATGCTCGAGCTCGGGTAAAGATGTAGCGGGGTTTCAAGTAAAGGTCACTATCCTCATTACAAATGTCAAAGATTGGGTTATCGAGAAATTTGAGTGAATTCAGAATCTAAGTCAAATAGAGGATTAGTGAATGCCATAGTGAAAGGTTCCTCGGACACAACAAGAATATCTTCATCGTCGAATCAAAATCGGTGTCGATTTCTCGTTCTTGAGTTCAAAATCTCTCACTTCTTCAGGCTGGCGAGCTCGGAAGGATCTTCCTCAACATACTCGATGTCTCCACATGATAAAGAATCGTCAAACGACGTAAAGTCATTTCGGACTTCGATCATCTCAATGAGAATCATTAGGGTGGGAGAAGAATCATCATCAACGGCTCATCACATCATATCGAGAGGCATGCCGCACTCACTTGGGGTTGGGACAAGGTTCTCAACACAAGCGATTCCGTTCCGAATAGTGCTAAGATGCTCGTCTCCCATACTTAGAGAGTCAACAGGCTCTTCGGTTGTGGTTTCGGCCGACAAACTTTCATCATCATCGTCACTATCATCATCATCGTCAATGTAAGTCGCGAGCCATCGGGCACGTCTTGCAAGTGCTTGTTCCTCGATTCGTATCTCTTCAAGACATCTTTGAATCTTAGCGGCTCGTTCCTCTTCTTCAAGTAATTCTAGCATAGATTTTTCGTTTCGAGACGTTTGGTCTTCGGCAAGTTCTTCTAGCATACTTTTCTCACGAGGATGTTGATCAATGACGGAAATTGTTCAATGACGGAAAATTGTGGGGTTGGAAATTGTCAAAACAAGGAGTGTTATAACAAGGATCAGGTCCATAGTAATTCTGATTCCATGATTGACATTGGTGATCACAATGAGGACCCCCACAATTTGCACAATAAGGAATTTGAGGAGAGAAATTGCGAAATGAAGGATCATTGAAATCTTGATAGTACGGTTGTGGTTCATATGAATTCTGTGGAGGGTAGTTGAAATCGTTTTGAGGAAAATTGAAGGAATTTGGATTAGAATCATAAGCGAATGAATTCTCGACACAAATCGAACAAAATCCATTAGTAAGATAATTTCCACACCACTTGCACATACATTTGAAACAACGAAAACCTTTTGGTAACACGTCTCCACAACCGTAGCAATAATCTTGATCGAAAGAAGATATCTGGGCTCGGGAGCGGGGATCGAGGGCTCAACAATATTACAAGTCAGTATTTGTATTTCCCGCAGTTGAATCTTGACGAAGTTCATTTAAGAAGTTTTCAATCATGTTCACGATTTCGTTCGAAGATTCCAGAGGTGGGACAAGTGGTGTGCTCTCAGAGCTAGCAATTTCCACCACTTCCGTTTGGTCTCGGTTCTTGTTCTTTTCTCTAACCGTAAATGTGAAAGATTTTGATCAAATCTAGGCGTTTAGGCTTAGAAACAAGAGAACAAACATCGGGTTGTGGCGGATGGTCGAAAAAACTTGGAGAATCATCGAGAGAGTTTTTATCGGATAATTCGCACCAATAGCAATATTTGCTTGCACCAACCCTTCCACACCGCTTACATAAACAATCGGGATTGAGACAATAAACTTGATCCTCTTCCATACGGCCTTTCACAGTGAAAACAACGGCGATAATCGATCGTCAAGCCATGAGAATTAAACTTATAGAGGGTTAAGAAGAGAAATTAAACAATGAGAGGATAACTTGAAGAATAGAATCAAACGGTAAAAGAGGGGTGAGAAATAGAATCAACGAATAAGAGGAATGAGAAGAATATTTTTGGGTTTTTGGGTTTTTGGAAAGCGAATAACTTCACGAGGAAGGATCTTCAAGTCACTAATCGTCAAACCGTAACGATATTGTCGCAACACACCTCCCGGCATCAAATTGATATTGACCTTTTGAGGGATCAAATAGTCAATTATAATATAAGAAAATACCAAATACGAATACCCGAGAGAATTACAAACCAACCCTTTAGGAAAAAGGTCGACCATAAAACCCACGAATACCGATAAGTGATACGGACAAGTGATTACCGGTCGTTTCCCAAACGAGGTGAAGTGAATTGACGGTGACGTTTGAGTTCGTTATTAAAATGCTTGAATTGTAATGGGATTTGATTTTGATTCGTATTCACACTACAAATTAACTAAAGGGAAAGTAATTAGGGCTACTGGAACAAAGTAAATGATAATCTAACTACTACTAAGCATACGGAACAATAAAATTAAGCTAAACTAAGTCCTAGGGTGCTAATATGCAAAAGCAGTGAAAACTTGGCTAATCCCGAGCCTCAAAAAGTAAAACTAATGCAATTTAATGCCTACGGGTGCAAAACTAATTTTCCTACGTTCTAAACGACTAAAAATAATTTTAGGAAAAAGCCGGTATTTTTTTAGACTTTTAAATTATTTATTATGATTTAAAAACTAATTTAATCTAATTTAATTATAAAAATACTAAATGATTTTGGAAAAATGCTGAAATTTTCACTAAAAATACTTTGGATAAAACTGGTTGCAAGAAAAATAAAAAAGTTGGGTACTACTTAACGAAATAAGCAACTAAAAAGCTAATAAGCTAGTAAGCTAAAAAACTGCCTATTGTATATAAGAGATTAATTGTTGCAAAGTGTGACAAGAAAAGACCCAAGGGCAGTTGGTCTTGAGATGTTGTTGTGAGGCGTGGCTGTGTGTGTTGGAGGTCCAGGGTTCAAGTCCAGGTCTTGGCACTTTTTGCACTTTTTTTTTTTTATTTTTCTTCTTTTTAGGACTAAAGGACTTATCAAAAATAATAACTTTTGTGAAAACTTTATCATCCAAGACCTGAAATAAGCAGTTTAGGACTGCTTATCTCCAACAGTTGGTGCACAGACCAAGCGAACACCCTTTTTGACAGATTATAATAAACTAAAAAGCGGACACTAAGCACTTTAAGGAGAGAATAAGCTGAGCATACATGATAAGAACAAAAATAAGCTACAATTAAACAGAGGACAGCAAGGATAAAGGGATCAATAAGCAGTTTGTGGAGATCCTAAGTTTAAAAAAATGAGCATTCAAAAGTTAGTCTAATAAACACTAATAAGCTACTCTAAATTGACTCGAATAAGTACTAATAAGCAAAAGTTATTCTAACTAAATCTAGAGAAACTAATAAGCACTTAATGGACCTAAAATAATGCAAAGGGGATCCACTAAAAAGCACAAAAACAAGCTGGTAAGGGGCTGCTGTTTGGGCAGCAGCAGGGCAGACAAAGGGGGTGTTTTGAGCTTATAAATAAGCTATAATAAGCTGTTGTAAAATTCAATAAAAATCACTTATAACTAGCCCACCCACTGAACATCATGCGTACCAAATTTCATAATCTAAGGTCAAGTAATGAGCAAGTTAAAAATCTAAGAATGTGAGGGGATTTGGACAATTTGGTTGTATGTCACAGAAACTGAAATGGGTAAAAACAGATTTTTGAGCGCAAATTTAAACTAAGCTAATGCTAATCTAAGAGCAAATAAAGTAAAGACACATGAAGATGGGTATGTGATGTTGCAAGAAAAACATTTTGGAAGAAGCCTGGACCAAAAATAAGCTTGAGCTTAGACTTGTGAAAGTGACAAAGTCAATTGCAAACCATCTTCATTTACTTACTTTAGCAAACTTGTGTAACTTGGTAAATTCAATGTCAACTCTGTGAAAACCAACTCAAGACATAAAAGTGAGTTTGACTGTGAAAGTCAAACTGGGTAAGAAAAATTTTTTAGACCTCAAAATAAGCTTATGCCAAACACCTTTTTAGTATCTAAGAAAAGCATTCAAGACAGAAAAATTGAAGAACATAAGACTGCATAAATAAAAAATGTAGAAATAAATTGCATTGAAAATAAAAAGTTACACTTAAAGTAAATGACAATGAATTTAAAATTGGAACTAGAACATACAATTCTAGACAAGATTATACAAATGCTACTTTCACTTATTTATACTAAAACATAAAAGGCTTCTTCTCTTTTTGTTTGCTTGCAAAATGTGTTCCTTTTGTGAGAGAGTGAGCCAAAGTGAAGCTTGTGCTTCTTTGCAAATGCATCTCAACCATCAATCTTAAGCTTGGGGACCAAGGAGTGATTTCAGCCATTGGATGAGGTCCTCTTGAGTGTTGTGGATTGCCACAGTGGCAAAGAAAGCATGTGATGTAGCTTTGGACTGTAGCAGAGATGAGAGGGACAGGGGGAGAGGGGAGGAAAGTGGCGGCAATATTTTGGCAAGGGTTTATGGGGTTATCCGGGTTGAATGGGTGAAAACAGAAAATGGTTTAAAAGGATTTAAAGGGTTGGGTGGTTAATATTGAATTAAAGTAAAAGGTTTTAGGTTTTATAAATGTAATGCTTGTTTTATTTTAAAGGTTTTTATTTTAAAACTTTTTTGGAAAGAAAGAAAAATATTTTTTTTATAAAAATTGGTTTTAATAAAAATAATGGTTGTTAAATAAAAATGGATAAAACTAAAAATAGTTGTTTTAGTGAAAACGTTTTCAGGGTAAATTTGGTAAATTGGGTTTGGGTAAAGGGTAGAAAGATAATTATGGGTTTAGGGTTAGGTTTGGGTTTGTTTTCCACTCTCACTCAAAAACCGTCCACCGGATCCAAAAATGTAGAAAAGCCACTCCCGGCTCCGTCCGCAAATGCACGTTTTCCATTCTAAGCTCAATTCTGCATGTTTTTGCCTGTTTTGATTCTTTGTACACGAAATACATAAAAACAGGTCCAAGGATATCACGCCGTATATTTGGTCATATTTCCGTGTCTTTAGATGTTTTTGTGGTCTTAGATGGGTAAAAATGATGAGTGAATAAGCACTCATCACTCATCTTAAAGAGGCCAGGTGCTAAAACTTTTGGATTCTCGATAACCGCTTTTCCTCTTTCAACATTTTGTCTAGGAAAGGCAGGTGGAGTGACTGGTTTTGATAAATCATTTTTCTCATTGACTTTTGGAGGAGGCATAGAAACATACATTTTTTGTTTGAAAACCGGTTTGGGAACATTTGCTTTCTCCTCAGTCAATGGTTTTGTAATCTTAGTATCCACTGCCTTTCCTTTTTGACATTCGGTGAGCCCTCGAAAGATCATTTTTTTTCTTTCATGTCATTGTAGGCACGCTCATACGACAGTTTGTCATACTTGCACTCCTCAGTTTTTCGATCAAGTTGTTTAAAATATGATACATTTTCTTTTCAAGTTTTCAACGGCTTTTTCATATTTTGAAACAATTTTGGAGGTCTCGTGGAGTCTTTCATGATCTTCAATAGAATATGTTTGTAAAATAATGGACATAATATCGAGTCGAACATCTTGAAGAGAGAATCATTTAAATTTTCCAAAACTTTGATGTGATCAACACTTTCATTAGCTTGCTTTACCAGGGATTTATGGTCCTTAGCAAAGTCAGCTGTTTCTTTCAAAAATGCTTGTTCAAAATGAATTACCCTTGAGTTGATGTTATTCAACTGAGGGGCAATTTTAGTTTCAAAAAACTTTTTATTTTCATCATAAAAACTAGAAAACCATATGTTAGTTGTAATATTGGTTTTAGATTTGACAGTCTCTTGAAGTCTCCCAATTCTAGTTTTAACATCGTCTAAAATACTTCTAGCATCACTTGTGTTAAAAGGATTGTTTGAAGAAATTTGTTCGATTTTCGAAAAAGATTTTGAGACAACTACATGAGTTGCAACTGGTTTTGAAACTGGTGTTGACACTTTGTTTGAAACACTGGGTGTTATGGAAAACTTTGATTGTTCTTTTTGAGAAACAAAAGAAATACCATTAATTTTGTTCCATTTGTTATAATCAATTGGTTTGATTTCCGGATGATTTTGTTGCATTTTTTATCTACTCTCCTCAGATAGTTCTAACGTTTTAAGAGAATCATGAACAATTATGGGTTCATGCAAAGGTTTTCCATTGTTCAACAAGGAGGTGTGTTACCAAGAGCCATTTTTTGAGTAGTATGATAATACGGATTAACTTGATTAATCAGCATATTGGTTGATTTGGCTGAATGACCCGTTGTAACAAGCAAATTTTCCAAATTTTTTATCTTCTCATTTTTATCAAGAATTTCATCTAGAAGAGAATCTTCTCGTTTTGAAAAATCAGTTATCAACTTCTTCTTCTCTTTTTCAAGATCAGAAAATGTTGTTTTTTGTTTAGAAAGTTGGTCATTTAGATCAGAAATTTCCTTGATTAAAGATTTTATTTTCAAGTTCAAATTCACATCAAGTGTGTCATACTTGATTTGAAATTGTTTTTCTCTTAAAACGGAATTTCGATAACCAGTTTCTAATTCTGACTCTTTTTTTTTTATGAAATTCAAAAGCTTTTGCGTTCTCCTTGTAACTCTCAAGCTCAGTGGTCAATTTAGCATTCGCGGCCTTAACTTCATGATTGACCATTTTAACTTTCTTGATTTCAATGCCACAGCTATTGATTAATGTTTCAAAATAAGCACGTGTTTCCTCATCAGTCTCAGTATTTTGTGCCACACAGCCTCCACTAGGATCCACATCTAGAGTTTCAGAGTTAGTATTGCTACAACTCGGATTGTCCAGGTATGTATCATAAGTAGGTGCGGATGTCACGAATCTTTGTTCCTCATGAGTAGACACATCAAATATGACATTGTTATAGCATGGATCAATGATTGGTACCTCAGATACGACGTTGGCGTCATAGACAGGAGGTGCGCGATTGTCGTACTTAGTCTCTTGAAGATTTGCCATGAAGATGCAGTTCACATTGATTTCCTCTAGGTCTTCCAAATCATCCATAATAGCCATAAAGTCATGTTTCTCAGACTCAATTGAAGTCCGATTGTTCCTTTTGTACCAACATGATAGCTTTCTGAAGATACGCAAGATCCTTCTTTTTCGGCTTAGTAGGACAGTTCCTTGCCATGTGACCCACTCCTTGACAGCTTATAACACTTAACTTGATTACCACGATTCATATTTCCATAATTCCCAACGACGGAGCTGCAACATTCCCATTCGATTACCCATCGCTCTATTCCCAACATTCGTCCCATCTCGATTTCCAACATTCTCGACCCAACCATTACCACGATATGGAACCGCCGATTACCCATGCGAAATCCATAGCATATCCTGCTGATTCCCAATAACTCCAACCATTTGTCCTTGATGACCCATATTCAAACCCGGCCGCAATTTGCCATTGCTATGAGTGTTTGATGAAATACTTTGGTTGTTGTTAGTTGGTGTGGAATAGCGACTTCTGAATGCTTTACCCAAGAATGCAAATGCATGTGACAAAGCTTGTTCTTGTTCAGTTTCAGGATCAGTGATTCCTTGTTCCTGGTATTGTTGATATTGTTGTTGTTGAATGACTGGTTGTTCTGGTGGATAGAATTGTTGTTGAGGGAAAACAACTTGTGGTTGTGGAATGTATTGCTGCAAGTTGGTGTTAGTGGAAGATGATGAAGCTTGTTGTTGTGTATTCACTGTAGTTGGAGTCTTTGCAATTAGTTCCAATGGATCATGATTCTTTGCCAATCTTTCTTTCCTGACTTCATTCACTTCAGTTTGGTTTTGTTTCAGAAAATCGTTGAGTTGATCAAAGTTCACCTGATGTAAGTCTTTTGTTTGGTTGACAATAGTGACATATCGTCCCCATTCTTCTGGAAGATTGTTGAGAAATTTGATATTGGTCACGATAGTTTTGGGTGCCAACTTGTTTCGATCACTCGTTCATCAAAGTGCAAAACCTTCCATAGTAGGATTCAATGGATTCTCCTGAAGTAGATGTAAACCTCTCCCATTCAGTTAGCAGCTTGTTCTCCATATCTTGTTTACCAATTTCGGTTCCAAAACATAGCCGTCTAACACGTTCCCACATATCGAAAGAAGTTTCACAACTGTCTACAGCAAAAGAAAGATCTCTCTGGTAAACCCAGTTGACAATGTGAATTGCCATGTCATCCGCCGACTTGCTTCTTATCCTCTTGATTATTGATTCATCTTGAGTACGAAAAGATCGGTGGGACGGGAGGAGTTGCATTAGGATTTCCGTGGTCTTGGACTTGTCGAGGCTGGAAGGGTCCATTCGTAATGGATTGAATCATCAGTTTTCCATTAGGTTTGGTCTTGATGTAGAGAAGCATACGACTTGTCCATTGAAGATAACCACCTTTTTCCAACATAGGAGAACGGTTTTCGGCACCGGCTGAATAAATGTCTTGTTGAGTAGCCATTGATGAAGGTTTTTGATGATAAAGTTGATGTAGGATCGATTCAACGATAAAGGAGTTGTGTTTGACGAAGATTAAGCTCGGTTGTTGTAGTGAAAATTTGCTCTAAAAACTTACAAACCTCAATAACTTCTATGCGGAGCGTTTTTAGGACTTGAAGGTTTTTAGTTCATTCGGTGTGTCATTCTACTCGTTCACACGGTCGTTTTGATGGGTAGAACACTAAAAACGGAGTTACGGTTCAAAAGTTATAGCCGTTTGAAGTTTTGCTCAAAATCTTATTCGTAAACCTGTTCTTAAGCGTAGGATATGGTTGCTTAGGCGTAAGTTTTGTTCCTTAGGCGTAAGTTTTGAACCTTAGGCGTAAAATAGTAACCTTACGCGTAATAATTAATTCTTATGCGTAAAAATATCCTTACGCGTAAGATGTTATTCTTAGGCGTAAAAAATATCTTACTCGTAAGATTTAATGCTTATGCGTAAATCACAGTTTTAGGCGTAAGATTTAAATCTTATGCGTAAAAACTTTCTTACGCGTAAAACAAGAATCGTATCTCTCTAACTTATCCAAGCTAGTGAGATTTCACAAGTCGAAGTGTTCCACAAACTTATCCAAGTGAGGGAAGCACTGAGTCACCGTTGTTGCACGAAGATTCTTAACCAAATGCTTATGCGTAAAAAACTAGGGTTTTGACTTTTGCTTACGCGTAAAAGAGGGTTTTGACTCTCTTTTTCTTACGTAAAAATGTCCGGTTTTCCAAACGATTTCTTATGCAGAAATGACTTCCAAAACACTCAAATACCAAGAAAGATTTAACCTTTATCACCCAAAGTGCTTTTTCTGCTTATGCGTAGAAATGAACAACCAAATAAACACGAGTTTAAAAGTGAAGAAAAACACGTAAAGCTTCGAACTTTTTCCAAAAACTAGAATCTTTAACACTCGAAAGACCTTAAAACATAAGAATCTTGAAGATTTTAGTGCAAAAATTAAAGTTTTATCTTGAGACAACTTTGAGAACGAAAGACTACGCGTAATACTACACAAAAAAACTTCAACCAAAACCACTCCTAAACCATTGTTAGGCGATTGATATCAATTGTAGGACCTTAAATATATCAACCTTATCACGTTACCCAAGCTAACCAAACGTATACCACGTTAAACAAACACGTTATGCGTAGAATACGTGAAACACAAACACAAAGCTATGCGTAAATAAAGAAGAAAGATTAAGAAGGAAAGATGGTGACTTGATGTTATAAAACCGTGTATGTGTAGAGAGAAAGTTGAAAACAAGATGTTGTATATTCCAAAGAAAACACACACACACACATTCAAGCACACCCCTCAAATAAGACTATGAGGGGTATTTATAGTACAACTACATATGCCCTAATGGGCTTTGGGACGGGCTTGGATTGGACTTGGATTGGATGAAAACTTATACAAGGCTAGCTTAACATAACTTCTATCCATTTAGCTTAGTCCAATCCACAAGCCCATTGACTATTCTAATACGATATCTAACACACGTTAGAAAGTTCCTAAATGTGAATGACCATCACTTCTAATAAAAATGTTACGGCTAACAAGTTGTTTTTAGTCCCCTAAGCCAAGTCATTAAATTTCGCTACATGCAAGATTCATAACAATGAGTGCCCGGGCGCTAGCATCTTAGACACTCATCCCTAACTTCTTAAGTTCATCCAAACGGCAGGTGATCATTTTGTCAGTTCGCACAAGCGAAGAAGGGTGTCACACCCCCAAATTACCTGTTTTGCAGCGGAATGGAATTCCTGGGGATTGACTGTCATAGCATCACAATCACAGTTATATTGAACGACCTAAAGTGTCGTGTGAAAAGAACATCGTTTGATTTAATAAAATAATCAGAGTTTACAAAGTATAGGTCCCAAAGGTTTAGAAAGTTTGCGGAAATATAAATATATTACAAGTCCAAACGATGGTTTTGAAAGAAAATGCCATAATGTACAATGATGTAAGTCGACGCCGCGACTCAAAAGGGTTCCTTAACCATGCCATGATGAGTATGCCTTAGTTACCTGAAAATACATTGCTAAAACGGTCAACAATAATGTTGGTGAGAAATCATAGGTTTGGTAAATGTTTTATACGACTACGCTATATATATCTGTATGACAATCATGTCACATAAAAATGTTAAGGTGTATGACAATCATGTCACATAAAAAAAATGTTACAATTGCTTAAGCGCATGATACCGAAGCTCCGAATGATGTTCGCCCAACAGAGTGTCTTGCCACACAACTCTAATAATGTTTATGAATGAAATGCATCCGTATGACTAGTTGGGATTCACCAACCTGGATGGAGGCGTCACCCTCGATAGATCTATCCACTCACACACGCTTCTAGGAAATTAACGGCTCATGCATATGAAATGGGGACATTTAACTGGCAACGTGGTAACTTAAGCAATGTAAATGAATTTAACATACTTGGTATCGTAATAAAAATGTTGTGCAATGTATTCTCCCCCGTAGGTTTGAAATAAGTAAAACTTGAATAAATCGGGGCTATGAAAACTCACTTGATAAACTGGTATGATGACAAGAGTGAGTACACTGAGATGTATCGGGATACTTTAATCTGGACCTATTACGAATGATATGATATGTAATGAGTTACAATGTAATGTTATGCATGCATTTCGTATGTTATTTATACCATTTATGAGTTTTGAAAATAATACTTATCGTCGAAAAATACTCTTTTGACGTCTTGACCATTCTTAAATCACTTTACAAGTATTTACGTCAAAATGTCATCCTACAATGGTTTTGTAATGATTTATAGTGAAATTATCACTTTTCGTCGTAAAATAACGTCGTCGGAATTTCATGAAAGTGACAAAAATGGCTTCGAAAAGCTAGTCGTAAAATGGTGTACGTCGAACGTTAGGAAACGAACTCGACGGTTTTGGAAAGCTTGTATCAAAATCTAGAAGTTTTAGTACATGAGTTTTCGTCATAGGGGTCTCGAACATAAAGATAATAAAGGTTAAACATGGTGATTTTGTCCAAATGTGGCTTAAAAAGTGAGTTTCGGCAAAGTTTAAGCAACCGTAAATAATTTATTACAACTCCGCTATACAAACGGTTGGTCGTTTTAGAAAATATGTTTGGTGATCTTAATTTTATTAGAAGACATCTCGCTATAAAAGTTCTACGTCCAACGTTAAAAACAGCCTTCAATATGATCGTTTAGTTATCGTAACACTTGTCTCGTAAAAATAATATAGTTTTTCTAAAAATAATAGTTACGGCAATTTTTATGAAAACGTGTATATCTTAGTCGTTTCAAATCCGTTTTCTACGTATTATACGTCCTTAGCTTCGTATCAAAGTATACTAATATATTTTTGATAAGTCGAAATAATTTGTAGAGCTTAAGACTCGTTTTTGACTCGTACAAAATAAAAATAGGTTGCTGAAATTTCAGTAAATATATATTTCGTCGTCAAACTTGAAAAATTCATAACTTCTTCGTTATAACTCCGTTTTAATCCGTTCAAGCGGCCACGGATTCGTTTTAAAGTATATTTTCTAAATATCAAGGCCAAAAATTCGTGCCTACTGTCGGATTTTCCAGAAAAACAAAATAAGAACAGACCACTTTTAATACTTGTCGAAAATAGTTTTTCTCGTACTAAACCTATTCCAATCCCTTCAAATCAACTCCAAAGCTATTCTAATCCTACCATACACCTTCTTAGGGTGTCATGGGTTCCTAAACATCATCAAGACTAATATATATCAAGGGAATAATTATAGGATGACTTTATATGTATAAAACTCTAAAAATCAATGAATAAATGGTATAAATATACACAAGTCTTGCATGTTTGCTCAAAATATGAAGAAATAAATATGAAATGAAGATGAATGATATAAAATGAGAGTGATATGCTTACAAGCTACTATGATGAGGTGATTAGAACATGGATCAACCTAAACACCCTAGGTTTTTATTTCAAAACCTTAAATAAGAGTGTAATCTAGAGTGTTTAAAGCTTGATCTTGAAATTTTTGATGATTTCTTCTTGGAACTACACCATGGCCGGTTTTAGAGAGAAGGAAAACAAGAGGAGAGATTTTTCTTGACTTTGAAATAATTTGAGATGAATGAATGAAAATATGATTGAGTATGGATCTATACTATCAAAGGAGACAATTTTACCAACATTAAATGCATACCCTCCCCATAGGGCCGGTTTTTGGGGGGGGATGTATCTCAAGATATTTTTTTTTTTATAAAATGTAATATGTATAATATGTGCAAGTAAGATGTAGTTAAGTATAAGTTTGTTGTAACTTGTGTATACATTTGTGCAATAGGATAGTTTTAGCTAATAAATTTTAATTGGTCAAAGTAAAATATATTGAGTCATAAAATTGTAAAAATACATTTCTTGCATAATTTGAGTGATATAATAATTATCGTGTAGTTTTTAAGAAAAACGTCGTAATAATATAAATTTAACGATTTATATACAAAATAAATTTAGAACATTAGGTAAACTCAAAATATAGTTTTTATAAACTAAATGTAAGTATAAAAATATGTCGGGATCATTTTTGGAAGTATCGGATTAAATGTTCAAAATAGTAACTTACGCGATAACGTTTATTTAATATAAAATTTACGCGTTTAAGGTGAAATGAAAAAAAATTATGAATGAACTAATATGATGCAAATGATGCTAATGAAATGTAGACCAAACTTAGTCCATATGAAATGTTCGTGATGATATGATCATGAATTCGCCGCTAAACCTTTAAGGTTACGCGAATTTGGAACACGCAAACCTAGTTTACGATAAATGTTGAAATAGTGAAGCATGAATTGTTTCGAGAAATGACCTGAAAGTACGGGTTGTCACATTCGCCCATCCAAAAAGGAATTCAGTCCCTGAATTCAGTTCGTGTTGGTCTCTCCGGTTTAGGGTTTGATGTGGCAAACTTTCCCATTCTCGAGCAAAACCCTCAAAAGACTTTTAGGTAACCGATTTTTACTTAATCTCACAACTCGTCAAACAAGAACTGTCATGAGATTAGGCTAAATCGGTTTGATTAACAGGTCTTTTGAAAATTTTGCTCGGTCATGGAATTGCTTACACATATAAGCCTACTACTCCCTTCATTGCATGATTCTTCCTAAATTAGACATAGGTGATCATGCTATGTATAATTTAGGAGTAACTATACAATGCTTGGACTAATCGACTCATATGATGTTTGGTGTTGAGTCAACTAATGTTAAAATTGTGACAGGGAATGACAGGGCATTCTCCATGTCAAAGTGATGTGAGTATAATGGGATGGGTATTTGAAGGCATCTATGCGACAATCGAGCTCGAAATGAAAGTAAATAACTCGTAAAATGTGCGTATAAAACCGCATGTAAAGTGAATATGCACTTATGATGAAATGATGAGATGCTATGATAATGTAGTTATAGTCTAGGGTCAATGATGCAACCTAGTTCTCTATAATCCAGAAGCTCGATGCCAATCTGTCACACCCCAAATTACATTTTTGCGGCGAATGGAATTCCGGGGGGTTGACTGTCATAGCATCACAATCACAGTTATATTGAACGACCTAAAGTGTCGTGTGAAAAGAACATCGTTTGATTTAATAAAATAATCAGAGTTTACAAAGTATAGGTCCCAAAGGTTTAGAAAGTTTGCGGAAATATAAATATATTACAAGTCCAAACGATGGTTTTGAAAGAAAATGCCATAATGTACAATGATGTAAGTCGACACCGCGACTCAAAAGGGGTTCCTTAACCATGCCATGATGAGTATGCCTTAGTTACCTGAAAATACATTGCTAAACGGTCAACAATAATGTTGGTGAGAAATCATAGGTTTGGTAAATGTTTTATACGACTACAAGTATATATATCGGTATGACAATCATGTCACATAAAAATGTTACAGGTATGACAATCATGTCACATAAAAATGTTACAATTGCTTAAGCGCATGATACCGAAGCTCCGACTGATGTTCGCCCAAACAGAGTGTCTTGCCAAACAACTCTAATAATGTTTATGAATGAAATGCATCCGTATGACTAGTTGGGATTCACCAACCCGGATGGAGGCGTCACCCTCGATAGATCTATCCACTCACACACGCTTCTAGGAAATTAACGGCTCATGCATATGAAATGGGGACATTTAACTGGCAACGTGGTAACTTAAGCAATGTAAATGAATTTAACATACTTGGTATCGTAATAAAAATGTTGTGCAATGTATTCTCCCCCGTAGGTTTGAAATAAGTAAAACTTGAATAAATCGGGCTATGAAAACTCACTTGATAAACTGGTATGATGACAAGAGTGAGTACACTGAGATGTATCGGGATACTTTAATCTGGACCTATTACGAATGATATGATATGTAATGAGTTACAATGTAATGTTATGCATGCATTTCGTATGTTATTTATACCATTTATGAGTTTTGAAAATAATACTTATCGTCGAAAAATACTCTTTTGACGTCTTGACCATTCTTAAATCACTTTACAAGTATTTACGTCAAAATGTCATCCTACAATGGTTTTGTAATGATTTATAGTGAAATTATCACTTTTCGTCGTAAAATAACGTCGTCGGAATTTCATGAAAGTGACAAAAATGGCTTCGAAAAGCTAGTTGTAAAATGGTGTACGTCGAACGTTAGGAAACGAACTCGACGGTTTTGAAAAGCTTGTATCAAAATCTAGAAGTTTTAGTACATGAGTTTTCGTCATAGGGGTCTCGAACATAAAGATAATAAAGGTTAAACATGGTGATTTTGTCCAAATGTGGCTTAAAAAGTGAGTTTCGGCAAAGTTTAAGCAACCGTAAATAATTTATTACAACTCCGCTATACAAACGGTTGGTCGTTTTAGAAAATATGTTTGGTGATCTTAATTTTATTAGAAGACATCTCGCTATAAAAAGTTCTACGTCAACGTTAAAAACAGCCTTCAATATGATCGTTTTAGTTACTGTAACACTTATCTCGTAAAAATAATATAGTTTTTCTAAAAATAATAGTTACGGCAATTTTTATGAAAACGTGTATATCTTAGTCGTTTCAAATCCGTTTTCTACGTATTATACGTCCTTAGCTTCGTATCAAAGTATACTAATATATTTTTGATAAGTCGAAATAATTTGTAGAGCTTAAGACTCGTTTTTGACTCGTACAAAATAAAAATAGGTTGCTGAAATTTCAGAAAATATATATTTCGTCGTCAAACTTGAAAAATTCATAACTTCTTCGTTATAACTCCGTTTTAATCCGTTCAAGCGGCCACGGATTCGTTTTAAAGTATATTTTCTAAATATCAAGGCCAAAAATTCGTGCCTACTGTCGGATTTTCCAGAAAAACAAAATAAGAACAGACCACTTTTAATACTTGTCGAAAATAGTTTTTCTCGTACTAAACCTATTCCAATCCCTTCAAATCAACTCCAAAGCTATTCTAATCCTACCATACACCTTCTTAGGGTGTCATGGGTTCCTAAACATCATCAAGACTAATATATATCAAGGGAATAATTATAGGATGACTTTATATGTATAAAACTCTAAAAATCAATGAATAAATGGTATAAATATACACAAGTCTTGCATGTTTGCTCAAAATATGAAGAAATAAATATGAAATGAAGATGAATGATATAAAATGAGAGTGATATGCTTACAAGCTACTATGATGAGGTGATTAGAACATGGATCAACCTAAACACCCTAGGTTTTTATTTCAAAACCTTAAATAAGAGTGTAATCTAGAGTGTTTAAAGCTTGATCTTGAAATTTTTGATGATTTCTTCTTGGAACTACACCATGGCCGGTTTAGAGAGAAGGAAAACAAGAGGAGAGATTTTTCTTGACTTTGAAATAATTTGAGATGAATGAATGAAAATATGATTGAGTATGGATCTATACTATCAAAGGAGACAATTTTACCAACATTAAATGCATACCCTCCCCATAGGGCCGGTTTTTGGGGGGGGATGTATCTCAAGATATTTTTTTTTTTTTTATAAAATGTAATATGTATAAAATGTGCAAGTAAGATGTAGTTAAGTATAAGTTTGTTGTAACTTGTGTATACATTTGTGCAATAGGATAGTTTTAGCTAATAAATTTTAATTGGTCAAAGTAAAATATATTGAGTCATAAAAATTGTAAAATATATTTCTTGCATAATTTGAGTGATATAGTAATTATCGTGTCGTTTTTAAGAAAAGCGTCGTAATAATATAAATTTAACGATTTATATACAAAATAAATTTAGAACACTAGGTAAACTCAAAATATAGTTTTTATAAACTAAATGTAAGTATAAAAATATGTCGGGATCATTTTTGGAAGTATCGGATTAAATGTTCAAAATAGTAACTTACGCGATAACGTTTATTTAATATAAAATTTACGCGTTTAAGGTGAAATGAAAAAAAATTATGAATGAACTAATATGATGCAAATGATGCTAATGAAATGTAGACCAAACTTAGTCCATATGAAATGTTCGTGATGATATGATCATGAATTCGCCGCTAAACCTTTAAGGTTACGCTAATTTGGAACACGTAAACCTAGTTTACGATAAATGTTGAAATAGTGAAGCATGAATTGTTTCGAGAAATGACCGAAAGTACGGGTTGTCACATTAGCACCATCCAAAAGGAATTCACTCCCTGAATTCAGTTCACGTTGGTCTCTCCGGTTTAGGGTTTGATGTGGCAAACTTTCCCATTCTCGAGCAAAACCCTCAAAAGACTTTTAGGTAACCGATTTTTACTTAATCTCACAACTCATCAAACAAGAACTGTCATGAGATTAGGCTAAATCGGTTTGATTAACGGGTCTTTTGAAAATTTTGCTCGGTCATGGAATTGCTTACACATATAAGCCTACTACTCCCTTCATTGCATGATTCTTCCTGAATTAGACATAGGTGATCAGGCTATGTATAATTTAGGAGTAACTATACAATGCTTGGACTAATCGACTCATATGATGTTTGGTGTTGAGTCAACTAATGTTAAAATTGTGACAGGGAATGACAGGGCATTCTCCATGTCAAAGTGATGTGAGTATAATGGGATGGGTATTTGAAGGCATCTATGCGACAATCGAGCTCGAAATGAAAGTAAATAACTCGTAAAATGTGCGTATAAAACCGCATGTAAAGTGAATATGCACTTATGATGAAATGATGAGATGCTATGATAATGTAGTTATAGTCTAGGGTCAATGATGCAACCTAGTTCTCTATAACCGAAGCTCTGATGCCAATCTGTCACACCCCCAAATTACCTGTTTTGCAGCGGAATGGAATTCCTGGGGATTGAATGTCATAGCATCACAATCACAGTTATATTGAACGACCTAAAGTGTCGTGTGAAAAGAACATCGTTTGATTTAATAAAATAATCAGAGTTTACAAAGTATAGGTCCCAAAGGTTTAGAAAGTTTGCGGAAATATAAATATATTACAAGTCCAAACGATGGTTTTGAAAGAAAATGCCATAATGTACAATGATGTAAGTCGACGCCGCGACTCAAAAGGGGTTCCTTAACCATGCCATGATGAGTATGCCTTAGTTACACGAAAATACATTGCTAAAACAGTCAACAATAATGTTGGTGAGAAATCATAGGTTTGGTAAATGTTTTATACCTACTACGCAAGTATAGATCTGGTATGACAATCATGTCACATAAAAATGTTACAGGTATGACAATCATGTCACATAAAAAAATGTTACAATTGCTTAAGCGCATGATACCGAAGCTCCGATGTTTCGCCCAACAGAGTGTCTTGCCACACAACTCTAATAATGTTTATGAATGAAATGCATCCGTATGACTAGTTGGGATTCACCAACCTGGATGGAGGCGTCACCCTCGATAGATCTATCCACTCACACACGCTTCTAGGAAATTAACGGCTCATGCATATGAAATGGGGACATTTAACTGGCAACGTGGTAACTTAAGCAATGTAAATGAATTTAACATACTTGGTATCGTAATAAAAATGTTGTGCAATGTATTCTCCCCCGTAGGTTTGAAATAAGTAAAACTTGAATAAATCGGGCTATGAAAACTCACTTGATAAACTGGTATGATGACAAAAGTGAGTACACTGAGATGTATCGGGATACTTTAATCTGGACCTATTACGAATGATATGATATGTAATGAGTTACAATGTAATGTTATGCATGCATTTCATATGTTATTTATACCATTTATGAGTTTTGAAAATAATACTTATCGTCGAAAAATACTCTTTTGACGTCTTGACCATTCTTAAATCACTTTACAAGTATTTACGTCAAAATGTCATCCTACAATGGTTTTGTAATGATTTATAGTGAAATTATCACTTTTCGTCGTAAAATAACGTCGTCGGAATTTCATGAAAGTGACAAAAATGGCTCCGAAAAACTAGTCGTAAAATGGTGTACGTCGAACGTTAGGAAACGAACTCGACGGTTTTGAAAAGCTTGTATCAAAATCTAGAAGTTTTAGCACATGAGTTTTCGTCATAGGGGTCTCGAACATAAAGATAATAAAGGTTAAACATGGTGATTTTGTCCAATATGTGGCTTAAAAAGTGAGTTTCGGCAAAGTTTAAGCAACCGTAAATAATTTATTACAACTCCGCTATACAAACGGTTGGTCGTTTTAGAAAATATGTTTGGTGATCTTAATTTTATTAGAAGACATCTCGCTATAAAAAGTTCTACGTCAACGTTAAAAACAGCCTTCAATATGATCGTTTTAGTTACTGTAACACTTATCTCGTAAAAATAATATAGTTTTTCTAAAAATAATAGTTACGGCAATTTTTATGAAAACGTGTATATCTTAGTCGTTTCAAATCCGTTTTCTACGTATTATACGTCCTTAGCTTCGTATCAAAGTATACTAATATATTTTTGATAAGTCGAAATAATTTGTAGAGCTTAAGACTCGTTTTTGACTCGTACAAAATAAAAATAGGTTGCTGAAATTTCAGAAAATATATATTTCGTCGTCAAACTTGAAAAATTCATAACTTCTTCGTTATAACTCCGTTTTAATCCGTTCAAGCGGCCACGGATTCGTTTTAAAGTATATTTTCTAAATATCAAGGCCAAAAATTCGTGCCTACTGTCGGATTTTCCAGAAAAACAAAATAAGAACAGACCACTTTTAATACTTGTCGAAAATAGTTTTTCTCGTACTAAACCTATTCCAATCCCTTCAAATCAACTCCAAAGCTATTCTAATCCTACCATACACCTTCTTAGGGTGTCATGGGTTCCTAAACATCATCAAGACTAATATATATCAAGGGAATAATTATAGGATGACTTTATATGTATAAAACTCTAAAAATCAATGAATAAATGGTATAAATATACACAAGTCTTGCATGTTTGCTCAAAATATGAAGAAATAAATATGAAATGAAGATGAATGATATAAAATGAGAGTGATATGCTTACAAGCTACTATGATGAGGTGATTAGAACATGGATCAACCTAAACACCCTAGGTTTTTATTTCAAAACCTTAAATAAGAGTGTAATCTAGAGTGTTTAAAGCTTGATCTTGAAATTTTTGATGATTTCTTCTTGGAACTACACCATGGCCGGTTTAGAGAGAAGGAAAACAAGAGGAGAGATTTTCCTTGACTTTGAAATAATTTGAGATGAATGAATGAAAATATGATTGAGTATGGATCTATACTATCAAAGGAGACAATTTTACCAACATTAAATGCATACCCTCCCCATAGGGCCGGTTTTTTTGGGGGGGGGGATGTATCTCAAGATATTTTTTTTTTTTATAAAATGTAATATGTATAATATGTGCAAGTAAGATGTAGTTAAGTATAAGTTTGTTGTAACTTGTGTATACATTTGTGCAATAGGATAGTTTTAGCTAATAAATTTTAATTGGTCAAAGTAAAATATATTGAGTCATAAAAATTGTAAAAATATATTTCTTGCATAATTTGAGTGATATAATAATTATCGTGTAGTTTTTAAGAAAAGCGTCGTAATAATATAAATTTAACGATTTATATACAAAATAAATTTAGAACATTAGGTAAACTCAAAATATAGTTTTTATAAACTAAATGTAAGTATAAAAATATCGGGATCATTTTTGGAAGTATCGGATTAAATGTTCAAAATAGTAACTTACGCGATAACGTTTATTTAATATAAAATTTACGCGTTTAAGGTGAAATGAAAAAAAATTATGAATGAACTAATATGATGCAAATGATGCTAATGAAATGTAGACCAAACTTAGTCCATATGAAATGTTCGTGATGATATGATCATGAATTCGCCGCTAAACCTTTAAGGTTACGCGAATTTGGAACACGCAAACCTAGTTTACGATAAATGTTGAAATAGTGAAGCATGAATTGTTTCGAGAAATGACCTGAAAGTACGGGTTGTCACATTCGCCCATCCAAAAGGAATTCATCCCGAATTCAGTTCGTGTTGGTTTCTCCGGTTTAGGGTTTGATGTGGCAAACTTTCCCATTCTCGAGCAAAACCCTCAAAAGACTTTTAGGTAACCGATTTTTACTTAATCTCACAACTCATCAAACAAGAACTGTCATGAGATTAGGCTAAATCGGTTTGATTAACGGTCTTTTGAAAATTTGGCTCGGTCATGGAATTGCTTACACATATAAGCCTACTACTCCCTTCATTGCATGATTCTTCCCGAATTAGACATAGGTGATCAGGCTATGTATAATTTAGGAGTAACTATACAATGCTTGGACTAATCGACTCATATGATGTTTGGTGTTGAGTCAACTAATGTTAAAATTGTGACAGGGAATGACAGGGCATTCTCCATGTCAAAGTGATGTGAGTATAATGGGATGGGTATTTGAAGGCATCTATGCGACAATCGAGCTCGAAATGAAAGTAAATAACTCGTAAAATGTGCGTATAAAACCGCATGTAAAGTGAATATGCACTTATGATGAAATGATGAGATGCTATGATAATGTAGTTATAGTCTAGGGTCAATGATGCAACCTAGTTCTCTATAACCGAAGCTCTCATGCCAATCTGTCACACCCCCAAATTACCTGTTTTGCAGCGGAATGGAATTCCTGGGGATTGACTGTCATAGCATCACAATCACAGTTATATTGAACGACCTAAAGTGTCGTGTGAAAAGAACATCGTTTGATTTAATAAAATAATCAGAGTTTACAAAGTATAGGTCCCAAAGGTTTAGAAAGTTTGCGGAAATATAAATATATTACAAGTAAGATGTAGTTAAGTATAAGTTTGTTTGCGGAAATATAAAGTTTGCGGAAATATAAATATATTGACTGTCATAGCATCACAATCACAGTTATATTGAACGACCTAAAGTGTCGTGTGAAAAGAACATCGTTTGATTTAATAAAATAATCAGAGTTTACAAAGTATAGGTCCCAAAGGTTTACAAAGGGGATGTATCTCAAGATATTTTTTTTTTTATAAAATGTAATATGTATAATATGTGCAAGTAAGATGTAGTTAAGTATAAGTTTGTTGTAACTTGTGTATACATTTGTGCAATAGGATAGTTTTAGCTAATAAATTTTAATTGGTCAAAGTAAAATATATTGAGTCATAAAAATTGTAAAAATATATTTCTTGCATAATTTGAGTGATATAATAATTATCGTGTAGTTTTTAAGAAAAGCGTCGTAATAATATAAATTTAACGATTTATATACAAAATAAATTTAGAACATTAGGTAAACTCAAAATATAGTTTTTATAAACTAAATGTAAGTATAAAAATATGTCGGGATCATTTTTGGAAGTATCGGATTAAATGTTCAAAATAGTAACTTACGCGATAACGTTTATTTAATATAAAATTTACGCGTTTAAGGTGAAATGAAAAAAAATTATGAATGAACTAATATGATGCAAATGATGCTAATGAAATGTAGACCAAACTTAGTCCATATGAAATGTTCGTGATGATATGATCATGAATTCGCCGCTAAACCTTTAAGGTTACGCGAATTTGGAACACGCAAACCTAGTTTACGATAAATGTTGAAATAGTGAAGCATGAATTGTTTCGAGAAATGACCTGAAAGTACGGGTTGTCACAAAGGGTCGTCAGTTCGTCAATTCTTACCCTTCCCACTGAGTCTACCTACTTAGGGTCAGTTGGTCAATTATCCTAAGCAACTAGACACTACCGCCATTCAAAACTACCAAAACAAGGGTAGCTACCAACAAAGTATGCATGCATACACTAGAAACAATTATACAGAAGCAACGTAAACATAAACATAACAATTAAGGAATCATAACTAGGCTAGCACCACAGGTGTTTAGCCGATCATATTAAATGAAATAATCAATTCAACATTTGACATAATGAAATACATGAATTGAAAGTAAAAGAAATGATAGATCGCTAATGCTTATCGTTAGGGAGTGATTTCTCCCTTGGAGATGGCTCCGTATGCTCCTCAAGATCTGCCTTCAGTCCCCTAATTTAGTTCTATGCTTTGTCTGTGGAGTGAATGATGTGAAATGCAGAATTTAGGGCTGGTATTTATATGCCAGATCTAGATACGGCGTAACTTAAGTTGAGAGTTACGCCGTAACCTATACAAATCTGTAATAATGCTCTAGATAAAGCTGGTTACGGCGTAACACATGGAATGAGTTACGCCGTATCTTCAATATACGTTACAAAATCATGATTACGCCGTAATCGTTGGAAGGAGTTACGGCGTACCTTGCAACGGCGTGGAACATCATTTGACCTAATTGGTTACGGCGTAATCCTAAGATGGAGTTACGCCGCAATCTGCTGTTGAGTTAGACTTTTGAGTCACGCTATTGTTACGGCGTAATGTGAGAGAGAAGTTACGCCGTAATTACTTCATAGTGGGCATACTATCATATATCTTCAATAAACTCTCCAAATCCGTTTCTCTTTAGCTCCAATGCCCGTAAATTACCTAAAAGTGAAATATAGAGGAAAACAAGCGTAAATCTATATAAATGATATAAAATACGATCATTATCGGGGAAATTGACACTTAATATACAGGACTATTTGATGTTATCAGATATCCCCCCACTTGAAATCTACTTGCCCTCAAGTAGACCTTATTAGATAAATTTCTAAAAAGATATCTTCCATTACCTGGAAAATATAAGTTTAAAAATCCTTTATGCTAGGATAAAACAAAGTCGAACGCCTCACGAAATAGGAACAAAATACTCAAATCTCTCAACTATTCTAAGTGTCAATTTCGGGGTGATCACTCAACGCACAGTCATAGCATGTATTCTATCATAAGCTTGGGGGTTACACAAATCTCCATCACTAGAGTTAAGGACTAAACAATTCTTGAAGGCAATATGGGTAGACACGACACATGTTAAAGGTGAATGGTTTTTACTAACATGTCACGGCGAAGTGGACAAAATCAATGATACATGACCAAATCCATGGTCAAGACACCAAAGAGTGGTCGCTTCATCACCTAGACACGCTTCATGACTTAAGGGTAAGATAAGACATTGGATATAATTCGTGTAAAGTAAAAATAACAAGCAAATAGTCTAAATTTATAACCAAGTCATCACCACTTACCGTGCATCCAAAGTTCAAGTTTCGAGGCTAAGAAATTGGATAATGATATATCAAGTACATGTGCCATTAGAGGACTTCATGATGGGCACATTACCTCTTCTTTAACTGTTGGTGCAATGAGTGCCAACTTCATTCTTCAAATGTGACTGAGGTGGCCTCCTCGATACTAAATCTATGATGAGCTCTTAAACATTTTGCTTATAACATCGTAATTTAAAATCAATAAATAACTATAACTTTTTTTTTACATAACAACTAAACATAGCATCCCCCCACTTGAGATGAACAATATGAGAATTTGGGGGTGTCACACCCCCAAATTACCTGTTTTGCAGCGGAATGGAATTCCTGGGGATTGACTGTCATAGCATCATAATCACAGTTATATTGAACGACCTAAAGTGTCGTTTGGAAAATACATCGTTTGATTTAATAAAATAATCAGAGTTTACAAAGTATAGGTCCCAAATGAAAATCAACATGTGCGGAAAATAAGTTTGATACAATTCAAACGATGTTTTAAAGTGTATAAATCCCATGAGAGACGCATCGTCACCACGAGTCTATGATAAGTCCACATGCATGCCATGAAGTGAATGCCTTAGTTACCTCAAAATACATTGCTAAAAGTGTCAACACAAAGGTTGAGTGAGTTCATAGAGTTGTTAAAAATGTTTAATACGACTACCACAATTATAGGCCATGTATGACAATATGTCACAAAATGATACAATTGCTTAAGCACATGACACCGAAGCTTGACTGATGTTCGCCCCAACAGAGTGTTTTGCCAAACAACTCAAATAATGATAATGAAATGAAATGCATCCGTCCAGTTGGAATCCACCAACCCGGATGGAGGTGTCACCCTCGATAGATCTATCCACTCACCCTCGCTTCTATGAAATTAACGGTTCATGATTATGAAATGGGGACATTTAACTGGAAATGAGGTAACTTAAGAAATGTAATGAATTTGATATACTTGGTATCGTAATAAAAAAATGATGTGCAATGTATTCTCCCCCGTAGGTTTGAAATAAAGTAAAAACTTGAATAAATCGGGGCTATGAAAACTCACTTGTTGCAATGATAATGATGATATAATGGAAATGCTGAAATGAGGCGTAACCTCTGACCGTGACCTATTATGAATGATATGCTCTATGATAAGTTATGATGTAATGTTATGCATGCAATTCGTATGATATCTATACCACTTGTGAAATTTGTGAAAATAATACTTATCGTCGAAAAATAATCTTATAACGTCTTGACCATTTATAAATTACTTTACATGTATTTACGTTGAAATGATATCCTACGATAATCATTTAGTGATTTATTATGAAATTATAACTTTTCGTCAGTAAAATAATGTCTTTTGAAAAATTCATGAAAGTGACTAAGTAGCCTCAAAAAGCTAGTCGTAAAATGGCGCACGCCGAGTGTTAGGAAACAAACTCAACGGTTTTGGGAAGCTTGTATCATTATCTCAAAGTTTTAGCATTTAAGTTTTCATCCTAGAGGTCTCGATCATGGAGAAAAATATAGGTTAAGTATGGTACTTGTGTCCAAAATATCGTTTAAGGATGGTTTTCGGCAAAGTTTAAGTTACCTTATTTTATTCATTACTACTCCGCTTGACAAACAGTCGGACATTTTGGAAAATATGCTTGGCGAACTTACTTTTACTAGAAGACATCACGTTATAAAAAGTACTACATCAATGTTAAAAACGACCCTAAACATGGTCACTTGTTGCCATAATACTTGTCTAATAGAAATATACTAGTTTTTTCTTATATAATAAAGTTACGGCAACTTTGTGTAAACGTGTATAATTTAATCGTTAAAAATCCGTTTTCTACGTTTATATGTCCTTAGCTTCGTATCAAAGTATACTAATATATTGTTGATAAGTCGACACGTTTCATAACGCTTAACACCCATTTTTTACTCGTAAAAAGTTGAGAATACATGCTGAATTTTCTGAAACAAATAGTTTTCGTCGTCAAACTTCAAAAATTCATATCTTCTTCGTTATAACTCCGTTTTAACCCGTTCAAGCAGCCACGTTTTCGTTTTAAAGTATATTTTCTAAATATCTAGGCCAAAAATTTTTATCTACTGTCGAAAATTCCAGATTTCAAAAATATGGACAGACCCTTAATTAAACTTGTCGAAATGAGTTTTTCTCGCGCCAAACCTATTCTAACCAATTCAAAACAACTCCGAAGCTATTCTAATCCTACCATACACCTTCTTAGGGTGTCATGGGTTCCTAGACATCACCAAAAGTGATATATTTCAAGGAGTAATTATAGGATGACATATATATATATAACTCTTAAAAACATTAAAAAGTGGTATAAACATCATTATGACTTGCATGCTTTTCTTATATATGATGAAATGAACACAAAATAAATATGAAAGATGAACATGAATATGAGATGCTTACTAGTGACTTGATGAGGTGAAGTGAACAAAGGTTTTTCCTAATTACCCTAGGTTTTTATTTCAAAACCTTGATTAAGAGTATGCTAGTGTGTATAAAATAGTTTGATCCTTGAAAATTTTGGCTTCCTTCCTTTTCTTCTCTATGGCCGGTTATACTATGGAGATGAGAAGGGTGATATTTTGATTTCACCTTAAGTTATGAGTGTATGTGTTATGAGTTAATGAATTATAAAAACAAAAGAATACAAGTGTCCTAGTTAGTGCAAGATTTTTTTTACATAATATCTTGGTGAATCATCAAGGTTGTCGACAAAGGATAAAAAGGAAGAAAGTTTTGTATTTTAGATGACTTGTGGTACTTAAATTAAGTATTATGTGTAGAAAGTTAAATATAAAGTGTAGTTTGTAAGTATAATTAGGTTTTTAGTGTAGCGTTAGCTAAAAATAAATTTTAACGGAGCAAAATAAAATATATTGAAGTCATAAAAATTATAAAAATACATTTCTTACAATAATTGAGTGAAATAATAATTATTGTGTAGTATTTACGAAAACCATCGTAATTATATAAATATAACAATTTATATACCAAATAAATTTAAAACACCGGGTAAACTAATAATATTATTTTTATAATCTTAATATGAGTATAAAAATATATCAGAATAATTTTTGGAAGTGTCGGATCAATGTTCAAAATAAATGATTACGCGATAGCGTTTATTTAATAGGAAATTATGCGTTTAATGTAAAATGCAAAATCATGCATGAACTAAATCTAGTCTATATGAAATGTCTTTGATGATGATGTTATATACCAAATAAATTTAAAACACCGGGTAAACTAATAATATTATTTTTACATAATATCTTTGATGATGATGTTACTAATGATATTTAGACTAAATCTAGTCTATATGAAATGTATTCGATGATATGTTCATGAATTCGCAACTAAACCATTAAGGTTACGCGAATTTGATACTCGTAAACCTAGTTTACGATAAACGATGAAATAGTGAAACTTGAATAGTGATTTTCTCCGGGAATGAATAGTGTTTCGTGAATAGTAAATTTTGAAACACGTTCTCAGAATATTACTTCAACTTCGAAAATGGTGAATAGTAAAATTTTGAATAGTAACCGGTGAATAGTAAATTCCCGAGATGAATAGTAAATTTTGAGAAATGACCTGAAATTGCGAGTTGTCACATTCGCCCATCCAAAAAGGAATTCAGTCCACGTTGGGTCCTACGGTGTTACCGGTGAAAGGTGAGGAGATTTGGGTTGCATCGGGTCGTCGAATGTTTTCTGAATCGTACCGCGCCTTTCCAAGACGGGACGTTGAACATATATTTGTTGCCAACTTGACATTCTAATGGTTTGCGACTTATGGCACATACTTCCAATATTTTGCGTCGTATATCGACATAGCTTATCTAGCTATATGTTGTTACTTGTAACTGATTTTTGATATGTTCGATCACTTTGTTGTTTCATGAATGACTTATGGACTTGTGAGTTAAACTTTCCTGATTTTGACCCGTGAATAAGTGGTTGACACCTCAACCATAGAGTGCCTCAATGGTGCCGCTTTTATACTGGTGTGATAACTATTGTTGTACGAGAATTCGATCAATGGCAAGTGATTTGCCCAACCATTTCCAAAATCAATCACACATGCCCTCAGCATATCTTCTAATGTTTGAATTGTCCTTTCACTTTGACCATCGGTTTGTGGATGATATGCTGTGCTCATCTCTAATTTGGTTCCAAATGAATCTTGTAATGATTTCCAAAAGTTTGAAGTGAATCGACTATCTCTGTCAATAAATGATGGAAATTGATGCACCGTGCCTTGAGACTATTTCCTTGGCATAAAGTCTAGTAAGTTGTTCCATGGAATAAATCTCTCTAATTGGTATGAAATGGGCTGATTTGGTAAGATGATCAACGATTACCCATATAGCGTCGTAACCTCCCGATGTCTTAGGAAGTTTCGTGACAAAGTCCATCGTAATGCGTTCCCATTTCCATTGGGGAATTTCTGGTTGTTGGAGTAACCCTGAAGGTTTCGGATATTCGACTTTTACCTTAGAGCAAGTAAGGCATTTGCTAACATACGTGGCAATTTCCGCTTTCATGTCCGGCCACCAATAAAGTTTCTTGAGATCCTGATACCTCTTATCAGAACCTGAGTGAATAGAATACTTTGACTTATGCAACTCATGCATAATCAATTCTCGTATCCCGCCGTGAAATGGTACCCACATTCTATCCTTGAAGCATAATACTCCATCTGCTCTCTTTACAAAGCCATTTGCATTATCGGGCATACCATAAAGCTTTTCACTTGGTTGGTTTTCCTCCTTGAGTGCCTCGATTTGTGCCTCGAGTATTTTTTAAGGTAAAGGTGAACTGATCGTCATTCCTAATGATCGGACTCTTAAAGGTTTGGGTCTTTCTTTCCAGCTAAGAGCATCAGCCACAACATTGGCTTTTCCCGGATGATACTTGATTTCACAATCATAATCGCTGAGTAATTCCAACCAACGACGTTGCCTCACGTTAAGTTCCTTCTGATCAAGAACATATTGTAAACTCTTGTGGTCCGTAAACACTGTGCACTTTGTACCGTAAAGGTAGTGTCTCCAAATCTTGAGTGCAAAACTACGGCCCCCAACTCAAGATCATGAGTGGTGTAATTCTTCTCATGAACCTTAAGTTGTCGAGAAGCATAAGCTATCACCTTCGTTTGTATTAATACAGCTCCAAGCCCTTTATGTGAAGCATCGCAGTATACAACGAAGTTCTTAATTCCTTCGGGTAGTGCCAAAATTGGCGCGCAAAGCTTTGCTTCAACAACTGAAATGCAACTTCTTGTTTCTTTCCCCATTCGTACTTCTTGTTTTTCTGTGTCAACTTGGTCAAAGCTTTAGCTATCTTTGAAAAACCTTCGATGAATCTTCGGTAATACCCGGTGAGTCCTAGAAATTGTCGGATTTCCGTAGGATTTGTTGGAGTAGCCCAATCTTTTACGGCTTCCATCTTTGCAGGATCAACTTGTAGTCCTTGACTATCAATGACATGACCAAGAAATTGTACTTTACGGTTCAAAAAAATCACACTTCGAAAATTTGGCATACAACTTCTCATTCTTGAGTAGTCCTAAAATCGTTCTTAAATGCCCTTCGTGCTCTTCTTTGCTCTTTGAGTAAATCAATATGTCGTCGATGAATACTATAACAAACTTGTCCAAATACGGTTTGCATACCCTATTCATGAGATCCATGAATCTGCAGTGCATTAGTTAATCCGAATGGCATTACTTGAAACTCATAATGTCCATAACGTGTTCTAAACGTCGTTTTCGGGATATCCTCCTCCGGAACTCTAAGTTGATGGTAACCTGACCTTAGGTCAATCTTTGAGTAGATACTAGAGCCTTGCAACTGATCGAATAAGTCGTCGATTCTGGGGAGTGGGTAACGATTCTTCACCGTTAACTTGTTCAGCTCTCTATAATCTATACACATTCTGAAGGATCCATCTTTCTTCTTCACAAACAAGACCGGTGCTCCCCAAGGCGAGGAACTTGGCCTAATGAATCCTTTGTCTAAAAGTTCTTGCAACTGATTAGACAACTCTTGCATTTCTGATGGTGCTAGACGATAAGGCGCTCGTGCAACTGGTGCAGCTCTGGGCAGTCAATATGAAATTCTACTTGACGTGCCGGTGGAAGTCCTGGCAAGTCTTCAGGAAAGACTTCAGGAAATTCTCGGACAATTGGTACATCCTCAAGTCGTTTCTCTTCCGACCTCTTCTCGGTTATATTTGCTAAGAAAGCATAACAACCTTTCTTTATGTACTTCTACGTCTTGATGCATGATATAATACTGAGTCTAGTTCCACTTCGCTCCCCACGAATGATCAAAGTTTCGCCGTTGTAAGGAAGATGAACAACTTTTTCATCACAAATGATTCTTGCACGATGTTTGGATAACCAATCCATGCTGATGATGACGTCGAAACTACCAAGTTCTACGGGCATAAGGTCTATATTGAAGGGATGATTTAGAAAATTGAGTGTACAACCACGGACAATGGTGTCGGTGCTAATTAAGTTACCATTAGCTAATTCAATGTTGTATGATGTGTCTAATGTGGGAATTCTTCTCTCGCTCTAACCATTGAGCTGAGGATAATAAGCGTAATCATGTACTAGTGAATTCCAAAGGAATCTTAAAATGATTGTCAAAAGTCTAAGGTGAATCGAATATCTTGTCATAGGTACAACTGGAATTGATACCACGTGTCTCATGCCAAATTTCAAAATGTTAAATATGTCGAAAAGGACCTTATAGAAAGGAATAGATTATGGGTAACAATTGTGATTCCTCTCGTTTCTAGTTCTAGCGAATGTCATGACTTGAATCTTACTTGCCTAAGGTGTTTAGTCTCCATGACTAAAATATTTATTGTTTGATAGTGTCTCTCCTAATTTCTCTTATCGAAATATCTCCACATTATATGTTGTCAAGTCACAAAACCTTAAATATTTAAGTGATGTGGTGTAGTGGTTGATTTTCAAGATTTCTTCCGATATTGAGTGCTTCTAAGATATTTCATCACTTAGATTGTTATCATGCTAGCAAGAAAATAGATATCAGCTCATACTATGTCGAAGAATGTTTGTTCTAATTTCACTTGTAGATGGAGAGTCATTTATTGTCCGATATGTTCAAACCTATTGCATCTCTTGATATAGAAGTGAGGTTACTTGGAATTTCTAGGGAACACAATGCCTTAGGGGGAGTTTATATTGATAACCTTAATTTAACCAAATTTTCCTTTAAGGAAAACTCATTGTAGGGAAGTTCACATATTGTTGAAGCCATGTTTAGTGAAATGTTCTGTAGTCTTAGTTAGAAAACTTGGTTTATCCCTATGGTGTTGCTTAGTTTGTATTCGCCAGTACTAAATCTTATAACTCGGTCTTCCTAGTACTTTTGAAATGATAGAATTTGGCTTTTAATCCAAAGATAGTGGTTCGGAATGTCTCGTGATGTCTTAAGATTTTTATTGAGTATGAATCATCTTACTACGTACTTCTAGTCCTTGTGGGGAATTCTAAAATCCTGTCATTGTTTTCTTGTATCGAGGAATCCTCCTCATAGATGGTATAGGGAGCTTTTCCTAAAAAGGTCACTCGTCAATTTCTAACTTATCGGTTGAGTGAGGGATGAATGGTGTAAATATCTATAGAGTGTTAACAAAAGAAATGTTTATGAACAATTTATCTGATTACAAAGCTTTGCTTTTGAGTGAAGATTGTTTTAAGAGATTTGAAATGATGCTTGTTACTTTCATGACATAATTCTTCCTGAATTATACATAGGTGATCAGGCCATGTATAATCGAGGACAAATGATGTGATGCTTGGTTTTGTTGAAATGATATTATGTTCCTCCGAAGTTTTAGATGGTATTCAACGTTTTGTTTTGTAAGATAATGGCTCAATGATTTTTCAGAGTAACATGAAAATCGTTTCGCATGATGGTATTAAATAGTTGATAAAATGACTGAAATCCAATTGATAGGGTGGTAACGAAACAACTTTGTTTTAAAACTTTATGAAACAATGTTTCTAAGATAGTGTAGAATAGCTTGAAATAAAATTAAGTGAAATAATTTCGTGAAATGGTAGCAAAATAACTTGAAATAAAATTTGTTGAATGGTTTGTAGGATACATGGGAGAACCTCATAAAATGGTAATAGTCTCTTAATTGGTCAAGAATAAAGTTGGCCTAACCCCTAGTAAGATAGTGATGTATTGTCGCAAAATAATTGAAAATTTAGGCAATTGAAATAAGGAATGAAATAAACAAAGGTTGTGATTATCGTGGAGATAATAAATGATAAAGATTACATTAGCTAGAAAGGTACTTATTATCTGTTCCTGTTGGTAGTCTAATCATGTCTCAAGTGTAAAAGCAGTAGGCGGTCTAGTGGCAATGGCCCTAGAACTCTCACAGTCCTCAAACCTATGAGATGGTGTAGTTTCTGTAGCCTTAGTGGTAGATGGTAGTGGTGTGTCAAATCATGCCCGCTTCCCAAGCGGCAAGTCATATGTATGAGTAGTGTATATGAGATATGACGGTACGAATGATGCTCTAGATGATAATGATGACGATGATAATGGAAATCCTAGTGGTAAGTTAGGAGATGATGGTGAATGAAATACTACTATCTTCCTTGTAGTAAGCATCCTAATAGGTCCATTAGGACTAAGCCTATAAGTCCTACCAAATGGTATGATCTGTCTCAACAGAATGATAAAAATTGTCCTGATCCTACAGTGAATCAATGGTGATCGTGATGGTGTAGGTGCAACTTCGTCCTCCTAAAGGGTTCAGTCTCATCATCTGATGTTATCGGTGTTGAGTCAACTGATGTTAAAATTGTGATAAGGAATGACAGGGCATTCTCCATGTCAAACTGATGTGAGTATGATGGGATGGGTATTCGAAGGCATCTATGTGACAATCGATTTTGAAATGAAAGTAAATAACTCGTAAAATGTGCGTATAAAACCGCATGTATAGTGACTATGCACTTATGAAGAAATGATGAGATGCTATGATAATGTAGTTATAGTCTAGGGTCAATGATGCAACCTAGTTCTCTATAACTGAAGCTCTGATGCCAATCTGTCACACCCCCAAATTACCTGTTTTGCAGCGGAATGGAATTCCTGGGGATTGACTGTCATAGCATCATAATCACAGTTATATTGAACGACCTAAAGTGTCGTTTGGAAAATACATCGTTTGATTTAATAAAATAATCAGAGTTTACAAAGTATAGGTCCCAAATGAAAATCAACATGTGCGGAAAATAAGTTTGATACAATTCAAACGATGTTTTAATGTGTATAAATCCCATGAGAGACGCGTCGTCACCACGACTCTATGATAAGTCCACATGCATGCCATGAAGTGAATGCCTTAGTTACTTGAAAATACATTGCTAAAAGTGTCAACACAAAGGTTGAGTGACTTCATAGAGTTGTTAAAAATGTTTAATACGACTACCTCAAGTATAGGCCATGTATGACAATATGTCACAAAATGATACAATTGCTTAAGCACATGACACCGAAGCTTGACTGATGTTCGCCCCAACAGAGTGTTTTGCCAAAAAAACTCAAATAATGATAATGAAATGAAATGCATCCGTCCGGTTGGAATCCACCAACCCGGATGGAGGTGTCACCCTCGATAGATCTATCCACTCACCCTCGCTTCTATGAAATTAACGGTTCATGATTATGAAATGGGGACATTTAACTGGCAATGAGGTAACTTAAGCAATGTAATGAATTTGATAAACTTGGTATCGTAATAAAAAAATGATGTGCAATGTATTCTCCCCCGTAGGTTTGAAATAAAGTAAAAACTTGAATAAATCGGGGCTATGAAAACTTACCTGTTGCAATGATAATGAGGATATAATGGCAATGCTGAAATGAGGCGTAACCTCTGACCGTGACCTATTATGAATGATATGCTCTATGATAAGTTATGATGTAATGTTATGCATGCAATTCGTATGATATCTATACCACTTGTGAAATTTGTGAAAATAATACTTATCGTCGAAAAATAATCTTATAACGTCTTGACCATTTATAAATTACTTTACATGTATTTACGTTGAAATGATATCCTACGATAATCATTTAGTGATTTATTATGAAATTATAACTTTTCGTCGTAAAATAATGTCTTTTGAAAAATTCATGAAAGTGACTAAGTAGCCTCAAAAAGGTAGTCGTAAAATGGTGCACGCCGAGTGTTAGGAAACAAACTCAACGGTTTTGGGAAGCTTGTATCATTATCTCAAAGTTTTAGCATTTAAGTTTTCATCCTAGAGGTCTCGATCATGGAGAAAAATATAGGTTAAGTATGGTACTTGTGTCCAAAATATCGTTTAAGGATGGTTTTCGGCAAAGTTTAAGTTACCTTATTTTATTCATTACTACTCCGCTTGACAAACAGTCGGACATTTTGGAAAATATGCTTGGCGAACTTACTTTTACTAGAAGACATCACGTTATAAAAAGTACTACATCAATGTTAAAAACGACCCTCAACATGGTCACTTGTTGCCGTAATACTTGTCTAATAGAAATATACTAGTTTTTTCTTATATAATAAAGTTACGGCAACTTTGTGTAAACGTGTATAATTAATCGTTACAAATCTGTTTTCTACGTTTTATATGTCCTTAGCTTCGTATCAAAGTATACTAATATATTGTTGATAAGTCGACACGTTTCATAACGCTTAACACCCATTTTTGACTCGTAAAAAGTTGAGAATACATGCTGAATTTTCTGAAACAAATAGTTTTCGTCGTCAAACTTCAAAAATTCATATCTTCTTCGTTATAACTCCGTTTTAACCCGTTCAAGCGGCCACGTTTTCGTTTTAAAGTATATTTTCTAAATATCTAGGCCAAAAATTTTTATCTACTGTCGAAAATTCCAGATTTCAAAAATATGGACAGACCCTTAATTAAACTTGTCGAAATGAGTTTTTCTCGCGCCAAACCTATTCTAACCAATTCAAAACAACTCCGAAGCTATTCTAATCCTACCATACACCTTCTTAGGGTGTCATGGGTTCCCAGACATCACCAAAAGTGATATATTTCAAGGAGTAATTATAGGATGACATATATATATATATATATATATATATATATATAACTCTTAAAAACATTAAAAAGTGGTATAAACATCATTATGACTTGCATGCTTTTCTTATATATGATGAAATGAACACAAAATAAATATGAAAGATGAACATGAATATGAGATGCTTACTAGTGACTTGATGAGGTGAAGTGAACAAAGGTTTTTCCTAATTACCCTAGGTTTTTATTTCAAAACCTTGATTAAGAGTATGCTAGTGTGTATAAAATAGTTTGATCCTTGAAAATTTTGGCTTCCTTCCTTTTCTTCTCTATGGCTGGTTATACTATGGAGATGAGAAGGGTGATATTTTGATTTCACCTTCAGTTATGAGTGTATGTGTTATGAGTTAATGTATTATAAAAACAAAAGAATACAAGTGTCCTAGTTAGTGCAAGATTTTTTTTACATAATATCTTGGTGAATCATCAAGGTTGTCGACAAAGAATAAAAAGGAAGAAAGTTTTGTATTTTAGATGACTTGTGGTACTTAAATTAAGTATTATGTGTAGAAAGTTAAATATAAAGTGTAGTTTGTAAGTATAATTAGGTTTTTAGTGTAGCGTTAGTTAGAAATAAATTTTAATGGAACAAAATAAAATATATCAAAGTCATAATAATTATAAAAATACATTTCTTACAATAATTGAGTGAAATAATAATTATTGTGTAGTATTTACGAAAACCGTCGTAATTATATAAATATAACAATTTATATACCAAATAAATTTAAAACACCGGGGAAACTAATAATATTATTTTTATAATCTTAATATGAGTATAAAAATATATCAGAATAATTTTTGGAAGTGTCGGATCAATGTTCAAAATAAATGATTACGCGATAGCGTTTATTTAATAGGAAATTATGCGTTTAATGTAAAATGCAAAATCATGCATGAACTAATATGATGATGATGTTACTAATGATATTTAGACTAAATCTAGTTTATATGAAATGTCCTCGATGATATGTTCATGAATTCGCAGCTAAACCATTAAGATTACGCGAATTTGATACTCGTAAACCTAGTTTACGATAAACGATGAAATAGTGAAACTTGAATAGTGATTTTCTCCGGGAATGAATAGTGTTTCGTGAATAGTAAATTTTGAAACACGTTCTCAGAATATTACTTCAACTTCGAAAATGGTGAATAGTAAATTTTTGAATAGTAACCGGTGAATAGTAAATTCCCGAGATGAATAGTAAATTTGAGAAATGACCTGAAATTGCGAGTTGTCACAGGGGGGTCTTCAATGATCTTCAAAAATATGTCTTTGACAAAAGCGTGATTCCCTAACCTTTCCACTTGAACCTTGAACATAGGCAAACAATGACTTGAACCTTGAACATAGGCAAACAATGACTTCACAAATAAAGACTACATGGTAGGCTAAGGTGTATGGGTGAATCGAAACAATATAATGGATGGAAAAAATGAAATTAATGGCTCAGTCGGGTGTATCTAGGGGTATCTTGCACTAAAGGTGAGTGTAACAAAAGGGTTTAACATAGGGGTTGAGAAGTCGAGGTGACTAATCGATAGACACACAAGGATAGGCTTTTTGGGTGATAATCCTATAATATTGCCTTCTTAAACTGAATAATCCAAATACATTAAGCTAACTCAACATACCTCGTCTATGGTCTCGAAATGATGCAAAGGCCAAGTTCTAAAGTTTACAAGCAACCGGCACACTCATAATTTGGTGGATTTGGGGTAAATATTTGGAAACGGATAAGGCTAATCTCACCATGTAATATTAAGGGTTATAATGTGCTCGGCTAAGTTCTAATCTAGTTAGGTTAAGAAAAACATGTCAAAATTTTAAAAATGGCATAAATTTTCAAAATAAACTAGAAAAACGAGGGAAAGATAAAGTTCAAGAGATAATTCTACTCTCGTCCCCCACTTGAAATGTACAAAGTCCCTTTTGTACTAAACGTTAAATAAAGGTGAAGAGAAAGTAAAACTAGAGCGAGAACTTCCCTGAAATTCGCTCTTAAAAAGAAAGAAGGCCCACGAAAGGAATCGTGCCTTCGCTTAAGCATCCACGAGCAAAATTCATTCTCTGAAATCACACTACCAACAAGCATAATTCTAAAATAAGAAAAATAAAAACGAAAAGAAATGTAACTCACTTTCATAGGAATCACGGTTGCGTTTAGCATATGCAACAAGCCTTTTAAACCATTTGGTGTCCCAAGTAGACGAGTGTAGTCTCGTGAGGGCTTACAGGGAACATACCCACAAAGTTAATTTAAAAAACTAATACAAGGTTATTGTGTTTAAAGAGAAAGAGTTAATACTGAGGATAGTTTCGTCGTAACTTCTAGAAGGAGTTACGCCGTAATCATGGCAAAACCTGGCAGACGCTACTGGAGTGTAGCTATGGCGTAATCATTGCATGGTACTACGACGTAATTGGTAATGCTCTGGAGGAACTGCTGCGAGAGATGTGTTACGGTGTAACCATTGGAATGAGTTACGCCGTAATTGTGGACATATCAGGTCCCCGTTCAGGCTACTGCAGCAACTTCTCCGATTTCCTGCAAAAATGGTTAAAAACACAAAACCCAACAAAAATGGAAATAAAACAAATAAAAGGGATAATTCGGGTTGTCTCCCGAAAGAGCACTTTTCTTTATTAACGAGTCTTTAAGTTAGACTCAAAGCCATGGGGCTTTATAGTGGCCTTCGAACTAGACCAACTTCCTTCGTTTCTTGGCGACAATTATTCATCCATTCTACAAAAACTCTTTTTCTAACTGTGTTGCCGACACTACATGTACCAAATTTTTGCAAGAGCTACTCGTTGAATGATAGAAATGACTTTCCATAGTTGTCGTCTTCAATTATAGTATTACCTTCATTAATGGTGGCTCTCATGTTTGACTTTTCACCATTGGTCTTTGCAAGATTATATTCATAGTAATCACGTTTTAGTTGTTTGATCAATCCTCTATTGATGTTCGAGTCTCCAAAGATCACCTTGTACCAATCTTCAAAGGACAAATTCCCAAACTTTAGATCGTGTCTTTCAATCTCGTGAGGGCACGTCCATTCTTTCACCTTCATACCCCTATTACAATAATCTTAAAAAGGGTTACATGTGGACCATGCTTTCATCGATCCGTCATGCTCCGCCATAATAGGAATTTAACCATGCTTGATAAGGTCTAGAGCTTCCTCGATGCCCCTAATTAGGTCAATCTTTACCTGTTCCTGTTCACAACTATCCACATCTTGCCTACAATTGTTAGTTTCTAGGTCATAGCATAAAGGAGGTCGAGAGACGGAACATCGACAACGTCAAACTTTTTTGAAAACTCCAATCTGGGATTCAGTTGTTCATTCATGCTAAAAGTAAGTCGTTCCCTTTCAGTTCCTAAATAAATTTGTTTTTCAAAAACTTTTATATGTGCTCGACAAGTGGCTAGAAAAGGCCTTCCAACAATTAAGTTGTAATTCTCTCGTTTGCCCATGTCGATAACCACAAAATCAGTAGGAAAAAGGAATTTACCAATTTTTAGAAGAACATTATCAACAATTCCCCTAGGTACTGCTTTAGAGGAATCAGCCATTTCAATCATCATTGTTGTTTCTTTTAAATTGGTAAGTTTTAATGTATCTGTTAGGAATTAGAAAATTCCATAGTGAAGTAGCGGTCACCCCAAATATAATCTAGCATAAGTTAGCTCGTAGACATATCGTTATTTATTGTTTTATTAGTTAGTTATTTAGTTTAGAGTAACACCGTGGAGGAAGGACGGGTCTTTACCCACTGTATGCCTGATCCACAGTCCGAAGGAGGACGTTTAGTTTGTAACTATAAATACCCTCTACCTCCCAAGGTAGAGGGTTGGACCTTTCATTCATCTTAATCTAACCTTATAAGTTTTCTTTCACTTTCTCTCTCTAGAAAGGTTCCCACTTTCTCTCTCTAAACTCTACATAATTCGAACCATATATTGTTATGTGATGTGTTTGTGAAATCCAATATGTTACAATTGGTATCAAGAGCCATGGTTAGATCATCTCTTACATATCTTTGGATTTCTAGTGGTTTTAGGTGGTTTTTGAGTTTGAGAAAGTTTAGTGGTTTTGCATCATTTGGTTGATTTCTTGTGTTAAAGTTTGGATTTTGATTGTACTTTTGTGTTTAGGATCATCATAAGTGTTTAGGTTGTGATTTGGAAGGCTTGAATCATCGTGGTTGGGTTGTTTTTGGATTGAAAAGTGTGTTTTGGAAGTTTTTCAAGTTAGCGACTTGGCTCACGGTATAACTTTCTTGCTAGCGATTTGCTTCAAAAACAAATCAGCGAGTTGCAGTGTTGTTTGGTGGCGATTTGGTCCTAGCGACTTGCTTCACAATTTTGTAGCGAGTTACAGTTTTGGAGCTAGCGACTTAGACCTAGCGATTAACAGTACAAGTAGTGGACTCTCCACTACGGGTAGCGACTTGGTCTGTAGCGAGTTGCTCTTTAGCGACTTGAAGTTTTAGCGACTTGAGTAGCGAATTGCTGCCAAAATTTTGCTAGCGACTTGAGGGTTAGCGAGTTACTACTTAGCGACTTGCATTTGTCTAGCGACTTGGGGGTGTAGCGAATTAGGTGTTAGCGACTTGGTGCATTATCTTAGCGACTTGGGTCCTAGCGACTTGGTCTTAGCGACTTGGTTCAAGAATTCTTAGCGACTTGTTGACTTTTCCCGACAAAACTTCAAACGGCTATAACTTTTGATCCGTAACTCCGTTTTCAGCGTTCTACCCATCAAAACGACCGTGAGAACGAGGAGAATGTCACGCCGAAGGGTAAACCTTCGAGGGCTAAATCCACTCTGAACAGAAGTTATTGAGGTTTTTATGTTTTTAGACCTAAATTTCTCGGGAAAATCGTGCATAAACCAATCCAAATCTCAACCAAACAACATCTCTGCTAATCCTACAAACAATTATATGTCCTAACACACAATTGTCTATCATTTTGACAACCCATCAGTCATCTTAACACGTTCCATTGGTCATTGCTTAACGGTTTGGTCTTGATTTTGTAAAATCCCGCCGAAAGATTCTATTTCTCGGTTTAAATCATAGACTTGTAAAATTCCGTGGATTCATCAACATCATGTCCTACACTCCTGATTCAGTGATTTCAGAAGTACTCAAACTGTATGATACTGTAGACAACCATGAGAATATTAGCTATACTGAACGGTTACTGATGATGGAATCAATCAATGATGATTTGTGTTCATCATGCTCCGAGTCCAATGGGATAGATTTGCACCTGTTCAGGCTACAGAATGCCATGCAAAAGGAAAGCAGCATTGAACCTTATCAACAACTTCACTCTCACCTCATGTTACTTCTACCCACATCAATGGAACGAACATGTATTGCCCTCTTCCGTCAGGACTTATCCACATTAACAGGAACTCTGCTGTTAAACCTAGAGCAATTGGAGCTACAACTTGGCAAAGAGAAGGTTCATAAGGATAATTCTAGTGCAGCACTTCAAGTGATCTATAAACTATTTCAGTCATTCATTAGAAGGGAATTCACATCTGATTATGATCAAGACATGACTGAAATGTCCTTCAAGAGACACACTGGAATGGAAATTAGCGTGTTCACGAAGACACTTATCCATCTCATGGATAATGTGGAGAAGTATATTGAGGAAGTTACTCGAAAGGATGAAAAAGTAGATGAGAAAGTAGATGAGAGTCGGGTACAGTTGAGAGATATTTGTGATAAGTCGGGTAATGTATCGAGAAAGGTCGGTGTTCTGAATGCGAGAATATCGAAACAACAAAGAATGATGTAACCAGCTCTTCAGTTACTCTTAACACACAAGAAGTAGATGTTGAAATCAGAAATGGGAATGAATGGCGGGCACAATCAAAAGATTGTAATGTTGAGCTGGGTAATGCACCGGATGTTGGATCTGTTGACACTGAATACAGAGGCTCAGAGATAGATAAGCTTGACGCAACAAATGGGTCCAGTGACTCTTGTTACACATGATATGGATGTAGATATCAGACCGATAATTGAACAAGTGTCATGCAATGAGGTACCCTTAACTGTTCAACATAGTGCATCTGCTAAAGTTCTTAAACAAACTGATCATGATGCTGAACATGTCTTTGATAAATGTTCTATAACGAGGCCGAAGTCCGAGATTAAGTGTTTCAAAACAAAAGATACGGTTGATAAAAAGGATTTTGATGAACTTTCAAACAAATTCTCAAATCTTGAAAAACATTGCATTTCACTTGAAATTGCGTATAAGAGAAGAAAGTTTTCAACTTAACAAACCATGTAAAAATCCGGAACTTCCTGAATTCCGTAAACTTTTTGAAATTAACACTTTGAAAGCTCAACTTCAAGACAAAGACTCAACCATTTACAATCTGAAGAAACATATTTATGTCTTGAATGTGAAAAGTAATTTAGTCATGAATACACAAGACATTGATGCTACTATAACAAGAAATAATGAACGGTCAATTTATGTGGCTAAATTACTAAAGGAAAATGAGTCTTTGAGAAAGCATTACATAGAACTAAGTGACTCTGTCAAAGAAGCTAGAACTAAGTCAATGGAACAAACAAACCCTTTGATAGCAAAGATTGATGAACTCAAAGCTCAACTTCAGGAAAAGAGTTTCGCCATTGTTGCTTTAAAAATGAGCTCAGAAAAACAACAGGGAATAGTGTGAACACTAAGTTTTCAAAACCATCAAACTTGGGGAAACCAGTTATTAGACAACCGAATGCGTTTAGATCCGAACGACCAAAATTTTCAAAACGCGGTTTGCCTCCCAAGTTGATGCGAAACAAGTTTTGACAAAACCAGTCACTTCACCTCACTTGCCTAGGAAAATTGACATGAATGACTTGTATAAGAACTCTTATCTTGAAATGGCTAGAAAGAAGGCACAGAATCGTAAAGACGGAATTTTAGGTGCAAGACCTAGGATGATGAATTCTTCTAGATTTCAAAGCACTGCTAGTAGTTCTAAACTATTACCTAGGAACACTAATCTAAAGACTAGGGATTGGCGTACATCTAAGAGTAGTTACGTTTTGATTAAAGCTATTCCCATAGCAGATCACTCTAAGAAATCTAGATCTATTTCTGAATCCAAACAAGCCGTTTGCTCAAAGTGTCTGAAATGTATCTTTAATGCTAATCATGATAAATGTTTCACAAAATCCGTGAAGAAAGTAAATGCTCATGCAATGGTACAAACTGTTAAGTCTAGGATTTACACTAAGTCATCCACAGTGCATATGAAGCAAATGAAACCAAAAGCCTCACCTAGATGGTTACCAACTGCTAAATCTTTGGAAACTAGGAAAAAGGATAAGTCTCTCACTATGCATAAGAAGCCTTACAATCCTAGACCTTGCCATAAGTGGATACCATCTGGTAGAACTTTTAAGGATGCTGGACTTAGGTGGATACCTACAGAAAAGATGTTTACCAATGGCATTCTCAATGTTGACCGTGAAACCCCAAAGGGTTTGGATTTGGATACTGATGTCACTAACCATAATATATGCAATCAAGTTTGTAATATTAGTGCAGGTAGTCCTTACTCAGCTGCAGATACTTCGATCCTTCAATACATGGACTGGCTTAAAGTATGGATAACAAAAGGATTGATATCTCATAACTCACGGGTTCATGTTACTCAACATTGATATTCAATCGGCTATGACGTTTGAACACTACAGTTCAAGCCTCGTACTCTAAAGAAAAGAAAAGTGTACGTTCAGTGCGCTTTATCTTGGAAAGAAGAGAAATCTTCTTATGACGCCTCGTTCACATCGATCAGGCCTCGTACATCGTCATTATGGCGTCTGCAGATAACACTTCGGCCCCGTTCCCAAAGAAAAGAAAGGTGTACGCTTCAATGCGCTTTATCTTCATAAGAAGAGAAATCTTCATGTTTATGACCATTCTCATCGACATTCTTCATCAACATGCTTCATGCTTTTTCCATGCGCTTCAGTCATCAAGTGAATCGACTCTGATAATTACTCTTATTCCACTTGCTCAATATAATTAAGATGGCAACATCATGTGCTAATTTTTCGGGGGAGAAGTGTAAATAGAATACATTTGGATGATAATCACTTGTTAAATCAAGAATGGCATCTCCATATGCAATTCTTGAGGGGGAGAAGAAGTGTGAATTTTTTGCATGATTGATTGATATTTGAGAATATATGGTCAAACGGCTCCTAACTCATGTAAGAACCGAGATTCTTCTTATCGGATCATCTTCACATGTAGTTTCTTCTAAGAGCCGTTGGTTGACATCTTCACACGGGCGGATATGATTAAATGACAAAGTGCTTCTAGTTGTTGGGCTGATTTCTTTGATGAACATCTTTCTGTTCTTGTTTGATTGGGAGGGATTTTAATTAAGGGGATTTGCTATTTACAACTTAACAGGAATGCCTTTGGTGTGAAGAAGATGTTAACTGTCTATTTCCCCATTCGGACAATCTTGAAGAAGGTCGAGTCTATAGTCTAATCTACATTTTCTGCTACATGATTAGAAGACTAAAGACGAATTGCATTTGATGATCTAAAGACTTCTTCTTAATCGGGGCTGAGAAGAACACTTGAAAATCTTCGTCCAGCTTTAGGGGAGAGCACTAATCGGGGAAATTGAAAAGCTAAAATTTAATCCCCAATTAGACGTGTTCATATTCTTTAGCAATGATTCATTGCTTGATTTTTGATGACACTCCTCCAACGCCTAATGCTTCACTTACTATGGATAACTGGGATTCATTGTTTGGGAATTGTTCTTCAAAGATATGTTTGATGAGTATTTCCAACCGCAGTACCATCGAATGTTGATCATCCAAGAAGTACTTCTCTGACTACTCAAGAAGCCCATCTCCGCTTATTCCTCAAGGTGTTGATAATGACTATCATAATATTGCAGTTTCACTCATGAATAATGATCCGCTCTTTGGTATTCCTTTGCCAAATCTTCACGGATTATTATTCATGAATAATGATCCGCTTTTTGGTATTCCTTCGCCAAATCTTCACGGATTATTGTTCCCCTCATTGTGCATGCTATAAATCAACCACATGAACATTAAGGAAAATGACTACCTCATCCGCCGAAGACATTATTGGTGAATCTTCCATCAGTCTACTACATGTATACTTTTAGGAAGAATGCATTGATGTTGAGGCATCATTTGTTCCGGTCGCTCAATCAAGTGGGTGAATGTACAGCCGATTGTATGTTTATTCACGTGTTGGGTATTTGACATAAGTTGATTACTTCGTGAGTTAATCGTTATCACTTATTTGAGATTGAAGTTGACTTTTACAAAGGCGTGTTCTTATTTGATTACTTGCTCGGGATTTAGAATTTGAGTTGAAGACTTGGTTTATCTAGTTACCAGCAGTCGGGCTGGATGGTTGAAGACCTGGTTAACTATCACTTCAAGGAGTTACGTTGTTTTACTCAGTGACACATGCTTATGTCGTTGGATAATCAAAGAGGTGTTAATGTTTCATACTTTGGTTGAGTATTGAGTACTTGGAGATTTGCTTGGAGCATAAATTCTCGACACCGTTCTTCCAACATTAGTGCAAGCTTAAGATGCAAATGCGGGGAATTCTACTTCAGTTTCAAGTTTGGTACATCGGGTTTTCTTCATCGTTAGTCACTTCAAATTGTCTACTAATGGGTTGATAAAGATAGTCAGAGAGTGTTTCTGCAGTTGATTCTCACATGATTCATTTGAGCTAATTTTTTGTTCTTCTCTATTTCAAGAATATTTGGTATGTATAATGTGCAATTCTGAGGTAGGTATCAAGGGGAAGGAGACATACATCTAAACACACAACGAGTACACATGATGAACCTAATACTTCTTCTCTATTGAAGTAATCCCGGGAAAGACAAATGTCATAACCATAGAGAAACTCAGTGTTTACTCATAGCCTTTGATGTATTATTCCAACCATTTGGGAGGAAGTGGTCTCGGGATACTTTTGGTATGTGTTAACTCAACCCTCAGTAGAAGGAAATATGAGAAGAATATTTGGTTCGTGAGATGATATTGCTTATCGACATCTTCGATATGAATAATGGTAAAGTGCTTCCGATTATTCCTTCTTGTACACATTATTATGTTGATTCCGATAAGATCCCAACCATCATGGGGGAGAGATATGGGTACATCTGGAACTCACAACATGTTCACCTGATCGGGCTTAATCAGTTATTCCGGAGTTGACATCCGCAGAGATGATCAGTGACTCAACATGTTACTTGAATGTCATCATCTTTACTCTTGTTGGGTACATGTGTACATCATGGGCTGATTGGTTATATGTAAGATAATTGGAATGCATTTGAAAAAATGAAGATGTTGATGTATTGTTCCCTGAATAGACAACTGGTCAATCTCGAAGAGTAATGTGTACATCGGAGACGCATAACAGTTCATGTGATCGAAATTCATCAGTTATTATTTGATAACCACCGATAATGCGATCTATGTTTCAACTTGTTTCTTTGGTGTTCTCGTGTTCTTCGGGGTGCTGAGCTTCATTCAATGAGACTGTTTTCATTCATTTCTACTTCTTGGAAAATGGTCTTTATACTCAGTTTGTCGGTTTGAGGGGAAGCTACCAAAGATTCACTTGTTGAAGGCTCAAGTTCTTTCGACGATTCAAGAGCCTCGAATGCTTTGGTGGTGAAAGTTTAAGAGATGATGACTTCTATCTTCTACGAAGTGCTGAACGATTTCCTTATTGCGGTACTTGTATCATCATCCTCTAAAACTATTTCTATATCTTTGTAAATATTTTTCAAAAGAAAAATACAAAAATATAAAACCAACAAAAAGAAAATAGAAAAATATAAAATCAACAAAAGCCCATAAAAATCAAAAAAATTTGAAAAATACCAAAAATATTGTTTTTCAAGACATGTCTTCTGGTATCGATAACATCTACGGTCTTAGAAATGTCATTCAATAATGGCACGGGACTTTAGATGAAGTTCGGCGAGAAGGTGTAAATATTCCTTTCTAAACATGTCTCAAAAAATGGCTTACAGCTTATTTCGACTGCAGAACCCGACTTCAAATGATGGCTTGGTTATTTCGGTGACGCAGCTTAAAACTATGGCTTGCTATTATTTCCGATAGCAACCCGTTCTTCATGAAAGGAAAGTGTTGCGCTAAACCAATTTTTCAAATATTTCGCGCACTTATCCTAAAACAAAACAAGGAAAGTATGTCGTCATAAAGACTATTTGTTCCTACACAAATGTTTTTCCGTCTAAAATTCTTCATAAAAATATTTGTTGTGTTTTCAAAATGGTGGAAAATGAGTTGCTTAAAAATCAATCGCCAGTTTGAGTTTTAATAAAATTTGAAACTCAATCAATGACTTCAAAGACTTTTAAAATCTTTTCACAAATTGAGTCATTGATTGAGGGGGATAATGTTTTCAAATCTATATCATCTAACGGGCTTTCTTAATTATCCTACGACTTAATTAAAAATGATAATTGCCTATGTTGAAGGACTAGGTTTCTAGGATATGATTGTTAGGTTTAGATGATTAGAGTTTGATGAACACATTAATCCCATACCTTATATGAACTGATTGATATGTTGAATTGACTTTTATTAGTCGATTGTTGTTTGGGTGATGTCGACCACCATATATCTGTATGTGTGTTCACTAACGTATGCAGGTATCTTTGTATAAGAATGTTCCCGATCCGGATCCCACATAATATGATGTTTGGATGCCGAAAGGAAAGGGTAACTATATCTTGGGTTGACAAATGAAGAAACGGAGCTTAATTTGACTTCTATGGAGAGTTGGCATAAATGAAACGTAAGAGGTCTCATCGCACGAGATGGTTTTCTTCTAAATGATTGAAGAAACGGAGCTTAATTTGACCTTAGTTGGCATTCAAAATGCAACGTAGAAGAAGTCTCACCGCATCAGACGTTTTCTTCCAAACCCTACAAAGAACAACAAGCTTCAACCACCTAACGATCTTTTGTGCAGATACCATTTTTAAACAATTTTGATATAATTCAAATTGTTTTGAAAATGGAAAATATTGTTTTGAAAATTAATTGGACTAAATTTTGAAAATCACGGACTTCTTTTATCAAAACTAAGTCACTCAATTATCGACTTCGGTCATCGATTGAGGGGGAGAGTGATTTAATTTAAAATATTTTCAAACAATATATCTTCAAAAGAGTCCGCTTTGTACTAAATTATGTGGTGATCTAAAGATTTAATGTTATGTCATGGTATGATTTTCTTTAGAATCAAGGTCTTTCAAAATGAAATTTTTTCGTTTTGTTTGATTGTGAAATTGTTTTGTTTACTTCAAAGATCCCCAAATCTTTAAATGATTTAAATCAAATCTCAAAAGGTTTGAAATTTTGATCGGGGTAGAGACCATGAGATAAATTCTATCTCTGCTTAAATGGAATTGGTTTTAATCCTTAAAGGCACTCCTGCCTCCATGTGCCAAACGATTTCATACACAATGCACATGTTGAGGAGGAGGATTTATCCAAAAACATGATGAGTATTTAAACCAGACCACATATTCTCCCATGTTTTCTAAACCTTATTAATCACTTGGGATCCAAAATCTCAAAGGGTTTGATATTTTTGATCGGGGAGAATTTGTGATTTAATAATGAAATTTGATAAAAGGTGATCGTTTTGATTTAATTGTGCAAGTCGCTTCTCATGTGCTAAACGCTTTGAATCTCGCACATATATGAGGGAGCAAAACTATCGAGGTACAAAAAGTTTTTTAAAGAGACTTATAAAGTACCTTGATTGAGTTTTCAAATGGTTTTCTTAATGGCTTTTGTGATTCGTGGATGTGCTTCAAAAGAACTCTTGCCTCTATGTGTTAAAATGATTTCTATTATCCTATGCACATATTGAGGGGGAGAATTTACCAAAGAAATTCAAATGGCTTTTTCTATGAAAATTGTGATCAAGAAATTATTTCAAAGAAATTATTTCAAAGAACTTGCTCCATGTGCCAAACAATTTCAATATCATATGCACATGTTGAGGGGAGCATTTCTAAATGATCAAAACTATTAAGGTACAAAATGCTTTGATCTCGTATCACAAGTACCTTGATTGTTTTTCCAAATGATTTTTCAATTGGTTTCATGAAGGAAAGAACAAGACCCACCAATTTACGTTATGCATGGTGTTATAAGGATGGTTAGGTTAGGTATTAGTTCCCACGATCCGCCAGAATCGAGGGATCTACCTGTGACAATCCACTAGATATTGTAGAGTCCTTAGGTATATTGAAAAAAAAGGAGAAAAGTGAGATATGGGAAGAAGTGCGGATCGCAGAGCTAGTAATCGAATAAACCCAACAAGGTTCTAGTTATGAAGTCTCTAGCACCTGGGGTTGAAGAATGGAATGAATGTGAAAAGGGTGAAAAGAAATAGCCCTCCAATAATTCAACCTTAGGCGTAAACCGGTTCAATACATATGCTACCGGTGGTTACTTAGGTAACACCGTATTGAAGACAAGACGTCATGGACCCAAAGGACGCGACCGCACTAAACTTCCCAAACTACTCAAGTTCCTCTTAAAAGGGCTTGTTTCATTCTCACGGGAACCTACATAATCTATCGACTTTATCTTAGAGATTGTTGATATTGAAGAAGGAGACCCTCTCCCTAGTCTCCTCATAGAAACCAAATGTGCAATATTGAGTCTAGAGCCAAGAGATCATCCACAATATCTCATTAGGACACTAAATTAATGAAGACTTGCTATTTCACACAATGTGGAAAGTAAGAATATATTAAGAGTCCTACGCATTATCCTTGTGGTATTGCCGTAACATCCGAAAGGATATGCATACATATTTACGATGAAGATGGAAAGCCTTCTAGAGCCAACATCAAACAAGCTCCTGGTAGGTGGCATGAGATCTATTCAATAGATCAACCATGTGACAACCGATAGAACGATGGGGCTTATCTACCGTGAATCAACCTTGGTCCAGAAATGGATTGACGGATACTTTTGGAAAACCGCTCGATGCAAACCTTCTCTAGCACGCTCGAATGTGTAATTATGTTTTCAAACACAAAGTATCTCTCATTGAAAAATACTTTTGAAAAACCGCTCGATGTGCAAATCTTCTTTTCTCTAGCACGTCAATGTACTCTTTTCAAATATAAAAGTATTTTTGATTGAAAATTGATCTTTCTCATAAAACCTTCGTCGTATTGCAAAACTCTTTCTTCTAAGCAATACACAATTGTTTTCAAATCATTTTTCATCAATCAATCTCAATTGGCCGTTCACCACCCGTGTTGTCTTTGAGACGCCCGCTTGAGCCTGTATAGAAATGCAAAACCCTCGCAAGGAGATTCTAGGAATCCTACCTCATCACGCGCATTTGTAATCGATCAACGGGGAACCGTGCGTGTAAGTAATTCAATTCAACTAAAGTGATCAAAGACACTTTCGCAGTGTTTTATTGCTAACCTGTTTTATACTTGACTGCTGTACCGACGTAATTGAGCGTCAATCCAATGCCATACATGCTCACGCATCCACACTTACTTTGAATGGTGAACCTAAAGGGCTTCCCGCCATTCCGAGGGAGATGTCATGATTCAAAGTGTGAGCATGTCGTCCGAAGTCACACAACTTACATGATGGAAACACAAAGGGTGATTTAGAGATTTCGGGTCGATGATCTCAATGAAAGCTCAAAGATCATCAAAGATGGATCAGCTTAAAGGCCTCCACCGAAAGTACAAACCACTGGACTATGAAGAGTCACCGCAAAGCACAAAGATGTTGAAGAATTCAAGTCTACGAGCTCAAGATCAAGATTAAATAGAATGCTAGGATTCAAAATAAAACATGGGGTGACCTTTAGGGGAGATTGTTAGAATTAGAAAATTCCATAGTGAAGTCACCCCAAATATAATCTAGCATAAGTTAGCTCAGAGACATATCGTTATTTATTGTTTTATTAGTTAGTTATTTAGTTTGTAACACCGTGAGGAAGGACGGTCTTTACCCACCGTATGCATCCACAGTCCAAGGAGGACGCTTAGTTTGTACTTAAATACCCTCTACCTCCCAAGGTAGAGGGTTGGACTAACCTTCTAAGTTTTCTTTCACTTTCTCTCTCTAGAAAGGTTCCCACTTTCTCTCTAAACTTTACATAATTCAACCATATATTGTTATGTGATGTGTTTAGAAATCCAATATGTTAC
>OU343223.1:137197156-137278330 GCA_910596185.1 Chrysanthemum makinoi | reverse complement strand
CACATCCGATTTCGGCGCTTAAATTGTAATGATGCCGTGGACAACAATGATAATGTATGCTACCCTCGAACCATTAAAGATGTTTGAATTAATTAATGAGGATGTGAGATCTTCATGTTCTCTAGTACAATGAGAATGCCATGCAAATGGAATGCAGCATTGAGCCATATCACTACTTCATTCGCACCTCATACAATGTTATCCATAGTCGGGGATCTAACATGTAGTGCTCTTTTCTCGCCAGACTTACCTACATTGACAAGAAGCTTGCTGTTGAACTTAGAACATTTAAAGCTGCAACTTACCAATAAAGAGGTTCAAAAGGATGGTTCCAAAGGCACTTCTTCAAGTAATCTACAAACAATTTCACCATTCATCAGGGGAATATTCAGCATTACGATCAACACTTGACCGAATTTCCTTCAAAAACATACCGAATGGAAATTCAGAATTCATTGAGACATTTATCCAACTCATGGATAATGTGAAAAAGTACATTGAAGAATCTCGCCAAAAGAATGAAGACGTGAATGAGTGTCGTGCGTTGAAAGATTGTTGTGATAAGTGGGTAATGTATATGTTGAAGAATCGGTGTTGCTTAATGCGAATGTCGGGCAACAAAAAAATGATGAGTCGGATAATGGAAAATGGAATCTTCGCTCAAATCACAAGAGAGAGAGGTGCACGGACACAACCCTGTGCAAGTTAATGCAAAGGAACGCTCCATGGAAGTTTTGGATGTACCCAAGATAGAGATGCACCCACAGCTCAAGTGCATGTCAATGCTCAGGTAAGTTGCATGGATGTTTCTGCTGTACCTAGTTGTGCATCTTCTACTCAAAATGATGATTATGAACTGCATGAGTACGCTGCATTTGTGCCTGATGATTCCCTTACCACTGAGCTTAACATATATAAGGATCAAGTTGCTATTTATGAACAGCATGCTAAGTTTGAGTTGACCACCGTGGAGCAGGAAATGGATGTCCAAATACGCACAACTATTAGAAAAAGTAGGTTTAGAGAAGAAGTATTAAAACAAGAGTTAAACTCCTTACAAGAAAAGCTTTCTAAAACCGCTAAGCAAAAACAAGAACTTCAAGAAAATGTTAAAATGCTTAAGCAAGAATTCAAGCTAAGGAATCAAAACTTTTGAATGATTTTTCCAATCTAAAAACTTTGAAACACATGCTTGAAAATAAGTTATGCAAAGGAATACCATTATCTGCATCACATGATCACTAAGCATAAAGTCTAAGCGATAAGCATAGCATTCCCCTTGTTGAGGAACCAAATCCAGAGGTAATTAAAAAGGCTAGAAATGCTCATAAGGTACTGTATGATAGTAATGAGATCCTTAGCCTAGAGAAACCTAGTTTGTACTGAGTAACGAGGAAGATAAGAAATCGATGAAGTCACTAGGAGAAAATGAATAAGAAGCTAGAAGATCCCGGTGTAAAAAGAACAAGATAACCATAAAACCCCATGATTACACTAAGGAAAATTGGATATCCTTAAACATGTTTAAGCGTAAGACTCTATTGACCCTCTAACAAGTGTTCTCGAAAAGGATATGGACTTGCAAAAAGTCAAAATCTTGTTGAAAAGAATCCCCTTTAGGAAATTCCCTAAAGCGACCGTGTATCCTCCAAATACACCAATGCATTTAGTTCCTAGAACTATTGCCACTAAGAGCAAGACCTTAATCAACCAATATGTTATTCTTCAACTATTTTTCGATTTTGAGAAAACTTGTAAGAAAAGGATAACACCCACTGGGATAACTGAAGGGAAAGGGGTTTTGAGCAAATGAAAGAATGTTATTTAACCGAGGTCATGCCTTTAAACAACTAAAAGATCATTTTGAGAGTCTTAAAAAGGGGATAAAATCTGATATTAAAGAAATGGAAAAGGAATTTGATGCAATGATTGTTGAGTTAGTGACTATGGTGAGCGAATTAAAATATAATGAGATTGAGAGGAAGAACTTGCATACCTTGAATGAGAATCTTATTTCTTAATGTATTTCTCAAGATGTGTTTTACATCAAGCTACAAATTGTTCCATTAATGCTTCTCAATTTCATGAATTATCTGTTGCTCTGAAAGTCTCCCATGATCGTGTCATTGAGCTTGAAAAAATAAATTCTGAACTAAACGAGAAAATTGAACTGATGATCATATAATTGGTTAAACATTTTTCTAAACTGGAAGTTGAGCATTTTAATTTACAATTAAAATATCAACATCTTAAAGAAAATGTCAAAACTTCAAATATCAAGACATTCTCAGATGCTCCAGAAGTTTGATGCGTTTCAAATTAACAAACGTGATGAATGATTCAAGCTCATTGCAACACGATCCGAAAGTTGAAAGCCCAAATCTCTCAATTAAAGGGTCAAACGAACAATATGACAGTCTCCCAAATGCCTTCTCCTTTAGATTCTCGAATTTCAAACTTTTCATCTTCAAAACTTAGTTGATGCCTTACAAAAGGAAAACAAGAGTTTTCTAGAAGAAAATGAAAAGTTAAACGACATTTTAAAGAGTTATATGATTCAATAAAAGTCACCCGTGACCAAAACAACGAAAAATAACGTCTTTACAAAAGGAAATTGAGAATCGAGAAGTCGGAAATGGGAAACCGCCACTTGTTTTCAATAAGAATGTTGTCTCAAAGTCACCCTTAGATTGCAAATACACTGTGACAGTTAAATATATTCCTCCTCATCTTAGGAATAATGAACATGCTTTTCATGACTACACTGCTCACCTTAAGGATAGTCTAGAATGTCTCCGTGAGATTGTCGAAGAGGATTTCATTAACAAACCTCTTGATAGAGAAGTTAGGTTTGCTTTCCGTGCCAAACGATCTCAAGACGCTTGAATGTGTAATTGCAACATGTCCAAAACCCTTAGGTGAAAAGGCAAAGCTGTGAAGCCTTGTTCTATGCCTAGTGCAAACGAAATGTTCTATGCCTAAAGCCACGCATGTGACCCTTGATATGCCTTGTTCCATATCTAAATTCAAGCAAGCAACCTGTGATGAGCCTCCTAGAATTTCGAGATCCCAAGACTTAGACCAGAATGCAAAAGTAGTGAAGCCATGTAATGTTCCCATCGTTACTTCTACAGATGTTAAGATTGACACTAAAGTAAGCGGGTCAAAACCTAGAAGCTATGCAAAGAAGGATAGGATTACGCAAACTAAAAGTGATCATGATAATGAAGTGAAAGAACACCATAGGGACAAGAAGTTTGATTTGAACAAAATAAATCGTGTTAGTTCTAGTATTAGCTCTAAGCTTACTAAAATTAATTCGAGGCCTTATGTCGTCTGAAAACATGTAAAAATGTTTAATTCTCAATCATGATAAATGTGATGTGTTATTTCGAGGTCTAAGATTCATAACCCAGCTTAAGAAAGTTGGAGAGCGAAAGAGATTAAGCAATCCTGGAAACCTACAGGAAGGTTTTACCAATGTAGGATTTCAAGTGGAAGCCCACAAAATGAATATTAACGCATGGCAAACCTTGCCCTTAACTAGATCCACTATGCCTAGAGTAGTGCCTGTTAAGGTTTGGAAGCCAACTGGTAGAATAATCCAATTAAGCACACAATGTCATTTGACTAAGTTCGATGCTTCTACTAGTTCTAGCTCCTAGGATATGACATTGCATCTAGGGTTTTGCTGATTCAAAGATTGTTAGCAACCAAAAGGAACCCATCGACGGGGATCCAATGTTTCCAATTCTCTATCTTCGTCAATGTCCAAAGCAGTCGCACAAATCGTCCCTTGGTTTTGGATTCGCGGCTCTAAACATATAACCGGCTCTAAACATGACGCTCGTCTCACATCATCGTGCCTTGCATTTCATCATTATGCCTGCAGATAACACTTCAGGCCCCGCTCTCAAAGAAAAGAAAGGTGTACGCCAGGGCGCTTTTATCTTCTTAAGAGAAATCTTCATGTTTATGACCATTCCCATCGACATTCTTCATCAACATGCTTCATGCTTTTTCATGCACTTCAATCAAGTGATCCGGATTCATGATATACTCTTATTCCACTTGCTCATCATAATGAAGATGCATTATATCTGCTAATTTTTATGGTGGAGAAGTAAATGGAATACATTTGGATGATAATCACTTGTTTAATCAAGAATGGCATCTCCGTATGCAATTCTTGAGGGGAGAAGAAGTGTGAATTTTTTGCATTATTGATTGAAATTTGAGAATATATGGTCAAACGTTCCTAACTCATGTAACTGAAGATTCTTCTTATGATCATCTTCACATGTAAGTTTCTAAGAGCCGATTGACATCTTCACATCGGCTGATATGATTAAATGACAAAGTGCTTCGAAGTTACGGGTGATTTCTTGATGAACATCTTTCTCGTTTGTTTGATTGGATGGGATTTTAATTAACGGATTTGCTATTTACAAGTTAACTGGGAATGCCTTGGTGTGAAGAAGATGTTAACTGCCTATTTCATTCGACACAATCTTGAAGAAGGTCGAGCTCATGCCTAATTACATTTTCTCATACATGATTAGAAGACTAAAGACGCATGCATTTGATGATCTAAAGACTTCTTCTTAACTGGCCGAAGAACACTTGAAAATGTTTGTCGCTTATGGGAGAGAGCACTAATTGGGATAGTGATAAGCCAAATTTAATCCCCAGTTAGACTTGCTCATATGCTTTAGCAATGATTCATTGTTTGATTTTTGATGACTCTCCTCCAACTCAATGTTCCCAATTCTCAAGGATAACCGGATTCATTGTTTTCAAGATATGTTTGATGAGTATTTCAATCATAGCGAATGTTGATCATCCAAGAATACTTGATACTCAAAAGCCTAATCTCCCTATTCCTCAAGGTGTTGATAATGACTATCATAATATTCATGCACTCATGAATATGATCCTCTTTGGTATTCCTTTACCAAATCTTCACGGATTATTGTTCCTCTCATTGTGCACACTATAAATCAACCACATGAACATTAAGGAAAATGACTACCTCATCCGCTCGAAGACATTATTGGTGAATCCTCCAGATCAGTCTCTACATGAATACTTTTAGGAAGAATACATTGATGTTGAAGCATCATTTGTTCCGTTCATTCAAGGTGAATGTACATCCGATTGTATGTTTATTCACGGTTGGGCATTTGACATGTTGATTACTTCGAAGTTAATCATTTATCACTTATTTGAGATTGAAGTTGACCTTCACAGCATGCTTTATTTTATCTTTGATAAGTTGGATGCATGACTTTCAATGATAACTTGCTCGTGATTGAATTTAAGTTGAAGACTTTGTTTATCTAGTTACCACAGTCTGGTGGATGGTTGAAGACCCGTTAACTATCACTTCAAGGAGTTACGTTGTTTTACTCAAGGACACACGCCATGTCGCTGTGGATAATCTAGCAAGAGGTGTTAATGTCTCATACTTTGGTTGAGTATTGAGTACTTGGAGATTTGCTTGAAGCATAAATTCTCGACACCGTTCTTCCAACATTAGTGCAAGCTTAAGATGCAAATGCGGGGAATTCTACTTCAATTTCAAGTTTGGTATATTGGTTTTCTTCAACAAGGGTTTCAAATTGTCTACATATGGGTTGATAAAGATAGTCAGAGAGAGTTTATGTAGCAGCTTGATTCTCACAGATTCATTTGGGCTATTTGAGTTCTTCTCACAAGATTTCGAGTTTATGGGTATATTATGTTTTGTCGATTCCGAGGTATCAAAACCATTTGGGGGAAGGATATATTATTCCAACTATTTGGGGGAAGTGGTCTCGGGAGACCTTTGGTTTATGTTACTTCAAAGGTTCAGTTGGAAGAAATGTGAGAAGAATATTTGGAACGTGAGATGATACCTTCATCGACATCTTATATATGGAGAGATAAAGTGCTTCCGGTTATATGCACAACATGTTCACTTGATCGAGCTAATTCAGTTATTTCTGAGTTGACATCCACAGAGATGATTAGTGACTCAACATGTTACATGGATGTCATTCATCTCTACTCTTGTTATACATGTACATTATGTGCTGATTGGTTATATGTTATATAACCGGAATGCACTTGGTAAAATGAAGATGTTGATATATTGTTCCCAAATAGACAATCGGGTCAATCTCGGAGTAATGTACATCGGGATGCACAGCAGGTTCATGTGATCGGTCGAATCGTTAATCCGGATTTGATAACCACTGGTGACGATCAATGTTTCAACTTGTTACTTCGTGTTCTCGTTCCGTGGTGCCGAGCTTCAATCAATGAGACCGCTTTGTATTCAACTCTACTTCTTAGGGAAATGGTCTTTATTCGATGTTTGTCGGTTTGGAGGGGAAGCTACCAAAGATTCAAATTGAGAAGGCTCATGTCCAGACGATTTTCTTATAAGCCTCGAATGCTTTGTGGCTTAAAAGTTTAAGAGATGTTGATTCCTTTCTTCTACAACGCTTGAACGATATCTTTATCTCCGTACTCATTTCATCATTCTCTTAAACTAATTTATCTCTTGTAAATATTTATTCGAAAAACAAAATACAAAATTATAAAACCTTAAAAAATCAAATAGAAAATTATAAAACTTTCAAAATCCATAAAAATTTGAAAAATTCGAAAAATCTTCAAAAAATATTGTCTTTTGTCATGTTTCTTCGATTCGATAATATCTACGGTCTTGATGTTGTCATTCAAAGAATGACACGGGACTTTAGATGTTGTTCGAATTTAAAAAAAAAATCAAAAATCAAAAATCAAAAATTATTTTTGGGAGAAAGCGAAACAATGGTTTATTGTCATTTCAAGCAATAACCCGGTTTCAAAGAAAGAACAGAGCCATGTTTTATCATGTTTTCAAATTCCATGCTCTGATTCTATAAACATTTATCTCTGCTGAACTAAATGCTTTGAAAAATAACTCGGTCTCTATTTTTGATAATCAGACTTATTTGTCAAAATATCTATCTCTCAATCAACAACCTATGTCATTGATTGAGGGGAGAATGATTTCAATTAAATTAAAAAGTTATTTGGCATTCAATTGTTTTCAAAAGATAATCATGCATGTTTTATCAATGGAGTTTAAAGTCTCAAAATCCGATCCTTATCAATTAAAACGCTTTCATAATCAAGTCACAATTCTCCTTAAAAGCTTTCAAAATCAATTTAAATCTAAGAGATCACAAATCTCAAATGATTTGATAATTGTGATCGGGGGAGAATGTGTGAATTAAATAGGATTTAAATGATAATTCGTAAATGGTTCTTAAGTGATGTACATGTTTCCTCCCCATGTGACAAACGATTTCAAATTTTCCATGCACATGTTGAGGGGGAGCATCTATCTTAAACCTATGATTTGAAACGTTATCACTTATCTCAATGCGTGTTCCTCTAGTATGTGCAAAACTCTTTTCAAATCTCGAGGCACATATTGAGGGGGAGCAAAATCATGAAAACCTCATCCTTCCCAAAATGCTTTATCTACTTGATTCGATTAGGGAAGTGATGTTGATATTTTTGAAAATGGTAATCAAAGAAGTTAATTCTTTCTCTTGCCTCCGTGTGGAAAACTATTTCAAATACTTGATTCACATGTTGATGGGTAGTTCTTCTTCTAAAAATATCAAAACAATTGGGTACAAAATGCTTTGATAAATATCATAAGTATCCTGGATTGATTTTCAAATGATTTTCAATTGGTTCCTATGGCAGATGAACAATACCAAAAAGACCCACCAACTTTACATTATGTATGGTGATATAAGGACGATAAGGTTAGGTATGTGTTCCCATGATCCGCCAGAATCGGAGGGATCTACCTGTGGACTATCCACTAGTTAGTGTAGAGTTCTTAGGTATGATGATAAAAGGAGAAAAATGAGATATGGGAAGAGTGCGGACTGAGACCGAGCTAGTACCGAATAAACCCAACAAGGTTCTAGCTATGAAGTCTCGGTAAGCAATCGAAGGGTTGAAGAATTAAAAGAATTGAATGAGAAAAGGGTGAAAACAAATAGCCCTCCATTTATTCAACCTTAGGGCAGAAACCGGTTCAATTCATATGCTACTGATGGTAACATCGGTATTGAAGACAAGACGCATGGACCCGACGACCGCACTTCAACTTTCCAAACCACTCAAGTTCCTCTTAAAAGGACTTGTTTCATTCTCACGGGAACCGACATTATCTATCAACTTTCTCTTAGAGATTGTTGATATTGAAGAAGGAGACCCTCTCCTAGTCTCCGATATAGGATCCAAATATGCACAAATTGAGTCTAGAGCCACGAGATCATCAATAAATCTCATTAGGACACTTTCAATGAAGACTCTCTGCTTCACACAATGTGGAAAGAGAGATTATATCTTGAGTCCTACACATTTATCCTTGTGGTATTGCCGTAACATCTCGAAATATGCAAACATACTCACAATGAAGATGGAAAGCCTTCTGGAGCCAACATCTAACAAGCTTCTGTAGGTGGCATGTGAGATCTATTATACAGATCAACCATGTGACAACTGAACAGAAACAATGGGGCGATTCAAACTTTTGAATCAATCCCGTTCAGTTATGGATTGACGGATACCTTTGAAAAACCGGTCTTTGTGCTTTAAAACTCTTTTCATTAGCACGCCGACCGTGTACTAATTTTTCAAATCAAAAAGTGTTTTATGATTGATAATTGATTTTCATTAAAACCTTCGTTATATTGCAAAACAATTTCTATTGAGCAATACACGATTGTTTTTCAAATCTCTTTTCATCAATCGCTGGACGAAATTGCCGGTTCACTCACTCCGTGTTGTCTTCTTTGAGACGCTCCGGTTTGAGAACATTTAGAGCTACCGCTAACCCCTGCCAAGGAAAATTCGAATTATACCGATCACAAAAGATTTGTATGATCAACGGGAACCGTGGGCCGTGTACCTCAATTCAACGAAAGTGATCAAAGACACTTTCGTGCTCTTTATTGCTAATCGTTGTATGTGCACGCCCGACGCTTGCGAATGAAGCGGTCAATCCATAGCCGCATGCTCACCTAACACATTCATCTCAAAAGAAATCATGATTAGTGCATCAATGACTCTGATATTATCACTCCATGCTTCTCGCTACTGCCGCCAATATCATGAATCAACAAAGCTTCCGCTACTCTGATGAGAAGATATCATGATCCATAATGTGAGCATGTCGGTCCGAATGTCACAACATCACATAATACCAACACCACAATGGATGTATCATAGATTTTCTATTAGCTGATGATCTCAAAAGCTGGCTCAACATTATTATCACGTGGATCAGTAAAAAGACCTCCACTTGGATTAACCAAACATGCAATGAGTGGAATCAATGACTACGAAGCCGGAGCAAAGTACTACATCAAGAATGCAAGATCAATTGTTAATGTAATATCTGATTGTATTCAATGTCATTTTAGTATATGTTTGAGGTGACCTCCCTTAGGGGAGATTGTTAGGAATTAGAAATTCCATGTATTAAAGAGTCGGTCACCTCAAGTATATGTAATCGCTAGAAAGCTCGTAGTCATAGTACTTCTATGTTAAGTAGTATTTAGTTTAGTAACACCGCGGGAGGATGACGGTCTTTACCCATTGTATGCCTGATCCACAAACCGTTGTGTGGCTTTTATTGTAAGACTATAAATACTCTCTACCTTCCAAGGTAGAGAGTTGGAGCTCATAATAATATCTTTCACTTTCTCTCACTAAGTACCCTAAACCTCTAACTCTCTAGAATTCCATTTATACGCCACTTTGTGTTATGGTTTGATGTGTATGTGAAATCCAATATCAAACAATAACAGACGTCATAATCTCTCTCTTTTCAACTCTCTTTGGCAAAACTTGTAATCAACCCCACTATCATTCAGTAGGCTCTTTGTCGTGATACCGGATGAGAAAACCCAAGATGATGAATTTGACCTGAAGTAAACTAACCCGAACTCGTGACTTAAACTTGCACATATGTAAATAAAGAGCTGAAAGCCGAGAATTCATGCCCATTTGAATCTCTAAGTACTCCATACTCTTCAACCAACCAACCATCAAGTAATAGACGTACATCACCTCTTGAATATCCACAATTCAATGTAATCGGTGCTAACTACAACGTAATCCCTAAAGTGATAGTTATTTTGAGGTGTTGTGAGCCCACTCCCAAGTGGTAAAAGAAAAGGAAAAAGTCACCCAAAAATAAGTAGATTTCCAAGTCTTCGTTTTTGATTAAGCTCGAACAAGGATCTCAAGAATCTTCATCCATCCATCCTCGATACCTTCGATACTAAGTACACTCGCCGCGGATATTTCACTTCAACCTCAAATAAATAATAATGAATTAACGCCGCTTGTACATCTTCTGGTTAAAAGTTCAAATCTAGCCTCCTTGACGCTTTAAGGAACTATGATAATGGTTTCATCCCACCATGGTAAGAAGCACACAACCCCGTAAAACCATATAATAACCAAACCGCCATAACGAATATCCAAACACACATCCAATTCATGAAGTACACCCTTTATCCCTTCTTTGAAGTAGAAACCGTAGTACCAAAGATCGTGATAAGATCCAAATACACCTTCCTTTCTCCAGATGGTCCATCAATGGGATTTTACAGTTCTATGGTTTAAACCGAGAAATATCTTTCGGGATTTCCATAAAATCAAGACTAAACCGTAAACAATGTCAGCTTGAATTTGTTATGACAACATTGGTTTCGGTGAATATCTATTTTAGGGGAACAAGCAGCGGTTCATCAACAAATCATGTTGATCATCAACAATACTTTACCCGAATGTAGACAACTTCACAAACCATACTAAGTCAAGTAGTATGTTCCTTTTCCTCGAGGTTAACCGTAACACATCAAGTACACGTTTCTCCCCATGATGGTTTCAACTTTGGAAGCATCATAATGTGTACGCACCATTTACACGAGAAGTCTTTTGTCATAGCAAAACATCTTGAAAATCATGACTCACGAATAATTTTTGAAAGATTTTGCTTAGACTATGAAGTATCGTTGACATTGTGTAGCGAAGAATATTCCATGAGAATTGCTGAAATTGAACCTCCATTGATTCATCGGCTAATAATAATGACCACGTATATCTGATATGGCAAATATCTAGCAAATAATACCGTACAAAAAAAACCCCGTAGTCATATTTCATCAACTTTTAGCTCAAGCCGTGAATTTGTATCCTCCCGTGAAAATTATAATCATAAAATACCACTCTTAAAGTCAAATATTATCCAAAAGATGTATAACTACCAAAGAATTCGGATATCACTTATATTTGATCACCCCATCACGTGATATCACTTATATTTGATCACCCCATCACAGTTTAAAGACACTCAGTACTCATTCCATCGCCCAATAACGAGACCCAAGCACCCAACAAACATCAAGCCTGATCCATACATCACTTAGTGATATCCGTTTATTAAAACGTTGAATATCTTTCAGCATCAATTTAAACCTAAAAACACTTCACATCCCTAAACCTAAAACAGAGATATCACAAAACATCCACCTACCACATATCTTTTCTCTCACCAATCTCGTCATCAAATCGGATCTAAAAAAAACGCTTACATCTCTTGCTAATTCTTTATCAAAACAATTTTAGCCACTCCTTTGATAGCACACAAAAACGCTACACGTAAGCCGATCTCAAACGTTTCAAGATCCTAAACGGGTCTCGTAAGGTGTTTCACATTTGCTTAGGTACAAACCGATTAAAAGAAAATGATAACAATTTTGTTATTGTTTTATCTTTGTAGAAATCGGAAATTAACAAGAAACGGATATGTTTCAATTTGGATCAATGATGATGGATGATTCAATTGAAATAATCTGTTAATACAAACAAGCCGTAAAAACGTTTATTTATATTTTACGATCTTCTAATGTTTTGTCGATAACAAACGTAAAATCATTTTAATGAAACAAATAAAATACGTAAATGGTTTGAACTAATAGTTTTTAACATATTCACATTTTCACATAAAACACCAAACAAGTATAAGTGGTTTTATGATTTAGATATATATGTACAAACAACTAAGTTTACATATTGTTAGTATATACTTAAACTAAGTATACTAAAATGGGTAAAAACAAGTATATACTAAAATGGGTAAAAATAAGTATATACTAAGGTAAAACTTGGATTCCATAACCTATGGTTTTATATATACCACTTAACCAAGTTCATTGTATCCTTAAGGTACATTGTATCTAGAATGGATCAACCCATAACCCATTACCCATGATCCATACCCAATGTCTAGATACATTGAACCCTTGGTGAGCACTCAAGAGAATGTCTAGATACATTGAACCCTTGGTGAGCACTCAAGAGATACATTGTATCTAGCTAAAGACCCATGACCCATAACCAAAACACCCATGGGTAAGGGAGCGTCCACGGATCCCTGGCTTTGTGCTAGCCGGATCCCTTGTGGGAGGGATCCGTGGGATCCGGGGAACAATAGAGAATTTCCTCTATAAATAGAGAGCCATTTCTTCCTTTTCCATTATCACCACACACATACTTCCCAAAGTATTCTAACCCTCTAATCTCATATCTAAGTGATCTATGTAGTTTGTCTTTTGTTTTTGTGTGATCTACTAGGTTCCTCTTAAGGAGAGATCACCACCTCTTGAAGACGTGCAAGCTCAAAGTCCATGAGTTTCATGCTTTCGTCATCATCAAGACTACTAAGGTTCTCTTGTTGATAGTTCTTCCTTTCTCCATAGATGTTGGGTTGAAGGCATTGATGAAGAATGCCGAAAGTGTCAAGATGAAAGCATTAGTGAAAGGTGCAAATCATCCATGTCAAAGCATTAGTGAAAGATGCTAAAGGTGTTAACGAAGCATTAGTGAAGGGTGCCAAACGTTGTCAAAAGCATTAGTGAAGGATGCTAGGTGCAAGACGAAGGCATTAGTGAAGGGTGCCAAGCGTTGTGTCAAAGGCATTAGTGAAGGATGCCAAAGGATAAAATCAAGTAGCATTTGGGGAGAATGCTTAGGTCGTATAATCGATGAGGTGCATCGTTATATATATGTGTATTTGTTTATCTACAAGGATGGTGATATCCTTGATGGTGTTGTAACAAGGAGTAGATCTCATTGAGATTAGGTGTTGTGTTGTGAAGGTGTAGTTCACCTAAGGTGTGAAAGAACTAAGGTGCTTAGCCTAGTACCTAATAAAGGGTAGGCGACGTGTGATAGGATTAGTTCTCCTAAGGTGTGAAAGAACTCGGTGGTTAGCCTAGCACCGTATAAGGGTAGGCGACGTTGTGTTAGGTGTGGTTCGCCTTGGTGGAAAGAACTGGTATTTAGCTTTGTACCGAAAAAAGGTTGCTTATCGCTAGAAGGTCCGCCACAAGGAGTTGGTGTAGTGCTTACGAACTCTCGAGTAGGTGACTCGGGGAGTGGAGTAGGCAAGGAAGGTGTCCTTGTAGCCGAACCACTATAAATAACTTGTGTCGTGGTGATGTGCTTTACCTTATATTTCATTACACGTTTATATATCTATCTATCAACGTCCAACATAAACAATCAAATAGATTGACATAAGTCGATCTAAATATATTAAAAGGAAGTTTTAATTGGCAAAACTATTCAACCCCCCCTTCTAGTTTTTCCACAATTGGCATCGAGAGTCGTTACCAAGTTTTTTAGTATATTGTACTTTGAAAACTTGATACGATCCGTGTATGTTTGAAAACTACAAAGAATGGAATTTCTTAAAACAAAAAGTCATGTTTTTAGAAATCATCATATGTTGGATAGTGATAGATCATTCTAACATTTTCCTTTTAGAAGTCTTCATACTAGGATTTGGGTATCTTAGAAGATCATGAAGTATTTCGCGTCTATGGTTTCTAAAACCATAAAAAGGAATATAGCAAGGATTGGGGTATTTTAGAAGATCATGAAGTATTTTGGCCTATGGTTTCTAAAACATAAAAAGGATATAGCAAAGGTATGTTTTCTTAAGTATTTTTGTCAAAAACGTGCTAAATTGCTTGTGGACAAAATGGTGATATATGCTTCTATCTTATAATAAGCATAATATGAAAAGTGTTTTAGTGATTTTTTTCTTTGAAGTTTTGTTGTTAGATATCTTGTTAATCAAGCTTGAATAAAGGTAAAATGGGTAATATAACTTCACTAAAAAGTCTACAAAGACTAAACCTTTTCGTCGGGTCAAAACATACATTTTTGTAATTTCTGCGTCAGATCCGGATCCCTCAGGACATGGACGGATCCTCAAGCAAGGGATCCGTGGCCGTAAGATGCTTTTGTCTGAATAAAAATTCATAACTTTTAACCGTAAGTCGTTAAGTCGGTCACCTATCGTTTTAAAGGTATTTGAGTCTACTTTCATTTAAAAATGATTTCACAAACTGATTCAAAACAATAATTTACAGAATCATTGATTTATAATAGAAAGTCATTTTTCGGTCATAACTTTTGCTCAAACTTTTGATCTAATTGGAGACGGATGTTTTCGCTGAATAACAAATGTCCTCTATTGAAATTAAGGTTTTGATCATATTTATAAATATAAAAGAAAATAATCAAGCTTGGTATACATGTTTATATTTAACACAAAGCGATGAAAAGAACTTTCGTATGCTATGCTAAATGATAAATTGTCTTCTTTGCATTACTTGATTATTTGCTTATCTCAAATAGCTTTTGTGCTTGTTTGATTGAATAAAATATGTGGTTTCCTTTCCTTGCTATTCATTCTTGTTTGTTTCGATTTAGTAATATTCTACTAATCAATGTGCTATTTGAAGGAGTGTTTGGGATAACATCTAGTTGTGTCGAAAAGGTTAGTTTAGATACTTAGATAAGTCATATAGGTTGAAAAATGTTTAAAACATATAACACACTAAATGGATATTTGATTGAGTTTGTCAGTGTAAATATAAATGTTTTATGTGCCTATATGATTTCTTTTGTTCTTGTATCGTTTTCTAAAAAACAACAAGAATGTACATCGGATCATAACCTACACTTGTGTTATGATGTACTCTCCCATTTTCCTTTTCATGATCGCTTTCCAAGCTTCATAGTAGGATTGACAACTTGATTATTTCATCTGATATATTCAAGTAAATTATTTTGCAATGCAAATATAATTGGTCATATCCAAAGTCCAACTCAAAGCTTTCCAACAAATATATGTTGAACTAGCTCATCCAATCATTTTTTTTGGTTGATTACCATATGGACAACTTTTAAACTCATTTTTAACATGACACCTTCATCACCTTAGTTGTCTCAAGTATAATACTAAACGAAGCAAAGTATCATCATGGTCACTCTTCGATAGGCCATTGTAGGAATATAAATCTTCCTAACTTGAGAATGAATACTGGAGAACTTATTGCACTAGAAACTCAATTTGACCTAACGGTTGAATTGCTTCCTTGATAGAAGTTGGGTATGTGGAATCGCCCGTAAAAATGGTCGTGTTTAGCCGTAATTGAGCACCGCTAGTAATAGTCTCATATCCATTCTCTCACTTGGGAAATTTATATACCCTATGTTTTCCTAAAGTAAGTTTACAATGGAACTACTTTGCATTGTCTTAAGATTACTAATCAAACAAGTTGTAAAATTAATTTTTCTTTTAATTAATCACAACCACTTGCCTCATCAAGCGATTATCTTGCTTTGATCGAGAAGAACTACATGACTTCATGGACGAAGTTCATTTTATGCTAATCACCATCCGTAATGACCATACATAGTTCATTGCTTCCATACAAAACAACCCTATTGTCTTGAACACCATCATCTACTCTGCACGCCATTGTTAATACAAGTGATTTACTAATATAGATCAGAATTATTTTGAGCTTCTTGAATAGCAGTTGTTAAGTTTGATAAACCTATGTGTTACTTGTGAGCTAGATCTCATTTAATTGCTTATGTGCTATTTCTACATGCTCTTAGTATGTTCTACTTGTATACATGTATATGCTACTGTAGAGATCATTAGCTTCTAAGTTCGGTACTTAGAACAAATGCTCACTGTTAAGTAAAACGGTCCTGATTCGGATCCCTAGTTTGTAATCTAACCGATCCCTCAAGTGAAGGATCCGTGGGATCCGGGCAAATAGAAGTGTAGTTTCAATCCTTTACACCTCAACTCATGTTCCTAGACTACTTCACATAGCTGAACTTAATACCTTAGGATCACTTAAGTCCCTCTCAAGCTTAGTAAGCTTCACACCCACTCATAGCTCATTAAGGATCATACTCAAAGTACTTTTCGATCTATCATTTAACCTAAACTCATCACTCTTCCGCTCTCTAGATCACTCATTTTTTCTCACATGATCTCTCACATCTAGACTTAGAAATCTCGATTATGGCAAAATTAATCATAATCATCCTCACCAAAAATTGGTCGAAATGGATCAAATTCTAGTTCTTCCACCTTAAAACCTTTAGGATCTTCTCCAAGACATTATCCTAAGTCACTATCTGATCACTAGGATCATTTAGCTCTATTTGACACTCTCAAGATTTTAGTGTCATCTTTGTTCATTTATTGGTACTCACAAAAGTTCCAAATCCTTCCATAAAAGACAATCATTAGCTACATCACTCATTACCTTCAAGTACTTAAGCACCTGTCACACCCCCAAAATATCGCAGCGGAACGATAGTGTCATTGGGGTATAACGTCATAGCACAAAGTATGGATACAGAAAACGACCTCTATAATGAGACGGTTTGAAAAGTTTACCATTCGATAAATAAGTTAAAGTTTACACAACAAGAAATCACAAGGTTTGATAATACATAAAGAGTTTACAAAACATGTCGAATGGTAATTGTTAAAAAGCCCAAGACTCCAAAGTATGCCATGACCCAAAAAGCTCCATGAAATGCTAACACTTAAGACCGATAAAACATGCTAAAACGCGTCAACACAAAGGTTGGTGAGTTCATAAGTTTATGATGAAATGTAAAGCCTTTCATAAATTGTTTATGCAGCAAAGGCATTGTAAATCCACTCCGCCCAAGTTCACCATACAAAACTTGCAACCTGTGTGTTTACAACCCATTGCCAAAATATAGAATTGTCAATCTTGTTTGTAAGTAGGACATAGGTGCATATGATATATACATGTACTTAATGCAAAGAATCACAACCTAACCCAACCTCCGACAAGCTACATTGTTTGTTGTAACTCATTGAATAATTGCATTATATTCACCCTGGTCACGCCATCAAGGACTCTAAGGTGTGGGGTGTACCGATAGTACTATCAATACCTTCTGCCTACCTCCGTAGAGTTAACTCAGCTAAGCAAAGTTTGTATGTTGATACATAATTGAAAACTAGTTTAGCACATTAAGGCACATATCGCAATAAACCACACATAATGTCCAGAGTGTATAAGAAGTATATTGTAACACAATTGTATAAATGGTTTATATTCGTAAGAGTGAAACAAGTATTTAAGCATGTATCTTCCCCAAATAGTTTGTAAGAATTTAAACGAGTAAAAGGGTATGAATCACCGTATGATGGATATGTTAACAAAATGAAGTGCACGAAAGTGAGACTCGGAAACTATCCGCGACCTAGAATGAATGTTATGATATATAATGAGTTGCAATGTAATGTTATGCATGCATTTTCAGATGTTATTTTATACCATTTCGTAGTTTTGAAAAAAAAAAATACTTATCGTTTAAAAATATTCTTTGACGTCTTGACCATTCTTAAATCGCTACAAGTATTTACGTAAAAATGTCATCCTACAACAGCCGAATGATTTATGGTGAAATTTTCACTTTCACAGAAACAATGTCGTCGGAATTTTCGTGAAAGTGACAAAATGGCTCCAAAAACTAGTCGTAAATTTGTAAGTCGATCGTTAGAGAACGAATCACGGTTTTGGAAAGTTTGTATCGAAATCTAGAAGTTTCAGTTCAGGAGTTTTCACAAAAAGGTCTCAACATAAAGATAATAAGGGTTAAAGATGGTGATTTTGTTGAATTGCGGTTCAAATGAGTTTTGGCCAAGTTTAAACATCCATAAATAATTTACTACAACTCCGCTATACAAACGGTTGGTTGTTTTGAAAAATATGCTCTATGGGATCTTGATTTTATTAGAAGACAATTTGTTACAAAAAGTTTCACATCATGGTTAAAAACAGCCTCCAACATGGTCGTTTCAACAATGTAACACTTGTATCGTAAAAATAATATAGTTTTTCTAAAATAGTTACGCAATTTTATGAAAACGTGCATATCTTTGTCGTTTCAACCGTTAACGTATTATAACGTCCTTAGCTCTCAGACAAAGTATACTAATAGATTTTGATAAGTCGAAATAATTTGTAAAGCTTAAGGCTCGTTTTTGACTCGCATAAAAATAATAATAGTATGCTGAAATTTCTGAAAATGTATATTTCAATCAAACTTGTAAAAAATCCATAACTTCTTCGTTATAACTCCCAGTTTTAACCGCCAAGCGGCCACGGATTCGTTTTAAAGTATATTTTCTAAATATCAAGGCCAAAATTTCGTGCCTACTGTCGTATTTTCCAGAAAATCAAAACAAGGACAGAACACATTTATACTTATCAAAATAGTTTTTCTCGTACTAAACCTATTCCAATCCCTTCAAATCAACTCCAAAGCTATATTAATCCTACCATACACCTTCTTAGGGTGTCATGGGTTCCTAAACATCATCAAGACTAACATATACCAAGGGGATAATTATAGGATGACTTTATATGTATAAAACTCTAAAATCAAAGTAAAAATGGTATAAATACACATATGTCATGCATGTTTTTGCTCAAAATGATGAGATAAGTATGAAATGAATATGTAAGATGAAAAATAACATGAGATGCTTACTAGTGATATGATGAGGTGCAAAGAACCAAGGTTAGCCTAAACACTCTAGGTTTTTATTTCAAAACCTTATTAAGAGTGTTATCTAGATTGAGTTTATGCTTGAACTTGAAAAAAAAAATGATGATCCCTACAATTTGAAGAACCGTTTTGGGAAGGAAGGAACAAAGAGAGAACTTACTTGACTGAAATATTTAGAATGAATGAGATGTGATGAAATGAATGGAGAAATAATAAAAGGAAAGTGTAGATCTATTCCAATCAAGAAAAAAATCATTAACTCATTAAATACATACCTCCCCCTAGAACCGGTTTTGGGGGATAAAAATTTTTTTTTTTTTATAACTTGTGTAAGTAATTGTTTGTATGTAAAGTGTATAGATTAAATGTAACTTGTAAGATTTTATATACATTAGTGTATTTAAGGTAGTTTTAGGTAAAAGAAATTTTTAATAGATCAAAGTAGAATGTAATGAGATAATAAAAATTGTAAAAATACATTCCTTGTAAAAATTGAGTGATAAAATAATTAACGTATAATTTTTAAGAAAAACGTCGTAATAATATAACTTTAACGATTTATATACCAAATAAATTTAAACAATTAGGAAAACTCTCAAAATATTGTTTTATAAACTCATGGGTATAAAATATACCGATCATTTTTGAAAGTAATGGATTAAATGTTCAAAATAATAACTCACGCGATAACGTTTATTTAATAAGAAAATAAAGTGTAATGTAAAATGCAAAACCGTTATGAAATGATGAATATGGAATATGAGAAATGACCGGAAAATGAGAATTGTGACAGCACCCCTTCATTTAAGACACTTAGGAGAACTGAAACACTCAAAAAGGTATAGGATTTAGACCTTTCAAACATCACTTCTATCATTTCCTAGCTGCTGAGAGCCGGATCCCTAGGATTAGCCTAGACGGATCCCCATTGGTGGGAACCGTAGGATCCGGGTGACAGATTTATGTCAACTCTTGCTCGAACAATCATTTCAAGCTCATCTTGCTAACTTGAACGCTCCACCTCATCCTAATTAAATCCCTAGATCAGTAAAACTCTGAAGTTGACTCTTGCGCAATCTAATCATCACATTCCAAAGGATATTAGAGACTTAAGTCTTGAATGCACTTGCCAAATCCTTCTCTTTATAAGTCATCTTGCTAGAATCCCTTAGTCATCAAACACAACATAATTCTCAGAATTTAGAAACCTTTTCCTTAGTCATTTCATCATGAGGAAAGCTCCTAGTGCTAACTCATCCAACCAAGAACCACCCAAGAACCACCCAAGAAACTTGCTCGTGTTGTACACGAAATTTCTTCAACCGAATCATCTCCGGTTAAACCCACAAATGGTAGGATTTCCCATCCACCGAATCATCATCCGTAAGAGATAATAGTGCTAGAATCTCACCTCAACAAACCCAATCAACAATTACCAAGAGAACCGCAATAATTAGTATTAAACCTTTTAGGTTAGAAAAGGGATCATCAAGCTCTAAACCAAAACGTATCAGTTCTAGCAAAACGTCTAAACCTTCATTCTTAGAGCATGGATTACACTCCTTCACCGAGCATCTCTCTCACCCAAATCTCTATTTATTAGAGCATTCACCTCCAAGAACTTCCCATTCACCAACCTTCTCGTTAAAATGGGAACCACCTACATCACCAACTAGTCCATCATTGGAAACAAAGAACCACCAAGGACTTGATCATATGAAGGAATTTCCATTACCACCACTCTCATTCCTAGTAGAACCTCATCCTAAATTACTCAATGTAACTCCACCATCAATTGTAGAACCTCCTTAAAACATCCTGTTCCTAATCAAGACAATAATTGCTCTAATTTTCTAATCAGCCAAGGACTTGTTCAAGAAGTACGAAATGAGTTGCATTTCATGTTTAATCATCTTCTTGAAAGATTGTACCAAATCAACAAGTCTACTCATCCCTAGACTCAAGCACATTGTTGCTTCTTAAGCTTTGGTTCTTATTAGTTTTAGTAGAATATGTCTAAATCATTCTCTTAGTTTTTAGAGATTTGTTGATCATCTCTTATGCTTTATTGAATGATGCTTTACTTGCCATATTGCATTGAGTATATGTTTGTTGGGTGAATACATATCTCATTTTGATGTTAACATTACTTGTTACATCACCATTGCTGAATTTAATCAGCAGCTATACGGATCCTCAAATTGCCTAGACGGATCCCTACTAGGAGGGAACCGTGGGATCCGTGAGACCGAAAACTATTTTTCTACTAACTTGGATCACATATGCAGGAAATTGTGCATTATACTTGTTTTCTAACCTTTGTTTTGTAGTTATTCATCTACACTTCGAGGGGCCATTGTAGGACATCTTCCTAAAGAATACTAGGGGGAGCTTTGTGTCAAAACAATACATTGCAAATTACTTGCAATATTAGGATTACATTTCTCGACATCCCTTTGCAAAATTGCAATCATCAAGGGGAGCACATTCGTCACTTAGACGAAATCTTTTGCAAACTTAGTTGCAAACAAACTAGCTTAGTATTACTTTCTTGACGCCCTCACATAGGGATGGACTCGTCAAGGGGAGTAAAGACGAGATCCTTTCCCGTTACTTGCTCTCTACCTCTTTTTATTTCTTTCACATGTTTTCTTAAAAACAATGTGTTGCTTTCTTTCAAGGCTCTTTTTGTTTCGACAAAAAAGGGGAGAAGAAAGTAAAAACTACAAATTCAAACTTTTACGAATTTTAGCTTTTCCTTAAAATAATTTTATGTTTTGTCATCAACAAAAAGGGGAAGATTGTTAATACAAATAAGCCGTAAAAACGTTTATTTATATTTTACGATCTTCTAATGTTTTGTCGATAACAAACGTAAAATCATTTTAATGAAACAAATAAAATACGTAAATGGTTTGAACTAATAGTTTTAACATATTCACATTTTCACATAAAACACTAAAACAAGTATAAGTGGTTTTATGATTTAGATATATATGTACAACAACTAGTGTTTACATATTGGGTTAGCATATACTTAAACTAAGTATACTAAAATGGGTAAAAACAAGTATATACTAAAATGGGTAAAAACAAGTATATACTAAGGTAAAAACTAGCAAATGGTATTGACCCATAACCCATGGTTTTATATATACCACTTAACCAAGTTCATTGTATCCTTAAGGTACATTGTATCTAGAAAGAAAACCATGGATCAACCCATAACCCATGACCCATGACCCATACCCAATGTCTAGATACATTGAACCCTTGGTGAGCACTCAAGAGAATGTCTAGATACATTGAACCCTTGGTGAGCACTCAAGAGATACATTGTATCTAGCTAAAGACCCATGACCCATAACCAAAATACCCATGGGTAAAAGGGAGCGTTCCACGGATCCCTGGCTTTGTGCTAGCCGGATCCCTTGTGGGAGGGATCCGTGGGATCCGGGGAACAGTAGAGAATTTCCTCTATAAATAGAGAGCCATTTCTTCCTTTCTGATTATCACTTCACACACATACTTCCCAAAGTATTCTAACCCTCTAATCTCAGATCTAAGTAATCTATGTAGTTTGTCTTTTGTTTTTGTGTAATCTACTAGGTTCCTCTTAAAGGAGAGATCACCACCTCTTGAAGACGTGCAAGCTCAAAGTCCATGAGTTTCCATGCTTCGTCATCATCAAGACTACTAAGGTTCTCTTGTTGATAGTTCTTCCTTTCTCCATAGATGTTGGGTTGAAGGCATTAGTGAAGAATGCCGAAAGTGTCAAGATGAAAGCATTAGTGAAAGGTGCAAATCATCCATGTCAAAGCATTAGTGAAATATGCTAAAGGTGTCAAGACGAAGGCATTAGTGAAGGGTGCCAAACGTTGTGTCAAAAGCATTAGTGAAGGATGCTAAAGGTGTCAAGATGAAGGTATTAGTGAAGGGTTCCAAGCGTTGTGTCAAAGGCATTAGTGAAGGATGCCAAAGGATAAAATCAAGTAGCATTTGGGGAGAATGCTTAGGTCATATAATCGATGAGGTGCATCGTTATATATATATGTGTATTTGTTTATCTACAAGGATGGTGATATCCTTGATGGTGTTGTAACAAGGATTAGATCTCCTTGAGATTAGGTGTTGTGTCGTGAAGGTGTAGTTCACCTAAGGTGTGAAAGAACTAAGGTGCTTAGCCTAGTACCTAATAAAGGTTAGGCGACGTGTGATAGGATTAGTTCTCCTAAGGTGTGAAAGAACTCGGTGGTTAGCCTAGCACCGTATAAAGGGTAGGCGACGTTGTGTTAGGTGTGGTTCGCCTTGGTGTGAAAGAACTCGGTATTTAGCTTTGTACCGAAAAAGGTTAAGCGACGTTGTGAAGGCTTCTATGCCACAAGGAGTTGGTGTAGTGCTTACGAACTCTCGAGTAGGTGACTCGGGGAGTGGAGTAGGGCAAGGAAGGTGTCCTTGTAGCCGAACCACTATAAATAACTTGTGTCGTGGTGATGTGCTTCTTACTCTTTATATTTCATTACACGTTTATATATCTATCTATCAACGTCCAACATAAACAATCAAATAGATTGACATAAGTCGATCTAAATATTGAAAAGGAAGTTTTTAATTGGTAAAACTATTCAACCCCCCCTTCTAGTTTTCCACATAATCTTAGAAAGATTAAAAAAAATTGAGACCGTTTCTGAGATTATGTATATTTTTCTTTGTTGTTTGAGAGTTGGGGAGTGATTGTGAGGGTCCTTTGGTGAGTCTAGATGTAGGTTTAGATGTATCGGATCTGTTAAACATTCTTTTACATCTCGTTTTCTGTTCTTATAAGCATGGACTGATGATGTTTTAAGACTGAGGTCGAGTTTTGGTAATTGGTATAGTGGTCAAGTCATTTATGGTCTTTCTTCTTCAACCTTTCTGTGTGGCTTATGCGTAAAAAAGGTAAGAAACCTTATGCGTAAACTAGGTATAAAGGCTTATGCATAAAGATGGTCATAGGCGTAAACTGGTTTCTTACGCGTAAGCATAGGCGTAAACCTTATGCGTAAAACCTTATGCGTAAGGCTTATGCGTAAAAACCTTACGCGTAATAATTCCTACGTATAACTTCACAGCTATGCGTAATATCACTGAAGATGCTCCTTATGCGTAGAAAACTAGGGTTTTGACCATTTGACTTTTTCCGATGAGTTTTCCGACCATCTTCATAACAAACCCAGAAAAATACCATAAAGAAAAACTTCTTTTTGACCCATTTTAATCATAAACCAGCATACCACAAGATGTGACCATAAAAATGCTTTCTTGTTGACCTTGTTTGACCACAATATTAATCACGGATTTGGTACAAAAATAGTCTAAAAATGAGATATGACACAAATCTGTTTGGACAAGAAGTATTGACACAAGACAGATGTGATAACAATGAAAAAAACAGAACATTTTTTACCAAGAAAGGACACATAATAACTTGTTACAAACTGATTCCACAAGAATAGGAATAAAAAATATTCCGACCATCAAAAATAGTACCAAAACAGTTTACAAACAAGATATAAAACCACAAAAAATCATCAAAACACAAAAAAAACCTTGGCTCTGGTACCATTTGTAGGATCTTACATATATTGTGTTATGATGATTCGGGTGGTCTTGGATGGTGATGATACAAGAAAGCCATGGTTTTAGAGAGAGGAAGAGAGGATTGGGTGTTTCTAGAGAGATAAACAAAAAGAGAAGGTTAGATTAATGAGAAAGCACCACCCCTTCCAAGGATGGAAGGGGTATTTATAGTTACAAAGAATACGTCCCTCCCGATCGGATCACCATACAAATTGGGTAAGGCACCCCTCCTTCCTCCACGGTGTTACTCTAAACTAAACTACACTAATAAAAACGTAAATAACGATATGTCTACGAGCTAACTTATGCTAGATAATAGTTGGGGTGACCGACTCTTCACTATGGATTTTCTGAATCCTAACACTGTAACACGATCAGAATGTTAAAAACCCAAATTTCACAATTAAAGGGTGAAAAGAACAATGTGACTGGCTCCCAAATACCTCCTCCTTTAGATTCTCAATTTTCTCAAAACTTTCATCTTCAAAACATCATTAACGTATTACAACAAGAAAATGAGAGTTTTCTAAAAGAAAATGAAAAGGTCAAACGACACTTCAAAGAGTTATACTATTCAATGAAAGTCACCCGTGACAAAAACAATGAAAAAATAACTTCGTTACAAAAGGAAATTGAGAATCTGAAGAGTCAGGTAAAAGGGAAAATGCCACTTGTCTTTAATGAGAATGCTGCATCAAAGTCATCTCTGAGATTCTAAATATACTGTGACTGTTAAATACATTCCTCGTCATCTTAGAAATAACGAACTTGTGTTTCATAACTATAACTGTCACCTTAAGGATAGTCTAGAATGTCTCCGTGAGATTGTAGAAGAGGATCACATAAACAAGCCACTTGATAGTGAAATTAGGTATGCATGCTTATATGCCAAACGATCTCAGGAGCTGTTAGAATGTTTAAGAGCAACATGCCCAAGATCCTTTTGTAAGAATGATAAAGTCATTATGCCTTGCTCTATGCCCAGTGTTAAGAAATTGAACTTTAATGTGCCTTCAAGTAGTTCAGCTCCCAGCACTTCTAAACCTGAAATGCAAAAAGTAGCAAAACCAACTAATGTTCCCATTCCCTCTACAGGAGTAAAAAGTCACCAAAGCGAAGGGTCAAAGCCTCAAGACAACACAAAGAATGATAAGACCTTGCAAGCTAGGAATGTTCAATGGAAGAGAGTAGAAGATCACCTTAGGAAGAATGAAACTATGTTGAATAAAACAAATCGTGTTGATTCTAGTGTTAGCTCTAAGCGTGCTGTAATTAATGCGAATTCTACTACTTTTGGCAAAACATGTAATGATGATTGCTTGGCTTCTGTTGCTAATCATGTATGTGGTGTGAATGATTTGATTAATACTGTTAAATACCCAGTTAAAATCGTTAATGCGAACAATCATGTTAAGAAGGCTAGAAAGTAATGGTGGAAGAAGGTTAGAAAACATTGGAAACCCACGGGAAGAAAATTTAGTAATGTAGGTTATCAGTGGATACCTACTGGCCAAAAATTTAATCTTAATGAGTTGTGCCCTAAATTATCTAAGTCAATGCCCATTAGGAAATGGATGCCTACCGGTAGAACCATTTCTTTAAGAAGTGAACATACTTTGAATAGGTCTAATGTGTACGTTAGCACTGCATCTATCCCTAATGATTCCATTGATTCTACTTCTGATGTGGGTATTCCAATCACTGTTACTAACCAAATGGAACCCATTCTTGCATGGGGATCCCAATTATCCAGTTATCCATTTTTGTCTATGTTCAACTGCAGGTCGTTTAAATTGTTCTGTGGTACTTGGACTCAGGCTGTTCTAAGCATATGACTGGAGACCCCTCGCGGCTCATGAACTTCATGAGTAAATTTATTGGGACTGTTAGATTCGGGAACGATCACTTTGGTGCAATTATGGGTTATGGAGATTATGTTGTTGGTGATAGTGTAATCTCCAGGGTATATTATGTTGAAGGTCTTGGTCATAACCTGTTTTCTGTTGGTCAATTCTGTGATTCCGATCTAGAAGTGGCTTTTAGAAAACATACTTGTTTCGTTAGAGAACTTGATGGTGTGGAAATTTTAAGAGGAACACGTGGTTCAAACCTATACACCATCTCTATCGAAGACATGATGAAGTCTTCTCCAATCTGCTTGTTGTCAAAGGCTTCAAAAACAAAGTCATGGTTATGGCACCGTCGTCTCAATCACTTAAACTTCGGCACCATTAATGATCTTTCCAAAAAGGACCTTGTAAGAGGCTTACCCAGATTAAAGTATGAAAAATATCATCTTTGTTCAGCATGCCAATTAGGAAAAAGCGGGAAATATGCTCACAAACCCAAGCCCACAAACTCAGTTATGGAAGTCCTTCATACTCTTCATATGGATTTATGCGGACCTATGAGAGTGCAAATGATAAATGGGAAGAAATATGTATTAGTCATTGTTGATGACTACTCTCGATTTACTTGGGTTAAGTTTTTTAGGACAAAGGATGAAACTCCATATGTCATCATCAAACTTATCAAACAGCTGTAGGTTCGACTTAACAAGACTGTTAGAATTATTCGAACAGACAATGGCACTGAGTTTGTTAACAAAGACCTAAGTCAATTTTATGAACGCATTAGAATCAGTCATCAAAGAAGTGTTCCACGCACGCCTCAACAGAACGGTGTAGTTGAAAGACGAAATCGGACCCTTGTTGAAGTTGCAAGAACTATGCTAATTTATTCAAAGGTTCCAATGTTTCTTTGGGCTGAAGCCATTGCCATGCTATTACACCCAAAATCGTTCCCCATACACACCACTCATGAGAAAACTCCATACGAACTTGTCCATAAACGAAAACATGATCTCTCCTACCTTCGTGTATTTGGTGCTTTGTGCTATCCAACGAATGACGGTCAAGATTTAGGTAAATTAAGAGCTAAGGCGGATATTGGAGTTTTTGTGGGTTATGCACCAAACAAGAAGGGTTACCGAATCTACAACAAAAGAACTCGAGATATCATGGAAACTATTCGCGTCAAGTTCGATGAGCTGTCTGGGCAAATGGCTCCAGGACAATCAAGTTCTGGACCCGCATCACAACCTTCATCAAGTAGTCCCATTAGTTCTTCTCTTGTACAAAATCCCTCACCAGCAACTCCATATGTACCCCCTTCGGAAGATGATTTGAAGAAATTATTTGATCCAATGTTTGATGAACACTATGAGCCTACTGCTAATGATCAGTCAAATCCATCAACAGAGGCTGTCCCTAACCCAGTTAACGTAGATAACCCATCAGTTTCTATGTCATTGAGTCAAGAAGCGCCTACTGCAGATCACTCATCCTCATCATCAAATCCTCAATCATCAAGTGTACATCATGGAAATGTTTCTGGCACCTATGATGGAGATAACCCCTTTGCTACTCCCGAAGATGCTCCATTTGAGAACATATTTGCTCTTGAACCAACTTCAGAACCATCTTCATCAGGAGATCCAAACTCTGCTACTTCAGTTCCTCAACAACAACCACACGAACACCTTAGAAAATGGACACATGACCATCCATTGGACAACATCATTGGAAACCCTTCTCGTCCAGTATCCACTCGTAAACAACTTGCAACTGATGCCTTATGGTGCTTCTTCAACTCTGTACTATCTAAGGTCGAACCAAAAGACGTTAAAACTGCCATGAATGAAGACAGCTGGTTCAATGCCATGCAAGAAGAAATTCATGAGTTCGATCGACTAGATGTATGGGAATTAGTACCTGCTCCTGACTGTGCTATGATCATTGCTCTAAAGTGGATCTTCAAAGTAAAACTTGATGAGCATGGTGATGTGCTAAAGAACAAGGCTCGATTGGTTGCAAAAGGATACCGTCAAGAGGAGGGTATTGACTTTGAAGAATCATTTGCTCCAGTTGCACGTATTGAGGCAATCAGAATCTTCCTGGCTAATGCTGCAAGTAAGAACATGGTAGTCTATCAGATGGATGTAAAGACGGCTTTTCTTAACGGAGATCTTAAAGAAGTTGTATACGTCAGCCAACCTGAAGGTTTTGTGAATCCAGAGCATCCTACTCATGTCTATCGCTTGAAGAAGGACCTTTACGATTTGAAGCAAGCTCCAAGGGCATGGTACGATACACTATCAAGGTTTCTTCTATCTAATGGATTCAACAAAGGAGCAGTTGATCCGACATTGTTCACCAGAAAGTAAGGCAAACACTTAATTCACTTTCAAATCTATGTTGATGATCTTATTTTTACCTCGACTGACCCCAATGAATGTGACCGTTTTTCTAAGGAGATCGGCTCCAAATTTCAAATGTCAATGATGGGACAAATTTCATTTTTCTTGGGATTACAAATTTCACAAAGTCCCGGAGGCATTTTCATCAATCAATCTAAATATGCTAATGAAATTTTAAAGAAATTTGGATTTGATTCTTGTGACCCTGTTGACACTCCCATGGTGGAGCGTACTAAACTGGATGAGGACCTCTTAGGGATCATGGTTGACCAGACTAAATATCGTAGTATGATTGGGTCCCTGATGTACCTTACTGCCAGTAGACGAGACATTCTGTTCGTTGTATGCATGTGTGCTAGATACCAGGCTAAGCCTACCAAAAAGCACCTTGAAGCGGTTAAACGGGTCTTTCGGTATCTCCAAGGAACCATCAACATGGGTCTTTGGTACCCGAAGGACACCGGTATGTCACTAACAGCCTATGCAGATGCTGACAATGCAGGGTGTCAAGATACACGTCGAAGCACGTCAGGAGGTGCTCAGTTTTTGGGCGATAAACTTGTGAGCTGGTCTTCAAAGAAACAAATGAGTACTTCTATATCCTCTAAAGAGGCAGAATACATAGCCATGTCATCTTGTTGTGCTCAAATCCTATGGATGAGATCCCAATTATCTGACTATGGCTTTGAATTCAACAAAATCCCTCTGTATTGTGATAACAAGAGTGCCATTGCTCTCTCATGCAACAATGTTCAACATTCAAGAGCAAAGCATATCAACATTCGACATCATTTCATCATGGAGCAAGTGGAGAACGGTGTGGTGGAACTATATTTTGTGAGGACTGAATATCAGTTAGCAGACATTGTCACCAAAGCTCTTCCTAGAGAACGTTTTGAGTTTATCCTTCCATGACTTGGTCTAAAGAATCTACAACTGGAAACACTCAAATGTCTTCAAGAGGAAGAAGAGGAGTAAAAGCTATTCTTCATCCATCTCTTGTAAATATTTTTTCAAAAACCAAAATACAAAATTATAAAACCCACAAAAAGAAAATAGAAAAATATAAAATTTCAAAAAATCCATAAAAATCAGAAAATCTTTGAAAAAGCTTAAAAACATTTTTTCCAGTTTTTTTTATTTTATTCGATTTCATCTACGGTCTTTGTGTTGTCACTCTAAGAGTGACACGGGTCTTTAGATGAAGTTCGAATGTACATAAATTATTTAAAAAAAAAAAAGACATTTTGAGAGAATGAAAAACAAAGGTTTATAGTCATTTCAGACTATACCCCGTTTTTAAAAGAAAGAACATAGCCATGCTTTATCTTATTTTTCAAATCTCATGCTCTGATTCTATAAACAAATGTTTGTCACCAAAAAGACAAATGTTTCCTTCACAAATATTTTTCCTTCTATAAATTCTTCTGAAAAATATTTGTTATCTAATGAAAACTAAATAGCTTTGAAAAATAACTCAGACACGATTTTTGAAAATCATCTGAACTTGACATTTATCAAAATCTCTATCTCTCAATCAACAACATATGTCATTAATTGAGGGGGATAATGATTTCAATTAAATCAAAAAAGGGTATTTGTCAAACAATTGCAATGTCTTATACAATTGGTTCAGACCAAGGCTAATGTCATGTTTACAAAAGATACTCAAACATGTTTAATCGTTGGAGTTTAAAGTCTCAGATTTGATCCTTATCGGTTAAATGTTTTCATAAGCAAGTCACGATTCTTCTCAAAAGCTTTCAAAAAGACAATTTAAATCTATAGAGATCACAAATCTCAAATGACTTGAAAATTATGATCGGGGGAGAATTTGTGATTTAAATTTGGATTTAAACTGATAATTCGACAAATGGTTTGTAAGTGATTAGCAAGCTCTCCTCATTACATGTGCCAAACGATTTCAAATTTTCCATGCACATGTTAAGGGGGAGCATCTGTATCAAACCAAAAAGGATTGAAATGTGATTGATTTGTCTTTAAGTGCAGGTTTTCCCTAATATGTGCAAAACACTTTTGAATCTCGATGCACATATTGAGGGGGAGCAATCATAAGAAAACCTCATCCTTCCCAAAATTAATTTTACCAAAGTGTTTAAATACTAGATTTAATTGGGAAGTGATGATGATCATTTTAGAAAATGTTAATCAAAAGATTGGATCTTTCATGCTCAATCTAAGATTTCAAATGTCCTCTTGCCTCCATGCGCTAAAATAATTTCTAATACTTGAAGCACATGTTGAAGGGGAGCATTTCTAAAATATCAAAAACAATTAAGGTACAAAATGCTTTGATTATATATCACAAGTACCTTGATTGATTTTCAAATGGTTTTCAATTGGTTTCGAGGCGGAAGAACAATACCAAAAGACCGACCAATTTTACTTTATGCATGGAGATATAAGGATGGTTAGGTTAGGTATTCGTTCCCCCGATCCCGCCAGAGCCAGAGGGATCTACCCAGGGACAATCCACTAGATAGTGTAGAGTCCTTAGGTATGATGAAAAAGGAGAAAAATGAGAAATGGGAAGAGTGCCGACTGAGATTGAGCTAGAACTGGAATAAACCCAACAAGGTTCTAGTAATGAAGTCTCGGTAAGCACTGAAGGGGTTGAAGAATGAAAAAGAATTGAATGTGAATAGGGTGAAAAGAAATAGCCCTCCATTTATTCAACCTTAGGGCAGAAACCGGGTTCAATACATATGCTACTGGTGGTTACCAAGGTAACACCGGTATTGAAGACAAGACGTCATGGACCCAGTGACGCACTGCACTACAACTTCCCAAGCTACTCAAGTTCCTCTTAAAAGGACTTGTTTCATTCTCACGGGGAACCTACATTATCTATCGACTTTCTCTTAGAGATTGTTGATATTGAAGAAGGAGACCCTCTCCCTAGTCTCCGGCATAGGAACCAAATGTGCACAATTGAGTCTAGAGCCACGAGATCATCAATAAATCTCATTAGGACACTGTCAATGAAGACTCTCTGTTTCACACAATGTGGAAAGAGAGAATATATTTTAAGAGTCCTACGCATTATCCTTGTGGTATTGCCAGAACATCTGAGTGATATGCAAACATATTCACAATGAAGATGGAAAGCCTTCTAGAGCCAACTTCAAACAAGCTCTTGGTATGATGTGAGATCTATCCAATAGATCAACCATGTGACAACTGAATAGAAACAATGGGGCGATTCAAAATTATGAATCAATCCTGGTTCAGGTTATGGATTGACGGATACCTTTGAAAAACTGGTCGTTGTGCTTAAAATCCTTTTCTCTAGCACATCGACTGTGTATTAATATTTCAAAATAAAAGGTGTTTATGATTGATAATTGATTTTCCTTAAAACCTTCGTTGTATTGTAAAAACACTTTATATTGAGCAGTACACGATTGTTTTTCAAATCTCTTTTCATCAATCAGTGAATCTCAATTTGCTGGTTCACTCACTCCGTGTTGTCTTCTTTGAGACGTTCCGGTTTGAGAAGAGCTTGAGCAGCTGCGAAAACCTGTCAAGGAGATTATTAGGAATTCTACCTGATCACAGGCAGTACTTGTACTGGTCAACGGGGAACCGTGGGCCGTGTACCTCAATTCAACAAAAGTGATCAAAGACACTTTCGTGTGCTTTATTGCTAACTGTTGTATGCAGGTACACCCAATGATTGCAGCTGATCAGAATTGAGAGGTCAATCCATAGCCGCATATGCTCACAAAACACATTCATTTCCAAAGAAATCATGATAAGTGCATCAACGACTCTGATATTTTCACTCCATGCTTCTCGCTATGCTGCAAATATCATGAATCAACTAAAGCTTCCGCTACTCTGATGAGAAGAAATCATGATCCAGAATGTGAGCTTGTCGGTCCAATGTCACAACATAACATAATTTCAACACTACAAAGGAAGAGTCAGAGATTTATGTAAGCTGATGATCTCAAAGCTGGCTCAAAACTCATCATCATGTGGATTAGTTAAAGACCTCCACTTGAATTAACCAAACATGCAAAACATGAAGAATCAAAGACTACGAGCTATAGAGCAATGAACTTAAACAAGAATCCAAGAACAATATTAATTTAATATATGTTTGTACTCTATGTAATTTGAGGTGACCTCCCTTAGGGGGAGATTGTTAGGATTTTGAAAATCCAGTTATTAAAGTGTCGGTCACCTCAAGTATATGTAATTGTTAGAAAGCTTGTAGTCGTAGTTATTTAATGTTAGTTAGTATTTAGTTAAGTAACACCGTGGAGGACGGACGGTGCTTTACCCACTGTATGCCTGATCCACAGCCCGTAGGTGGCATTTTGTGTAAGGTACTATAAATACCCTCTACCTCCCAAGGTAGAGGGTTGGAGCTGATAATAAGATTTTACCTTCTCTCTCTAAGTTCCCTAAACCTCTAAACTTTCTCTCTCTAAAAACTTAAAGTGTACGCCCCATTAAACATGGTTTGATGTGTTTGTGAAATCAAATATGTTACACTCTGCTCATTTATACTCTTCTCAGCTAACTCTTTACCGACCCATTATCATTCTGACGGCTCTTTGTAGTGACTACTGATGGAGAAAACCCAATATGACGAACTTGAGACTGAAGTAAAATAACCCGAACTTGTGACTTAAACTTGCACTAATGTCAGACGAAGAACCCTTTTCCTTACCGGGTTGATTAACCGGATCGAAAAGGGGTAAACTTAAAGTTTCTTGAATTATCCACAGCTTTTTGTGTCACTTGAGCACAACACCGTAACTCCTTAAAAGTGATAGCTATACGCTGTGAGCACAAAAACGTAACTCCTTACATCAGGTATAACTAGACAACTCAAGTCTTTGTCATTCATAACGGTTAAAGCTCGAACAAGGATCTCGAATAATCATGCATCCAACCAACCCCGATATCTTCAGATACTAAGTACACGCATCCGTGATATCCCACTTCAACCTCAAATAAATAATAATGAATTCTCGCCGTAATCACATCTTGCAGTTAAATGTTCAAAACTAGCCTTCATTAACGGTTTAAATGAATTTTGATAATGGTTTCCCGATCTTGTCAAAAATTGTATCCCCGTGAAAATTTGTAACTGCCAAAATACCACTCGTTTATCAAATGGTATACAAAAAAATGCACTCAATGTATAAAAATACATTTGTTTGGTAAAATTTTCAGCTCATGATATTTTTAATATAACATTTGGCTTATAAAGAACCAAGGCTCATTTCAAATTATCACGAGTAGAGTATGTAATTGAGCCCAATCAGTACCAATCATAGTCGGATCCAGTCCATGGAGCTGAAAGGATAAGTCTGGTCCATGAAAGAAATAACCGGATCCAAAACAAATACTCAACTTTTAACCCTACTAACTCCCATATAAAACACACTCCTTTACATACTGCTTCTAACCCTAGTTTCAACTTCATAACACCTAACCCTAGAAGACTAAATAGTCCGCCCCCATCACAGATAAACGCTCTCACCCAACATTTATCTCACAATCTCATTCAATCTCAAACTCATCTAGATGTCAGCCTCAATCAATCATAACATTCGAACATAATCAAACTTCACATATGAACATCACCCTACTTAATTTCTTCATTTTTGCGCCATAAGAATCAAGAAAGCAATCAAAAGGCTTCAAGATCCTTTCGAGGTCTAAGGTAGGGTTTCTATCTACATATGTTTTAATCACGATGAAGAGGAGGCGGTTCATATTATGGAAGATCTGAGAACGAGGAGTTCAGAATTGCACATCTAACCATCATAACTCTTATCAAAAGTATCACTATAAGAAGCTTAGTATGAATGAAAATCATAATATATTCGTACTATAGAAAGTTACAACATGATTTAATAGCCAAATACGCTTATAAAATAAGAAATAAAGATATCCTTAATAATAAGTTGTGTGTTTATGAGATAACCCTTATATGTTGTCATAACTAAGTAAAATGATATCCTTAATAATAAGTTGTGTAAACTGATAGCCCTTAATAATAAGTTGTGTGTTCATACATGTCGTCGTAAGTGCCATAAGTTGAGGTCATAAGTCACAGATTTACAACTTACTATAAGTTGTATAGATGTTATCCTCTAACTGCAAAGGCCTTACCAAATTTCCTGCAAATAAATGGCTTGATACCATGCTTTCTTTTGTAATGTGTCTAAAAGAGTTCTAAAATCTTTGACCGGTTTAGCTCTTGGGTGGTTGATGTTGTTATGGAACCTTGGTGCACAAGAGTAGCATGGTAGTCTTAGCATGGCTGTTGGTTGTAATTTCAACATTTATATGAAAATTCATAAATTTGGTTTTACTTTTTTTTATAATGGGTTTAAAGTTGAATCAAAAGTGAACTGTAATTATAAAGTTGCAACATCCTGTCTTTTTTATTGGAAATATATATATTATTATCTAATGGTCTAATGAGTAGTTTGTTTAATCATAGAGGATCAATTAATATAAATTTTTAAAATTTAGAAAAAAATCTAGATGGTTCAACCAAGTTAGACCTGCGTAAGAATTACCCATTTTGACCTAAACCCATTTCGACCAAAAAGACGAGTTACAACTTATAACAATATGCTTTGTAATAGAATAATTTTCCAAGGCAAAATGGATAAATTGATAACTGATCTTCATTAACTCATATTTGTCACTAGGCTACAGTTGTTGGAGTCATGGTATTATAAGAATTTGGAGCGTCGTAGTTGTCCAGGCAAGGTTGAACTATCAAGCATTGAAGTTAACATGTACAACAATTACTGTAGGATTTTCAGTTTCTTGATAGAAGCAGCCTTACTCCTTTGAGGAAATATCATTATAGTTCTGTTGAAGTGGCGTGGCATGGATTAAGGGGAAGACAAAGGAAGACAAGAATGTTTCATTCATGGTGAGATTTAATTATCTCAACTTCTGCTACTTCGTCTAGGGAAGTTCGTACAAGAATAGTGTTTGTTTTGTCATCATCAAATAGGGGAAGATTGTTGGGTTTATTGATTTGATGATACAAAACAATAAAGAATGAAACATCAAGGACTTAAAGTGACAAGAAGTAAATCTATGAAAAGATGGAGGGATTTGCTTGCAAAAGAAGATTTATTATTTAGTCCTTAGTAGAGATTTGTAAACCCTAATCCTCTAGTATATAAAGAGGACATGGGGTGTAGGTTTTCATATAGAAGTCTTCCATAATGTAGTCGACTAAAGGTGTGTGTGTAACCTAGGGCGTGTAGTTTATTGTAAACGCCTAGGTTATTAGTTTAGTTATCTACCTGAGATCGTTTTGAGCCTTAGGGTTTAACAATAACATATACATACGCAGCGGAATAACAAAGAACAATTATGTTACTGACACAAGGTTTCATTCACCATCACCTCTAATTATATTAATAACGTTTTATCTAAACTATAACAAGAATCAAAGACTTGATCTTGGAGGTTAACTAACACTAACTAACCCTAGACATTTATAGGAACACGTCTAGATAACTAAACTAATAACCTAGGCATTTACAATAAACTACACGCCCTAGGTTACACACACACACACACCTTTAGTCGACTACATTATGGAAGACTTCTATATGAAACCTACACCCCATGTCCTCTTTATATACTAGAGGATTAGGGTTTACAAATCTCTACTAAGGACTAAATAATAAATCTTCTTTTGCAAGCAAGTCCCTCCATCTTTTTGTAGATTTTCATCTTGTCACTTTAAGTCCTTGATTTTTCATTCTTTATTGTTTTGTATCATCAAATCAATAAACCCAACAAGTTCCATTAATCAGCTTTTACGGTGAGAGGTAAAGGACATTTGATATATTCTTTGTTATGATCTCTTTTTGTTTAAATGAATATTTTGTAGTTGACATGTGTAAATAGATTTGTTAAAGATGACATAATAACATATATGAGTTCAATCATGTTAAATAACCGAAGTTTTATTTTTCTGATGAAATTTAAGACAAATTACCCCCAGACCATATATTCGGGCATGTGCACTATCATAAACATGACGCAATTTCCGTTGGAGCTGTGAATATTGTCATTAAAATAAAGTCAAGAAACGACTACTAAGGTTGTTTGTCTTCTCATGACCCATTTAGGAGCGGTCAATACAGTCTCTCAGCTACAAGAGATGAAACAAGATGGTATATAAAAGCTTGAGGGCAAATCAATAATTTCAGAGGGGGGGGGGAAGAAAAATGTGTTTCCTTGCAGTATGTGATGAGCTGATAATGTAAAAGGGTGTTTTAGACGCAGAAAAGTGAGTATCAATTAACACTATTAACTGATTATTTGTGTTCCCCAACCCTTGATATGTTTCACTTTGTGAAACGTTTACTGCATGTTAAGTAAGATTTGCCACAAATTCAAGGCATAAACGATGATATGAAGTTTTGCTCAAAACGTGTAAAATGGGAGTTAGTAAATCTTTTGCCTGGTAAGTGATTCAATTTTGTAACAAATGTTTCCTTGACTTCCAAGGTTAAATATATGCTCTTAAGCTATTTATGTAGACTTTATTTTGAGATCTTTACCACAAGTAAAGCTATTTTGTCTAATCGTTTGAGTCAAAATGTCAAACTTGATCTCATTTTGAAGTAGAACAGTACTATAAATGCAAGTACATCCACTGTTGTATCATGCTGAAATGGAATTTTAACATGTGATAATTTCTGGGTTTTGTGATGGGAATGAAGGATTGGATGCGAGTTATGTTTGGTATTTAGCCATCAGCTTATGAAGAGTGGCTTTAGAGTTGTAATGCATTTTGCCAGGGCATGCAAGTGAGAACTAGATATTTGTACTATTCGTAACTAGCATCAACGCTATAAAGGTAAAAAACTTATTTATGAATTTACATACATGTGCTTCCACGATGACAAAACTTTGAATGCAGTCCATTTAGGGCATTATAGTTGGGTCGAAAAAGGATGATGCTCACCTTTGGGTAAGCACATTTTGAAATACCACTAGGAGTGAACTGGCTATAGGATGTATTAAAGTAGCAACAAAATGGTTATCTAAGCATTCAACCATTTAAACTTGAATCGTGCTTACTACAAAATGGTTATAACATGTATACAATTAATAGAGTTTGTGATCACATGACTTTTTGTTTTATAAGTTGATGTTATATTTGATAGAAGTGGAATAAGATTGATTCATGAAGTTTTTTATATTGCCTGCATCAAAAATAGACTTTTGTAACCGTTTGACCCGTTTGATCCTTAACTCGTTCCTCTTCTAGATTAATTCTATGATAAGACTCACGTAACATGTCTGAGATAAATCACAACCTAAATTGACCCACTCATAAGTAAGTGGGCCATGGATGTTTTTTGACAACCTGAAATATTAGAAATCGTGATTTTTTCCTTTTTTTCTCTTTATTTATTTATTTATTTTTATTTTTTATAATTATGGTTATAATAGCTACTGCCATTACCACCATTACTCTCTTTGTCCCATTAAAAGATTCCCTTCCGTGTGATGTATTGACAATCCTATAGTAAGATGTATTTAATGTACTACGATTAACCTGTAATATAATATATGTTACTCAAAGTATTCTTTGAATCAAATTTGGTGCTGCAAAAATAAGGTGTGCTCAGAGCAGGTTGTAAAAGAAACGAGGAGTGTTTAAAGTGGAATCCCAGTGTACATATCATGTCACTGGCAATGTTAAGTCTGTTTAGATTGGGCTACTACACCAATAAAGAGCATTTGGATCAGTGATAGCAGGAACGAAAAGTGTTTAAGACGGACTGCAAATGTACATTTTCTACTTCGTCTAGGGTAGCTAATAACAGGAAGACGAACCATGAAACAATAGAACCAGGTAAATAATTTTGGACATTTGGTTCTAGTGGATCAACTAAAGCCTATTTAGCAACTTAACAGAACCAAACGAAACATCAGCTAGAGATAATAGTCTTACATTTGAATTCAGTTTGGGGTATGGTCGGATACCAAATTAGGAAGCAAGCACGGGTCTTGCTTGCTTTATAATCTGTATGTATTATGCGCAAACCATGAAGGGAGGTTAATTTCAAGATGTATGTTTATTTGTTTGTTATAGGTAGACAAAGGAGTTACTCTTAGTGAAGCTCTCCTTCGTTATGACAAACGGCTCAAAAAGAAGGGGATAAAAATGTCAATGTTGTTGTGGTTACTTGGTCAAACTGGACTGTCGAGTCATGCTGGAATCAGAATGCAGATTCAAGAAAATTCGTAAGCCTCATGAATAGCAGGTTCCGAATTTCGAGTAGAGTTTCCATTTCTTTTTTAGATATTTCGTGAAAGTTGAAATGAAAATGTTATGTTGATTTCAGTTTCAAGCTATATATTTGTTCTTATCTACAAAAAGAAGTTTGTCTTACGATTTTTACAAACAGTTATAGCACACGTTTGTTATGTGTTGATATTTGAATTTTGATTTACCTTTTAGGTGGTACGTGATAGTGATGATGGTTTGGATTAGATACATGATTGAAATTGACAATCTAATATTAAGTGATGGTGCTTTTAAAATTGATCCTTTGTTATTTTCTGACGTATATATATCTTATTTGGCCCATAGTACTCAAGTATATATATATATATATATATCTTATTCGGACACTAAATTTCCTCTTCGTTAATTGCAAGGGTGATTGAGGTGATTGACCCATAGTACTCAATTAACCTACGATAACTCTACGTAGGAAGGCATAGTGTACGATACTGGGTAGTGGGTGTACTCGCATGACACCGCAACCACAATCAATTTTTGCAATAAACAAGCAGTAGCATCAACAAAGCAATCTCAACAACGTTAGAGATCTCGATGTTTTGGAGTAAATATTTGACCCCAAATAATCATTCTATGTAAAATTTGCATTAAGGGATCCATATTGTTGCAAGTTAGTTATCAAGTTCTAATTGATGCATGGTTTTTATACTTTATGTATCTATTAGATGTATCCATTAAAGAGCATATTTGATGACAAGTCTATGTAAAGGGAAAACAACTACATATGTGCATATGTTATGCGAGAGGATCCGGTAAGGTCTATGGTCTAAGGATGGATGCAAAATATTAGAACTGTAGTGATCCTATAATAAGCATTTAACCTTAGTTAGGTCTTATATCGATCCTTTTAACATACAACATAAAACCATGCCCATGGATATTTGAATTATGATTTATAAATTTCACAGTTTTATCGTGTAGGACCTTAGTTTTTAGCACTTGATGTTCGAGCATTTTATAAAAATGGACCTTATTGGATAATTATATGGAAAACTATGTTAATTATTTTATCTTTAATAATTTTTTAAGCTAGCCGCCCAACGGGCGGGCCTGGAGCTAGTAGTTTATAAAAAACCAAAACCATTTTTATAAAACACTTACAAGTAACTTTGGTTACTTATATTTTATAAAAATACATACTAGATCAAAGGTATCTTGTAATATATATGTGTCGGGTAAGCCATGATCCATAACCCATGCCCATGATCCATGCCCATGACCCATGTGCATTTACATCATGCATGACATCATGTTGGGTTAAACCCATGACCCATGACCCATTGTCTATATACATTGTATCTAGTTGGGTACTCATGACCCAAAGTCCATGACTCAAGGTGCATTACCCATAACCCATAACCCATAACCCAGTTTGTAACCCAAGACCCAGACTATTTTCATCAGACAGCCGGATACCTGGGTTTGTACTAGCTGGATCCCTTTGTGAAGGGATCCGGGGGATCCGGGTGAACAGTAGGAAAAATTGCCTATAAATAATGAGCCATTTATTCTTTGTTACTCATCCTTTTTAGACATATCTCTCTCTATGTTCTAAACTCTCTAACCTCGTTTCTAAGGATTTTCTATGCAGATTTTCTCTTTGTGATTCTCTAGGTTCCTCTTAAAAGGCGAGATCACGACCTCTTGAAGACTTGCAAGCTCAAGGTCATGAGTTTCTAAGCTTCGTCTCCATCAAGACCACTGAAGTGAATCCTCTTGATGTTTCTTCTCTTCCTCTATTAGTGTGTTGTGTAGTTGAAGGTGTTGATGTCTTGTACTAATAGGTGTATTCGATATGGGTTGTCGAAGTATGTTGTAATACTTGGTGTGTAGGGTGTTGGTTCCTCCATTGTAATGGAACCCGGTATCTAGCCTTGTACCGGATAAAGTTTAGGCGACGTAGGTTTGGTTCTACCTTGTGTGAAGAACCCGATATTTAGCTTTGTACCGAATAAAGTGTAAGCGATGTTGTGAAGGCTTCTCCGCCACATAAAGGAGCTTGTGGTGTGTAGTGATTAAAAACTCTCGATTTAGGTACTTGGGGAGTGGAGTAGGTCAAGGAAGGTGTCCGTGTAGCCGAATCACTATAAATACTTGTGTTGTGGTCATGTATCTCTTTCTCTATCTTGTAGCATAGTTTATATATTCGCATAACTATCAATATCCAACACAAACTCGAAATAGATTGACATAATTCGATCTAAATACTTTAAAATGAAGTTTTAATCGATAAAACTATTCAACCCCTTCTAGTTTTCTACAATTATTACTTGAATTTAATATTACCATCATTATTTTATTAAACTCAAATCCATGGAATAAAAAAAAACCTATATGTTCAAGACATACTAATGGGGTGTTTAGATTAGCTTATTTGTAGGGTTTATATGCTTAGTGAAGATTTAGAAAATAAAAATGCTCATTTTTAATATCTTATGAGCTAAGCCTATGACTTATTTAGTTATTTTAGATCATATAAGCCCAAGCTGATACAATCATAAGCCATTGAAACTGAGGTTATTGCATTTGAAAATGTTGAATGAGCAATTGAATATAAAATTCGGATGACTTTCAAGTTTCACCCGTTCTGACCAATCTGACATGTTCCCCTATCACGTATAAATTATATGGGTAAAAAAGTGCCAGATGTGGCCAGTATTACCTGCTGCAGAAGTTCGCACTGGCTCAACTCTTTCTGCATCTCTCTATTTAACTAACACCTCATCCGACTCGCCTGCTCAGTTGTGCAACGGTAATACTACCCCCTCCAGGAATGGCTGTGATTGTAGAATCACAAAAAACAATCCGTTTTTTAAACCAATAACTTTGAATCAGATATAATAGAGGTAGAAAATTGTTTCCTTACGGAATGGGTGAATATGGTTCTCAAATGTGCGCGGAAGCGGATTTGAAAGTCTATTTAGCTTCTCACCTAACGAAAATTCTAATCATATGATTAATTCAATTGTGTGGTGGCCACTGTTATGAAGTCGAGGGGTAACTTGATTCAGTAAAATCCGTTTTTTGAAACATATGAGCACAACTATAAAATAGAACATTTAAATACCACAAATACACCATTAAGCTAAGAGAGCAACACGAAAACAGGAGATAAAAATAGACTTGCCAGTTGAACTCCCACAAATTGGCATTTTGTTTTTGGGCATCCATGGAAGAAACATAATCGATCTTATATCTCCCTGAAAGAGCTAAAACAATATCAATTCTAGCTGTTATAAACCTCAATTACATAATTTGCAGCCACCCTTAAATCTTTTTGTTTTTTCAGCATACTTTTACAGTTAAGCACACCCTAGCTATATAAACACGGTTTTAGAGTTGCAAAAGAAACATATAAGATAAAGACATGCCACACACCTCATGGTTTTACTAATTTCTAGCTCTTCTTTGCTAAACTTCGGTTACAATATAATATATTCGTCTCGAGTTTCGCAACCGTTAACTTGAACTCTTCTTACTTACTTTTCAATGCAGTCCCTGTAAAATACATGAGTACCAAAGGCTGCCAAAATGAAGCAATTTAATGTGTATTAAAACGGACATTGCTATAGCCATCAGTCAAAATATCCCCCAACTTGCCGCCAAATAACTTATAAGTATATATGATGTTGTTCATAAGAAGTTCTTGAAAAAAAAAACCACATAATCAAAATCATCAAAACCTTTTTAGTTTCTTTTTCTTGTTTGTAAGCGATAAAAAACAGCAGCACTATAAATTGTAACATCCATATACAATTACTTATTTTATACGCCTTATATAAGCCGTTCCTGCAGCCGGAATACAAAAATAATCAAATAAGCAGTTGAAAAAAGAAATCCCAAACACACCTGTGAGACCTCGTCGGGAAACCACAAAAGACGACAGAACCATTGGTTTTTTTTTCTGAGTACTAGATACAAATTTGTATAATAATAATACTATTTCTTAAACTTCCTAAAATCCCCATCCACATAACCTCATATCCTACAAAACACCAAAAGTTCATCTCTCTCTTTAACTATGCTTAAATACCACAAAAGTTCATCTCTCTCTTTCGACTCCAAATTTGTGACTTAAAAGTGTAAAGGCTTTCGTCTTTAAACCATTGTGTACAATAAAAAGAAATGTTGGAAAGGTAGAAATGAAGACGAAAGCATTTACACTTCTAAGTCGCAAATTTGGAATCGAAAGACCGAGTGACAATCATATGAAGTACCATAACAGCCGGATTTGCAAATTATTAAGCTACAATCATATAAAGTACCACTCACGAATATAACGAAAATCCAAAGAGAAAAAAAATAGACGAAACCAATAAATCATAAAACTTCAAAAAAGATGAAGCTGAGGACGAAAAAAAAACAAACCGATCGTGACAATTGAATAGACATAACGTTTTGATATTCCTGAAAGTAGCTATACATGTAACAGATCAATTTTCAGTATCCTTTTAACCCTTTACTCAAAGTTAAACTAAACCGACTAACATAATGGTCAATCAAAACAAAAGAATTTGCCAAACAACTATTTGACGTAAAAATGACTAATACAGTTCTGACGTAAAAATTGTCTTACTTGAATCGACGGTGGCTAAGACAGAAGCTCTTCCAAAATAATAACCTCTTGAGACCGCGTTTATTTGATAATAACTATTAAAAGCACACGAAACCCTGCTGAGTTGTGACACAATCAGGTCTACCAATCATACATGCATAAAACATCTTCAAATGTAATGTAATAAAAAAGCAATGACATAGATGGTATTACCTACTCATTAGTTCTTGCAATCACGTCGAGCCTATAATCCCGGAAATACAGTGAATTCCTGTAAAAACCCAAAAAACAGACTTAGGCTTAACTTTTCATAAAAAACATAACAATTAAATTAAGAAAATTTACCACAATTTTATTCTATTTCTTTTGCAAAAACAAAAACTAATTCATTAATCTCTTCAATTATAGAAAACTGTAAATATAACTAGTTATAACGCCCGTGCACGCACGGGGTTTTTACTAAAATATTTAATTATGTATATTATTGAATAACAATAGAAATAAATTAATCTGTCCTAAGTGTTTTTACTTGGTGGATTAAAAGAAGAAAATATCTTGTATATATGTTTCATTTAGTTATAGTTTTAAGACAATGATTTGAAAGCTTGTCGCTTCAAGAGGTGAGAAACATATTACTGAAAGCTCGTTATTTCAAGATAATCAAGATTTGATATTTATTTCACTCAGCGAGTTATTTATTAATTCTGTTAGCTGCAGAAAGGCACATTGCAACATCAGCTTCATTGAATTCTTGAGGTATCCTACTTCTTATTGAAAACTAATAAGGGCGCTCCACAATAAACTTATCGCTAAGATAGGACATTTTTTTTATCAAAGAGTAAAATAAGTTTATTGTGGAGATAACTGTAAAATAAGATAGGACATTGAGAAGGCTATATATGGGGCGTTCATTTTGGTAGTTATACATATGTTTTTTTGTAGATCTTGCAAAGAGATAACTATAAATCATCAATGATCGCTTTTGGTAGAAAATCAGCATGCGAACATGGTATGAGGCTTATGTGTAGCACCTAGCTTATATGTAAATATAATGGATTTTGATTTTCAAGAGAACTCAATGAGACCACTAAGAGCGATGTCAGGGTCGTCATTAATGAGAAGTTACTCTGCTACTTCAGCCGGGGTGATGGCCACCTGGGAGATCAAGTCATCTATACCTGTGACCCAGCCCACTTTTTTGACGCTTATACCAAATTAGTCCTAAAGGTGAAGGCCCCGCTGATCAAAACACATTATGTACGAATAAGAAAGCAACACTAATAACATAAACTGAATGAAATCTCTTGAACTTTATAATTGAAATTTTCTAAACCGAATTCTAAGAAAGAGACAGAAAAATGAAACCTCTTTAACTCTATATCTTGCAAAGCGTTGATACATGGCTTATAACCCTCGTTAGACGGGTCCGAACTAAATTTTGAGCATATGTTACACTACCATCAAAAAGAAAAGTTAAAGTATTGAGAATAACTCTCTATTTCACCTAATCTTTCTACAAAAGTTTTATGAACCAGCATGTTGTCTTCTTATTGTGCCATTTTAACAGTGCAAACTTGGATTTAACACTTTGCGCCCTTTTCAAGACCTATAACAATTAATTAATCATTACATTGAATCTTTAGAGTCACCCGTATAGAATGTCAAAAAACATCTATACAAAAAACTTAGTACAATGAGGAGGTTTGGAACAATACTCCTGTTACGTGTTCCCCAGATTTCGTTTCATCAAAAATCATAATGGCGGATTTAAAAAAAATAAAATAAAATAAAAGGCAACTCTTACTAATTCCTTTGTAAACAACATTGAATATGCAAGAAACCAGACAATCATCACTTGGTTACTCTTTTACAAATCTAAAATCACATTAAATGCAGACGAATAATTACTAATTGCTTAAATTATATGAGAAAATCCATAAAAATGCATATAAATACCAGATTGTTTTTCTTTAATCATACGTATTTACTGAAGTTACCTTTAAGCAACATACGACCTCTTCATTTTTTTGATAAACAGGTTTCTATGGAGTTAGCTTCCTTAACAGCTTGTCCTGGGAAAAACATACCAGCATGTTTATTACAATGCTAAAATATAATGTAGGATGACCAATATTTTATAATGTTTCTATCCACAAGAAATTAGTTAAAATCACCTACATATACTCTTTGTTCTGAAGTTCCTAGATAATCTTTTTTAAGTGGCTTTCTTCCTTGTTGAGGTAGCAACTAAGCTACACCGTTAAACATGTAAGAAATATTGATGAGTTGTGTGAGAAATGAAAACACACAGTACACCAGCAACATACCTACCAACAAAGCTAACTCCAAGCTGCATTTTTGTACTACATTTTTCCTTTGGTATTGAAATAGTGTATTTGTATAGCATCTCCACAATCGTCTCAAAACATGCCAATTTCATCATAGTATCTGAAAATATACACAATTGGCATCGTTATTATATGCTCTGTGCATAACCAACAAAAAAAACATTGTCTTCACTACCTGATACATCATATATAACCTGTGAAGCAGCCAAAATAATTGAGTGTAAAACTCTATAACCTATACACTTACACAGAATCTGTCGCCCCCATAGAGGTCCCAACCCCTTGTACAACCTGTAGGAGAATACAGGAATATGATAAACTCATAGTCAGTAGACATATAATTGATCTAAATTTAGTTAGACCATAAATCCTACCCAGCGGTGCTTTCAGCGTTAATAAACATTTGAAATCCATCTAATATATCTATAGCAAATCCATCTAATAGTAGAAGTTTTTTCCCTAAAAATAAAGGTTGGCAAATAAGCAGAGTTAAACTTTTTTTTAGTGGTTAAGACAAATAAGCAGACATAAATCGTAGATGAAAACATGTTTAACCAAGACCAGAGTCGCTTTTTTTTTTACCCTTTTCGATGTGAAGTAGGTTCCAGTAAGTTTGGTTGAACAGATAAAAAAATTATTGTTCAATATATATCCAATACAACTAAAATTAGTGTAATAAATATGTCATAAATGATTGTAAGTAAAGCACCCAAACACTCGCATACTGGTAGACATTTTTTAGTTCATTGACTATCTTTATGTGTACAATAACATACATCAAATTAACTATTTTCATTCTAAGTATTTGATTACTTGTTGCATGCTTGGAAAATACAATGCAAGATATTACATACCTTAATGTGATCATCTAAACCCATTTTTTTGCAAGCGTTAATGGCCCCAACATATAGTGATCGAACGATGCCAGTGATACACCAGTTTCTTTAGCTCCATCCTAATAAATATATATTCGGGTTGCGGTGATGTATAAATATTATAATAGTTTTTGAAAACAATTGACTTTAGTCACATGTAATCACATCAACAATTCAAAAGCTTATCAAAAGCTTAAAATTTTAGCGAAAACACCACGTCTATGAAGATTTAGCGTAAAGCCCTTTTTTCTCTTTAATAAGGTAATACACCTTTTGTTAGGGGTGTTTTACAAAGCTTAGTGTGATTCAATAATACAATAAGCTGATAGGCAACTCCAATAAACTTAGCCAAAAGTAATAAATTGCTAATTTACTTTTCTAAAAACATATAATTTCACTCCCAAACATTGAGCATAACTTTCCACCAGTACCAAACTTTGAAAAAACAAAACTACCTTGGGTACGAATAACCTTGTAAGGTGTAGGCCATGAGTATGTGAGTAAAAGACCTGAAATCATACGCAGTTGAATTAAATATAAGTTTTTTCACCGTATCGGTGATGTAATCTCATATTAAGCCATCTTTATATGTCAATCAAAGCAGACGAAAACACACTGCCACAACTTAATTACCAAAAAAATATAAACCCTAAATGAATAAGAATATAATTAGTATACCTTGAATTTATTAAGTGGGAGAATACCTTTGATTAAACAAATTGATCCATGTTAGTTTTGAGTGTGTCTTAACTTATACGGAGTAAAACTCAATGATTGACGATCATGTTGCAAACCATTTTATCTTGATATACTCTCGTTGTCGATCGGTTGTTGTTGATTCTAGTAATGGGGTGTTTTTGGGTAGGATTTTTTTCTTGCATCGATGCAGGGCCAGCGGTTAAGTTGGAGCCAGCGTTTCTTTTATTCAATTAACAGCGTTATAAAATACGTAATTACATTCTTAGTCTACAATTTAAAAAGAATAACATTATAACCCATGTGTAATTTTTTTATTTTTTTTTTGTATGTGACCATAAAAACGTTTTTTAAAGTTTTTTGAAGCAAAATAGGAAATAATTAGGTTTCATTATTTTTCAAAATTAAGAGAAAAAAATCAAATTAAAAAATTATTACAAAATAAAGAATGAATTGATTTTTTTAAAATGAAAAATTCCGAATAGGGGTTTTGTTTTATTATATAAAATTAAAGATTTAAGTATTGTACCAAATAAAACCCTACAACCAAAACCACATCACGTACCTCCCAATTTTTTGTGTCGGCACAGATCTGAAACTTTGTTATGATGTGTCTGTAATTTGTCTTCGCATCTGTACAAGTATCTAATTTATGATAAGTTGGTTATGCAAAAGACATGTATCTTATGCAAACGACACGAAAGAAAAAAAAAAGTACTTGACCAAGCTAATGGTTCAATAACACATATGGCACACAATTCGTGTAACCTATGTCTATCCACAACTTTAGATGATATTACCTGAAGATCCAAACGTATGCTCCAAAGTGTTGGTCAAAGTGTTTGCAGGTTTTGAGAAAGCAAAAGTTGGTCAAGGGTTTTACCAGATTTTAAAAAAAACCAAAGCTTCGGTAACATGTATCTTACAAACACGCCCAAAAAATTGAAAAAAAAACACCAAACGGGCTATAGCAACCTTTACTGGACTGAAACGTTAGCGCATTAATGTTATTATTAAAAAAATCACGACCCATTTGCGCGTGTTTTAGTATATATATAAATTAGGAATGAAAAGAAAAGTGTTTCTAGTTTCTCTCTTCATTCTCTTGGAATCTTGCCCGCTCAAGGACCTTATCATCTCGGTTTCTCTATCTCGTTCTTGGGAGATTTATCATCTCTAATCGGTCTTTAACAGATGGTATAAAAGTTGTAGTTTATAAAAAGAATAATCTAATGTTAGCATTTTGTGTTTTAGGTTTTTGAGCTACTTTTTGATTTTATATCCCGTGGGGATTTTGGTTAGATCTCTAATAGTAGTGGTTCGGACGATGTGTCAAATGAGAGAACAATGGCCTTTCGAATCTAATCTTTTGTTTGCGATCATGTCCATTGTTACGATATTTGTTGCTTTACTCACCACTCTGATTATGATTTGTACAAACTACTACTTACAAATCTCGTCGATGAAGAATATCCATTACACAATTTTGAAGTATATTGGTTGCTTTGCTGCAATTCATGCACCTTATTCATTTTATATGTTGGCATTTGTCCCCAATAACCTTAGCTGGATCGCTTATATACTGATCATATTTGGGGGGCTCATAGTTGCATCTTGTATAATTTGGTATGTGGATGTGGATGTGGATGATGATTATGGAAAAAACAAAGAAGATTCTTATTGAATATTCTAAGATAAGTTATTCAGAACTTCTTCATGTGCCCCTTGTCCTTATGTTGGTGTTATTCCACCCTGATAACCTCGGCTGGATTTTGCTTTCGGTTATTTTATTGTCTATCTGGATTGAACTTATATGTAACTTAATTGTTTCCCATAACAATGGTAAAAGGTTGGAAGTATGGAACTTGGACGACAATCACCAAGAATCAGGCAACAATCATCATTGAGTACCTGCTATTTGCATGATTTAGGACCCGGTGATACTGAGAATAAAATTTTTACCAAAAAAAAGTGAATATTGGTATGGCTTGTTTGGCTACATTCATTCCATTTGGTTTATTTCATCTTCTCGCTTATCTGTAGCATCAATACAATTGTGTTTTTCAAAAAATTATACTCATTGAATTAGTTCGTGAGATCTATTTTTTAGTTGATAATAAAGTTGTATCGAGCACATACTTGTTATACAACGTCATTTTTTGGAAACAGCGAGGTTTTAGAAATTAACCACCTTATGCTATAGGAGGAGCTAGAAAGCAAAGGACGGAGCATTACATATTTTGATCGATTACAACCTACAAAACTTAACTGTTTAATGAATCATTATTTTTCTTGTATGATTTATAGACTTGTTTGTATATGTTTCACCTTTAGAAATTTATCAATGTAGCCATGTAGGTATACCGATGATATAGCACATGCATGTTAATTTGAACAACTTAGGCTACATTTAAGAACTTAATTTGATTAGCCATCATAACAAAATAGCTGTAGGCATGTCGTAGTACCTCAGTTCTATCGGGTGGTCTGCCAGTCACCAAATTAAGATGGATTAAGTACCCAGAAAGTTACCACTTTAGTAAAATCCTATGGCCACAAAGACTATTATATGTTAGTTTTGATCACACAACAGGATATTGAGAGTAATTCTATTCTCTAATCTATCACTCGTAGAATTATATGATTGGTAATCTTGTATTATATTGAAAGAAACGCTGGATTAGTAGAATCCCATGCAGGATCCTGGGCTAATAAAAGAAGCCCAAACCCAATGCAGTTAAAATATTAAATGATCCATTATCTCAATTTGCTTAATAAGGGTGTTTATCGGTTCGGTTATCGGTTTGTTTAGTTTATTCAGTTTGTTTAGTTCGGTTTAATTTTTTTTTGGGTAAAATTGAAAACCAAACCGAGCCGATATCAAATTGAACTAAACCGAACTGAAAACCGAATTTGAATTCGATTCGGTTTTCGGGTTAATCCGAATAACCCAAATTACATAATTTCTATTTTTTTCATATAATTATATAGATTTTTTGCAAAAAAAATAAAAAATAAATAAAACAAATAAAAAATAAAAAAATCAAGCTTCAAAGATGTTATATTTATACTAAGAAAGAGTTTTAAAGGTTTTTTTTTAAATAACTATATAAAAAATATATATATTTATTTAAATTCGGTTTTTGGTGCGGTTCAGCTTTCATTTTGTCAAAATCATATCTAAACCGAAAATCGAATATTTAATTCGGTTCGGTTTAGTTTTGGCAAATCTGGTTCAGTTACAAATTCGATTCAGTTTTATTCAGTTCGATTTATTTTCGATTTTAGGTTCCTCGAGGTATTACCCGATTTGTGAACACCCCTAATTTGCTGCTCATCAACTCTTATGTTTTCTTAATCTGGTTTTGTTAAAAGAGATTGAGTAAATCGGGGGGGAAAAAAGAAAATGTATACTCTATGCGTTAAATCTGTAAATCCTTTTGAACGATATGCAAAAGGAAAATTTTTCTTCAAAGTACTCTATCTATCACTTAACAATTCTAAAGTTTTATGTCAGCAGGAAAACGTAATTTGTGCACCCCAAGTGTCGGTGACTCTTCTATCTTCTCAAAAGTCCGAGCCCAAGCAATAATCATACGTTTAACTGAACTATAGACTAAAAATGTCATTGAAGCAAATCCATGACCTTTCTTTTTTGGGGTTGATACTCACATCAAAGAAAATGATTTCTACACCACAATCATGCATATATCATGTTGTAACTTATGCAATAGTTATGTGATATTGTGGTGTGTCAATCATTTTTTTGGTTTGAGTATCAACTCCTTTTCTTTTTAAAGCTTTTCTTAATCAATTAACTAGACATTTGCGTATTTTGCGAAAGTAACTGTTGCTGAAACTGAAAATGTAGTTGTAAATGGAGATGGAACGGAACAATAAAATTGAAATTATTTTTATAACCAACATAAAATAACATTTGATTTTAAGAGATTATGAAATATTACTTTTTAAAAATCCTTGATAAGTTATAAGTGTCGAACAAATCTTATATTTTGAGTAGCTTATATTTTTCAAAAAATAAGGATAATCATCTCATAATATTTGTGTGACAAACATCCCCTTGCGCATTATACAGCTGTTCGGTCTATTTTTAGATAATTAAGTTTATATGGATATAAAGAGGTTGTTTGAATAGAGCTTTTTAAAAGTTTTTTTTAGAGTCGTAAGCTTTTTGTTTTTAAAAACAGGCCTTTTCAAATTAAAAAGCCTTGTAGAGCACTCGGTGTGGTAACACAACACCCAAGTTAAACCTTACCATTCCTGCGTTAAGGGTGAGTTAACCACACCGCGTCCAAAGTTAAAGGGTGTTAACGTGGGTATGTTAAGGGCATAACGCAACGTTAAGGGATCCAAGTTAAGGGTGAGTTACCACACCGCGTCCCAAGTTAAGGGTGCATTAAGGTGACTTAATGTTGAGTTACGATAAGGGGTGTTTTTTTGTTGAATTAAGGTGAAAGGTTAAAGTTGATGTGACGCTGACGTGACAATATGTTAAACCTTAACTTGTGTTATGATACCGCATCCTCGTATGGTAATATAAACTTTAAGCTTTTCTTTTAAATATATAGCTCATAAACAAAAAGCTAACAAAGGAAACTTTCTAAATTTTTAGTTGTTTAAGCTTGAAATTACTTATCATCATTTGTTTAATTAACATGTTATTACATGTTTCTCTTTTCTCTTATTGAACTAGAATCTTTTTATGCCTTTCATCTCTACCTTTTATAGTTAACTTAATGACATATTATATATTATATTTTATATCGGGGAAATCATACCTACATTTCAATGTAGGCAATTCCCTACATTTCTTTTGAAAAAAAGAGTGGGGACAGGGGGAAAACATGTATCAGGAACTTACCGCAGGGACTGAACTGTACATTTTTAAAACTTTTTTCAAAAGAAATGTAAGGAATTGGCTATATTGTAATGTAGGTATGATTTACCCTTTTATATTATCTAGTTTGTGTTATTTTGTATTTTAACAAATATACTTGCTAGTTAAACTTGCAACATCTTTTATTACAAAAAATTTTATCATCATTCAAATTACATACCACTATATGAACTCATGATGTTTGTTGCCATGAAACAAACCCTTATTCTTCATCAATATGAAACACATGTTATCAATAATTAACGGATTTTCCTTTCGTTTTAAATTATGCAGACATCTTTTTAAGTCATTTAACACTTTACGATCAACTACAACTATCTTATCAAATAATAACATAAAGCTATATAGCAACAACTTGTAGCTGTTATCTATATTTACCAGCTATCAGCTTACAGTTAACAATTTTTAACTTACAACTACTAATTTGATTAGTTTTATCAAACATATTCAAATACGCACAATCTTACTTTTAATAAAAAGGTAAAACATTATTATAAGATTTCAACAAAAACTGCCCTGAAAACACGGCTTGCAAACATTTCGTATAAAGCTAAAGAAAAGGAAAAAGTAGTCGTCAATTAATATATCTATAATCTCAGACAATGCGAAGGGAATTAGATTCTAACACGTTTAACGAAACTTCCAACCAACTGCTATCTTAATTTTTTAGTTGATTTAATGGTAATTTACATGAAAACAATAATATTGTCTGGTCTATAAAAAGTTTGATGATCAATTTGACATTCATAGATCTATCAGGTTGAATATAAAGAGTTCTTTACCTTAAGTAAAAAAATAGGAGACATTGTAGATGCAACACGTGGCAAGGTTGGTAAGGGCAGTTTGGGTGAAAAATTTTGAAATAGTAAAAAAAATACAATAAAACCTCTATAAATTAATAGTGTTGGGACCGACATATTTTATTAAAGAAATTTTCTTTTGTTTACCCTTTATTTTGGTGTTTACCAATGGACAAATCTCCACCATCCATCTAGTTTAATCTAACGGTGAGGATTAACCTGAAATTTAATACCTGAAACCTATGTCCATGTTTTTTTTTTTTGTTTTTTTTTTATTTATCTTTTTTTTTTGTCTTTTTTATTAATACACGTTTTTTATAAATTAAATTTATTTTATTTTATTTTTTATTTTTAATTCGCGTTATTCACGTTTTTTTTATTTGCGTTTTTTTCTTCGCTTTTATACATTTTCGTCTGTTTTCATATGTTTTCGTCCGTTTTCACCTGTTTCGTCCGTTTTACAACGTTTTCCTCCATTTTCTTACGTTTTCGCCCGTTTCGTTCGTTTTCGTCCGTTTTTATACGTTTTAATCCGTTTTCATAGGTTTATTTACGATTTCGTCCTTTTTTACGTTTTCTTCCATTTTTAGACGTTTTCGCCCGTTTTCTTACATTTTCGTTCGTTTTCTTACGTTTTCGTTCGTTTTCATATGTTTTCGTCCATTTTCATACGTTTTCATCTGTTTTTTTAGGTTTTCATGTCTTTTCATCCGTTTTTAGACGTTTCATCTGTATTTTTACGTTTTCATTTATTTTCTTACGTTTTCGCCCGTTTCGTCCGTTTTCATACGTTTTCGTCCAGTTTTTACGTTTTCATCCATTTTTAGACGTTTTCGTCTGTTTTCAGACGTTTTCGTCCGTTCTTATACGTTTTCATCCGCTTTCATACGTTTTCATCCGCTTTTATACGTTTTTGTTCGTTTTCAGACGGTTTTGTCTGTTTTCATACATTTTTTTACGTTTTTCATTCGATATTATACGTTTTTGTCCATTTTCAGACGTTTTCATTTTGATATTTGTAAGTGACAATTACTTATCTTTTGTGGATATAACACTGTAAGGAAGATGAAGAGTATTACATTCTTCATCATGTATGTGTCATCAATTCTGATATTCAACTAAGAATGTGATGATTCTGATGATTTTGTTCTTTTTTCTTATTTGTGTTTTTGAAAATATCTAGGAAGATTTTTGTGTTTTATGATATTATTAAATATTAGAAAAGTCGTTCAACTGAAAACAAGAGATGTTATGATATTTTTGTTAAACTTGTGGTGGATTTTTCTATTTAATGGATACATTGTGCATGTTTCGATATGTTTTATAGCGGGATTTGAATATATTTAGGGTTGAATCAACAAACTAAAGAAGCTATGGTTGAAGAAGTACACATCTTTATAAACAAACTGAGGAATCTCAAACACCTGTAATATCACACATGATATCACAGGTGATATCACCTCACTTGTGATATCACATGCTAATATTTCATAATATCATAAAACACAAAAATCTTTCTAAATGTTTTCAAAAAACAAATAAGAAAAATGAACAGAATCATCACAGTAATATAATAAGTGATGTTTATTATTATTTTTTTCATATATACTTGGTAAAATACTAAATTCTTATCACATTTGGTATGAATGTAATATTTCACATTGTTAGTTGAGTATAACAACTGATAACACATATATGATGAATAATGTAATACTCTTCATCTTTCTTACAATGTTATATCACAAGAGATAAATAAGTGTCATTTAAAAATATCAAAATGAATAAAAAGGAAGCAAACTATTAAAATAGAGACTTGACATATTCTCAAAATCAAACAAGTGTTGCATTAAATTAGCATTTTTTTGAACAAAATAAGAATTCACCTAAAGAGACTTTAACCTTTTTATTTCTACTAAGAGTATAATACCACAAGTGATAGATAACATTAGTTGCATTAAAAAAAATGTGTTTGTCAATTGCGATGAAAAACACAAAAACTATCTTGTAATTGAAAATTATAAAAATATTAGAAAACACATAGGTGATAATATATATAAATATATAGAGCAATAAAATATCTCATGTGATATTGAAGGTTAAAAAAACCATACTTGTTTGTTTATGAAATATCACAAGTGATATTAGACATTCATTTTTTTTATTTTATTTTTATTTTTATTTTTTTTTTTATTTTTTATAAAATAGCACAATTGATATTAGACATGTAATATAATGAAGTTTAATAATAAGCATGAAAAAGTATGAAAATAGAAAAGCATTATAAAAAAACGGAAATAAGGGCAGCGATATGAAATGACGAACATTTGAAAACGAACAAAGCGATATAAAACGAATGAAAAGCATATAAAACGTATGAAAACGGAGAAAAACGTCTGAAAACGAATGAAAACGTATAAAAACGGATGAAAATGGACGAAAACGTATGAAAACGGATAAAAACGTAAGAAAACGGTCGAAAACGTCTAGAAGCGGACGAAAACGTATGAAAACGGACTAAAACGTATATAAACCTATGAAAACGGATGAAAATGTAGAAAAACAGAAGAAAACATCTGAAAACGGACGAAAATGTATGAAAACAGACGAAAACGTATGAAAACAAACGGAAATGTAAGAAAACGGACGTAAACGTATGAAAACGGACAAAAACGTTTAATAACAGATGAAAACGGACGAAAACGTATGAAAACATACTAAAACGTATATAAACCTATGAAAACGGATGAAAACGTATAAAAACGGACGAAAACGTCTGAAAACAGACGAAAACATATAAAACGGACAAAAATACATGAAAACGTAAAAAAACGGACGAAAACGTATGAAAACGGACGAAAACGTATGAAAACAAACGAAAAGGTAAGAAAATATACGAAAACATATGAAAAGGGACTAAAACGTAAGAAAATGGACGAAAACGTTGGAAAACGGATGAAACAGATGAAAACGTATGAAAACAGTGGAATTGAAAGCGAAGAAAAAAAACGCGAATTATAAAAATCGTGAATAACGTGAATTTAAAAAAAAAAAGTGAATAAGAAAGAAAGGCAAAAAGACAAGAAAAAAAAAACATGGACTTAAGTTTATCTATTAAATCTTGGGTTAATCCCTACCATTAGATCAAACTAGATGAAAGGTGAGGATTTGTCCCTTGGTAAGCATGGATTTTTAAGTAAGCAAAATAAAGTGCCTCATTTTATTAATTTAGCGAGATATTATTATATCGATAACTTAATAATTTATTAATTTAAAGATGTTTTAAGTATTGCGTGTAAATTCTCAAGTTCAATATATTAGTTATAATGTATACTAGTTAGAGATGAAAACTAAATTAGAAAAGCAAGTTCCAATTAATATTTTATGAATTCACATTCACACCTTATGAAAAATAAATTAACACTTTTTTTTGCAATACGAAAGACAACGCCCCAACTCCTTTATGCAATAGAGATTAAAAGATGAACTCAATATAGATTTGAAGTCCGAAAAAAAACAAGTGACTCTTGATGCATATTTTACTAAACAATCTTAGAATTTTGTAGTGTATTGCATATATAAATATGGAACTTTAGTAATTATTATCTTATAGTTTCGTTGGGACCAATATATATACACTGAGGTTTGAAAAAAAATAGTATCTTATTATTTAATCGATTTGTACTGGTCCCAAGTTGGGACTGAACAAATTATTAATTTTATCGAGGTTATTAATTTATCGAGTATTAATTTATAAAGGTTTTACAGTATGTGCTTAGTTCATCGGATTGTACTTTCCTAAAAGCACCCCAAAATAGTTTTTCACAAAAACCTCATATAAGTAAATGTTGAATTGATAAATAAAATGTAAAAGAGTGTGTGGCATTGTTAATAAAAAAAGAAAAAATTACACGTTTGGTCCCTATGGTTTGCTCAGTTTTCATGTTTAGTTCCTAAATCGTTTTAATTACACCAGAGATACCTATTTTTGAAACCTTACACTCATTTAGTCCCTATTTTGGATGGGCCGTTAGTTTATCCGTTAAGTGTTTGCACTGTTAGTCCATCCGTTAAGATTTTTTGCACCGTTAGTCCTCATTTTTTTTAAATGAATTAAAAACTCGTTTTTATTCGTTTTCGTCCATCTTTTTTACGTTTTCGTCCGTTTTTTTATAACATTTTCACTTTTTTATATGTTTTATCCGTTTTTTACGTTTTCGTCCATTTTTAACCATTTTCATCTTTTTTTTACGTTTTCGTTTGTATTTATACGTTTTTACCCATTTTTTCATTTTCGTCCGTTTTTTACGTGTTCGTTCATTTTTTTACGTTTTTGTCTGTTTTTACGTTTTCGTCTATTTTTAAACGTTTTCAGCTGTTTTTTTACGTTTAAATTTGTTTTTATACGTTTTAGTCCGTTTTTACGTGTTCGTCAATTTTTTATGTTTTCGTAGTTTTTTTAGGTTTTCGTCCGTGTTTTTACGTTTTGTCCTTTTTTTATGTTTTCGTCCGTTTTTAAACGTTTTCATCTTTTTTTACCTTTTCGTTGGTTTTTATACGTTCTAGTCCCTTTTTAGGCGTTCGTCCATTTTTTTATGCTTTCGTTCTTTTTTTACGTTTTCATCATTTTTTTTACGTTTTTGTCCTTTTTTACATTTTCGCTTGTTTTTATATGTTTTTGTCCATTTTTACATTTCCGTTCGTTTAAAATGGACGAAACGGACAAAAACGTAAAAAAAGCTGACCAAAACGTAAAAAACATACGAAAACGGATAAAAATTGATGAAAACGTAAAAAAGATAGATAAAAACACAAAAACGGACAACGTAAAATAGGCGAACCGCGTAAAAACGGGGAAACGTAAAGATGAAAACGTTTAAAAACGGACAAAAACGTAAAAACTGACTAAAACGGGCAAAAACGTAAAAACCGGACCAAAACATAGAAACGGGAGAAAAACGAAAAAACAAACTAAAATTTATAAAAACAAATGAAAACGTAACAAAGATAGATGAAAACGTTTAAAAATGGATGAAAACTTAAAAAAATGGGCAAAAACGTAAAAAAAAAAAAAGGATTAAAACGTAAAAAAACGGATGAACACGTAAAAAAATGGACAAAAACGTATAAAAACAAACGAAAACGTAAAAAACAGATGAAAACGTAAAAAAATGAACGAAAACGTAAAAAAAATGAAAAAAACGTAAAAAGAACAGATGAAAACGTTTAAAAACGGACGAAAATGCAAAAAAGCGGACAAAAAATGTAACAAAACGGACGAAAACATAAAAATACAAATGAAAACGTAAAACAATCTAGGAAAACGTGAAAAAGGACAAAAACGAATAAAAACGAGTTTTTAATTAATTTAAAAAATGAGGACTAACGGTGCAAAAAATCTTAACGAATGCACTGACGGTACAAACATTTAACGGATAAACAAACGGCCCATACAAAATAGGGACTAAATGAATGCAAGGTTTCAAAAATAGATATCTCTAGTGTAATTAAAACGACTTAGGGACTAAACATGAAATATGAGCAAACCACAGGGACCAAACATGTAATTTTTTCTAAAAAAACAACAACGTAATTATTAAAAATAGACAAGTAAAAGTTGTATACTAAAGTCTACTCTTCGATTTTTATAAAAGCTCTATCTCTCTAAAAATCTATATTTGGTACAAACTTAAACCTAATTTTTAAATCCGCTTCTATAGGTCTCAAGATGCCACATACATATGACTTTGACCACCACCTAACGAACCTCTACATTCCAAACATTTCAACTGAACCCTACACACCCATAGACTGTGTACCTGGTTTCAAAAATCTTGAATCCTGTTATTTTCACGAAGGTCGAATTGTCGATCCCACTTTAATCTTCTATGAAGAAGTCAGCAGAACCTTTCAAACCATAGGTTTTGTATAACGACTCACTATAAATGAAACAATCTGCCCACGCTTCGTGTTAGAATTCTTTCGTGAGATTGATCTCCTACGTAACAAGGATCGATCCCTTTCCCTTTGGTTTTGCATTCAAAACTACAAGTTTTTCTTACCTCTCGAACAATTCGCTCAAATCATTGGACTTCCAAAACTTGGGAAATATGCCTATATGGAAAAAATTTGATCTTGATTCTTTAAAACAAGAGGAAAATGATCCATATTTCTCTTACATTCTTTCTTCAAATGAATTAACCAGTCTTCTCTGCGATTCACCTTAACACCCCAACAGAATTCGCATACTTGAACTTCGATACGTTCTGCAACCCATGGCACTTATCATACGAGAAAATGTGTTAAGTCTGTGGAAAACTAGAAGGGGGGGTTGAATAGTTTTGCCGATTTTAAGTTAGTTTCAAAAACTTTAGATTCGTTAATATGTGAGATCTTACGGATGTAGAGAAAGTATAGATCTAATGATAAAGCAAGTAAATAAAGTAAAGCAAAGGGATAGAAAAGACACAACCGATGTATAGTGGTTCGGCTACAAGTACACCTTCCTTGCCCTACTCCACTCCGAGTCACCTACTCGAGAGTTCAAGCACTATGTCAACAAACTCCTTCACTTGGCGGAGAAGCCTTCGCAACGTTGCTTACACCTTTTTTCGGTACAAAGCTAGATACTGAGTCCGTAACACGGTGGACCAAACCAACACGACTATTACACAACAAATATGTGAAATATCAAATACAAGATCATCGCTACTGAAATCTTGCGGTGACAAATCAATCAAGGACCCCTTGCTTGGATGACTTGTAGAATGCTCGTGATCTCGCCTTAGAGAAGGACCTATATGAGGATCACAATAGAAAGAAAGAAGAACAACTCTCTAGATCAAGTGATCTATATGTTAGAAGAGAATGAGAGTTTTTGAGAGATTTAGTAAGAAGAGGGATGAGTTAGAATGAAGAAATGGCTCTCTATTTATAGGCAAATTTCTCCTCTGTCCCACGGATCCCATGGATCCCTCCCACTAGGGATCCGTCTAGTGTAATCCTAGGGATCCGTGGGACGCTCCTCTTTGCCCTTGGGTTTTTTGGTTATGGGTCATAGGTTATGGGTTGGTCCATGGGTTTTCTTTAGATTTAATGTATCTAAGTATACATTGTATCTAGCCAACTTGGGTATGGGTTATGATCCATGGGTTATGGTCCATGGGTTATGGTTTTTACCCTTCCTAATAAACTATTACAACAAATGCTTAATTACTACATTTTTGTATTTAAATGGCTATATGTAAATGCTTTACAAAAATAACATGTATCCTTATAATTATACTTAAGATAACATTATATTTGTTATCAACAAAACACAAAGAAATCACAAAATATTAATAAAGCGTTTTTCACGGTTTATTTGTATTAACAATCTCCCCTTTTTGTTGATGACAAAACATAATGTTATGATGAGTAAAACTTAAGAATAGATGTAAGTTTTGAAAGCCCCTAAGTTTTACTTCTTCTCCCCTTTTTGTCGAAACAAAAAGTTAACTCTTGGAAGAAATAAAAGTGTGGAAAAATAAGTCCACGTATTGCTAACTCCCCTTGGCGGTAGCTCCCTTAGTTTGGGTGTCAAGTGAAGAAAAATAAAAATCCTACAAAAAGAAAGGTTAGTAACATGCTTAAATAATCTTGTGATTGGCGAGAATCAAGATTGGGAGCCAAGGTATGTAAACAAGGCCTTGTAATAAAACAACAAATTGTAGTGGTATTTATGCCACCTACAAGCATGTAAAAATAAGAACAAGACTTGTTCTTGAAAATGACTTCAAAAGAAAAAGTACTAAAATAGAAAATAGTAGTAGTGATTCCTTCCATGCTTGCATAAGGTTATGGATGGAGGTATGGATGAGTAATGGTATTGATGCGATCAAGGATGAGGTTGAGTATGAATCGCATTTCTTCCCTAACTTCTATTGCAATTTTCCTAGTGGATTGGCAATGTTCACAATGTAAGTGATGTGGGTAATGAGTGCGGAAATCTTCGGTTTGTTTTGATTTGTGAGTTGCGGAAGTTGTGGTGGAAAAATAGGAAAATATGGATCAAAGTTCGGAATGATTGGAAGTGGTGGTGGAAAAGAACCTAGATGTTCTTGTAGTTTAATGGGAGCTAAAGGTGGTGATGTTTCAAGATCATTGAATATTGTGTTTGGAGAAGTTGGAGGTGTCAGAAAGGCTAATTCTTTTTGCTTTGGTTGTTGAGATCTTGTTGGAGTCTTAAGGAGTTCCAAAAGAGTGATTTTAGGTGGTGAGTGATTTGGTGATGAAGTTTGTGTACTTGTTGGTGATGAAGGAGGTGCTATAATGGAAGCATCTTGTGGTGAGTTATTTGATGGTGATGAGCCATATGATGATGATGGTTTTCTAAGCAACAAGATCGGATGTTAATCCGTGCGGATATCCTAGAGTTTGATTGTGGTATTTTGGATGGTGGAAGTACAAAGGTTTGGGTTTCATGGAGATGATTGTTTGTACTAGGTGATTCATCTAAAGGATTTGTGGATGACATGGTGTATTTTGTTTGTGAGGATGAGATGGATTATGCAAGCATTTTGGGAGTTCTATATATAGAAAAACAAAGCATTGTAATGAATGCTTGACCCAAAATGTGGATTAAAATCTAATGATTAGATATGAATTTAAGGCATGTGATCATGAGAACACAAGCATTAAAGAGCATACTCCCAAAATGAAACAAATGTGGATTTTTCATCCAAAGTGAAAAAATAGAAGGTAAAATACTTACACGTCTCCACGGATCCCGGATCCTTCCTTGAGGGATCCGTCAGCATGAAAATTTGGGATCCGTGGGTGCAGGTGATTTAGGCTGACACAAAATTTTCCTTTTGGAAACATTTTTGCCTAGTGTGTGCCTATATGCAAACTATTTGGAGGTGCGGTTATCTCGACCTAAAAAAAAGAAAAAATAAACTAGAAGTAGAAAAGCATCCTATTGAGATAAACCGAAAACACATATTTAGTACATGAGTACGTAATTTAGTGTTATCAATGCTCCTAATTCATTGTTGCTTAAATGAATGTACCGAAAACACATATTAGTTATGTGTCCTCTTTAGCATTCAAAAGACATGAGATGCAATGAGCGGGTTTTACTTTGTATTAATAATGAAAAGCGATTTGTCCTAGACGTGAGAAATTGCTTTTGTGAAATTGATACTGGAAGGTATCATCCTTTTAGAAAACATTTTGAAAAGAGGTTTTCATTGAAAATGTGTATGTAGTTATGTGTTTAAAGAAAAAAAATAAGAAACTATAAGTGGAAAACTTATCTTGGGTTTTGAAAATTCCGTATTGTTTGTGAGTTGTGCGTGAAATAGAGATCCTAGACTGAGAAAGAAGAAGGCTAGTGTTTACATACCTTGTAGAGTCAAATAAGTTACGACGTTTGTTCCATTAGACCAAGACCAAGGCGAAGTAGGTTGAATTGTTCCGCTTCAAGCGGTTTGGTGAGGGCGTCGGCTATGTTGTCTTCGGATGCTACCTTCTCAATAGAGATGTTCCCTTTTTGAACATTGTCTCTTAAGAAGTGATGACGAATCTCTATATGCTTTGTGCGAGAATGCAATACCCGATTCTTGCTTAAGTCGATGGCACCTTTGTTGTCACATAGGATGGCTATGTCGCTTAGATGAATGTCATAGTCGACTAACGCTTGTTTCATCCATAGTGCTTGTTGGCATGCTTTGCGGTGAGCGTGCTAAACCGGTTGTTGATATTGCTAGTGCCGTTTGTTTCTTAGAAAACCAAGATGTTAAACAACATCCCATGAAAGTACATACCCCACTTGTACTTTTTCTATCAACGTAATCACCTGCATGGTCGGAATCTGCATATACAATTGTTTCTACTCCCGTGCCCTTAGGATACCATAATCCTAATTGTGTTGTACCCTTAATGTATCTAAATATCCTTTTACGGCTTCTAGGTGTGATGTTTTAGGGTCTTCTTGAAACCTAGCACATAAGCAAACACTAAACATGATATCCGGCCTACTTGCCGTGAGGTATAGAAGACTACCTATCATGCCACGATATTTAGTATTATCGACGGATTCGCCTTCTTCATCTTTTGTGAGTTTGGTGTCGGATGACATTGGTGTCTAATTGGTTTTGACTCTTCTAGACCGAATTTCTTTAACATCTCCTTTATGTATTTAGATTGATTAAAGAAGATACCATCTTCTACTTGTTTGATTTGTAGACCAAGAAAGAAACTAAGTTCTCCCATCATACTCATCTCGAACTCGTCATGCATGATTTTAGAGAAATCATCACACATGTCTTGACAAGTGGATTCGAATATAATATCATCTACATATATTTGTACTATGATTATATGTGACTCTCTTTTCTTAGTAAAAGTGTGTTGTCAACTAACCCCATGGTATAGTTGTGTTTAATTAAAATGACTTGAGTCTATCATACCAAGCTTTTGGAGCTTGTTTAAGACCGTAAAGGGCTTTCTTTAATTTATACACATGTTTGGGTTTTTCAAAATCGATGAAGCCGGAGGTTGAGCTACATATACTTCTTCATTAATGAAACCATTTAGAAAAGCGCTTTTGACATCCATTTGATAAAGCTTTAGATCATTAGCACAAGCATACGCATAAAGTATTCTTATAGACTCTAATCTAGCTACAGGGGCATAGGTCTCATCAAAGTCTATTCCTTCTTGTTGGTTATACCCTTGGGCAACGAGTCTAGCCTTGTTCCTAGACACTACTCCGTTTGCATCTAATTTGTTTTATAAACCCATTTGGTTCCTATTATGGTTTGATTACTAGGTGGAGGGACAAGTGTCCAAACATCATTAGAAACAAATTGATTTAGTTCTTCTTGCATAGCCATTACCCAACTCTCATCTTTTATGGCTTCTTGTGTATTCTTAGGTTCTATGGTTGAAACGAAACAAAACAAGCTACTTTGGTTTTGAACTTGAGACCTTAATGTTCGTTCGTTTAGCTTTCCTATGACTTTATCTACGGGGTGATCTTTGGACTCTTTAATGTTTATGATTTCATCATTTAAAGGTTCTTCTTCTTCATTTATCTTTTTCTTTATTACTATAGCTTCACTTTCTATAATCTCGTCATCGACAAGAGGTGGAGAGGGTTTGGGTGGACTTTCATCAAATTTTATATTTAATGACTCTTCTACCTTCATTGTTTCTTTGTTTAATATGACGTAAGCTTTGCTATTTGGCGAGTAACCTAGAAAGATACCTTCGGTTGATTTAGGATCAAATTTTGTAAGGTAATCTTTAGTGTTAAGAATAAAACATTTACTACCAAAGACTCTAAAGTGATTTAACGTGGGCTTTTTCGGAGTAACTCATATGGAGTTTTACCTAAGATTGGTCTAATTAAGACTCGATTGAGTATGTGCGTTGAAGTATCAACGGCATTACACCAAAACTTTTGAGGTATGGATTGTTCATTAAGCATGGTTCGACTCATTTCTTGTAGGGTTCTATTCTTTCTTTCTACTACCCCATTCGATTGTGGAGTGCGTGGAGCCGAGAAGTTGTGAGTAATACCATTAGCGTCACAAAAGACTCCAAATTGCACTTCATTATCAAATTCCATGATCCGTCCTAATAGACACTATAGGACTTCCTAGTTGTCTTTGGATCTTTTTTATTAATATTTCAAAATAATTAAAGGTTTCCGTTTTGTTCTTTAAAAATTTTGTCCATGTATACCTAGAGTAATCATCCACTATAACCAAAGTGTAGTAGTTGCCTCCATAACTTTGGATAGCGGATGGACCAAATAAATCCATATGTAGTAATTCTAGACACCTAGTTGTAGACACCATGTTTTTAGCTTTATGACTAGAATGAGCTTGTTTTCCTACATTACAAGCATCACAAAAAGTGATGTTCATATTTTAACTTAGGTAGATCTCTTACTAGATCTTTGGATGATAGCGATTGAAGAAGTCGCATGTTGGCGTGACCCAATATTTGATGCCATAAGGTCAGAAGTATCATCCATAGAGGTAAGACATAGTTTGTCTTTAGGTTCATTACCGATTTTAATGACATAGACTCCATGTTTCCTAATTCCTCTTCCTATGGTTATGCCATTTTTTAATATTTTACTACCGGTTTTGGTAAAAAGTACATTGCACTTTTTATCACATATTTGTCCTATACTTAAGAGGTGAAAGTTTAGGTTTTCTCGTGACACACATCGTTAATGGTTAGAGATTTGTTAGAAATCGTACCTTTGCCGATGATTCTACTTTGCTATTTCCAAACACCACATTACCTCCATTGAAGGATTCATATGTGGAGAATAGATCTCTATTGCGGTCATGTGCCTTCGTGCACCCGTATCCTTGACCTTCATCCGGTCTAGGTAGACCTTTAAGCACACCTAAGACAATAATAAACTCAAAAGTTTGGTCCCCATTTGTTCATGGGTCCATTAGTGTTAAACATTCCATTCATGTTAGACATGTATGGATAAGATGAGTATGCATTCCATGGAGCAAAGTTTTGAAAAGGAAAACCATTTTGCATATTTGGGTTCCATCCCATTTGATGGTTACTTCTTGGATAAACGTTATTAGGTCTCCTAAATGGATTAGGTTTTGAAAATGATGGAGCTTTGTTTCTTGCAAAAGTAGGATTATATTTTGGGGGTAGTTGTCTAGTGGTGACATGAGTTGGTTTCTTCCTATTAACTATAACAAACTTCGATTCTAGATGAAAAAGCTTTGTTATTTCTCTTGTTTGCTACAGCAGATCCACGGATCCCTGGTACTACACTAGCCGGTTCCCTTTTCAAGGGATCCGTGGGATCCGCCACACATGATGTTTGGTTTTTCTAGTGCCTTAACAAATTTTGTTTCTTTATTTTCACTAGTTGATGGATCAAGTTGTTGAATACCTAAACCTTTTTGGTTGTTACCGGTTTTAACACTATCTAATATTGTATCTAAAGTGTTTGTACTCATTCTAGCAATTTTAGAATCTAGATGATCAACTAGTGTTTGAAGTTGAACACAAAGTTCACATTCACCACTTGCTATTTTACCTTTTTCTAAATGTATTAGTTTTGCTTTTAATTCTATGACTTCTTTATCTAAGCGTTGGTTTTGACTCTTTAAAAGCTTGTTTTTGTTAATTAATTTTAAGCTAATATTGCATAGTTTGTCATATTCATTATGCAATGAGTCGTCATCAAGTGATGAGCTACTATAGTATTAGTGACATACCTCGTCATTTGCCATGAGACAAATTTCTTCGTCCTCCGCGTCGCTCATTCCCCACGTGCCGCTCACGAGCGCCTTTTGATCATCCCGTTTGGGACGCTTACTAATAAAGTGGTTTGGGTCCCCATTTAAAGCAAGTACGATCATCTTTTGGCTTCTCGTCCTTTTTGCTTTTCCGAAAGCCTTTCTTATCGTCATATGGTTGTTTGACGTATCTTCCCTTTCTTCTAAATAACTTTTTAAAGTCCTTACGCCATAGCGTACTCCTCGTCGTCACTACTCGAAGAGAGTTCTCTTCATTGAAGCCTTTTTGGCTTTAAGGGCAAGAGATTTGTGTTTCTCTTTCACCTTTGAGGCTTCATAGCTTTTAGCAAGGACAAGCTCGTAGACTTTTAGGTTGCCTATGAGTTCATCGAGGGTGAGGATTGTCAAATCTTTTGACTCTTCGATCGCCGTCACCTTGGATCTCCACTTCGATGGAAGTGCCCTTAGATATCTCCTGAGTGTGTAAAAACTCATCATTTTTTTGATCAAATTTGAACGCAAAGCGTTTAAAATGCTCGAGAAATGCATCAAAATATTGAAAATATCTCAAAATTGCATTTTATATGTTTCAGATGCAAAATGTTTAAAAATCAGATGAAAAATGAGCAAAGTTTGCATAATTGAGTTTCATCCCAGAGTTTCAAAAATTGTCAAATAGTCCTTGAGCACTTATTTCAAAATTAAAATCACCAAAGGTCCTTTTAAAATCATAAGTTGTCAAAATTAGTCCTTCGGTGAAAAATATCAAAAGTTTTGAGAAATTACAAGTTTGGTCCTTGAGTTTCAAATTTGGAAAAATAGTCCTTGAATTTTGAAAATGTCTACTATGGTCCTTGAACTATTGAAGCTTGTCATTTTAGTCCTTGAAACAACTTTGAGATATTGGCGATTTGGTCCTTGTATTTTTAGAAATTGCAAAAAGGCCCTTGTATTAATAACCTTAACCATGGACCTTGGACCCTATCAAAACCCCTGTGACCCCCTTATAAGCCATTTGGACCCTTTCTTTTGACCCCTTCCAATATCTTGGTCAACTATCCCATCAAACACCCCTTGCCATAAATCTTCTTAATAACTTCACCAAATCGCTGCAACACTCCACCTTCCATCCACCAGCTCTTCCCCACTCCTTGTTCCCCCCTCTCAACAACCTTCCAGATGCATTTAATGCCCCCTCCTCATTTCACTCAACCCCAACGGCATATATACACTTTGGCGCCAAAATTCAATCAAACGGCCAAGATTACTTCAACTCATCCAATGGTCACAGTTAAAAATTGGGAAATGCTCAGTTTGGAGAGAGAGAAGCTTTTGGTGTATAAAAGGAAGAAGAGAAGCAAGAAGAAAGAGAGTCTTTAGTTTTAAAAAAATTTCATCAATGTCGTTTTTAATATAAAAGTTTTAGTTAAGTTTAAAAGTTGTAATCTTTTGTTCCTATGTACTCAATCTAAGTTGTTTTATCATTGTAATGTGTTTTCAATCATCAATTCAAAGTTCTATTATAATTCCAGTTTTATGTTTCTTGTTGCAAGTTTGATTTCAAATTCTTATGTTCGATTCCAAGCATTTACGAGTTCAAATAACTTACTTATAAGCTACTTATAGCTTTTTGTGAGCTTATAAATCAATTTCAAACAACTTTGGTCCTTGGTCAACAAAAGTAAAATTGGGCTCAAATGGAAATGGAAATGGATATGGGTGTTGCAGAGCATGGATTTGGGTTGATATTGAGTTAGGTAATGGTTTAGAATAAGTAGTGATCCTTGTATTCTTTGGCAAGCCATGTGGTAGGACCAACTGTAAGTTCAGTTTCAAAATCCTTTGCATAATCGTAGCGTGGTTGGGATTAGTTTTATTTTGTTGATTAAGTTGTAATTATGATTACTTGATTCAGTTCGATGTTAGCCTAAGTTAATCAGGTTAGGTAACTCAGTTTTACATTTCAAATCATCATTATAAGTAGTGTTTGGATTTGCTGCATTAACTATGTTTGAGGTTGTTCATTGGTTGATACATTTGCTTTAGTCTCAATTAGTTGTAATATCACCAAATTGGTTGATTACTTGTTCACTAGAACACTCAAAGTCAAAATCATTTGTGATCTGTCCTAGTTTCTTAACTGTTGGAATTTTCTTAAATCAAAAGCTTGTTTTGTGTTTGCATTACATAGAACTAACTTGATGTAGTTTTATTTCATCACAAAACATCAAATTGATTCATAAGATTGAATCAAAGTTCACTAAAGTCAAACATATCAAAACTGTTTCAAAAGTCAAATATTGAAAAAGTGGTTTGAGCCCAACGAGATGATTTTTCATGAACTCATTTCTGGAACAAATCAAGTGAAATTGTGGGTTTAAAAAGTTCAGTTGGTCTAATTTCTTAATATCATTTTTTCAGATTTTTAGTAATTTTTATAAGCCCAAATAGCTTGTCAAACGGGCTTATCTCCCCTTGCTACGACTCGATGAATAATGAGTGTGCACGGGTTATTTGCAGAGTTGTCACAAGCTCAGTAGAGCTTATCTTGGTTTTGTCTTTGGTTTATAAGTTCTTAGCCAGGTCTCCTTAGGTCCCAACTTTTGTTTTGAGTCTCAGCATTAAGTAGCTTATTTTCTATAGCTAGCAAAGTATAGGCATCTGATTTTGGCACTTAAGCCAAATCATTCAAATCTGTTTAAGTTGCACTTTAGAGTTTTAGGTCAGTTGTGACTAGTTGCTTTTGAGTAGTTATAACATATTATAGCTTCTGTGTTAGTTTGGTGCTCATTTGTAGCTTTTGGCTTATTTGGAGTCTTATTTTTAAACTTGTGGCTTGACTTCATATTCCTTCACACAAGCCCTGTCTTTATATTTTTCTTAGATTCATAATATTAATTTAGACTTTTACTGAATTTTTCATATTTTTCTAGCACTGTTTGCTATTTTTCTTCATTTATAACAGTTTTTAGGTATTTTTAATTAGCTTTTAATACAATTAAATCATAAAAGCTTCAAAAATAAGTTTTCATTTTCCCAGGTTAAGATAAATATAAAAAGTCAAAAAAGTATTTTTCCAGATTTTTCATAGTTTAATTTGTAATTTTTAGCAATTTAATTAGTTTTAAATAGTTTTAATTCATAGAAAATAGAAAAATAATCAGAAAAATACAAATTAGTTTTGAAAATTCTCTTTAGTTATTTTAGATTTTTCTAAGTCATAATTTCATTTTTTAGCTTTATTTCATATTTTCTTGTATTTTAGGGTATTATTAAATAAGTAAAATAGTTTTAATTAATAATAATTAATTAAATAGTTATAAAAATAATTTTATTTTTCTCATAATTTTCTCTTATCATTAGGTTTGTAAAAATGTCATTTTCATATTTTTAGGATTAATATTGTTTCAGTTAACATTTTCTTTTTACATGCGTCACGTAGTTTTAATTTAAGTTTTATAAAGAAAAATCAAAAACATCATTTTGCAAATAGTGATAGCGTTTATTTAATATAGTTATCTTTTTAATTTTCTTTAATTTGCATTTAAGCCCTTGTAATTTATTAACTTTTTCTTTAGGTTTAATAAATCATATCTCTTTTAGTTCAAATCCTCACGATCACTATTCGTTTGATTATTCCGCACAGTTCGTTGGGACATAAAGACCGGGGAAACACTTATCTTCTCGGATCTTCATTGCATTTGGTTCCAAGACTTTTTTAAGTTTGTTACGGTTGGCCATTCACAAGTGGTCAACTTTGTGATAAACTTGACGGTTTGCCACCGATCAAATTTTGGCGGCCGCTGCTTGGTGTTGTGCTAATTATCCTAGCTTAGCGATTAGTGATTTGAATATTCACTCTTTGTTCATACCATCCATCTATATCTATATATATATTTTCTTATAAAAAATCCAAAAAAAAACCAAAAACATCAAAAAGCGTATAAAACACAAAAATATTTTTCTTTTTGTTTCTATATATATATCAAGATAAAAAATACAAAAAGATTTGTCGTTTTCTTTGTTTAATAATAACAACATAAAAATTACCACCGCAAACCAAGGCAATGTACTACCTAACTGGGGAATGCGACCATAATAAGTTCCCGAACAAAAGATTAAAACTTGCCTTTGTGTCCTTGTGATTTGGTGTACCTTTTCAAAAGCCATTCATCTTGTGATTATTGGTTTAAGTTCACTGTTGTTTTGCCTCGATATTGTTTTAATTGGATTTGTTGTTATATCTACTTTTCAAAACCGAAAACCAAAAGATTCTTCTTACCCCATTTTCATAATTCATTTTCATAATTCCTCTCCTGAACTCTGAGATCTCTTGGAGTTAACTCTAGTTAATATCTTGCTCGCTCTTCTAGATCTGTAGGCCCATTTAGTGAGCTTGTCAAGATTCCAAGAAGGTTGTTAGTAGACTTTTGCGCTTATCATTGGATCGACATCGGTTGCTACACTACTTCGCTATCATGGCGGAAGAGCGTCCTATGTGTGAGCTTAGAACCCATCGACGGGTATGGAGATGCTATTGTTATCGACCATTGTGGCTGAAAATTTGAGCTCAAAACGGGTTACTGAATCTTGTAACCTCAAGTCAGTTCTATGGTTTTGGCGGGATGATCCTCATGCTCATATTCGATGGTTTAACAAGATTGCATCTACCATCAATTACAAGAATGTCCCTTGAGATCTGTCAAGCTTCTTCTGTTCCCATTTTCCCTTGAGGGCAAGCGGTTGGCTTGAAAAACAACCCCCTAAATCAATCGAAACATGGGAAGACCTGGTAAAGAAATTTGTGAACGAATTCTATCCACCTTCCAAGACCACGAGTCTTAAAAATGAAATCATCAAATTCACACAAAAGTTTGATGAATCCTTCAGTGAATCGTGGGATCGTTTTAAGGAGTTGCTCCGAAATGTCCTCCCACGGTTTCTCCGAGTTAATGCAACTCGATACTTTCTATAATGGAGTGAGTCAATCTGATCAAGAATCTCTCAATTCCTCCGTGGGGAAATTTCTTGAGCAAAGCTGTAAAAGCGCTTTAGCGATAATTGAAAACAAGTCTAAAGTCCGCGCGAAGCAAACCGGTTGTTTCCCAGTCAGTGTTGGTCCTTCTTACTTCATCTGAGTGAGTCAATCTAGCACCGATGCTAAGATTGACAAACTCAGGCAATTCAACTTTGGTTCTCTCCAACCAAAGAAAGTCTCTTTTCCACAAACTTCACCTCCTGGCGAAGTTAAGAAAGTGGAAGTCGTGTTACTTGCGGTGGCCCCGTGCCTATTACAATTTGTATGGCCACCGATGGTAACCCTTTTGAAGCAAATGTTGTGGGTTTCTAATCAGGAGGCAACCAATACCGTGCTCCTATGGACCCGAACCACCGTCCTAACCACTACCCTGGACCACCCGGATTCAACCAAAACCAAAGCAGTAATCAAAATCGGAATAGAATGAACCAAGGTTTTCAAAACCAAGGTAATTTTAGTCAAAATAACGGTTGTCAAAATCAAAGTCAAAATTTCCAAAACCAAGGAAATAAGGTCAGGGAAATTTCAACCCAGGGTATTTTCATGGCAATAATCAAGGAAATTTCCAAAATCAAGGCCTAATCCTACAATAGAGGCCAAATTTTCCTACAAACTCAAGCCATTGTTCCAACTGGACCATCATCGATGATGAGTTGTTGGCAATTCATGAAATCCCAAGAGGAAATGAACAGGTTGTTGGTTAGCCAGTTTCGACATTAAGAAGTCTTTAAATGATAGACCCCGAATGGTACTTTACCTAGCAACGATCGCTAATCCGAGGCGATGCAAAAGCGTCACAACGAAGTGGTGCCGTATGATGGACCGCTATTCCTACTACCTCTTCTTCTTCTCTCAGAAGGTAGTGGAAAGTGAACTGAGGCGACAAAGGACAAGGAACTTCCTACTAATACTTGAGAGGTACCAGCAATGTCCATCCTCGAGTTGTCCCAAAACCAAAACCAAACCAGGTTGTTTTTGAACCTCCAGTTGAAAACCCCAAATCAAAACTTCTATTCCTTACCCATCCGCGTTTAAATGAGCAAAAGCTCGCGAGAAAGCAGTCATCAAATGGAGAAATTTTTCAAATTTTTCAAGAACTACATTTTGACATAAGCTTCATGATGCTATCATGTTGATACCCATTTGCATCAACTCTGAAACACATGTTAAGCAACAAGGAAAATTTGTTTTGAAATGGCTAAAACTCCTCTTTGAACGAGAAGCTGCTTTCTGCCCGGTTACTTGAAAAACTTCACGAAGAAGCTTGATCCTGGAAAGTTCCTCTTGCTTGTGTTTCGGGGAATGGTTGAATGCTTTGCCTTGGCGATCTTGGTGCAAGCATCACGATGCCTCACTTCAATATGGAAGAAACTTTCTCTTCGGACCTTACTCCTAATGCATGACTCTCGAACTGCGGATCGTGCAATATCCCTCCTGCTGCTCTTGGGGCCCGTATTTGTGAAAGTAGGAAAGTTCCATTTTCAGTGACCGTAGTTGTTGATTTCGATGAGATCACGGGTTCCCTCATTGTTGGAAGAGTTCCCGAGCGAATGCGTGCTCTTATTGATGTATTTGAGCAGAAATCACATTACGTGTTGGTAAAAGTATTACCTTTAACTTGATCAAACTTGAGGTACTCATTATGATTAAAGTCGGTTAACCGCAGTCGATATCATTGATGTTTGCTACGAAGGAGTACTCTCAAGAAGTTCTTGGTTATTCTCATAATTCTGTGAGTGGGGATCCCACCACATCTTAAACCTATCATAGCCGCTACTCCCCTTTCTAAACTCCGTTTGAGGGCGACTTCATCTTGGAAGAGATTGAAGCATACTTGGCTAGTGCATATGATGATTGACATCATACTTCTCATTAGGATGAATTCACATGGTGTTTAATATGAGATTATCCGGAGGAATATTCTTATTCTTGAGAAGTTGTTAAATCGGGACACTTCTCCTCACTCCTCGACTTCAAGGGAACAAGGAAGTCAAGTCAGGTTGAGAAATACTGAGAATTCCCGAACTTAAGGACTTACCACCTCATCTTGGTATGCATTTCTTGAAGGTGATGATAAATTACTGTCATTATTGCTCGAGATTAAGTGAGGATGAGAAATTTGCTCTCATAAAGGTTTTGAAGTCACACAAGCAAGCAATTGCTTGGAAACTCTCCTACATTAAGGGTATCAACCACGAGTTCGTACTCACAAAATCTTAATGGAGGATGACTTCAAACAGCAGATTCAACATCGAGAAGGGTGAATCAAAAATCCATGATGTTATCAAACCGATGGAGTTGATTTACCCTATCTCGAGATAGTCCTTGGGTTAGCCGATCCATTGTGTTCCAAAAAGGGTGGCATAAGCTTTGTTTCAAATGAAGAAAACGAGTTAATTCCATTCGATTGGTTACGGGATGGCGTGTTATTGACTATCGTAAGTTAAATGACGCCACCGTAAAGACCATTTTCCTCTACCCTTCATGGACCAGATGCTTGAGAGATTAGCAGGGAAGCGGTACTATTGTTTCCTTGATGGTTTCTCGGGATATTTTCAGATCCCCATTGATCCACAGGATCAAGAGAAGACCACATTCACACCGCCATACGGAACTTTTGCCTACAAACGTATGCCTTTTGGCTTATGTAATCCAGCACGTTCCAACGATGTATGATGGCCATATTCCACGACATGATCGGGGAAACAATGGAGGTGTTTATGGATGACTTCTCGGTCATCGGGGACTCATTTCAAACATGTCTCTCCCATTTAGACAAATGCTTCAACGGTGTGAAGACACCAACCTCTGTCTAAATTGGGAGAAAAGCCACTTTATGGTCAAAGAAGGCATAGTCCTTGGCCATAAAATTTCAAAAAATGGGATTGAGGTGGATAGAGCAAAAGTAGATGTTATTGCTAAATTGCCTCATCCTACTACCGTCAAAGGTATTAGGAGTTTTCTTGGTCATGCCGAGGTTTTATAGTAGATTCATTCAAGATTTTTCTAAAATCGCCCGGCCTATGACTCATCTTCTTGAAAAAGATGCTCCTTTTATCTTCTCTCACGAGTGCGTCGAGCTTTTGAAACACTAAAGAAAAAGCTTACGGAAGCACCCATTCTAGTTGCCCCGGCGGGATTTACCCTTTGAGCTCGTAATGCGTGCAAGTGATTTGCTATCGGTGCAGTCTTGGGGCAACGAAAAACAAGCATTTCAGCCTATCCACTACAGTAAGACTATAGTGAAGCTCAAACCCATTACACCACTACGAGAAAAATTATTATTTGTGGTGTATGCATTTGAAAAGTTTCGGCCATACCTAATCTTGACCAAATGCGTGGTGTATACGGATCACTTGGCTCTCAAATATCTCTTTGCAAAACAAGATGCAAAGAGATGCTCCGTTGGGTTCTCCTCGCAGAATTTGATATCATTATCACGTGATAAAAGGGAGCTGAGAACCTAGGCTGATCATCTATGTCTAGAGAACCCCACGGGATGTGTTCGAAAAAAGGAAATAAATGAAACATTTCCTCTCGAGACACTCTGCGGTTTCTTTTAGGTGGAACTCTTCTACCCCATGGTTTTCTGACTTCGCAAATTACCATGCGGGTAACTTCATAGTGAAAGGGATGTCCCCAACGAGAAAACAAATTCTTTAAAGATGTAAAACATTACTTCTGGGGCGACCCCTACTTGTTCAAAATTTGCGCGGATCAAGTCATCAGGCGATGTGTGTATGGTCAGGAAGCTATTGACATTCTCAAGGCTTGCCATTCTGGACCTCTGGGGGACATCATAGCCCCTACTACAGCCAAGAAGGTGTTTGATTCAGTTCTATTATTGCGATTTACAAGGATGCCCTGAATTTGTCAAACACGTGGCGGCTTGTCAGCGTCAGGGAATATCTCACAAAGAAATGAAATGCCCAAACGCCATTCAAGTGTGTGAGATCTTTGACATCTGGAGCATTGACTTTATGGGGCCATTTCCTTTTCGCGGTAACAAAGTACATACAAATGGCGTTGACTACTTGTCAAAATGGGTTGAAGCTAAGGCTTTGCCTACCAGCGATGCGAGTTGTTGTGAAATTTTGAAATCTCTCTTTGCTAGGTTTGGAACTCGAGCTATAATGTTGATTGTGGTACATTTACGCAATGACCGTTTGAAAGAGTCATGCAGAATATGGGTGTAACTCACCGTCTCTCTACATACCACCCCCGAACTAGTGGGCAAGTGGAAGTTTCCAACCGGGGATTAAAAATTCGGAAACGCGATTGGCGAAAGGTGCTCTTGGTGGGATAAGCTAGATGGCCTACTCACGGGCCTTCCGGACAGCTTATAAAACACCCATCGGTGTACTCCATACAAGCTTGTATGCGGAAGGCGTGTCATCTGCGGTTGAGCTAGAGCACAAGGCATCTTGGGCCTTGAAACATGCCAACTTGATATTGAGCGGTGGTGATCACCGGAAAGTTCAAATGAATGAATTAAATGAACTCTGTGATCAAGCATACAAGAACTCTTTGATCTACAAGAAAAGACAAAAGAAGATTCATGACTCCAAAATCAAAACAGCGTTTTCAACGTTGGTGTCGAGTCCTTCTTTTCAACTCAAGATTGAAGATTTTCTGGGAAAAATAAGTCCCAGTGCGGTCCATTTACTATCACTAAGGTTTATCCTTATGGCACCATTGAGTTATCTCAACCTGATGGTCCAAATTTTAAAGTGAATGGTCATCGATTGAAGCACTACTTTGGAAGGACATTCCTCTGTGGTTGTCCCGGATCTACAAACTTTCCCCATGAACCAATGAATGCGAGGATCGAGTCAAGCTAGCGACTCGGGAATCAAAAACAATAGCATGCTACATGGTTTTTCACCCGTGTGTACCACCATAGTGTGGGGGAGTTGCCCCACATGTTGTGTCTATATATAAGATCATCAAAAATCCTTTGCTAAATAATGGCCTTAGTATTTCCCTTTTACGTTCTATGTTTCGGCATAACCGCCGGTACTTTGAATATTGAGGGCAATATTCATTTCTAAGTGTGGGGGGTATTCTCACGAATTTTATCATGTAATTATACGCCTAATTCCCCAATTTTGGCCAATTTTTTTTGGAGTAAGTGTTTGCACTTACTCAGTTATTTGATTATCATCCGCCTTGTCTAATAAACAAAAGGATTGGCTAATCCAGGAGCAAACGGCTCTTGGTAAAGATATCTCAAATCCGTTGACGACTTGCAATTTGCCCAAAATTGTATGGTGTTCAGCTCACCATATCCTTATAAAGAGTTGGCTAGCGCCTTAAGATTTATGGCTTGTGGTAAAGGCAGTGGACAAACCATAATTGGTAATCAGCTCACCAAAGATAATATTGATAATTTATCTAAGATTTGGCTAGTCGAGGAAACAAACTCACAGTAGAATAAACCAAATCAGATTTGGTGATTTGCTCAAAAATCATTTGGTTATCAGTGTACCAAGGTTCTTACTTGAACTAAAACATTTGGCTACTCCAGAAGTAATGGCTTTTGGTAAAGAGATGAAATCCATTAAATTTTTCTCAAAACATTGCTAGGGACTAGCAATATCTTAGTCAGGAATTCTCACGAATTTTATCATGTAATTATACCGCCTAATTCCCCCAATTTTGGCCAAAAATTTTTTTTTGGAGTAAGTGTTCTGCACTTACTCATTTGGTTATCAGTCCGCCTTGTCTAATAAACAAAAGGATTGGCTAATCCAGGAGCAAACGGCTCTTGGTAAAGATATCTCAAATCGGTTGGCGCAATTTGCCCAAAATTGTATGGTATTGACTCACCATATCCTTAAAAGTAAAGAGTTGGCTAGCCATGAAGTTTATGGCTTGTGGCGTCGGAAAATCATAATTGGTAATCAGCTCACCAAAGATAATATTGATAATTTATCTAAGAGTTGGCTAGTCCAGAATCAAACGGCTCTCGTAAAGACAAATCAAAACGTTGAAAGTTGATGATTTGCTCAAAATCATTTGGTTATCGATGTACCAAGGTTCTTACTTGAACTAAAACATTTGGCTACTCCAGAAGTAATGGCTTTTGGTAAAGAGATGAAATCCATTAATTTTTCTCAAAACATTGCTAGGGACTAGCAATATCTTAGTGTGGGGATTGATGAGTGTCTAAATACTCATCATTTTTGTACAAATTAGACTGCAAAAACATCTGAAAACACTGAGAAATGCATCAAAATGATAAAAATATCACAAATAAGTGTTTTATGTGTTTTAAATGCAAAAATATCAAAATCTGGTGAAAAACGTATAAAGTTTGCATAATTGGCAGTTTTAGTCCCCAAGTTTCAAAAGTTGTCAAAAACAGTCCCTGGTAAATCCAAATAAAGAAAAATATCATTTTGAGTCCCTAGGGATTCCTAAGTTGTCAAAATTGGTCCTTGAAACTTAAAATTACAAATTTACAACTTAGGTCCCTGAACTTTCAAAATTGTCAAGTTTGGTCCTTTGAAAATTTGAAAATGTCAAAATTGGTCCTTGTACTATTAAAGATTGTCAATTTTAGTCCTTGTATCAAGTTTGGAAAATGGCACTTTGGTCCTTCAAGAAATTCGAGAAAGTGCAAATTAGTCCTTGTCATAATACTAAACCTAAGCCTTGTCAAATTGAATTTGACCCCCTTGCCTACATTTTGGACCCTGTCTTTAGCTATTTTGAACCCTGGTCAAGCCAAAATCAAATAACCCACTTGCCGCCACCTCCGCTTCTTTGACAGTTGCACGCAACACCACCATCACCTCGGCCCACTTATCTCCTCCCTTTTCACCACCCCCATCATCACAAACCCACTACAATAAATGCCACCCCCTAGTTGATAAAGAGCCTACAAGTCAAACCCACCATTTCCCGCCAAAATGAGCTAACACTCAAAACTCTCCCATTGGTCAGGGAAGAGGTGGGATCGCTCGAAGGCGTGGAGGCTTTCTAAAGTATAAAAGAGGAGGAAGACAGAGAAGAAAAAAAGAACTTAGTTTTTTTTTTTTAAATTCTTGTATGTCGTTTTACTTAACTTTTAATTTCCAGTGTAATTTAAAGTTTCCAATTACCTTTTTAAGCAATCTTAGTGTATTTTGAATCTTTGGAAGTAATCAATTTCAATTTTCAATTCAGTTTTCAAGTTATGCAAATTTTCCTAATTCAAAAATCTCAAGAATGTTTGAATGTTGTTAAGTAGCTGTAATTATGGACTAAGAAGCACATGTAGCTCCTATAAAACTTATCCAAGCTTTTAGAAACTTTAAAAGTCAGTTTAGTAACAAAAGTAAGAATCACCAAAAATACAAAAAATCGGATAAAAATAAAAAAGGTTCCATGGAAGTGAAGCTTAAGGAGGCGGGGTATATAGTGGATGACCTTGGTATAGAGCTTATTGGTAAGCTTTAGGAGGTGTTCACAAGTTCTTAGTTCTCAGTTTGTGCTTGGATCCAAAGTGTAAGCCTTTTAAGACATTTTGGTATTTTTCTAACGTGTTGGTTGTTCATTAGCTCAAATTTCGTTTTATTTATGTTTATTAGTCATAGTTAACTACAATTAATCAATAAAATAGATAGTTTGTTCTTTTAAATTTGTATTTATCAAAAATCTCATTTTAGACAGTAAAATTAGTATAAGTGTAATTTGTTAGTTTTATGTTGTTATTGTTGTTAGTTAATGTTTCTTTAGTCTTATGTAATGATAATATAAGGACTGCAATCAGTTTTATGAATTTAATCTTTGAAATCCTTTGGAAAATTGCAAAACAATTTCAAATTGGGTGTTTGGATTATGCAGCTAAGCTGTGCTTGAGGTTTGTTTAAAAGTGGATTTCTGTTGGTTCATGCTTGTTAAGACCATATACAATCATATCTGTCTAATTTTGTGCCTACAAAACAAACAAAAGTCAAAACATCAAGTAATCTGTCTTAACTTGTTCACTGTTGTGGATTTGGATTTGCATAGTCTTTATTTGTGTTTAAATATCATAGAGATAGATTACATTAGCTTTATTTGATCATAACACTTCATAATCAGTGTTTAAATTGTGTCCAAATCTCAACAAAGTCAATATTTCAGTTTTTGTTCAAAAGTCAAAACATAAAAAAGTGGATTTAAGCTCAGTTAGAAGGATTTTTCATGATCTCATCTCTGGGTCTTACCAAGTGAAATTTGTGGCTTTGTAAACTTCAACTGGTCTTTTTACTTATTAGCATTTTTGTGGAATTTTGCAATTTATTTAAAAGCTCCAAACAAGCTCCTCTTTTAAGTGTCAAGTGCCCCCTCCAAAAGCTCAGCAACAACCTGAGTTTTCTCAGATGGTGCAGCCTATGCACGAGAGCTCATTAGAGTTGGTCTAGGTCTGATTTTTGGTTTAGACACTCTCAACCAGGTCTACTTTAGTTTCCAATTTGTAGTTTTCTGTTTTAGCTTAATATGTGGCTTGTGCTTATGCCCAAAGTAGGTCACTGAAATCTGTTCTAGCTCAAAAGCTCAAATCTTCAAATCTGATAAAACTTGCATATCAATGGTTGTAGCTTGTTGATTTTAGTTGCATTTGGTCAATTTTAGCTTATTAGAACTTCTGTTTTGGTTTGGTGCTTTTTAGTTTCCATTTGCTTATTCAAGTGCTTATTCCAATAAGCACTTACACATCAGTCCCATTTTCTTGTACACAAGCACCTTTTTTTTCCAATTTTCCTAGATTCAGTACATCATTTTAGAGTTTTCCTGAAATTTTCAGATTTTTCTAAGTTGATTTGCTATTTTTCTTAATTTAAATTAGTTTTTAAGCATTTTTAATTAGCTTTTAATACAAAAATTTAAGAAAAGGTTCAAAAAATAATTTTTCATTTTTATTAAGTTTAGATAAATATAAAAAGTAAAAAAAGTAATTTTCCAGATTTTTCATAGTTTATTTTGTAATTTTTAGTAATTTAATTAGTTTTAATAGTTTAAAATTCATAAAAAATAGAAAAATAATCAGAAAAATATTAAAATAGTTTTGAAAATTCTCTTTTGTTATTTTAGATTTTTCCAAGTCTTAATTTTATTTTTCTAGCTTTATTTCCTATTTTCTTGTAATTTAGGTTATTATTTAATAGTTAAAAATAGTTTTTAATTAATAATAATTAAATAATTAGTTATAAAAATAATTTTCTTTTTCTTAAAATTTTCTTATATCATTAGGTTTGTAAAAATATCATTTTCATATTTTTAGGGTTAATATTGTGTGTTTAAGTTTTTTTTTGTATGCGTACGTAGTTTTTAAGTTAAGTTTATAAAAACAAAAAAATCAAAAACATTAGTTTAAAATTAGTGATAGCGTTTATTTAAGATAGTTTATCTTTTTAATTTCCTTTAATTTACATTTAAGCCCCTTTAGTTTTAAATAACTCAAAACCCTATTTGAT
>OU343223.1:137166610-137197056 GCA_910596185.1 Chrysanthemum makinoi | reverse complement strand
TCTCAACAACGTTAGAGATCTCGATATTTTGGAGTAAATATTTGACCCCAAATAATCATTCTATGTAAAATTTGCATCAAGGGATCCATATTGTTGCAAGTTAGTTATCGAGTTCTAATTGATGCATGGTTTTTAGACTTCATGTATCTATTAGATGTATCCATTAAAGAGCATATTTGATGACAAGTCTATGTAAAGAGAAAACAACTACATATGTGCATATGTTATGCGAGAGGATCCGGTAAGGTCTATGGTCTAAGGATGGATGAAAAATATTAGAACTGTAGTGATCCTATAATAAGTATTTAATCTTAGTTAGGCCTTATATTGATACTTTTAACATACAACATAAAACCTTTTACGCATATTTGAATTATGATTTATAAATTTCACAGTTTTATCGTGTAGGACCTTAGTTTTTAGCACTTGATGTTTGAGCATTTTATAAAAATGTACCTTATTGGATAATCACATGGAAAACTATGTTACTTATTTTATCTTTAATAATTTTTGAAGCTAGCAGGTGGGCACGGAGTAGTTTTAAAAAACCAACCATAATCACTTACAAGTAACTTTAGTTACTTATATTTTATAAAAATACATACTAGATAAATGATCCATGCATCATTTACATCATGACCATGACCCATGTGCATTTACATGCCCATGACCACGATCCATGCCCATGACCCATGTGCATTTACATCATGCATGACATCATGTTGGGTTAGACCCATGACCCATGACTTATTGTCTATATCCATTGTATCTAGTTGGGTACCCATGACCCAAAGTCCATGACCCATGGTGCATTACCCATAACCCATAGCGGTTTGTAACCCCCGGGACTATTTTCATCAGAATCTGGATCCCGTACTAGCTGAATCCTTTGTGAAAGGATCCGGGATCGGGTGCGAGGAAAATTGCATACAAATAATGAGCCATTTATTCTTTTTTGATCATATTTTTAGACATATCTTCTCTCTATGTTCTAAACTCTCTAAACTCATATCTAAGGATCTTCTATGTAGCTTTTCTCTTTGTGATTCTCTAGGTTCCTCTTAAAGGCGAGATCACGACCTTTTGAAGACTTGCAAGCTCAAGGTCATGAGTTGCTAAGCTTCGTCTCCATCAAGACCACTAAAGTGAATCCTCTTGATATTTCTTCTCTTCCTCTATTAGTGTGTTGTGTAGTTGAAGGTGTTGGTGTCTTGTACTAATAGGTGTATTTGATATGGGATGTCGAAATGTGTTGTAATACTTGGTGTGTAGGGTGTTGGCTCCTCCATTGTAATGGAACCCGGTATCTAGCCTTGTACCGGATAAAGTTTAGGCGACGTAGGTTTGGTTCTACCTTGTGTGAAGAACCCGGCATTTAGTGTAGAAAACTAGAATGGGGGGTTGAATAGTGTTACCGATTAAAACTTCGTTTTAAACTATTTAGATCGACTTATGTCAATCTATTTAATGGGTATGTTTTACCTCTACTATTCCCCGGATCCCACGGATCCCTTACTTGAGGGATCCGTCTAGTGTAATCCTAGGGACCCGTGGACGCTCCTCACTATTTGGGTTATGGGTCATGGATCATGGGTCATGGGTTACGGACTTTGGTTCATGGGTACCCAAATTATACAATGTATCTAGACATTGGATCATGGGTCATGGTTTAGGTCCATGGGTCATGGATAATACCCAACATGACTTCATGCATGATGTCATGCAATGGTTCATGGGTTATGGATCAAGCTCCATGGACTTTGGGTTTTAGCCAACTACCTTCAATGTATTTAGTCAATGGATCAAGAACTTAGATTTTTACCCATTACATTACCCATTACAATATATACTAAGTATATATAAGTACATATCCATATTATGTAAACACTAGTTGTTATACATATGCATTTCTATAAGTTGTAAACAATATTAATTGTTTAGTGTTTTATATGAAAATGTAAGTGTGTTAGTAAACTATTAGCTCAAACTATTTACGTATTTTATTTATTTCGTTAAAATGATTTTACTTTTGTTATCGACAAAACATTAGAAGATCGTAAAATATAAATAAACGTTTTCTTACGGCTTATTTGTATTAACCATCTCTCCATTTTTGTTGATGACAAAACATAAGATTATTTTAAGGAAAAACTAGAATTTGTAAAAGTTTGAATTGAGTTTTACTCTCTTCTCTCCTTTTTGTGAAACAAAGAGTGAAAAAACTAACACATTGTTTTAAAAGACGTGTGAAAAGTAATAATATGAAAAAAAAAATAGAGAGTAAGAGAAGAGAAGTTCTCATCTTAGCTCCCCCTTGACGGATGCTTCCCTTTGTAGAGGGCGTCAAGTAATTTGGGGGACTAAACAAGTTTTTTGCAATTATATTTTCAAATGGTTTCGTCTATGACGAAAAATGCTCCCCCTTGACGAGTGCTCCTCTGAGAGGAGGACGTCAAGTAGTAATGTAATCCTAATTGAATGTTTTTCAAGCGTTTTTGCAATGTTTTGCTTTGAAAAGAAGCTCCCCCTAGCTAAGGGTGTCAAAGTCTTCATGTGTATATTGCAAATCTACAAAACAAAGGTTAGAGAACAAGTATATGATGCATAATTTCCTGCAAATGAGACTCAAATTAGTAATAACAAGGTCTTCTGTTGCACGGATCCCACGGTTCCTCCTTGAGAGGGATCCGTCTAGGCAAAAGTCAGGTATCCGTCTTCCTGCATACTTATGACAACAATGTAGATGTAAAATGTGGTGTCAACATCAACACGAGTTATGTATTAAGGTACCAAACATATTATCAAGATCACATAACATACAACATGTAATATCATTTAATAAAAAGCAGAAATGATGTACATAACTCTAAAACTAAGAGAATGATCCAAACATGAAGTATGAATCCTAATCAATCTAAGATAAGCCTAATACTAGAACACCACTTGAATTCCTAAGCTCAAGGAAGTTTGGGTTTGTTGACCTCATCGAAACGTTCAAGGAGGTGATAGAACATGAAGAGCGTGGCTCTGTGTACCAGCGTGCTAAACCATCAACATGTTGACCATGATAACAATATTTGTCATGGCTGGGAATGAGTGGTGGTAGGGTGAGTGGTTTGAGATGGAAGGTTGGGTTGAGGTTCCACAAAAGAAGAAGAGTTTTGTGGAGGTATGTTAGATGAAGTTGGAGGTGGTTCAACTAAGGGTGCTTGTGGTGGTAGAAAGGTGTCTACTTCCATGTGATCCGGTTGTTGATTGCTCATAATCCAAAATGGACTATTTGAGGGTGATGGAGAAAAGGATATCAATGCTAGTGTTGTTCAACACTGTGCTGGCTATTCTCTCATTTGAGGAGAATGTTGGCAATGGATGAGGATGAGATGGCCTAGAAGGCAAGTCCTCTAAATTGTAGAGGTGTGGAGTGGTGAAGGATATGGCTCTAGGTACTAGAGGTGATGGTTTAGTGGAAATAAGGTGTTGAAAACTAGAAGACCTTGATAGATCTTGAGCTTCGTAGATCGTTAGTATTGCTTGTGTAATCACAAACAAACTAAAAGAAAATCTCTACAACTTGTATTATGTAGCGGAATATAAACACAAGTATTAAACACAGATAACTAAGAACTTCTTTGATCCTCTATGGATCGTTATATTAATAACTTGTTTTCAGCACACACTCATAATTCATTCTATTGTGTTCCTTTTATAGACAAGGAACCCTAAACAAAACCCTAAACCGTTTCCCAAGAAACGTATAAACATAAAACTAAATAAGATATACACAATCACTTCCTAATAAAGCTCATGTATATCCAAACTAAATAAACTAAACACGGAATAATTACTTCCAAGAAACAAACTAATCTTCTGAGAACTATGTCTTCGGAGATCCATACCCTTCTGAGAATCCATTCAACGAAACAATAACATAATTCGTACTTCACATAATTCCCCAATCTCCCTAAACTGGAATTTGATGGTTAAGTTCGGTTTTCTTGATAAATCTCGACCTTGCAATACTAGAGGATTGTACTTTCGAACATCATGACAATAAATGACAACATGTACATCAAAACATATAAGTTTCAAACTATTCTCATCACATCCAGGTGTGTTAACTCTGTGAGAGGTGAATCATTGAAAATAATGGATTTGATGTCTCTTTACCAATAGCCATCACTATTGGAGTAGCCAAATGTTTAAGTTCGAAAACCATGGTACACTGATAACCATCTAATTTATTAGCAAATCAGAAACCATGAGCGGTTTGATATGTCTTTACCGTAGCGTTTGCTCGGGTTAGTCAATTCTTAAATTGGTGAACTGATTACCAAATATGGTATTCCATTGCCTTTACCACAAGCCATATACATGTTGGCTAGTCAATTCTTGGATTCCAAAAAGGAATAAACTATGGTGAATTGATAACCATACAATTTCGAATTAGCATGGGTGATTGCAAACCCTATGATTTTGAGCAAACCATTACAACTATCAACGATTTGATGTGTCTTTACCAAAGCTGTACCCTTTGGACTAGCTAACTCTTTGACATACACAGGGTATATCTGGTGAGTTAATAACCGGCAATAATATAAACACGCAGAAAAGTTAGTAGAAACAAAACATATACATAGTGTTTTTTTTTTTAACTAAGAATAAAACAAAGAAACAAAAATTACAAATTATACAAATGACAAAGTACCATAATCATGAAGAACTTCTATGTGCCATAAGCTGATTCTTAATCAATCCAACACATTGTTCTGCATGAAGGTCATCATTACCAAGTGGATTAGGAGGTACTTCCAACTTCGGTCTAAGCATTCTTTCCATGAATAAACGACAACGGATAAGTTTTATCCGAGAACATACACAAAATCATGCCACATTTCGTCTGAACCACATGAACACATGGCATAGGATAGAATCTCCAACTCTCAATCTCCCATTTATGTAGATCCTTCCAAATAGAATACCCTTTACCATCAGGAGAATGAGAATCAAACAAGACTTGAAGATCACCCAATAAATATAAACGAACCACTGGTGAATAATTGTATAATCTTGAGTAACATGTCCATACAACATCTTCAAATCGTGTCTATCCACCAAATGAAATATTTCCTTCAAGAAGTTGGTAAAGTATTATCTAACCAATAAACATATTAAGCTTCCGTGTCAATTTATCAATACGACATGTGTTCCCGGAAAAACATCAACGATACCCACTTTAATAAAAGTTGACTCAGCGTGAGATCAAAAGAAATACTCTTGGAAAGACGTTTCCTAGCCAATCTCAGAGATCCTTAAGAACTAAGTTTCCTTTTAGCCATACTTTTCTTCCTCTACCGGTGTCTTATCTTTATCATTCTATAGATCTTCTTCCTTACTCAATGGATCACCCAAATTATCAACACTAGGCAATGCTTGAAGAAACAAGAAGATTCAGCAGGAACAACCTTATTAGTGAAAGGATTATCTTGAGAGTTGTTTGAAACAACTTGAGACGATTACTTGGCTAACAGCATCAAAATTATCCACTATATCAACTATTTTAGGTCTCTTTGTGTTAGGAACATCAGACATATTATCAATCCTTTCCAATGTAGAAGCGAAGTAGAACGAGATGAAGAAAACTTCATAATCATATTATACTTTCGATCAAATCATCATCGATAACTTTATTTGCTTCATTGACGCGCATTTATAAATAGTAGAACTATGATTCTTCACAACTTTCCTCATATAAGCCCTCTTCTGAGCTACAATCATTGGTTTTCCTTTTTTTTATGTCTTTGAGCAACCATAGCTCTCCTCTTGCATTCGCTTCTTCTTGCTTTTGATTGCCAAGAGCCACCATTTGATCTACAGCACTATCAAAAGATGCTCCTAAAATAAGTTTTGCAAGATTAGGATCAGATGCACCTTGATTAGTATAGGCATCCCATTGATCATCAGTGATCTTAGGAAATAATGCATCAAGCTCTAGTTTTCTCTATGTAGACAAATTAGAATCGGTCGGCTTGAAGAAATTCAACAACTACTGACTCTTACGCATATTTTCATAATCGACAAACATTCTAGCTTGAGCTTGATTTTCTTCTTGGATACCAAACTGAACCAATCATATCATCAATCCGACTTTCTGGATTGTCGGAAGATTCCTCAATGAGAACCAATTTGAGAAATATGCATAGAATGAACTTCGGAAGGAACACCCAAAACAACATCGGTAAACATGTTGAGAAAATTCTGGTGTAGAAAAAACCGGAAGAAGAATTCAACTTAAAAATTCTCCCGACCATAAAAAGCGCATCATTATCTCTGAAGGTGGAGAATTTGGTTGTTCACGTACAAATGAGGCTTGACCATGTTCAAGCAACCTTCTCAAATAGAACATCAGCGGTTGCATCAACAACATTTGGCTCCTTTGAAATGATTGAATACCTTATTCAGATATTGTCTTCTTCTTTTTCTAGAAAAGATAATAGGCTCCTTTCTCCTTGAAGATTCGTGACAATAGGAGAAGAAACATCGGATGTAAGAGCGCATCGACCAAGATTCCTAGTGATGCATGCTGAGTCTCTTCTTGCTCCTCTTCATAAGAAACCAAAACTCTCTTTTTGCCCCTTTTTCTAAGTAGTTCCTCCAAGTTCTTAACCTTAGTGCACGCTCCACAATCTTACCACCAAGAAGACTTGGTCTCGCAAGCTCCTTCTTGAGATCACCACCTCACACGCATACTTGTTCACTAGAGCATATATCGAGGTAAGTGTAATAGGGTCCTCAGCCACCAAGCTGATTGCTTTCGGTAATGAGAACTTCATTGGGCCTTTCGATGGTAATAGGAACATGCTCAAAATTAGGAAATCCTTCAAATTGATTCCTAATAGGACTAGGTATGGGCAGTCTATCAGTATCAAACTGAACCTCATCAAGAGAAACTTGTGTAGGTGAAGGACTAGGACTAGGTCTAGGTGAAGATATGGTGGAGGTAAGTCGGTGAAACATTAGATGCTTCAATGGCCCTCATCAATAGTGGCGGGATTACCATCAGTAGTATTGAAAGAAGGTAAAAACAACATTATCCTCATCGGCAACCTCATTCCCTGAGGCAACATAGCTGCTAATAAAGGAAAATGTGTCCCCTCAAATTTAGTTCTTATTGAAGCAAATAGCTTAGGTTAACGCCTCCTATGGGATAAAAGGCTTGGGCTTGTGTGGTAATGTCTAAAATTATCTGAAGAAACCTAGGGTACATCAAAACTTATGCTTTTTCCTATCTATATTTTCAACCATATTATCAAAAATATACTTAGAGAAATTATAAGTCAAACCACGAGAAAAGACAAACAATACCACATCCCAATGCGAGAAAATTGATCCCATCCTCCGGATTTATTGCTCATACATTGAAGCAAGGTGTGAACCAAAAATCTCCACATAGGACACAACTGATTCTTCAACCACATATCGATCCTTTCACCACGATATCCAATAGCTCGTAATCCAAAAGAATATCCAGCATTAGAATGATAAACCCATTAGCATCATCAAACGAAGTTGTCTTCTTATCAGCTCCTCTGTCACAACATAATCTGTTCCATCAACAATAGCTACAATCTCTGTATCATTCCTCTTTTCAGGTTGCTGCCCAAAATTGTTTAACCAATGATTCATAAATCACTTCAGGAGAATGCGTTAAAGCATAATGAATCTTGGATCTCAGTAAGAATTCTACAATTGGTCTATACAACTCATCACCCTTTACCGATCCCAGAAAAGCGACTTTATTATGATCATGCTTGAATTGAAGCGCCATGAGAAAAATTGTAAGTTAGGGTTAAGAGTCACACAAGTGGAAGTGTTTTGAATGTGAGTAATAAGGGAAACTTTTAATGAGACGAAGATATGCAAACAGAGAATAAGTAGTATTTTCCCAATTTTGGTCAAATGTTGACCGGAGAGTGGCGTGTACTACTACTTTTCCCCAAGTTAACTTTCAACCGTGAAACACTAATCAATCTAGAAGAATACTAATCAGAAGCAGAGATCCGTTCAGAGGAAGCTTAGAAATATCTTTTCTTGTTTCACCCTACGCATTAAATCTCATTAAGTCTTGAAACTGTCTATAAAACAATCCCAATGCACACATAGCTCTTCATCAAAAACCCCAAATAACATTACAAACCCTAATTGCATCAATGCTCCAAAATTAACCACAACAAACCATGAGTAGATCATCCCCAATCACCCTTTCATGGATGACAATACATCCTCCATAGCGCTTGAAAGGTGGAAGAAGAATTATTTGTCAAGCAATCCGAGGCGATGAAGACAACTCATCCATAAGTTCTCTATGTATCACCTTATGAAGACTTCGGATGAAGAAGCAACTTCAAAGAGAGTGAAAGAACCTTGTTCTTCTTTGTTGTGAATGTGTCTTCCATTGCGTTGATGATTCGATGACTCTTAAGGAAGAACATCTTACTCCCAACCTCCGACACCTCAGCCTCACGAAGGCCACGTCTAGAAATCCGCCCTCCCTAGGATAGAGAGGTGGTTCTAGCACTTCCTGCTTCATATCATGGTGCATCATCACATATCGTATAAATGAAGGAGTCAAGGAAGGTGGAAGAATTTCTTTTGGTGAAATCGGCAGATGAAGCACAAAGGACATATGGTCATCTTCATCATCATCGTTTTCATCAATCCATCCCTTCCAGCTTCTTCCGTGCGTGCTGGTCATGCATATCCGGTCATCGAGATAGAATGAATGGGTGGTTATGAAAGACTTCACAAACGCATATCGGCATCTAGTGTGAAAGATGTGGCGTCATGTATATCCAACAACACATTAGATGTTGGAATAGATGATATCAACTAGGTTAGGATTAGTAGTTCATTTAAAGCACTTTCCTTGTAGTTGCATTTGATGTTGACTTTGTAAGTCGTAGGCGTAAAATGTTCGAATGAATGAATGAATTTGCCCAGCTGTACTTTTCTTGAATGAACATTGTAACTTCGATTACTTTGTCTTGATGAAACAAATAACTCACTTCGACACTTTGAATTCGTGAAACAAGCTTTAGAGCTTTTTGACCATATTCCAACTTAACAACCATGGTAAATTCCAAGCTGAATAACCAATCGCAAATCATAACAAACCAGAGAAACACACAAACCAAACAAAGACAAACAAACTATCATTACATTAGATGGTTAGTGTTAGAGAACAGAATCATAAATCAAAAATCAAACAAATTTACATAAAACAATGTAAAGTATACACAAATCCTCCCTCGAGGCATATGCCCCCACGAGGCCTATGCCTCCCCTTAAACTTTGCGGTTAAGGGTTAAGCATACCAATATGGACCACTAGGTGTTGAAACCTTGGTCCATCAAAAGCCTTGTTAACAAATGCCACATTATCATCGATGTAATTTTAACCACTTTTATCAAATGTTTGTCATATGCATCTCTTATAAAGTGGTGCATGATTTCAATATGTTTTGTTCGAAAAATTGGATTTTTAACAATGCATATGGTACTTTGATTATCAATAAAAATTGTTGTGTGCATGAAATTATACCCATAATCCAACAATTGATTTTGAATCCAAAGAACCTTGTCACGGCAATTTCTTGGCCAGCAACGTATGCTTTAGATGAGGTAGCCACAATAGTCTGTTTCTTGCATTGCCAAGAAATCAATCTCTTTCTAAGGAATTGGCAACCTCCATAGTGGATCTCCTATCCGGTTTTGCACCGGATAGTCTATCACTATATGCTTCCAGCTTTAATGGAGATTGTTTTGGGTACCAAAGGCCTAAGTGAGGTTGACCTTTGAGGTACTTAAAGATCTTCTTAACATCATTGAGATGGGAAGTAAGTGGAGTAACTTGATGTCGAGAACAAACACTCCAAACAAAGTAATATCAGCCGTGAAGTCGTATTAAATACATCAAAGAACCAATCATAGATCTGTAAAGATGTACATTCACTGGTGGATCTATTTCATTGGTGATCTTTTGACTTTGGAGCTTCGTAAGGTCCTTACACTTTCCATACCAAACTTCTTTAAGATGTCCCTCATATTTGTCCTGATAAAAATACCATCGGGTTTTCAGCGAACTTGGAGACCCAAAAGAAAGTCATTTCTCCTATGGCACTCATCTGAAAATCTCCCTTCATAAGCTCCTCAAACTCCTGCACCAAGCTTCCTTTGTGGATCCAAAAATAATGTCATCCACATACACTTGCACAAGAATAATGTATGTGGAATTCTTCTTGGGAAAAGTGTTTTATCTATGGCACCTCTTCGATATCCATGTTTGGCAGAAGGATGAAAGCCTAGCATACCAAGCGTGGTGCACGATGTAGTCCATAGAGAGCTTTGACTACCTTGTAAACATGAGTAGGATGATCAGGATCTTCAAATCCTTTAGGTTGAGTGACATAAACCTCTTCTTCTATTTCACCATACAGAAGGCCTTTAACATCCATTTGATATACCATAAATCCCATGTAGGATGCATAAGCCAAGAAAATCCGTATGGCCTCAACTCTAGCCACATGTGCAAACACTTCATCATAATCAATCCCCTCCTCTTGTCTATAACCCCGAGCAACCAATCTTGCTTTGTTTTTAATGACAACACCTCTTGCATCTCTCGTATTCTTCAAAATCCATTTAGTACCAATTGCATACTTGCCATGGTGAGTGGTACCAATATCAAACTTGCCGATTTTGAAATTGTTGCATCTCTTCCTGCATTGCCTCAAGCCAACTTGAATCTTCAAGAGCACGAGTAACAACGTTTGGTTCCACTTGAGAAAACAACCAAACGGTAATGTTCATAGTCGTGTGATTGTCTCTTTTTGATTTGAGACATAAGAGATAAAGGCCACTTGATCATATTTAGAACTTGCCACCGTACCCCTTGTTCTATGGGTGCATTAGGATCACCAATAATATTTGACTGTGGATGAGTGTTGTGAATCCTTTTAGTAGTAGTGGTGTTGACTTCAATGGAAGAATCAAGATTAGTCATAGTAGGTTCAAAATCGGTGTCATAAGAAGGTGAGGTGAAGATTCCAACTTTGGTTGATTATTAAAGATCGAGGGTCTTGGAAAGCGAGTATAAGGATCTCCAAAGTCTGTGGACACTCTAGTAGAAATGGGAGAAGCAAAGCATAGCCTTGGCAGAAATGATAGGAGAAACGGATCATGTTGGTTGAATTGAGGTTTCCACTTATTGTGCCACTTGCACTCTCGGCATTCCTTTCCGGCATCTAGATTAGCCGCATACTCTTGTTTTTCTTGACCTAGCAAGATCCTCTGCATAATTAGACTCGTCTTCACTCTCATCAAGTAACTTTAGAAGTCACACTTTGAAAAATTGTTGGGAGAAAGAAGGCACTACAATGGGTTGTTCATCATCTTCAAACTCATTTGTCGACTCGGCATCCGTGGTATCTGCTTGATAGTTGAAGACTCTTGAGTATTTGCATTTTGTTTAGCCATATGTCTAGAATAACCCAAATAATCAGTTAAGTAATCAAGGTTAAATGACCAAACATGACCTGTCCTTGGTAGGCTTATCTTCTAGAAACCTCGGGTTCAATGTCTCTCAATCTTCTAGAAAAATTATACACTCCATGCGCCTATGAAATTTGAATATCCCACAATATAACCATCATCAATCTTCTCATCAAATTTGCCCAATGGATCACTTGTATTCAGAATAGTCACTTGACACCCAAAAGGTTTAAGATAATGAATAGTAGGAACTTTCCCATAGAGAAGTTCATATGGTGTTTTAAAGTGTGGTCGAGTAATGGACACTCTATTGATTTACATATGTCTGTGCCAGCAACTTGATCCAAAACATTGGGTAGCTTAGAGTCACGGACATTGATCTTGCTGACCTCTATGAGGGTCCTATTTTTCTTTACTTTTGTTGTGGGGTTCTTGGAGTATAGTCCTTTGATACCTTTTGACCTCTGAGTTCTATTAGGATAGCATTCTTGAACTACGTCCCATTATCAATTCCTTTAACCTTTTGTTCAACTGATTCTCAATAAGGGTAATAAAGTCTTCGACCTTGGAGATGTTTCATCTTTGGTCCGTAGAAAGAATACCCAACAAAATTTGCTATAACCATCAGTGATCACTAGACAAAAATATTTTTGATCAATGCTTCTGAGTTGGACCAAGCAGTCCATATGAAACAGCGAAGAGGTTGAAATAATGCTCACAGCAGTCACAACTTTGTATGAGGCTCGTGTTGCTTTCCTTTGTTGCGAGCAACACAGCTTATGATCATTAGTGAAGACTTTGGAAGGAAGACCTTCAACAAGACCCAGTTTAGAGAGCTTGTTTATGGTCTTGAAGTTGACATGGGCCATCCTCCTGTGCCATTTGGTAGACTCATCCAAGGATGCTTTAGCCACCAAACAAGTTAAGTCACCTTCCGGTTTAACATCAGTTAAGTTGAATGTATAAAGATTGTGATTCAGGAACTTCGAGTGAAATTTCTTAAGGAGTTTGAAGTCTTTAGATAGCACAAGACATTCATCATCTGTGAAGAGTACTTTGTTCTTGGTGTCACAGATTTGTGAGACCGAAAACAAATTGAAGTGTTGGAGTTCCTTGACATAGTATACATTCTCAAAGTTGATTGAGGTGTTACGATGGTCCCTTTCAGTAATCCTTCCATCACTTCCTCCAAAGGTTACATTGCCTCCTCCTTCAATTGATACAAAGTTATGCATCATATCCCTGTTTCCTAACATGCTTCTTGAACACCCACTATCAACAATGCCAACATCTTTATGCTTAAGAGGATGATTCTACAACAACAAAAATATACAAAATATTAGTACACTTTTGAGGCTCAAGTCATTCTTGACTTGAACACGCCTTAATGGATCATATGAATTATGCCATGCAGATGTATAGGATCCACTATTGTTCTTGGGTTTCCATTGAAATTTAGGTCCCTTATTATTCCAAGAACAACCTGAGGACTTGTGTGATATCCAGTTCCTCTGTCCCGTCGGTCATTGAGTCAACATATCCAGGCCAATAACCATTCTTAAAGTATGAACTTGTTAGTTGTATATATGGTCTTGCAACTGGTCTTCTCCAAGGAAAAGGAGAATTAGTTGCTTGTGGAACATAAGGGGGTATAGCATTAACATTGGTCCACATTGGTCTAGATGTCCTAGAATCACCACACCTATTCATTCTTTGCTCATGAAAATCACAATCCTTAATTAAATGAAATTTACTTCTACACACAAAACATGTCTTCGGTTTAGAAGATTTATTCAAACCAAAAGATGTTCTAGTACAAGCGAGTATTCAAACCAAAACCATGAAAAGAATTGAACTTATTATTATATAAAAGAATTAAAAGCATGTCTTGAGGCAAGCTGTGGAAGATGATTCCTTGGCGGCAACTCGATATGCTTATTGGTAGTCTTGGGTGCGAGGGTGTAGACTTGGGAAGGTCAGGACTTGTCATTTGAATCACACTCTGTGACCCACTTGCTGGGAGGACTTGTGCTGTTAACACAAGAGACAAAGTCATTAGAAGAAGTATCGAGTGCGCAAGTCATTTGACTTTTGCCATAGAGATGATGTGATCCATCAAAGTCATCGAAGGGTAAGGTCAATGCAGGTATTCCTCTAATAGATCCACGTGCGGACGTGGGTCACCTTCTTTAACATAATTAGCTAAGCTGGCTGGTGGTTTACGTGGTCATCTCTAGCTTCTAATCCCACATTTCTTAAAGCCTAAACCTATCCCGCAATTAGGAGCTTGACTACCATATAAATGACTAGCTAACTTTTTTTCCATTTAATAACCATTAGTTATGCTAGCAATTTCCTCATCTAGTTTCACCTTCACTCTAGATTTTCGACACTACATCGCTCGTAACACCTCGAATATTTTAACTCATTTTTAGCATTAGTAAGATCTCTTTCTAACACACTTATTTTCTCATCATAAGCTATTTGATTCTTCTAAAACCAAACTTTTTGTCTTTCTAGTGTTTTAAAGCACGTTTATAAGCTTCAACTTATACAAAGCATTCATTATATTTAGGTTTCAAAATATCATAAGCTTCTTTGAGTTCATTATAACGCTCACTACAACCACACAAACAATTTTGTACACGAGATGCCCATCAGGAACTGTCGATCATGCCTATCCTCTGAAGTCAGACTTGCAATCAAACCAACATTATCGGACCATCATTATCCGCTGCGATGCTTCCGGTCCACATTCTTTGTCAAGAGTGACCAAAGCCTGGCGATCCCTTTGAAGTTCGGACTCCCTCGATTCTGGCGATAAGTAGAGTATCTCGTCATCAGCTTTCACTTTGCACTCTCGGAGAAATGACCCATCTGTTGACAAGTGAAGCACTTGACCTTCCTTTTGTCAAACCTCATTTGGATCTCTTTCCTTGGAAGCCAAACCTTCGCCACTTTGCTCAAAATTCTGATATCCATGGCGGCATAGCCACCGCCACTGGCTTCATCTCTTCCATCTCCGGTGGATCACGATCTAAATCCTCATATGCCGTTCCCTGAGGATCATAATCAACAAAGAAGGATCCAAGCACATCTTCCATGATACCTCAGTTGAGAACTTGATGGAGTGGTAGTGTAAGATGATGAGTAAGTTAGACTTGGACCATGAATCATCTTGGGGGTAGAAGCTCCAACGAATCTTGTGTGGGCGATGAATGATGATGATCTATAAGACTTCTTACATCATGTTCAAGAGCTTTAAGTTTGTTATCTGACTCATCAAAAGTAAGCATATCAATCCACCTTTGCTTTTAAGCAATGCTCACTTAGCGAGTTGAGGTAAAGACCTCAAGAACTTAGAATTATCATCATTATCGGCTTTGCTGCGGTGATTCTTGACTTAAAATCTTGTGAAACTTGTCATAGCCCTTATGAATTCCTTCCTCTTGATGATTTGAAAGTCTTGGAACTGTTGTCTAAGCATGGACTTTCTCATTCTCCTAGACTCCTCATTCCAGGCTTAATACTAACCATATGTCCTTGGCATCTTGCATGAAGTGAAAATCACTCAAGTGATCCTCGGGAATAGCTTGCAAGAATGGTTTAACCTTGGTTTCTCTGAACGCCCGGTAACTCTTCAGCGGTTTGGGGAACATAAGTCATGGTTCCAGCAGCATCTACATTAGTTTTCTTCAAACTGTTTCCTTTCAATACTATCTCCCATAGATTCCAATCAATGTTGGAGATCCAGGTTTGCATCTTCATCGCCCAAAGATCATACTCTTCCCGTTTCAGATAAGGAAACTTAGCATTGCTATTAGAGAGACTTAGTTGCCGCAGAGATTGGAGTTTTGGTTGTTGGTGAGTTCAACATCAACGTCTGAACCAGGCATGATGAGTTTTTGTTTTGGTTGTGATCTGCACCAAACCGTCAAGCTACCTCACACAAGCCAGCCACTTGTGAATGACTGACCGTAAGAAGCTTAAGCTTATTTCGACCACAAATACAATGAAGATCGAGAGAATACAATGAATTCGGGGTCGTTAAGTCCCACGAGACTCAATGGTGTGTACAACACTTGTCAGACGATAGATATGAATACTCACTATGATAATGATGGAAAATTAAAAAGATAAAAGATATTAAATAAACGCTATCACTATTTTTAAAATTGATGAACGTGATTTTATAAAACAAAATGACTTAAATAAACTATTTTAATTAAAACGTAAACTTAAAATATCTAAAAACGTGGCCTAAAATGAAAGCGTCGTTATGTACGAAAAATTACAACCGGGCGCAAAGATAAAACGTATTTTTGTGTGAAATAAAAGTCCTCTGAATGTAAAAACAATTTTCTCGCATTACTACATGACAAAAGAAAATTTTAGGAAAAAGCCAGGGTATTTTTGAGTTTTATTTTATTTATTCAATTAAAACTATATTTAACTAATTAATTAATTAAAAATACTAATTGATTTGAGAAAAATGTGAAACTTTGAGAAAACAAAATAAGTTAAACTAAATCTTGAGAAAAATAAAAAAAAAGCAAGTCCTTTTTAAATAAGCACTAAAAAGCAACAGAGAGAGATAAGCAAAAGTATATTTCAATAAGCTAAAATGTCCTATGTACTTAGATAATTAATCGGTGAGAATAAACAAACAACGACCACTAGTGCGGATGGTTATGTTGTATGTTACATTGTCGTGAATTTAGGTCAAGAGGTCTAGTGTCTGAATCCCACTTCCTCCCTTTTTTTGGTACTTATTTATTTTTGGTTTTAACTTTTGCAAAATAACTTAGGACAAAATAAGCAACTATTTAACAAAAACTTAAGCTAGGAAAAGCTTAAAACAAGCTAATGAAACTGACTTGTTTACAACAGCTGATTGCAAGGAAATCGATAAGGGGTGTTTGGCTAAAGGAGGATTGGGGGCGTTTGGTTAGGGCGACTAAGAGGCTGTTTGGTTCTTTGCGGCGACAAAACAAACACCCCTTAAGTGAACTACAAGTGCAATAAACATACAAATATGGGAACTAGCAATCTTTCTTGGCACTAGTCTTGAAATAAACTACAAACTACAAGTTGTGCTATCGAGGAGAAAATAGAAGTTTAGGCTACAATCTAATCTAGGGGAATCCTAAACTATATGAAAAATAGAGAATAAGCACTAAACTCCTATGATAATCACTAACAAACTAACACTGATCTAACTTAATCTAAATATACTAAATGGAGCATACAACGACACATCACCTAAACTACAATACTAATGAGCTAAAAGTAGTGGCCGACCTACATTATGCTCGGACTTAGAAACGACAATGTGGCTGTTTACTGACTTAATTTGAGCAGTCAAACAAGCGATAAGCAATTCAAGACTCAAGCGGTTTCGGCGGATGAACTCATTACTTTACTGACCCAAGCAACTGTAGAGTTTGTTTAAACTTCGATGATAAGAAGAGAGGTCTCTAAGGCCAACAAGCTACAACAGAAAAGTTAGCATATGGAGATGCACACGGTAAACCAAATAAAGCCTTGCAGGAAAAAGCTTCTAAGCGACGCTTAGAAATAAGGCGATGCAGGAGCTTTGTTCCACTTTCACTGCCCGATCACGGAATGAGAATGAACATCAGCAATTTTAAAAGTTTTACTTGAATTTTAAAATTGATACCAAATAACTAACTACCTTTTAGAGAATAGGGAAATGAGTAAAAGTCAAATAAGCACTAATGTGCTTATTTGCAAATAAGCTGAAAAAATACTAATCAAGTAAACCAAGAAAACTTCCTTCTCATTAAATAAAAAACATTACAAGCTGTAAAAAGCTAAGTTTATAACAAAAAAAACTAGATAAGCTGATTGCTTACTAAGGAATAGGAACATAAAGTAGGAAAAAAAAAAGAAGCTTTTCATTCATTAAAATTCATTACAACCTAACTTCGAGAGAAAAAGAGAAAACTAAATTTTAAAACTAGACTAAGGAGCTTAGAAGAAGAAAACTAACTTAAAACTAGCTAAAACTAACTCCCTTTCATCTGGTACAAGAGCTATTTATGCTACTCTCAATATCTTCTCTCTCTTGTCTTGTCTCTTCTTGGTGTCTTCTTTTCCTTTTTCTTTGCCTTTCTTGTGTGAGGTGAAAGTCAAGCGGGGAGTGGCGGTGCGGAGGTTGAGTGTGTCGGGATAAGGAAGAAAAGGTTGAGTGTGGGAAATATGATGGGAAATGGCGGGTTTTTACTTGGGTTTGTGTGTTGTGGTGGGAAAGCGAGAAGAAGAAGAAAGAGATGGGGTTTAGGTTAACTTTTGACCGGGTTGTAGCTAGGTGGAAATGGGTAGAGATTGGTAGATTGGGTAGTAGAGGGTTTTGGATTGGGCTTGAGGAGTATTAGTTAATAACTTGGACTTAGGATTTGTTTTGGACCCATGGTATAGCTTAGGTACTAAACACGTAAAATCGATTTTTAGGGGACCAAACATGTGATTCTGAAAATGTCCTCCAAGGGTTGGTTTTGACAATCTCTGAAAATTCCAAGGATCAAGCGTAAATCTCTAATATTCCAGGACCAAACAATTTTCAAAGTTGAAGGACTAAACTTGTAATTTTCTCAAACTTCTCATATTTTTCACCAAAGGACTAAATTTGACAAGTTATGTTTTAAAAAGGACCTTTGGTGACTTTTCTTTTGAAAATTTTTTTTTGACTCAGGGACTATTTTGACAATTTTAGAAACTTGGGGACTAAAAGCGCAATTTTGCAAATTTGATATGTTTTTCATCTGATTTTGATATTTTTGCTTTTAAAACACATAAAACACTGATTTGTGATATTTTCATCATTTTGATGCATTTTTGAGTGTTTTCAGATGATTTTGCGGTTTATATTGTACAAAAAATGATGAGTATTTAGAGACTCATCAATCCCCCACAGAGATATTGCTAAGTCCCCTTGCGATTTGAGAAAACATAATGGATTTTAAACTCTTTACCAAAGCCATTACTTCTGGAGTAGCCAAATGTTTCAGTTCAAGTAAGAACCATGGTACCTGATAACCATGTGATTTTGAGCAAACCACCAGCTTTCAACGGATTTGATTTTGTCTTTACCGAAGCGACCTTCGGACTAGCCAACTCTTAGATAAATTATCAATATTATCTTTGGTGAGCTGATTACTAATTATGGTTTTCCACGCCTTTACCACAAATAATCTTCTTGCTAGCCAATCCCTATTTTTAGGATATGGTGAATACCATACAATTTTGGGCAAATTGCAAGCCATATAAACGGATTTGAGAAATCTTTACCAAGAGCCGCTTGCTCCTGGATTAGCCAATCCTTTAGTTTATTAGACATGGCGGACTGATAACCAATTGAGTAAGTGCAAACACCTCCAAAAAAAATTTTTGGCCAAAAGCGGAATTGGTATAATTATATGATAAAATTGAGAATTCCCCACTTAGAAATGAATATTGCCCTCAATATTCAAAGTCTGCGTGTTATGCAGAAACAAAGAACGTAAAAGGGAAATACTACGGCCATTATTTGAAAGGATTTTTTTTAACATGGGCATCACCCCCCACTTAGGTAGTAGAAGGGGTAAAAGACGGAAATGGGTGAAAACCCATATGGTGTCTCATTGTTTTTGATTCAGAATTAAGCTAGCTTGACTCGACCCCAATTCATTGGTTCATGGGAAGCAAAGTGGAAGAAACAATCTCCATGGACTTTCATTCAAGATGTTTGACAAACATTGAAGTGCGTGGAAAGTTCCACACGATGAGATATACATAGAAAAACGAGACCGGCTCACAGATGATAAATGAAAACCGGGATCAAAGATAGTGTCCTCACTCCGAAGGAGTGAAGAAGAGAGGAGATCAAGTAGGTGAAAGAAAAGTAAGATCATGATCATAACTAGATCTTCTTCTCGGGATTAAGTACAATTGCACTTATTTGGATTTTGTTGGTTGAGCTCTTTGGGTTGGAAGGCATCTCGTTTGGGAGGGTGGGAAGATTTGTCATAACTATAATTGATTCTCTCCCGATCATGATTTTGCCATCCAAGCAATCATACTCAGGCGGAGATATGATATGAGAGAGTTCACCGAACTCTCATGAAGATATAGGGTGGGACATGTGGGCATTGATGGTATAAATATGCACCTCGTCCATTATAGTCTCCGTGTCGGACTCATCACTATCAAGATTGGATCTTGAATTTAGAGTAAATTGAATCAATTCGATAAGGGATTAGTGATAGTCGTATTAAATTTTGGCAACATGGTCAACATCCTCTTCTAAGTTGGCGATCGAATGTGAATGTGATGCATCAATAAATTCTATGTCTTTAGAATATAAAGAATAAGCATCACTATAATCACTAAAATGGGAGAAAGTCTCAACAAGATCATTTGTAAGATGAGAAGACACATCACCCTCATGGTCAAGAATTCCCTCACTTCAGGATGGGATAAGGTTCTCAACACTGGACTTTATGAATTTGTCCGATTCCTTTTCGTGAACAGTGTCTAGATGCTCGTCCCCATGTTCGGAATGAGTGGGAATATCGGTGTGATAACAATAGATGAGGAGTTGAGAAATGATATCGCTCAAGGAATAGTACTTTCCTCGTGGCTTCATCTTCGTCCGAGCATACGCACTGATTAAACAAAAAGCGATTGTGTGCGCCTCGTTCTATTGAGTAAATCTTCCATAGATTCACCATGGCGCTCTTCTTGGGTGCGCCTCACGACCAAATCATTAAGTTTCTCGCATCTTGAAGTTTTTGGAATAAATCTTCGAAAAAAAATCGTGAGGAGATATAGGTTTGAAAGAATGAATGTACCGCGAGGTTGGTTTTGAAACGAATAGTTAAATATTGTTGCAAGAAATAGGTTCCCTGTCTCAATCAACTGAAGTAGGGACACCACGATAATCACAACATAAAAGCGATGTGGCTGACAGTCGTATGTGGTGTCATAATTGTGCCGGGAACACGCTCATAGACAAGCGTGTTTCCGATTGACAATCGTGCAGGTGTGAACCACCACGGTACTCACCAATGGTAAAGCGTTGAGTCCGCCTTGAATCATATGGATGTTGGTCACAACCAAAGTTCGAAATCACCGAAAAGCTGTTCATAAACAAGCGTGTTTCGGATTGACACTCAAATCCTTGGTGAGGACCTCCACAAAACTTCACAATGATATCTCCATGATGTAATTGTTGGTAGAATAATCGAATGTGTCATGGTAAGGATAGGGAGCTTGGTTATAGACAGACTCATCTCCTGATTCTACCATGCTACACCGGACAATTCCTACCATTATGAGGACCACCACACCATTGGCAACCAAGATGGTGTGGATCGACAGGAAAGAATCAAAGGTTATGAGGGTAAGAAATGAAGAATCAAAAGGTGAGAGGGTAAAGTTATTTTTGGTATTTTGAAAAACATTATGATAAAAACAAAGGATGAAAATATTTTGGATTTTTCGATAACTTTACAAAAACTTATAATAACAAAAAATGGGATATGCACAAGAATGGGTGCGAAAAAGGCTAAACACGCTAAAGCCTCCCGGCGGCGGCGTAAAATTTGATCGCACCCGAACGATCAAGCTACCTCACACAAGCACTTTGAATGACCGTAAAAGCTTAAAGCATTTCAGCCACAAATACAATGAAGATCAGAGAATACAATGAATTCCCGGGTCGTTAAGTCCCACGGAGACTCAATGGTGTGTACAACACTTGATCAGACGATAGAATGATCACTAATGATAATGATCAGAAAATTAAAAAGATAAAAGATATTAAATAAACGCTATCACTATTTTTAAAATTGATGAACGTGATTTTATAAAACAAAATGACTTAAATAAACTATTTTAATTAAAACGTAAACTTAAAAATCTAAGCGTGGCCTAAAATGAAAACGTCGTTATACTAAAAAAATTATTTGGGCGCAAGATAAAGCGTATTTTTGTGAAATAAAAGTCCTACGAATGTAAAAACAATTTTCTCACGTACTACATGACAAAAGAAAATTTTAGGAAAAAGCCGGGTATTTTTTTGAGTTTTATTTTATTTATTACGAATTAAAAACTATATTTAACTAATTAATTAATTAAAAATACTAATTGATTTGAGAAAAATGTGAAACTTTACAGAAAACAAAATTAAGTTAAACTAAATGCGAGGAAAATAAAAAAAAAATCCTTTTTGGAAATAAGCACTAAAAAGCAGAGAGAGAGATAAGCAAAAGTATATTTCAATAAGCTAAAATGTCCTATGTACTTAGATAATTAATGCAGTGAGAATAAACAAACAGACCACTAGTCACGAGATGGTTATGTTGTATGTTCATTGTCGTGGGCTAGCGTCAAGAGGTCTAGTGTACGAATCCCACTTCCTCCCTTTTTTTGGTACTTATTTATTTTTGGTTTTAACTTTTGCAAAATAACTTAGGACAAAATAAGCAACTATTTAACAAAAACTTAAGCTAGGAAAAGCTTAAAACAAATCTGTGAAGCGACTTGTTTACGGTTGTAAAGTGATAAAGGGTGTTTGGCTAAGGGATTAAGGAGGCGTGTTTGGTTAGGGGCGTAAGGGCTGTTTGGTTCTTTAAGGCAAAAACAAACACCCTTAAGTGAACTACAAGTGCATACAAATATGGGAACTAGCAATCTTTCTTGGCACTAGTCTTGAAATAAACTACAAAAGCGAGGTTGTGCTATCGAGGAAAATAGAAGTTTAGGCTACAATCTAATCTAGGGGAATCCTAAACTATATGAAAAATAGAGAATAAGCACTAAACTCCTATGATAATCACTAACAAACTAACACTGATCTAACTTAATCTAAATATACTAATGGAGCATACAACAAAACATCACCTAAACTACAATACTAATGAGCTAAAAAGTAGTAAGCTGACCTCGTGATGGACTTAGAACTTGACACGATGTGCAACGTTTACGTAATTTGGCACGATGATGGCGACGTTCAAGATGGAAGCATGGGTGAACTCATCTTGCAGCCCCAAGCAACTGTGGTTTGTTTTAAACTGAGAAGAGGTCTTCTAAGGCCAAAAAGCTACAACTGAGAAAGTTAGCATATTGGAGATGCACAAGAAACCAAATAGCGCGGAAAAAAGCTTCTAAACGGCTTAGAAATAGTGATAAGAGCTTTTGTCCACTACCACTGAGGACAGGAATGAACATCAAACAGATTTTAAAAGTTTTTACTTGAATTTTTAAATTGATACCAAATAACTAACTACCTTTTAGAATACTAGGAAATGAGTAAAAGTCAAATAAGCACTAATGTGCTTATTTGCAAATAAGCTGAAAAATACACTAATCAAGTAAACCAAGAAAACTTCCTTCTCATTAAATAAAAAACATTACAACTGTAAAAAGAAACTAAGTTTATAACAAAAAAAACTAGATAAAACGATTGCTTACTAAGGAATAGGAACATAAAGTAGAAAAAAAAAAGAAGCTTTTCATTCATTAAAATTCATTACAACCCAAGAACTTCGAAGAAAAAAACTAAAATTTAAAACTAGACTAAGGAGCTTAGAAGAAGAAAAAAAACTAACTTAAAAACTAGCTAAAAACTAACTCCCTTTCATACAATGGCTACAAGAGCTATTTATGCTACTCTCAATGTCTTCATCTCTCTCTCTTGTCTTGTCTCTTCTTGGTGTCTTCTTTTCCTTTTCTTTGCCTTTCTTGTGTGAGGTGAAAGTCAACGGGGAGACAAGCGTCTTTGGAGGTTGAGTGTGTCGGGATAAGGAAAAAAGGTTGAGTGTGGGAAATATGATGGGGAAATGGCGTGGTTTTACTTGGGTTTGTGTTGTGGTGGGAAGAAAGATGGGGTTTAGGTTAACTTTTGACGGGTTTGTAGCTAGGTGGAAATGGTAGTAGAATTGGCAGATTGGGTAAGTAGAGGGTTTTGGATTGGGCTTGGGAGTATTAGTTAATAACTTGGACTTAGGATTTGTTTTGGACCCATGGTATAGCTTAGGTACTAAACACGTAAATCGATTTTTCAGGGGACCAAACATGTGATTAGAAAATGTCCTCCAAGGTTGGTTTGACAATCTCACGAAAATTCCAAGGATCAAACGTAAATCTCTAATATTCAGGGACCAAATCAGTAATTTTCAAAGTTGAAGGACTAAACTTGTAATTTTCTCAAACTTCTCATATTTTTCACCAAAGGACTAAATTTGACAAGTTATGTTTAAAAGGACCTGGTGACTTTTCTTTTGAAAATTTTTTTGACTCGGGGACTATTTTTTGACAATTTTAGAAACTTGGGACTAAAACGAATTTTTGCAAATTTGATATGTTTTCATCCTTTTTGATATTTTTGCTTTTAAAACATAAAACAACGATTTGTGATATTTTTCATGTTTTGATGCATTTTTGAGTGTTTTCAGATGATTTTGCAGTTTATATTGTACAAAAATGATGAGTATTTAGAGACTCATCAGGTTGTATGGGTGTTTAGAAAAAACTTGTCCTTAGTATCGTAGAGACTCTCACAAGTACATTTTTGTTAACTAGAAGACCTTGATAGATCTTGACCGTAGATCGTTAGTTTGCTTTGTAATCACAAACAAACTAAAAGAAAATCTCTACAACTTGTATTATGTAGCGGAATATAAACAAAAGTATTAAACACAGGATAACTAAGAACTTCTTTGATCCTCTATGGATCGTTATATTAATAACTTGTTTGACACACTCATATTCATTCTATTGGTTCCTTTTATAGACAAGGAACCCTAAACAAAACCCTAAACCGTTCCCAAAGCGTAAAACATAAAACTAAGATATACACAATCACTTCCTAATAAAGCTCATGTATATCCAAACTAAATAAACTAAACACGGAATAATTACTTCCGCAGAAACAAACTAATCTTCAGCAGAACTATGTCTTCAGCAGAATCCATTCAGCATAAACAATAACATAATTCTTACTTCACATAATTCCCAACATAAGGGTGTTTGGTTTAGGAGGTATAGTAGTGTTTGGCAAGGGTAGTTTTGTGGGAACAATCCTTTTGGGGATTGGTTTGATTGATTGAGTTGGTTGGAGAGGGAATTCTAGCATTTGTGGTTTTAACGGGTGATGATTCGGTTGAAGAGATTTCGTGAACAACCCGAGCAAGTTTCTTGGGTGGTCCTTTGGTGGATGAGTTAGCACTAGGAGCTTTCCTCATGATGAAATGATAAATGGATAGTGAAATAGAGGCTTTTAGTTGTTGAGAATGATGTTATGAATGGTGACTTTGAGGTACTAACAAAAGGGGTTTATAAAGGAAAGGAATTGGTAAGTGAATTCAAAGCTTAAACCTAAATTTGCTTCAAATGCAATGATTTGCATGCACAAAACCAACTTCGAGTTCTGCCCGATCAAGGAAGTCAATTAAGACAAGATGAAGTGTTCAAGTTAGCAAGGAAAGCTTGAAATGATTGTTTTAGCTAGGATTAGCGAATGCGTGTGCCGGTTCCCGGTTCCTCCAATGAGGATCGTCTAGCTAAACCTAGGGATCCGGCTCTTAGTAGCAAAAGAAAAATGATGTTTTGTAAGGTATAGTACCTATACATCTTGAATGTTTTAGTCTTCTCGTGTGTCTTAAATGAGAGGGGCAGATCAAGAGAAATGAGTGATGGTAGCTAATGATTGTCTTTTATGGAAGAAAATGGGGTTTTTCATGAGTACCAATGGGTGATCAAAGATAACACTGAAGAAATGGGAGTGTCATGTGGTGTTGAATGATCCTAGAGATCAGATGGTAAAAAGAAATTTGGAAAGTTCCTTGAAAATCATAGGAAATGAAAAACTAGTTTTTGGCCTATTTTGAGGCAAGGATGACTAAAGTCAATTTGCTAAAATTGAGAGAAATATCAAACTAAGTGTTTTGTGATATGATGAACAATGTGTGAGCATTGGAGCGGAAATATGGTGAGTTTTGGTGAAGTGATAAATCAAAAATTCCTTGAATGTGATTTTAAGTTAGCTATGAGTGAGTGTGAGACTTACAAACCTTGAGGAAGACATAAGTGATACTAAGGTATCATGTTTAGCATAGTAAAGATGCGGAAGAATGAATTGATATGAGAATGTTTAAAAATCTACTTCTGTTGCCCGAATCCCACGGTTCCCTAACTTTAGAGATCCGGTTAGTATAAAGTCAGGGATCCGGTCAACTGAGACAAAATACTTAATAGTGAACGAGCACCATTTTGTTCTAACTGTCTGATTATAAAAGCTCATGATAACTAAGAACAAATAAAAGCAAGATGAATGTTTTATTTCATAGGAATGATCATGTTACAAAGGTAAAAGATGAATCCTAAAGATTGATTCTAATTGAAGAAAAGACTAGGTTTCTCTTGCGTTTTCGTTTGATGGATCGTTGAATGGGTGGTGAGCATTTGAAGAATCAGGAATGAAGAATGATGTGATGTGAGATGTATTTAGAGGTTCCATCATTTTGTTCACAAGTATGTATAAGGGACTTTGAAATTGAGGATGATAGTACATGATATGATGATAAAGGCGTGTTAAGAACATTCCATATGGAATAAGTTTGTTCTTGCTACCTTGGACAATTACAATTCGAGATTGTATGGTTGTTGAGTTAGGAGACAGTACATCATGCGAGCACAACAAGCAGGAAGTATCTCCGCGATTCCTAAGACTCCAAACGTTTTCATGAGAATGATGAGAGGTTTGAGATCATCGGTTATCATGTGTGGGATTATGTTTGGATTTGTGTGATTGGATTGAGGAGTGCACAAAATGCGAGTTAATTCTTGAGGAGAAGGTATGTGTGAACAATATGGACTTTTTTCTTCATGATAGTTAAAAAAAGAATCAAGAGACCAATATTCAGTGAAGGTACATTGTCCATGATTTGGATTCGAAGAATGTAAGAAAATTTCCCAAGAGTTAAGACAAACTTTTGGTTTTTGATCCAAAACCATAGTGATAGAGAGCGATCCTCGTTATGAACGAGTTCAACTTGATGAAAGAATTCCAAGACAAACGGCGGACAAATTTTCTCGTTAATTCCTAGAAGACCTTCCTTGGTTTTGAAAACATGCATTGTAGATTTCGAAAACATGTCACGGTTTTAAAGGTGCGAACGAAAAGAAATGTGACAAACACGTTATGAGAAATAAACGAGATAAACTAAGAAATTAATAATATTTCATTTCAATACTAAGAGCAATACAAAGGATTGGATATATGATACAAATGTAGATCAATAAAAAAAGTACATGTCTCCATGAGAGAACTTGATCATCGAGTACACGAGAGCGATGAGTGTTATGATGATGATCACGAAGGCGATGTAAATCATGATGATGGAAATATTCCTTGGTTTTGATTTTTCAAAATGAGATGAGGAAGAAAATTAAGTTTGAATGAGAGGTAATTTGAAAGTGGAAGATTTGAAAAAATGGGGTTTGGTTGTGTTGGAGCGATCAGAAAAGGGTTTTATGGGGAAAGAGGAACTTTTGAGATTTGTGTTTTTGTTTTATTATTAGAAATATTTGATTTTTAGATTAAGATAACACAAATTTATATACCTAGGTTTAGACGGAAGAGAAACACGTATGCACGAAGGTTTTCTAATGAAGCTACGTATATCACTAAAGCATATTATATAAGTAAAGAAAAAAAATTAATATAACATATAGGTTTCTATGCAAGCATACTTATTCTAAGCTAATGTTATTTTGAGATAGGTTTGAAGAGAATCATACCTCTAATGCAATTTTGAGTGTCCCTTACTTTTGAAAAAAAGTATCAATAGACAACTCTGGTTCTTTCGAGATCTAGTTGGTATTTTAAGATACCATCTTAGAAGAGGTAATCTTATTACCAAGGAATTCTGATGGCTTGCTTAGTATGAGTTTAACTAAACAAAATGACAAGAAAGCTTAGTGCATTTTGTAAGATAAAATAAGATGTAAGAAAAAAAAAATTGATGTTGTCATCCAATCAACATCCAACAAAAAGTGTTCTTAAAATATGGTATTTGCTTTTAGAAAGTCTTCTTTGTAGTTTTCAATTATACATGGATCGTATCAAGTTCTTAAAGAACAATATACTCTAAGAAACTTGGTAACGAAGCTCTGGTACCAATTGTGGAAAACTAGAAGGGGGGGGGGGGTTGAATAGTTTTACCGATTAAAACTTCGTTTTAAACTATTTAGATCGACTTATGTGACAAACACGTTATGAGAAATAAACGAGATAAACTAAGACATTAATAATATTTCATTTCAATACTAAGAGCAATACAAAGGATTGGATATATGATACAAATGTAGATCAATGAAACAAAGTACATGTCTCCATGAGAGAACTTGATCATCGAGTACACGAGAGCGATGAGTGTTATGATGATGATCACGAAGGCGATGTAAATCATGATGATGGAAATCTTCCCTGGTTTTGATTTTTCAAAATGAGATGAGGAAGAAGATGAAGTTTGAATGAGAGGTAATTTGAAAGTGGAAGATTTGAAAAAATGGGGTTTGGTTGTGTTGGAGCGATCAGAAAAGGGTTTTATGGGGAAAGAGGAACTTTTGAGATTTGTGTTTTTGTTTTATTATTAGAAAGATTTGATTTTTAGATTAAGATAACACAAATTTATATACCTAGGTTTAGACGGAAGAGAAACACGTATGCACGAAGGTTTTCTAATGAAGCTACGTATATCACTAAAGCATATTATATAAGTAAAGAAAAAAAATTAATATAACATATAGGTTTCTATGCAAGCATACTTATTCTAAGCTAATGTTATTTTGAGATAGGTTTGAAGAGAATCATACCTCTAATGCAATTTTGAGTGTCCCTTACTTTTGAAAAAAAGTATCAATAGACAACTCTGGTTCCTTAGAGATCTAGTTGGTATTTTAAGATACCATCTTAGAAGAGGTAATCTTATTACCAAGGAATTCTGATGGCTTGCTTAGTATGAGTTTAACTAAACAAAATGACAAGAAAGGTTAGTGCATTTTGTAAGATAAAATAAGATGTAAGAAAAAAAATTGATGTTGTCATCCAATCAACATCCAACAAAAAGTGTTCTTAAAATATGGTATTTGCTTTTAGAAAGTCTTCTTTGTAGTTTTCAATTATACATGGATCGTATCAAGTTCTTAAAGTACAATATACTCTAAGAAACTTGGTAATGAAGCTCTGGTACCAATTGTGGAAAACTAGAAGGGGGGGGGTTGAATAGTTTTACCGATTAAAACTTCGTTTAAACTATTTAGATCGACTTATGTCAATCTATTTAATGTGTATGTTGGATGATGATAGATAACGCATATAAACAAATGATGCAAAGATAAAGAGTAAGAAAAAACAAAACAACACGTGTTTTATAGTGGTTCGGCTACAGGACACCTTCTTCCTTGCCCACTCCTCAGTCACCTACTAGAGAGTGTAAGCACTACACAACACAAGCTCCTTAATGTGGGGAGAAGCCTTCAAAATGTCAGCCTACACTTTATCCGATACAAGGTTGACACCTGGGTTCTTCCACGGTAGAACCAAACCTATCACAACGTCGCCTACACTTTATCCGGTACAAGGCTAGATACCGAGTTCCATTACAAAGGAGGAACTACTATCCAACACAACACAACTACCCCAAAGGAGACACACTCCTTATTACAACATCATAATGATATCAAGATCCTTTTAACTAATCTATCTTGTACATCGATGCACCATATCGAATGTACACCCTTGACACCCTTCACTAATGCCTTTGACCGCACCCTTGACACCTTTCACTAATGCCTTTGTCTTGACTCTTTGGCACCTTTCACTAATGCCTTCGACACGGACCTTGGCACCTTTCACTAATGCCTTCGTCTTGACCCGTTTGGCATCTTTCACTTATGCCTTCAACACAACACTTCTAAGGAGGGAGGAAAGAACTATCAACAAGATTACTTCAGTAGTTTTGATGATGACAAAGCTTGGCAACCCATGGATTTTAGCTTGCTCGACTTTAAGAGGTGGTGATCTCGCCTTTAAGAGGAACCTAGAGAATCAAACAAACACAAAACTACATAGAATAATCCTTTGGATATGAGGTTAGAGAGTTTACAATACAAAGAGAGAGTATATGTAAAAGGAGGGAGTTACAATGAAGAAATGGCTCACTATTTATTGGCAAAAACCTCTACTGTTCTCCGGATCCCACGGATCCCTTACTAGAGGGATCCGTCTAGTGTAATCCTAGGAATCCGTGGACGCTCCTCACTATTTGGGTTATGGGTCATGGATCTTGGGTCATGGGTTATTGACTTTGGTTCATGGGTACCCAAATAGATATAACGTATCTAGACATTAGATCATGGGTCATGGTTTAGGTCCATGGGTCATGGATAATATCCAACATGACTTCATGCATGATGTCATGCAATGCGTCATGGGTTATGGATCAAGCTCCATGGGTATGGGTCATGGACTTTGGGTTTTACCCTACTACCTTCAATGTATCTAGTCAATGGATCAAGCATTTAGATTTTTACCAACTACATTACCCATTACAATATATACTAAGTATATATAAGTACATATCCATATTATGTAAACACTAGTTGTTATACATGTGCATTTCTATAAGTTTGTAAACAATATTACTTGTTTAGTGTTTTATATGAAAATGTAAGTGTGTTAGTAAACTATTAGCTCAAACTATTTACATTATTTTTATTTATTTAGTTAAAATGATTTTCGTTTGTTATCGAAAAACATTAGAAGATCGTAAAATATAAATAAACTTTTACGGCTTATTGTATTAACATTTAGCTTTGTACCTGATAAAGTGT
>OU343223.1:137082668-137166510 GCA_910596185.1 Chrysanthemum makinoi | reverse complement strand
GAAGTTTTATAGTTAACCTATGTCTGAGATGTTTTTGGTTAACCCTATTTCTAGTCTCCGCGGTTTTGGTTGGCAGTTCGTTCTTTGGGAACTTACTTAGGTACGAGAGTGTAGTCACAGTCCTTAATCAAATGATCAGGACTAAAACAAACAAAACATAGTTTTTGATCTCTAATCCCAAAAAAATTTCTTCTATGTGTATGACCAAACCTATCCTGTCTTCAAGGTGAATGATTAAAACTGTTTTGACAAAAATTATCCCAAAAAGGTTTAGCAGTATTGTGAAAAGGTTTTCTTAAAGGTACTGCAAGGTGTAGCATACCTTGAGGTGTAACTGTACTTTTGGTGAGAAAGCTACGCTTGACTTTTAACATCATCTACCTTAGGTTTTTCAACAGTTTCTTTTGAGGTTTCAAACCTAGATTGACCAATAAGCTTCTTCCTAAACTCTAGGTTGTCTACTCCAAAATGAGAAACATCAGGCCTAAGAGGTTGATGACTACCAGTGGGATGAGGGACAGCATGATCTCTTTCTTATATTCAGGAGGAGTTTCACTAATTGAGTCCTCATTACTAGATGTATCTACATAATTAATGAGTTCATCATCACTAGTGGTTATATCCTCAAAATCACATTCATCCTGATCATTAGGTGGGTTTTCTATGCTATTAAAGTCCATACCAAAACCTAGGCCAGTTTTAATGTAAGCTCTTCTCTGTTTTACAACATAAGTGACATGAGAAAGACCTGATTGTCCCAAGCACAAATTTGTCTAGCAATTCATCTCTTTCCTTAGTGGGTTTCTCAATTTCAGAAATCTTACAATTTAACTTCCATTCACTTAGTTTTAACTGATAATCCTGTTGTTCTTACTTTTCTGCCCAAGCCATTTCATTATTTTCATGTGTTATTATTTTGGCTTCCATTGACTCAAAAGTAATTTGGTAACCACTACTTGAGCCTACCGTTCTACACTTATCTCTTTCAGTTACATAATCATTAAGCACTTTTTGATAAAAGTCATGACACTTAAAACATACCTCAGAGATAGGGGTGAACTTGGTGAAGTAGCTACCATGGCAGTATAAAACAGTTCACTTCACACTCCATGCTCCAGTCAAAGCTTCCATATCCATCTCTAGACTCCATAGCAGGCATGTCGGGTTCCTTAGCAAAAGTTGTGCTCCAGTCAAACTCTTCCACCGAATCCTCCATAGCTACCATACATTAGGTTACTGGTTCATCATCAAACTCAACACTCCAGTCAACCTCTGATAGATTCTCTTGAGCAACCAAAGCTTTTGTTTCAGTAATAGGAATTTCTTTTAGCTCTAGTTTTGGTTTCTCAGTCATCATGTTTGCTTGATATTTAGCAAACCCGCATTCCCTTGCAAAATGTCCAGTCTTTTGACAGTTGAAGCATTCAATCTTGTATTTGTCAAAAGTGATTCCCATTTTGGTTTGAAGTCAATGCCTCTTTCTGTCTTCTTCATAAACTTCTTGATCCTTGCAGTGATCATAGCAACTTGCCACCCGATATCAATTTCTTCAAGAGCATCCTCTTCAATCTGTGATAGATCTTCTTCATAAGTAACAGGTAGGGTAGCTTGTTGTGCAAAGAAAGAGCACACAACTTCATCTAAGTGAATGGTATTTGTTGGTGTGGGTTGCTGAGCAAAGGTGGGGGTAGTGTAGGCAACAGTACTTTGAGCAACAGTACTTTGAGTAGGAAAGCGAGTACAGTGGAAGTACGCCTCTCTTTTAGGAAGACACAAAAGCTATACTATGAGACTTTGAACTTGTTTGGCCATTCATCTCATGCTCATAAACCTTTAGATGATTGTAGAGATCATCAAAGTCCATAGTGTCCAATCCAGGTTGTCCTCTGATCATTGTAGCAATCACATGCCATGTTGATGGCAAACTCCTTAAGAATTTTAGGTTAGCATCTTCAATCTCTGCTTTTACTGACTCCACATCTGAGAAGATTTTGGAATCTATCATAGGCAGCATCAAGGCTTTCTCTTTCTCCAACTATGAATGTTTCAAACTGCTGCTTCAACAAATTTCTGTGCATCTTCATGGAAGCATCATTGCCTCCAAACCTTGTCTTGAGAGCATCCCAGAGTTGCTTTGCATCTTTAGCATCATGGAACTTTAGTAGATGACCATCTGGAATAGCAGACACCAGTATGTTGAGAGCCTTTTCTTGATTCCTTATTGTAGTAGCTGGCAAGATGGGTTTAGGTGCTTTAGGTTGTCCAGGAATGTCTACAGGTTCTTCCACAACGTCATTACCATTGACAATCACATTCCCACGTGCATGGTCTGTAATTGCAATATATTGCCTCATCTTCATGCTCCATAGGTCGTATTCTCCCTTCTTAATGATTGGTATTCTTAGGGAGGTGATGGATGGGGGTGGAACAGCTTCAGTCGACATCTTTAGGTTTTTGTTGTTAACTAGGTTTTAACAGTTTCTTCTTAGTCAGAGTTTCCACACAAGCTCTGATACCACTTGTTGGATCGATGTACTCTAACCAAACTAAACTATATAGCTTGTTAAGGGTTTAATAACCTTGGATAAATCCTAAGTTATTAACAATGAAACACTGAGCAAACTCTATTAAGTACGCTGAATTTACTTAACAAAGCTAAGAAGAATATAACTTTAACTTTCAATGATTTTATTAATAACTCTGAATCTGCTTGTTATACAGATTCTTAAACAACTCTAAAACTCTAATATCAAACTTCTCTAAAACTCTAATAATGATCGTACTTTAGGATTCTAAAAACATATATATCTAATGCCAATCTAGGGGTCCTTTTATAGGCTTAAGGATAACCCTATTCGGTTTACAATTTGTATCCTTGTACGACAAGTAATCTAAATAAAGAATATTCTAGAATAACAAAGCTTTCCATAAATAAATATAGCAGTTCTTTAGCTTTGCAGTACTTTGACTTCAACAGCAGTACTTTGACTTTCACTTAGCAGTACTTTGAATCTTCAGTACTTTGACTTGTTTAGTACTTTAACATTCTTCAGCACTTTCATATCCCAACAGTTTTGGTTTATGATTAGGACTAGCGACCTGAGATGGGACTCTTTTCTTGAAGCTTGGATGCCTCTTTGGATACTTGTGAGCGCTCCCAGTGCTCCCAGTACTACCAGTGCTGCCTGCCCTTCTAGTCTTCTTGGTAGGAATAGCAGAAGTCTTCTCATTCATAAACCTGACTTTACCAGCACTCACTGCTTCTTGATATCGTAGATACGAAGGAAGACTCTTGATAATGTCAGTGAGAAGGCAGTCCAGTAATACTGGACCTTGCTTGCGTGTCAATGAGTCCTTAAATCTGACAACGTTTAATGTAGGCTTATATAACACGGAATGATTCTTGGGGTCGTTTATTCTCATGGGGATGTCCCGATTTTGATCGAGAGTGTTCTGAATCAACAACTTCATATATCTGATAAAGGGAACCTTTGAACCAGGCTTCTTGAGATGCGACATCATATCTTCCCATATCAGGCTTGCATAGTCAGTGTGTTGTTTGTTGACCATTCCCCAGAAAGTTTGCAGGTGCATGAGTTTAGGATGCTCATGACCGCTGTCTCTTCCAGACACAGACTTAGCGATCATAATGTACAATGTCCTCCAAGGTTGAGGAATGTTCTTCATATCGATAATGGAGTGTTTGGTGATGACTCCGGCAGCTTCATCATAGCCAATGTCGACCATGAATTGCATTATGTCCTCTTTATTCGGTTGGTATAGTCAGGAGGCGATGAATAGCGGCAAAAGAAGAATAGCGAAGATCTGCTACCGTGACAGTGACTTCCTTGTCTTTGAGTCACTTTGACAGCATCTTGTCCATCAATATTTTCCATTGTTTCCCAGAATTGATGGATATAGATTTCAGATACAGTTGCTGAGTTGGTTAGCATATTATTGTAGGGATGAACTTTGAGGATATCCACAGCAACTCTGCATGATGATGATTCGAGGCGGTGAAGTTCTCAAAATCGACCCAGATTGTTCTTTCCTCGATTTCTTTGTAACAGTTGGGAAGATATCTTCCATTGTGAGTTCATTTGGTGCGTTGACATTTTCCATGATGACGTCCATTTCGTGATCTGAAAGGTATTGAGACAAAAGAACCAACATATCAAAAGACATTATGTTAGTCAAAAGTTGATTTTATTGTCCAATTATTGAAGTTGTTATATTAATGAATGTTACGAGTCCAAAGTCACATATAGTCCAACAGTCCAAAGTTGACGTGATAAGTTACGTGAGAATGTTAATTTTGAATTTTAAGGTCCAAAGTTTACTTAATCACACAACGTTTTAAGTTTTTGTAGCTTATTAGTGACATTTTGGTTTTGTGACATTATGAGTAACTTATTACAATTTTGTACGCGTAACATTTCAAAAATTAAGTTACAATTTGGCTTAGGCGTAAGCAAGTAAGCTTATGCATAAACATGGTAACCTTAAGCGTAGACTTAAGCTTATGCGTTGGAGACACCCTTAGACGTAAGAAATACTTATGCGTAGGAGTGAGCTCTTAGCATAAAGGCTTAGCGTAGCTTAAGTTAAGGACTTACGTGGGTTTACTCGTAAGAGTAGCCCTTGGCGTAGGTCCCAAGTTTACACATATTCTTCACAGGATACGCATAGTCCATTGTAGACCCTTATGCGTAAGGTGTTCCATATGCTTAAGCCAAGACACCTTGTTCTGAATCTCGTACGCGTAGAAGCCTGTAATAGTTTAACCATAACACTCATATTAACATGTATTTAATCACTTTCAAGAACACTGATCTTAACAAGTTCAAACCAGGTATGCGTAAAAAGAAACAGCTTAGGCGTAAGTCTTAAAACCTAAGCACAAATTCTACGAATAAGGGATATCACCATGGAAACAGGTCCAAACTCATTCAGTACTTTCTTAGATGCAAAAGGAGTTAGTTACAACAAGTTTTAACATCAAACTCACTCAGAATCAAAAGTACCCATTTTTACGCATATATAAACCCTAAAAGTTTAATTCTCCAATTTTATGGTATCTGGGCATGATTCAATGGTGTATATGATCACTTAAACATGTAAGTAACATAACTTAAGTATCCAATCAAGCTAAAACACTCCCAAATGAAAACACCTAAATCCACGCATAAACCCTAATATTCGAATACGATTAAAACATGATTCTGGGTTGAAATTTTTTATGAAAATGGGTATAATACTTGATTTTAATCACTTAGACACTTTCCATTTCATCAAAAACACACAATATCGATTTCTTGTTCATACGCGTATGCGTAGAACACCAAATCATTCATAACTCAAAATCTAAATGTTGGTTTTGTTTAGGATTAAAACCCTTTGTTTGAAATCACAGTTAGAAACGTTTTCCACTTACAAATTTCAGGTTTGAAGCACGGATTTGATCTTTGAATCTTAGGCGTAGATGAGTTTGGTTGAGAATTAAATGTAGTAATAAATGAGTTTAGGTTGTTCGGTGAAAGTTTTATTAGAAATAAGTTTTCAACTTTGACAATTTTGGCCCTTCCACCTCAACTATTTTCAACCAAGGCCCATAACTTCCACTTTGGTTTAGCAAAACATGATTGTTTGGAAAGAGACTTGAGGATACTCCCCCTCGACTTTAGAAATGATGAAATTTTACAAATTTGAGTACGAGGAGAGTATTAAACAAGAAACATATCCACCATTTCTAAAGAAACAACATTTAATGGTAACATGCAAGTACAAGGTTTTATGAGACTGAAAAATATTTACATTCTCCCCCTCAACACTTGTTCAGGAAAAGTAATGAAGGTTTTGATAGAACAAAGTGTTGACGAATTATACTTGCAATGTTTGAAAGAATTTAGATAGAAGAATATTTTTGTATTTTATCAGATTTTATATTTTTCTATTTTTGTTTTTGAAAAGTTTATTTACAAAAGAGGTTTTGGTGTTTGACTTGTTTCAAGATTGTGTTAAAAGCTCGTCCAGTTCCTCTGGAGTCAAACACCTCATGCCAACCTGGTGGATCAAATCAGTAAACCTAGCAGAGCCAAGGCTTTGGTGACAAGATCCGCCATTGGTGTTCGATTCTACAAAATATAATTCAACGGTACCCTTTTCCACATGCTCCTTTATGAAATGATATCGAAGATCAATGTTCTTGGATTTCGAGTGTTGAACAGTGTTGCACGAGATCGCAATAGCACTTCGGTTGTCACAGTACACCGGGATTCTGTCAAATATGTAACCATAGTCCTTGAGTTGTGTTCTCATCCAAATGACTTGCACAACCCAGCATGACATACATATTATGCTTCAATTGAGGACAGCGATGTACAATCCTGTTTCTTCGATTGCCATGACACCAATTTATCACCAAGGAATTGTAAACTTCCTGAAGTACTTTTCCGAGATCTAAGCATCTGTATGATCACGCGAAAAAGCTAATAGTTCAAAACGAGAATCCTTAGATACCGATCCCCAAATTAATGATTCCTTTGACGTATCGGAGGATTCTTTTAGCCTCAGTGAGGTGACGTTCAGTTGGTCTTGACTGATAACGGGAGCAAAGATATACAGAAAATACAATGTCAGGTCTAATGTCGTAGATACATGAGACCCAATAATACTTCGGTATTTGGTAGGGTCAACCAATTTCCCATGCAAATCAGCGTCCAGTTTATTGGTATGTGCCATTGGTGTGGCATAGGTATCACTACTTTGCATTCCATGTTTGTTTAAAATTTCAAGAGGATATTTGGACTGACTTAGGAAAATACCACGGGGTGATTGATGAACTTGAAGTCCTAAGAAGAACGTAAGTTCACCCATCATTGACATTTCAAAATGTATTTTCATTAGTTTTGAAAAGGCGTTTGAGTACTTTTTATGGGTCGACCCAAAAATGATGTCATCCACATAAATTTGAACGATTAAAATGTGTGCCCCATGATATTGTATAAATATTGTTGGGTCGACCGATCCGTTGACAAAATTATATGATAGGAGAAAGGATGATAACTCATCATACCACGCCCGAGGGGCTTGTTTGAGACCGTGAGAGCCTTGTTAGGTTTATAGACGTGATTAGGGAACTCTATATCAATAAATCCCGGGCGACTAACATATACCGTTCCTTCCGGTTTACCATTTAGAAGCGACTTTGACATCCATCGATGAGACCGTGATGTTCGTGTGAGCCGCGAATGCCAGAAAAATCCATACAACCTCAAGTCTAGCAACCGGTGCGAATGATTCTTCGAAGTCAATCCCCTCTTCCTGTCTATAACCCTTGGCCGCCAGACGTGACTTATTTTGAATAACCGTACCCTCAACATCTAACTTGTTTTTCCAAATCCATTTGAGACCAATGACGTAGACCCATGTTGGTCGTTCAACCAATTCCCATACTTCAAGACGTTTAAACTGATTCAGTTCTTCTTGCATGGATTCAATCCAGTTGTCATAAGTCATTGCTTCTTTAATGGTTTTGGGTTCAGATTGACAAACGGTAAGTGCATAAATGCAATGTTCACCGTTAGTCTGAAGGCGTTGTCTAGTTACGACTGGTTAATTCGGGTTTCCAATAGTGTTCACAAGAGGATGGTCTTTAGGCCAACGATGTGTAGAGGGTTGATTTTGATATACATTATGCAGATTAGGTGGATTCAAATGGCTTGTAGATGATTCCGCAACATCTGAAGTTGTAGCTTCATTTGCGAAAGTGTTAAAGAACGCATTTGGATCATAATCCGTGAGTGTAGGTACATCTTGATTGAAGATCATCGGTGGCTCGTCATTGGATTCATTTGTTAATTTGTTGTAGAAATCAATTGGAGGTGCTTCATCAACGATTGTTGTTGTTTCAGTGTATCAGGGATTGGATTATTATCGAGGTTGAGCGTGGAAACATTTGATACATCTCGGACCGTTGGTCAATATCATCACTAAGAGGAGCAAATGGTTCCATTTGACGACGAGTAAGCTGTAAACTTGGTTCAGCTGATGATGGGGTTTGAGGGAAGTTTAGACGGTTATGTCCGGGTTCCAAGCTGTTTTGCTCAGAAGCCATTTCTATAAGCTCATCAAAATTAGCATGAATCATTTCCATAATTTCCCTTGTACGACGATTCCAGATCCGATATCCTTTTGTGTTTTCACAGTATCCAACGAAGACTCCGATGTCAGCTTGAGCATTCCAAAGTCATCACGATCATTATTCGGGTAACAGAGAGCACCAAATACATGAAACTGTTTGAGATTTAGTTTGCGGTTATGGATAAGCTCATAAGGTGTTTTGTTGTGGCGTTTGGTTATCATAGAACTGTTCTGAGTGTAGCATGAAGTTGATACGGCTTCTGCCCATAAGTAATCTAGAATTTTTGCATTGATTAACATCGTTCTTGCAGCTTCCACTAACATACGGTTTCGTCTTTCAACAACTCCATTTTGTTCTGGTGTCCGTGCAATTGATGTTTGATGCTCAATTCCCACTTTCTAATAGTATTCTCGAAGAGTTTGATTTACAAATTCAGTTCCTCTGCGTTCGATTTGTTTGGACGTGTTCCGAATTTGAACTTGAATTTTCGTAAGAAAGGTGATGATCATTTGTGGAGCTTGATCTTTACTTCGAAAAAAATAAACCCAAGTCCATCTTGAGTAGTCATCAACAATTACTAGAATGTAGTGTTTTCCATTAATTGTCTGCACACGCATCGGGCCACACAAATCCATGTAAAGAAGATGAAGCACATGCTGAGAGCTGTGTTCCACCTTTGAAGAAAAATGAGCACGAGTGATTTTCCCTTGTTTTCAATCTGAGCATAGATGATCTTTAGAATACCAAAACCTTGGAAGACCTTCAACTAGTTTGTATCGTGCAAGATTCGTTATGGTTTGAAAGTTCAAGTGTGAAAGTCGTCGGTGCAATAGCCAAGATTTTGTTGATGTTGCCTTAGAAAGTAGACAAATGGGAGATGAGGCAATCATCTCTTGCATTGAGATTGTGTAAAGGCTTGATGTGCGGGTTCCGACATGAGATCGTTCCTTGTAGATCACGAATGACACAAGTTTTCTCCCTAAAAGCAACTTCCAAATCTCGATCACAAAATTGACCGACTGAAAAGAGATTGTGACCGAGACCTTCCACATAATAAACCCTGCAAATTTCGATGTTCCCATTGATGTAATCTCCGTAGCCCATGATAGCTGCGAAGTGATCATTCCCGAACCTGGCAGTACCGATGAACTTTGAAACAAAGTTTGATAACAGGTTGAGATTGCCTCATGTGTGTCGAGAACATTCGCTATCAACAATCCAAAGGATTATCGTATCACCTGCATTACACAGACGACACAGGTGGAATAGAAGTAGAGGTGGAACCCGAAGAGTTAGAGGGTTCCGTTACAGTTACATTTGAAACACACATGTTAATGATTTTAGGAATCCATTTAAATCCGGGTGTATTTTGTAACCATCTCTACCAAGTCCAACTAGTTTTTGCTTTGGTCTTATTGAATGCACTAGGTGATATTTTCTTTCTAGGAGGTGAAGTGGGTTCTATGGATACATCAATGAACGTAGCAGAAACACTAGAGGGCGTTTTACCTAGCACAGACTTAGAAGCATTAGTGGGCCTAGAGGTAATCCGTTTTCTATTATTCCGCTTACGAGATAAGATAGATTTAGCAACACATTTATCATGACAACCAGAAAACATGCTTTTATGACAACCAACACAAGATGCTTCAAACATAACATTCAAAGTACTTAAAGGTTCAGCATTCGTTACATCACTTTGTCTATTACATTTGTCTAACACAATGTCTAAAGTGGGTGCAACATGAGTTTTATTCAAAGTCCTAAGGTGTTCTTCTACTTCAGAGGTCTTTATTGTTCTTCTCTTACGTTGCAACTTCCTATTCTTCCTATTTTTGCTCTTAAGCTGTGAAGTGCTAACGTTGGGAAAAGAGGCAACTATTCCTGTATCAGTGGAAGGAAGCACATTAGTGTCTTGTGGTTTGTCATTAGGCGTTCTAGTGTCAATTTTAAACATTCCAGGTGCAAGGACATTCGTGTTACTAGACTTATCTTGTTCATACTTCCCTAACTTTGCTTTTAACTCAACACTAGTGTGCAGCAATTCTTGATTTTTAGAGCGAACGTTTTCACTAATGTTAAGACTTCTTTAGTGTATGGAAGATGTTTATCAAGTTCTTAAGATGCCTTAGCACGAGTCTTTTTGAGCAAATCAAATATGACACCATATTCAGTTTTGACTTTGGAAATTTCTTGTTCATATTATGAAATTTAACATTTTAAAGACACGTTGTCATCATCCATTTGTTCAAGTTTTGGATCGAAAGATTTTTCACGCAACTGGTTTATTTTGTTTTGCAAAGCAAGTTCTCGATTTTGACAATCTTTTTGAAACAATTGAAGATGACGTTTTGCATTCGAAAGTTCATTTAACAAACGCTCATTTTCAATTTTCAAAGACTCGATTTGAGGCACATTATTGATATTCTCAACATTATCAATAGAGTCAACAGCAATATAATCAAATGCATATGCAACCGTATGTAACAACACAACATTAATGGTGCCAGCACAAATAACATCTTCCAAGAGTCGATCAACATGATTTCTTAACATTTTCTTTTTACGTTTAGTATTTGAAATCGATGTTTTTGTTTTCTCGAAAACTGTTTTCATAAGCCCAATCTCCTTCTGAAGACCCCGTTCCCAATAGATTGCACACATTTTTAAATTTCGGACATGGGGTAAAAGTATTTTCTGAAAAATATCTCTTTGATTTCTCGCATGTGGTGATTGAAAATGTTCAGCTTTTATTTCAGAATTAACTTCAATTTCACGTTCCAAAGTTTGATGTCGACATGAATGTATCAAAATATTTAAGAACTTGACATCGTTCGGTAATGATTTTTTCACTGAAGAAAGGTAAAGGACCATTAATTTGTGCAACATTGTGTCGGGGACCATCATTAGAAGAGGACTCGGGAAGTGGTGTGATAACCCAAGGTGTGTTAGTATGATCTTGTTGTTTTAAAAACGGTATGATTTTTGAGTAATCGAATGGTTTGTTATATTCAACATTTTCCATTTTTAATCGACTCTCAGCATCAGCATTTGTTTCCTCATCACGATTATATTCAACAACACTCATAATTGAATCATCAATTCTATGTTCTGCATTGTAAACTTGAGGATTTGGTTTGAATGCTCTATGTGAAAAACTTGGTTTGTAATCAGCAAGAATTGGTCCATATCCATCTGGATTTGGTTTAAAAGAAAACTTTTGAATTGTTCTGATTGACTCACCATGTTTGTAAACAACATTTCGAAATTCTTTGATTTTTTTTGTAAATCGACAATTTCATCAAGATACTCATCTATTTGTCTCCTCGAATGCTTTTTGTACTCACAAAACTGTTTTTGACAAATTAACAACTCAGAATTGGCTTTTGAGTTTCCGAAGTGAGAGCGTTAAGTTGTTGTTTATGATCAAATTTTAGTTATTCTATTTGAGAAAGCAATGCATTCTTGGATGCAACTAGATCACATATTTGTTTTTCCAAAGATTTTTCATTTTGGTATGATTTTGCAAAAGCAACTTCAAAACTTTGTTCACGTTTTTCTTTGGTTTCAAAAATGTTGAGTTGGAACTTATAGCATTCATTATCCTTAGTCAACAGTGCAATTTTATCTTGCATTTTCTTATTGATCTCATTGCACTTTTCCAGTTGAGATTGGGTGGTCTGAAATAAGTTGGTCATGAGCTCAAGATCTGGATTAGAAAAAGGTTCATCTTGTTCAACTTGAGTCTCAACATAATCATTATTTAGATCCTCAAATATGACCACGGAGTCAACTTGATTATCAATAGTAACCATGAGGTCATCTTGATCGTCAAATATAACTACGGGATCCATTTGATTATCGTCAGAATGAGATGTAAAAGGCTCATGTTAAACACTCTGTGCCTCGTCAGATGCAGATGTTGACGGAGATATCAGATCATTAATAAGTATATTTGGATCCGGTACCTGAGACAAGCCATCAGTGTCATACACTGGGCCTATGTCACTCATGTGGAGCTCTTGCATGTTTGCCATTAACATCACAGTTGCATTAGCTTGCAAGTCCTCCATGTCATCATCAAAATCTGCATCAGCTATGAAGCTCTGCTCCTTGTTGGTAAGTGTTCCACCAGCTTCATCCTTGAGAGCCAAGAGTAAAGCCTCTTTGTGATAAGCGCTGCCTCTTGTTCTTGGCTTTGGGCATGCATTAGCCAGATGACCCTTCTCATTGCAGTTGTAGCATCGGATTCCATTAACCCCAGTCTGAATATTTCCCTGATCAACCACTTGAACCCGTTGTTATGGAGCAACCATGTTATTCCTTCCATTAACATTAAACCCTTGACCACTACCGATTTGACGACCATTACCATGATACTGAACCTCAACTCTTTCATTGTTAACAACAACTTGATTTCTTGTGTTTGATGAGGTACGAATGCGATTGTTGGATTTGTTAGCAAATCGACCGATGGCTCTTACAATCATTACAAATCCTTGATTCAATGCATCGCAGGCTTCTGCATCCTCATTTGATTCACTGTAGAGTGCTTGATCATTGTTGTTGTTGTATGGAACCAATTGAGTTTCTTATGATTGTTGCTGTGATGGATCATATGGTGTAATCTGAGCAGTTGGTTGTGGAGGATTTGTGAAGACAGTTGGCAAGTTCGGAAATTGAGGATAACATGCTTGAGTGTACAAAGCAAGAGTTTTATTATCTGGGAGTGATGGAGAAGCAGGGACTCCACGGATGATTTTGTCTTTGTCTACTTCCTTTTGATGGTGCTTCAAATAGTCATACAACAATCCGTAAGTAGCTTGATGAAGATTCTTCGCTTGACGGATGAATCTAACCTACTTATCCCAATCAGGACCAAGATAGCTCAAAAACTTGGTGTTGATTGCAATCCTTGGCATAATGATATTATGTTTGTCCAAGTCATTGATGATGTCTGAAAATCGATGATAGTATGACTCTAATGATTCCTCTGGTTGAATCATGAAGTTTTCATATGCTAAGTAGATTTTGGATTCCATGTCTTCTTGATTGAGTTCAGTGCCTTCCATTAGAAGAGGAATGTGCTCCCACATTGCTTTAGCAGTCTTCTGAGCATCAACACTACGAAGTATCGGATTGGGTAAACCCAAAAGGATATATTGCATTGCAAGTTCATCAACTTCTAAGTGAAGAATTTGGTCAGTAGTAAGTTGATCAAGGCCGACAATGTTGGTAACATCATCTCTTGGTGGATTAGCATTCGGATCTCCGGGTATAGTGATAGTAGGCATCTGAAAAGGACCTTCAAGTATGCCTTCTTCAAAAACTTACCATGTGGTTTCTTGAGATCACAAAACCTAAAAAACCGTATCACCCATTGATCATAATTTCCGGGAGTGACCATTGGAGGTCTATCAAGGGATCCAGCTTCATGAATGGATTGTTGGCTACTTAAAGCTTCACACATCTTTGCAAACCAAGAAGGTTCCTTTTGCATTGTAATATTCATAGCATACTTAAGGCGATATTGGAAGTAGTTACAATGTTGAACTTGTTGACGAGGGTTTGGTTGAGGCATCTGTGGTGGAAGAGGGTTTGCTCCTTGAGGAAAGTACATCTGAGACGGTTGTTGAAATTCTTGTTGAAATTATTGCAATTGTTGTTGAGATGGTGGAGGATATTGTTGATATTGTTGTTGTTGTTGTTGAGGATACTCATGAGGAAAGTAGTGAGAGTATGGTGGTTGAGACATCTTTGAAACTTGTGTTGATGATGGATCTTTGTAGTCGAATGAAACTTGAGTTTGTTGATGAAGTATTCTTAAGCGTAGAAAACCAGCTTAGGTGTAGATTGAACCCTTACGCGTAATACCCTTTTACACGTAAACACAAGCTTAGGCGTAAGTTCTGCTTACACGTAAACTTTAGATAAAACTTAGGTTTAAGCTTAAACCAAAGGCTTAATAGTAAGAACCTTATGCGTAAGATTTCCTTAGGCGTAAGATGTGCTTATGCGTAGGAAATACTTAGGCTTAAAGTGTTTACTCGTAAGCTTTTATGCTTAGGCGTAAAACTAGGGTTTTACCAAAAAATCCTTTACACTTATCCAAGTGTAAAAGATATCCAAAGTCGAAGTGGTTTCAGGCTTATCCAAAGCAAGAAAACGAGTAAACCAACACTTTGAAGATCAAATGCAGAAAAGTTTATGCGTAGGAAACTGCTACGCGTAGACTGACTTAGGATTTAAACCTTACGCGTAAAACTAGGGTTTTACTAGGCGTGGAAAGTACCAAAATTTACCAAAACTGATTTTTATGCCCAAAAGTGTTTTGTAACCTGATTTTAATGATGAAACAGCTTCAAAATCACCAAAATAACAATAAAGTTTAAAACTTGATGATCCAAAACTTCTTTTCAGCTTACGCGTATAATAGTACACACGAATCAAAACTAAGCTTAAAACTAATCTACACACGTAAAGTTTGAAACTTATTGCAAAAAACTTAAACTTAACACTAAATAAACCTTAAACCACAAGAATCTTGAGTTTACAAGTGTAAAAACCAAAGCTTTAAGCGTATGAAAGTTTAGCACGCTAAAAACCCACGCATATGGAATGAACTTCAAAAACAAAAGTGTTTCACCCAACTAGATAGCGATTGATACCACTGTTAGGTCACCATAAGTTAACACAAGGATCAATATGTAAGAAATAGAGATGAAGGTGATCGGATGAACACTACACAAACACACGTATAAGATTATAATGAAACATTAGGCGTAGGTGATATTGCAAAGTGAACAACCAACCTTCAAATGAAGGTTTACAACATTATTTATAGGGGAAGGGAGCTAGGGCAACATGTCTAGTCCCTTCCTTTCTTATTGGGCTTGGGCCAAGGCTCATGGGCTTTCTACATAAGCCTTGCAATTAATACAAACATAAAAGCCTAGTTTAAGCAACCTATTACATATTAATTACTAACACTTTAAATACAAGTTAGGAGTGATTCCAATATCCCGATTCACCAAATCATCCATATATACGATCCTAACAACATATTATTATGATATCTTTTTGGAAATCAAAATTCAAACTTTCAAACATTATGTATATCAAATTTATGCCCCTATCATATTTCTCATTCATAATTTTCAATTATCACTTAACATATCACCAAAACAAATAATAATGAGAATAAAAAAACATATGCATTATCATAACAAAAAATAATTAAAATTTCGGATATGATTTATGGTTGAAGAGAACTAACCTGTAACTCCTTTGACATTCGGATAATGCTTGAACAATGTAGCTAACCGGCCACAGAACAATCCATGCACTATTGTTCATATTGTTGATGAACAACAAATTAGGTTCTTTTCTTAGACTTGCCCAATTATGTACTATTTTGATTGATAAAAACATAAGATTAACATAAAATTAATTGATTTTAATTATGGTTTGAAGATTAAGATAAAATTAATTGATTTTAATTAGGGTTTGAATAAAGGGATATGATTTAGGGGAACCGAGATAATGAAAATTGGGGAAAATATTTTGTTATTGATTGATAATAAAAATTTAATTGGGCAAGGTAATTGGGTGTCGGGTTTTAATTGAAGATCATTTAGTGATGCATTTTGATTTTGAAGAATAATTGTGAAGAGGAATTGTGGTGTTAATGAAAAATAAGAAATGGAATAGATCCGACGGTGGTGGGATTTTTGGGGAGTGAAGTGACAGATGTCATTTTTTAGAGTTTTGAAGGGAGATGAGACTCAAACAAACCCTCCTTTATATAGAGTGGTGATTTAACTAAACATTAAATGGTTTATGAGGTAAGATCCCCAACAAACTTAAATTATCTAAAGAACAAAAGAATCAATCCTGACCTTTTATTTTGATTTCATCTAACGGAGCAGATCATTCTATGCAATCACACAACAAGGGCGGAAATGTAAATATAAAAACTCATTTTCCACATTTTTTTTAAAACAATATATCTTGCAAATGGTAAATCATCAATCTACGAAAAATACACCATAGGGCCGATAATTAACTTATCTTTCTATAGATATGCACTTTTATATATTTTTGACGAACTTTTTTTTTAAACTTTCACGCCCAGAAAAATCACACGTGATTTGTAAAAATCACCTATGATTTGTTATTTTAAAATTTTTGGGGAAGACAATGAAAGTTGAGAATATTTGATTATCCTAAGTTACATGTGGGTCTATTTTGATTTGGCATAATATTACATGTGATTCTGCATCAAAACAATTAATATTAAAGTGTACACTCTTTATTAGTTCTGAGATTCTTTTACAACAATCACATGTGATTCTTTGGTGGATCATGTGTGATTCTCTCGTAACAAATTAAAGTATACAATATTGATTAGTTCTGAGATTCTTTGATAGCAATCACATGTGATTTTAACAAAATCTCATGTGATTTTGAGATTCTTTTATAATAATCACATGTGATTTTAACAAAATCTCATGTGATTCTTTGGTAGATCACGTGTCTAGTAACCACTTGCCATAAAAACAAGTGTGACTTCCCAATTATACACGCCGACTCCAAAATCCAAATAATTAACTCTTCCGACATGACTTTAGTGAGTGTCTTCTAGAAAATAAAATTTCAGAAATATCTTCAACTGCACTTGAAACAAAACTTATAGTAAACACTAAAACAAAACTTCACAAACATCTTCAACTCTATCTAAACAAATTACATTTTAAAGTTTAAACCTTCTGAGCTCAAACCAAATCTCATAAATATTGAATAGTAAACTATCATGTGTATAAAAATAAGTACTCTTTTGACCAAGTTCTTTATCTGGATACATATACAACATTACAACTTTGATACAAAAAAGGGTGCTGGTACGCTGGTACCTTATAAAAACAAGTACTCTTTTAAAAAATCAAAAGTCAAACTCTAACAATATTTCATACCTTTAGCTTGTTGAAACGAATCAACTCCTCAAACAATTGAGACATCGTTGAATCCTACAAATAAAATCACAATTTCGGCATCAAGTTTCAATACTATTACCATTTTCACCTTTTTCAATTCAGTTGGCCATAAAGAATGAAATGCCAATGACACAATAGATAAACATATTCAGAAGTAAATAAAGATAGAATTCAATTTACCTACGTCCATCACAAGTAGGGCAAGGACAGTTGATAATGTACACGGGATCATACAATGGAGACCACTCTATTGTCGAGTTCCCTTTGCATATGAAAGCGTTGAATTCTCTGACTCAAACACCGACTCATGGCACATTGTTGATCCGTTTGATTCCAAGCACGATGGTGTCATCACTACTGAACTCGCCACACATTGTTGCTTCTGATTTCAAACAGATTATTTATATCTGAGATGAAGATGAATGTTTTTGGTGTGTGAGAGAGAGAGAGAGAGAGAGAGAAAGTGAATGAGTGAGTGAGTGAGAGTGAATGAGCATTTGTGAGAGTAGAGGTCAATTAAATTTACAAACCTACCCTCTATCTAATTAAATGAGATGGATGAAAAACAGACCCAATCGTCAGATCAAACTGAGATCAATGGTCAGGATGGAGTGATTTGTTCTTTGGTTTTTCTTGTTCCGTATTGAACTTTCCTCAATGGTTTATATGTTTAGTAAAATATGTTAGTAAACTATTTGCTCAAAGCTTTACGTATTTTATTTATTTCGTTAAAATGATTTTACGATTATCGACAAAACATAAGAAGATCGTAAAATATATATAAACGTTTTTACGGTTTATTTGTATTAACAATCTCTCTTTTTTGTTGATGACAAAACATAAAATTATTTTAAGTAAAAAACAAAATTCATAATATTTTGAATTTGAGTTTTTACTCTTTTCTCCCCTTTTTTGTCAAAACAAAAAGTGTGTCGAAAAGAAACTAACATGAAAAGGTAGAAGAGAAAGAAATTTATCAAATTTTTAGAAAGAGGTGGAAGTTAAAAATTTTGAAAGAGGTTTAGAGAGATGAGAAATGTAAGATAGTACATATAGCTCCCCCTTGACGAGTGCTCCCCCTTGGTGAGGGCGACAACTAATTAGGTAGGCTAATGCGAGAGAGCAATGTTTTTGCTTTCACGAAAGCTCCCCTTATTGAGGGCGTCAAGCACTCCAAGTGAAGTTTGAAAATATACAAAACAAAGGTTAGAAAACATGTATATGGTGTATTATTTCCTGCAAATGAGCTGAATAATTGCTCTTTATGTCTTCTGAGTGCCCGGATCCGCCGGGTATAAATTGAGGGATTCGGGTGCCTGCACTTTGTTAGTAGTAGTAAAACACAAATATATGGTATGAAAGTCCAAGGAAACAATCTATAATAATACCAAATGTTCACATAACCAAGAGGAACATAATCAAGTAGATTCATTTAATAAAACAAGAGAAATGATGCACTCATGGTCAATTCTCTAAAACTAAGAAAATGATCTTAAGAAGAAAAAGAAAAGGAAAAGGAATCCTAATAGCATAGTCTAGCCCTAATGCTAGAGGACTAAGATCACTTGTACTTTTACTTCAAGGTTTCTATGGTTGGGTAGGTTTGTTGATGTCATCTTGACGTTGAAGGATATGGTAGAACATGAAACGTACTTCATCACGTAGTTCATGCACTAAGGTTTGGACATGTTGACAATGATAACAATCATGACTTGGAGGTTGAGGTGATGAGAGTATGTGTGGTTCTATGAGGGAAGGTTGTGGAGGTATGTTTGATGTAGAAGGTTTTGGATGCACAATTGAAGAAGGTGGAGGCATATGTGTAGGTGGAGGAGGCAAAGATGTGTAACCATCCATATATTCCGGTTGTGGTGGTTGAACTCTTGTCATACCCCAAAATAGGCCATTTGAAGGTGGAGGAGATATGTGTGTTAATGGTTGTGGCATGCTGATGTCACTGCCTATGTTATGTGGAGAATGTTGCAGCATGTTGATATCAATAGATGAGAATGTAGGCAATGGTGGTGGATTAGAGGGTATAAGACATATGTTTTCCAAGGTGTTCAAATAAGGAAATTTAAGCCTAAGCCACTAAAATCCTTCAAATTTCAATCATGTGCATGCACTAAGGTCAACTACTAAAGTACACTCATCTAGGAGAGTTATTAAATGTAATGTGGAGTGTTGGAGTGAACAAGAGAGGTGTTTGAATGATGATCAGTAGTAAAATCTGTCTCTGTATGCCCGGATCCACTGGATCCTTCTTAAAAGGGATCCGGCTAGCTCTAGCCAAGGGATCCGGCTGAGATAACAGGAAAGAAAGGAGAAAGGTTAAGCATTTAAGAGTTATAGCTTGTGTAGGTTGGTATTTAAGTTTGAAATGAGGTTTCTTAATTGTGAGATATTTAGAGTGCTTAATCTAATGATGGGAAGATACTCAATGATGAGTTTTATGGAGATATGAGACTCAAGAAGGATCAATAAATGACCAAGATTGAAACTAGTTAGTTTAGAAGGTGGCTAATGGAGATAGAGATCAAAGAGTAGCCAAGAGAAAAATTATAAAACTTCTAAAAAACTATGAAAATGAAAAATTTGATTTTAGAGCATTTTGAGACCAAAATGAGTAAAATAAATTTGTAAAAATAAAAGAAATATGATAATAAGTGGATTAAAATGAGAGGAAGAAGATGTAAGCATTGGAGTGGAAAAATTGTGAGTATTGAAGAAATAAAAAATCAAAAACATCTTTAACATGATCCTAATTAATCTATGAGGAAATGTGGGATCTACTGAGGCTAATGATAGCTCAAGTGACACTAACAAAGCAAAAGAAACTATTATAATAAGGTGGAAGGTGAGGAAGATATATATAGGTACTAACTTCAGCTCAGTCTTCCCGGATCCACCGGATCCTTTACAAAAGGGACCCGACTAGTTGTTTTGAAGGGAACCGGCTTCTGAGACAGTTTTTTTCATAGTGGGCTTGTCAAAAACTTGTTCACTTATCAAATTTTAAAACTTATGTGTAGGATCGATATATTTATTGTGTTGATGATTCGGGTGGTCTTGGATGATCAAAATACATGTTTACCATTTTAGAGAGAGAAACTAGAGAGAGAGGGTGTTCTTGCTAGAGGTTTACACAAAGGAAAGGTTAGATTGAATGAGAAGCACCACCCCTTCCATGGATGGAAGGGGTATTTATAGTTACAAATACACGACCTCCTATCGGCCTGTGGATCAGGCATACAGTGGGTAAAGACCTGTCCTTCCTCCACGGTATTACACTAAACTATTCTACGCTACTGACAAACAAATAAACTACTAAATAATGTAACAAACGACACGTCTGAGCTAACATATGCTAGACTTATAATTGGGGTGACCGACACTTTAACATGGAATTTTCTAATTCCTAACAATCTCCCCCTAAGGAGGTCACCCCATGAAATACATTTTGCATCCTAGCATTCTATCTTTGTCTTTAGTTCCAAGCTCGTAGACTTCAATTCTTCAAATTCCGCATTCTTTGTGCTTGTGTTGCGATTCTTCAAAGTCCGCATAGATTTGTACTTTAAGTGGAGGCCTTTAAACTGATCCACATTTTGATGATCTTCGAGCTTTCATTGAGATCATCACCCGCAAAAATCTCGGATCACCCTTTATTGTGTTGCCAACATGTGAAGTTGTGACTTTTGGACCGACATGCTCACACTTTTGAATCATGACATCTTTCCATCTGAGTAGCGGAAGCCTTACTGGTTCATGATATTTGCGCAAGGCGAAGCATAGTATGAAATATCGAGCCGGTTATGAAGATATGCACCAGTCATGATTTCTTCAAATTAAGTGTGGATGTTGTGAGCATACGGCTTTGGAATGACTCCTCAATTCGATCATACAACCGTCAAATGTACTGCAAACAACGCTTAGCAATAAAACACGAAAGTGTCTTTGATCACTTTCGTTGAATTGAGGTACACGCGCCCACGGCCCGGTTCCCGTTGATCGATACAAGTACTGCCGTGATCGGTATAATTCCGAAGAATCTCCTTGGAGGGGTTTCGCACATTTCTAGCCGTTCTCAAACCGAACGTCTCAAAGAAGACAACACGGAGTGAGTGAACCGCAATTGAGATTCGATTGATGAAAATGATTTGAAAAACAATCGCGTATTGCTTAGAAGAAAGAGTTTTGCCATACGACGAAGGTTTTATGAGAAAGATCAAATTTTCAATCAAAAATACTTTTTGTATTAGAGAATGAGTACACATTCGACGTGCTAGAGAAAAGAAGGTTTGCACATCAAACGGTTTTTCCAAAAGCATTTTTTCAATCAGAGATACTTTTTGAGTTTGAAAATGAATACACATTCGATGTGCTAGAAAAGAAGATTTGCACATCGAACGGTTTTTCCAAAAGTATTCGTCAATTCCATTTCTGGACCAAGGTTGATTCACGAGTGAATCGCCCCATTGTTTCAATCCAGTTGTCACAAGCTTGATCTTTTGCAAGATCTCACATGTCACCTACCAAGAGCTTGTTTAATGTTGGCTCTAGAAGGATTTCCATCTTCATTGTGAATATTTTACATATCACTCGGATGTTCTGGCAATTTACCACAAGGATAATGCGTAGGACTCTTAATATATATACTTACTTTCCACATTGTGTGAAACACCAAGTCTTCATTAATTTTGTGTCCTAATGAGATATTGTGGATGATCTCTTGGCTCTAGACTCAATCGTGCACATTTGGTTCCTATGCCGGAGACTAGGGAGAGGGTCCCCTTCTTCAATATCAACAATCTCTAAGAGAAAGTCGATAGATTATGTCGGTTCCCCGTGAGAATGAAACAAGCCCTTTTAAGAGGAACTTGAGTAGTTTGGGAAGTTGTAGTGCAGTGCATCATTGGGTCCATGATGTCTTGTCTTCAATACCAGTGTTACCTTAGTAAACACCAGTAGCATATGTATTGAACCCGGTTTCTGCCCTAAGGTTGAATTATTGGAGGGCTATTTCTTTTCACCCTTTTCTCATTTCATTTCTTTTTCATTCTTCAACCCTTCAGTGCTTACCGAGACTTCATAACTTGAACCTTGTTGGGTTTATTCCAGTTCTAGCTCTGTCTCAGTCCGCACTCTTCCCATATTCTCATTTTCTCCTTTTTTCAACATTCCTAAGGACTCTACACTATCTAGTGGATTGTTCCTGGGAAGATCCCTCCGGTTCTGGCGGATCGTGGGAACAAATACCTAACCTAACCATCCTTATAACTCCATGCAAAAATAAATTGGTCGGTCTTTTGGTATTGTTCTTTCCTTCATGAAACCAATTGAAAAATCATTTGGAAAAACAATCAAGGTACTTGTGATACGAGATCAAAGCATTTTGCACCTTAATAGTTTTGATCATTTAGAAAATGCTCCCCCTCAACATGTGCATATGATTTGAAATTGTTTAGCACAAGGAGGCAAGAGGACTTTGAAATATTTTCTTTGATCACTATTTTTATAGAAAAAGCCATTTGATTTTCTTTGGTAAATTCTCCCCTCAATATGTGCATAGGATTTTTGAAATCATTTTATCACATAGAGGCAAGAGTTAATTTGAAGCACATCCACAATCACAAGCGCCATTAAGAAACCATTTTAAAACTCAATCAAGGTACTCTATGTTAAAACATAAAAGCTCTTGTACCTCGATAGTTATTTTTCCTTTAAAATGCTCCCCTCAATATGCTTCAAGATTGACGTTTAGCACATATGAGAGCGACTGCACAATTAAATCAAAACGATCACCTTTTATCAGATTTCATAATTAAATCACAAATTCTCCCCCGATCAAAATATCAAACCCTTTGAGATTTTGGATCCCAAGTGATTTAATAAGGTTTAGAAAACATGGGAGAATATGTTGCCTGGTTTAAATACTCATCATGTTTTTTGGATAAATCCTCCTCCTCAACATGTGCATTGTGTATGAAATCATTTGGCACATGGAGGCCGGAGTGCCTTTAAAGGACTAAAACCAATTCCATTTAAACAGATAAGAGATTTATCTCATGGTCTCTACCCCGATCAAAATTTCAAACCTTTTGAGATTTGTCATCCCAATTGATTTAAATCATTTAAAAGATTTAGGGGAAAGACGTGGCTTGATTTAACTTTGAAAAATGACAGATAAGGACCATTTTAAGACATTAAAGATTGTTAGTGTCAGGTATGATTGTTTTAAAGAGATCTTTTGAGTAAAACAAAACAATTTCACAATCAAACAAGAACAGAAAAAATTTCATTTTGAAAGACCTTGATTGTTAAAGAAAATCATACCATGACATAACATTAAATCTTTAGATCACCATAATTTCGTAAACGGACTCTTTTGAAGATATATTGTTTGAAAATATATTAAATTAAATCACTCTCCCCTCATCGATGACCGAAGTCGATAATTGAGTGACTTAAATTTTGATAAAATGAAGTCCGGTGATTTTCAAAATTTAGTCCAATATATTTTCAAAACAATATTTTTCCATTTTCAAAAACAATATTTTTCAAAGTTTTAGAAAAATGGTATCATCATGATTATCCTGCACAAAGATATGTTAGGTGGTTGAGAAGCTTCTGTTGATGCTTGTAGGGCTTGGAAGAAAAACCGTCTGCTGATGCAGTGAGACTTCTTCTTACGTTGCATTTTGAATGCCCACTGAGGTCAAATTAAGCTCTGTTTCTTCAATCAATTAGAAGAAAACCATCTGCTGATGCAGTGAGACCTCTTACGTTGCATTTATGCCAACTCTCCATTGAAGTCAAATTAAGCTCCGTTTCTTCATTTGTCGACTCACGAAATCGTTACCCTTTCCTTTCGGCATCCAATCATATTCATCTGTGGGATCCGGATCGAGAACATTCTTATAACCAATATACCTGCATACGTTAGTGAACAACACATACGGATATATGGTGGTCGACATCACCCAAACAATGTCGACTAATAAAGTCAATGCAACATATCAATCAGATCATATAAATATATGGGAATAATGTGTTCATCAAACTCTAATAATCTAATCCTAGCAATCATATCCTAGGCACCTAGTCCTTCAACATAGGTTAACATCAATTTTAATTAAGCATATAAGGATAATTAAGAAAGCCCGTTAGAAGATGTAGATTTGAAAAACATTATCCCCCTCAATCCATGACTCATTTTATGAAAAGTTTAAAAGCGCTGAAGTCATTTATTGAGTTTTCAATTTACAAAAACTCGAATCGATAGTTTTTAAAGCAACTCTTTTACCACCAATTTTTTAATACACCAAATATTTTTCTGAAGAATTTTAGACAGAAAAACATTTGTGTAGGAACAGCAGTTTTTTTTTATGACATGCTTTCCTTGTTTTGTTTTAGAATAAGTGCACGAATTTTGAAAAATGGTTTAGCGCAGCACTTTCCTTTCTAGAAGACCGGGTTGCTATCAGAAATAATAGCAAGCCATTGATTTAAGCACGGGTTACGTCTGAAGTGCGAATGTATGCAAGCCATTTTTATTTGTGACATGTTTTGAAAGGAATATTTACACCTTCTGTTCGAACTTCATCTATGGTCCCGTGCCATTATTGAATGAAATTTCTAAGACCGTAGATGTTATCGATACCAGAAGACATGTCTTTAGAAAACATATTTTTGGTATTTTTTAATTTTCTGATTTTTATGGGTTTTTGTTGATTTTATATTTTTCTATTTTGTTTTGCTGGTTTTATATTTTTGTATTTGGTTTTTTTTGATAAATATATACAAAGATAGAGTAGAGGATATAGTTTAAGAAGATGATGATACGAGTATCGAGATAAGGATATCGAGCAGCCCGTTGTAGAAGATAGAAGTCATCATCCCTAAAACTTTCACCACCAAAGCTTTCGAGGCTCTTGCATTGAAGAAAGAAATTGAACCATCTGAAAGTGAGACTTTGGCAGCTTCCCCCTAAACCGAAAATCCATTAGATGAGCAGATTGAATCTCTATTTCAAGCTTGCCTTAGCAGTGCACCTGAGAAAAGCACACCATTATCATAAATCCCTGCTCCTTTTAAGCGATAATTGAGATTCTCCATTCGGGGTTATATCATCAAGAAGAACAACAACGTATCATCCCACTCATAAATAATCTTCTCAAATTTCCATACCCACTGAAGTCTGAAGCGATCCATTCCAAAAGGTGTCAAGAGAAAAATTCCCCCAAGTAGTTGAATTGATGCAGTCAGCCTCTTTGTATAATGCTCACGAACTCTCCCGAATACACATCATGAGGGGAATGAAAAAACCTTCCCATGTTCACATTTTTCTTCCCGGATGATCGTATATGAAGCTCAAGAACCCGAAGTACACCAATACCCAAGAGCTCTCCCGAATACACATCATGAGGGAATGAAAACACCTCCCCATGTTCACATTTTTCTTCCACTGATGATGGTGTATGAAGCTCAAGTATCCGAAGTATACCAATACCCAAGGAAGGAATAACTGGTAACATTGAAGAAGCCGGGCCAAGTCATTGATTATCTTTGCGGATGTCAACTCGGAATAAGTGATTATATCTCTGAATCACGATTACGCATCTCAAGTGAAACAAATGAGCACCCCCAATGTACACAATTCTCTCTCCTCTGATGATTGTGAAAACATCGAGATCATCACGCACTTGTGTACCTCTTTTATCTTCAGAAACTAACTCTTCCATCGCTTCCCCTACATAGTTGGAATAAGAATACTAAGCCTTGATGAGTAAAACCTTGAGTTTCTCTGCGGTCATGACATTTGTTTTCCGGGATATCTTCAATCACTTAGAAGAATTAAGTTCATCAAGTTTACTCGCCATGAGTCAAACTTTGAGTTTCTCTGCGGTAATAAAATTTGTCTTCCCGGGATATCTTCAATTACTTAGAAGTATTAAGTACATCAAGTTTACTCGCGTTTAGATGCTTGTCTCCTTCCCTTTCTCTGGTTTTGATACTTCAGAATCAGTAACTCTTTGAATGCCCAAATACTTGAAATTTGTTGAGAAGATTGCTTGAAGTATTTGTGAGAATCAACATCTTTGAATAATGTGAGCAAGTCTAATTGGGGATTAAATTTGACATATCACATTCCCCCAATTAGTGCTCTCCCCTAAACCGACAATCTTTATGATGAATGCTTGAATTAGAAGAAGTCTTTAAATAATCAAATGCAACTCGTCTTTAGTCTTCTAACATGTAGAGAAAAATGCGGTGAAGACTCGACCTTCTTCAAGATTGTCCAGTTGGGGAATGGATAGTTAACATCTTCAACTCACCAAAACACAAGAACATCACCAAAAAGCATCCCAATTAATTTACATCTTGCAAATCCCCTTAATTAAGATCCTCCCAATCAAACAAGAACAGAAAGATATTCATCAAGGAAATCGCACAATCAGCCGCAGCGAACAAACAAAATGGTAATACCAACAAACAATCACATCAAACAAGAACGAAGGTTGTTGGAATCATCATGTTGATGTGCACGTGAAGCATTAACCGGAAGCACTTTGTCAATAAACTCATATCAGCTTGTGAAGATGTCAACCAACGGCTCTTAGAAGAGAAAAATCCATGTGAAGATGACCCGATAAGAAGAAGCTCGGTTCTTACATGAGTTTAGAGCCGTATGACCATATATATTCTCAAGTATCAATCAATAATGCAAAAAATTCACACTTCTTCTCCCCTCAGAAATTGCATACGGAGATGCCATTCTTGACTAAATAAGTGAAATCATCCAAAAGTATTTTATTCACACTTCTCCCCATAAAATTAGCACATGATGTGTCGCCATCGTCATTATAGTTGAGCAAGTGGAATAAGAAAAGTCAATGGTAGCCGGTTCACTTGATGGTGAGCGCATGGAAAAAGTATGAAGCATGTTGATGAGAATGGTCGTAAATAAGAAGATTTCTCTTCTTGAAGATAAAGCGCCTGGCACGTACACTTTTCTTTTCTTTATAGAACGAGGCATGAACTGTTGTGTTCATACGTCATAAGAAGATTTCTCTTCTTGAGAAGATAAAGCGCCTGAACGTATACAGTTCTTCTTTTCTTTAGAGTACGAGGCATGAACTGTTGTGTTCATACGTCATAAGAAGATTTCTCTTCTTCGGAAGATAAAGCGCACTGAAACGTACACATTTATTTTCTTTGGAGTACGAGGCCTGAACTGATGTGAACAGACGTCATAAGAAGATTTCTCTTCTTTCAAAGATAATGCGCACTGAAACGTACACATTTCTTTTCTTTAGAGTATGAGGCATGAACTGATTGTGTTCATACGTCATAATCTCTCTCTTTTCAATCTCTTGGCAAAACAAGTAATCAACCCCATTATCATTCAGTAGGATCTTTGTCGTGACAGCTGATGGAGAAAACCCAATATGATTAATTTGACCTAAGTAAACTAACGAACTTCGTGACTTAAACTTGCACATGTGTAACAAAAGAGCGGTGCCGAGAATTCATGCTCCATTGAATCTCTAAGTACTCTATACTCTTCAACCAACCAACCATCAAGTAATAGACGTACATCACCTCTTGAGAATCAACAATTCAATGTGACCTTGAGCACTAGCGTAACTCCTTAAAGTGATAGTTATTTTGTAGTGGTAAGAGCCCAATTCCCCCAAGTGGTAAAAGAAAAGGTAAAAGACACCCAACAATAACTAGATTTCCAAGTCTTCGTTTTTAATGATAAGCTTGAACAAGGATCTTGAAGAATCTTCATCCATCCATCCCCGATACCTTCAGATACTAAGTACACTCGCCCGTGATATTTTACCTCAACCTCAAATAAATATCTTGAATTAACGCCGTTGTCACATCTTATGAACTGCTCAAATCTAGCCTTCTTTGACATTTAAATGAACTTTGATAATGGTTTCATCCCGACCATGGTTAAAAGCACGTAACCCCGTAAAACCTTGTAATAACCAAACTACCATGAAGACAACCCAAACACACACCCAATTCATGAAGTACACTCTTTTATCCCTTCTTCGAAACAGAAAACGTAGCACCATCATCAAATAAGATCCAAAATTACACTTTCTCTTCTCCAAGATGGTTCCATCAATACGGGATTTTACTACTCTATGGTTTAAACCGAGAAATGATTTCTTTCGCGGGATTTTTGATGAGTGTCTAAATACTCATCATTTTTGTACTGTTTATAATGCCAAAAACATCTGAAAACACTCAGAAATGCATCAAAATGATAAAAATATCACAAATAAGTGTTTTATGTGTTTTAGAAGCAAAAATATCAAAATCGGTGAAAAGCATTATCAAGTTTGCATAATTGGCGGTTTTAGTCCCCAAGTTTAAAAGTTGTCAAAAAGCGGTCCACGGTAGATAAAAAAATAAAGAAAAATGTTATTCAAGGTCCCTGAAATATTCTAAGTTGTCAAAAATGGTCCTTGAATAAATCTTTGACAAAATTACAACTTTAGTCCTTCAAATTTGAAAAATGTCAAAAATGGTCCTTGGACATTTAAAAAATGGAATTTTATGCAATTGATCCTTGTACTATTCACATTTGACAGTTTTGGTCCTTGTGATAACTTTGGAATATTGGCAAGTTCAGTCTCAAGTTTGGGCAGATTTACAAAGATAGTCCTTGTACTTAACTAAAACCAAATGACCCCCTTTTTGTATTTAGAACCCAGCCAAACCCAAAAAGAACCCCCTGCCATGCCCTGTGACCCTCCATTTTGGACCCTCTTTTATAATATCCTAAAGTCAAAACCGGTCAAAGCGCGCTCAATCCAGAAATACTGTACATCTCCCTCACCAACACTGCAAATCCAATACCAGAGCTGTTTTCTCCTTTCCACCTCATCCCTTTCACCTTTCCAGCTATCCACCAACTCCCCTAACACCTCCATATCTTCCAAGATTCATTAATTAGAAAAACCAGCTCAAAGACTTTTTGGCGCCAAAATTGCCATTTGGCAATTATGATGATCTGGATTAAATCAATGGCTGGATTGAGGTGGGAATTGCTCAGAGATGTCGACAAGGCTTAAAGAGATCAATAAATACAAGTTTGAAGCAATGTAGAAAGATATCTAGTGTAATCTTTAATTTTCTAAGTCGTTTTAGCTAACATTTAAATTCCAGTGTAAGTTTTAACTTTCAAGCTCTGTATTCCAAGTATTTAGTGTACAATAACTCTTTTTCAATCATCAATTTCAGTTTTAATACAAGTTTCAAGTTTATGCAAAATCTCCATGTGCAAAAATTCTCATGAATGTTCAAATGTTGTTTGTAACCTTTGTCAAGGACTGAAATAGATCACATAAGCTCCTAAATAGCTTATCAAAGCTATTAGAAACTTTTAAAAGCAGTTTAGAAGTAAAAACAGAAAAATCATAAAAATACTAAAAAAATTAGTTAAAATAAAACAATGGAGATGGTGATCAGAGGTGAAGAAGGGTAATCTTGGATTGCATTTTGGTTTAGAGCTTCTTGGGAAGCCATAGGGTGTGATATTTGGTCCTTGTTCTTAGTTTTCAGCCAAATCCAATTTGTAAGCCTTTTAATACATTTTGGCATTTCCTTTGTTTTGATTGCTCATTAGCTTAAATTTCTTTATGTTCATGTTTATTAGTTATATTTTAGTATAGTTAAGCCATAAAACCGATATCTTGTTCTTTTTAATTAATAGTTAATAAAAATCTCAGTTTCATAGTTATATTAGAATAATTGTTAATCCTAAGTTTTATGTTGCTATTGCTGTTGTTTTATGTTTGTTTAGTCCTAATATATGATAATATAAGTTTGTGAATCAAGTTCATGGTCTAAATCAGTGTTTTACTTTGAAAAACATCAAATCAGTCTAGTTAAAAGGTGTTTGGATTAGCTTGTTTATCGTGCTAAAAGTATTCAAGCAGTGTTATTGCTTGTTCTGTGTCACACTTGGTCCTAACATCTCATTGAAACCATCAAAACCAGTGCTTGATCATTAAAAAGTCAAAATACCATTTGATCATATCTGTCTTGTTCACGTGTTGGATTTTAAGTTCTATGATCATGGTTTTGTGTTAATAAGTTGTTATAATTGCTCAATTTAGTCTTAATACACCTTAGTACATCATAATCAGTGCTTAGGATCAATTACAAACTCATAAAAGTCAACTTAGTATAGTAGTTAAAAAGTCAAAATTTTCCCTTGGGTCGTTTTGAATAAAATAGATTATTTTATATAGGATTATATATTAGTTTTCAACTTTTGAGCTTCTAGCATATTAAAATAGAGCTGCTTATCTTTAACCTAGTATTTTTTATATTTTCCAAACAGCTTATTTAATAGCTTTTTCCTTAGCTTATTTTAGACACCATCTCAAATATGTGCCTGTGGGGTTTATAGTCTTTTTAATAAGCTTGTAAAAAGCTTTTTAGTTAGTCAAATCTTGTGAAACTTGGTTCTTTGGATAGCTAACCAAGCCATCTTAAGGTCCCAAGTTCATTTTTCCATTTTATAGCTTATTTGGTAGGGCTGTAATAACCCTTTTGTTTGTCCCATTTTCTGTATAACTAAGCAACTCTGTGAATTACAAGCTTTTTCATAAGCTTGTAAAAAGCTTATCGGTCACCATAGTAAGTAAGCTTGGACTTTTGGATACCCACCTAGCTTGTTGAATCAAGGCTTGTTTTGAGCTTGTGAGCTTATTTTCCTAGCTTAATTTGCCCTTAAACATACTGCAGAATTTGTTGGATAGATAGTTTAGCTTAAGTGCTTATTTGCATAGTTTGACTTATCAGTACTTAATTGTGTTTTCTAGCTTAATATTAGTAGCTTGTAGCTTGTTTTAGCTCATTTTCAGCATAATTTTGTTATTATCGACTTATTAAGCCACTTGTCTAAAATCTTGTGCTTAAATCCATTTTCTAGCCACTGTTAAGATAATAAGCTCAAAACAGAGCTTATTAGTCATTTTCATAAAAAGTGGTAGTTGTAAAAATTGCTTATTTTCTTGTGCTTAATAAGTTGCAAAAAGAAAATCAAAAAAAAAATGTTTTGCAAAAGGTGGGAGGCGGAGCTCGAACTGAGACCTCCCACCTTTGAGAGCGTTAGTGTGTACCGGATACCGGTTTCCTTGGGTCTTTGACTGGTTATCTCGTGCACAATTTAATATATAACCCCTCTTTGTCCCGTTTAGCTTATTTCGAGCTTATTTAAACTAGCTTTTGCAACTTTTGTATTTTTCATAAATTTGTATTAGTATTAAGTATTTTATAAAAAAGTTTCAGATTTTTCTCAATAGTTTTAGTATTTTTAAACATTTAATTAGTATAAAATCGTATTTAATTCATAATAAAAAATATAAAAGTCTAAAAAATATAAATCTTTTTTTTAAAATTTTATTTTGTCATATAGTACGTAATAAAATTGTTTTTACACTTGTAGGACTTTTATTTCATAAATTTTACGTTTTTACTTGCGCACTCGCGTAATTTTTATAAATAACGTACGTTTTCATTTTAAATCAAGTTTTTAGGTAATTTAAGTTTAAGTTTTAATTAAAATAGTTTATTTAAGTTATTTTATTTTATAAAATCACGAAAACATCATTGTAAAAATAGTGATAGCGTTTATTTAATATATTTTAACTTTTTAATTTCCTTTAATTTGCATTTAAGCCCCTGTAATTTACAAATCTTTTTCTTTAGGTATAATTATCCATCAAAATCCTTATTGATCACTATCCTTAGTGATTATTCGACATCTGACTGTGTTAAACACCAATTCATCCTCCGTGGGACTTAACGACCCAAGAATCCACTATATTCCTCTGATCTTAATTGCATTTGTTTCCGAGCTGTTTTAAGTTTCTTACGGTTAGCCATTCACAAGTGGCTAGCTTGTGTGAGATAGCTTGACGGTTCAGGACCAATCAATTTTACAAAACCAAGAATAAACCGTAAGATAGATCCGGAAATGCACTTTACTAATACCAGGATGTTTTCATTATCACGGGATTTTACAGGTCTATGATTTAAACCGAGAAATAGGTTCTTTCGCGGGATTTTACAAAATCAAGACAAAACCGTAAACAATGTCAGCTTGAATGTGTAATGACAACTTTGGTTTCAGTGAATATCTGTTTTAGAGGAACATGCAGCGGTTCATCAACGGTTCGTTATCCAACATCATCAATATCATCAACCATCCAATAAACACTTTGGTAAACACATCATTCACGCATTTTGTCGGTTGTTGCTGTGACCACATGGTGACGTAAACCCGATATACCAAACTTGAACATGACGTAAAGTTCTCCAGATTTGTTACTTAAGCTTGCACAAATCCTTGTGAGTAAGAAACGGTGTACCCAATGTACAAAACCTCTTGACGTATCCTCAACTGCGTGAAACGCCGAAGTGATAGTTACGTTGTGGGTTAAGCGAGAAAGAGTCACAAACGGAACTAAATAGCCAAGTCTTTATCACATTCAATAAACGCCCAAACAAGTCATCTTCGCGGAAGGGTAGAAAGAAAGAAGACGAAATAAGTAAACACGCCCGGAAAACGTTACTTCAAATACAAATAAAAATACCGAACAAACAACCCCGTAGTCAACTAAGTTCAAATAAACAATTTCAAGCCATGACGAAATATTATCCATGAACATGTATATACCAAAGTACCAAACCTCATAATCATAACGAATCTCAGCATCACAACTCATCATCAAATCTCATCGTCAAATTAAATCACATCATCATGATGATATGTCACATTTCATAAAACCACACCATGTCCTTGAACGTTCACGGTTGTACCACTCAATATTAACCACTGAAAATGCTTGATATAACACAATGTATAAGAATACATTGATAATCAATTATTCAGCCCGATATTGGCAATATTTCAAATCATATTAATGACCATCAATCCATGAGTCACATTAATATGTCCGTGAACCGTCACTTCAATGCCACATCATCAATGCTATACAAGAGCCTCGATCCCACAATGGAACAAGTAATGGTTCAATCTGTGAATAAGTATCCTCCGTTGAACATTGTAGACCAAGATACCACTCTTTATCGAGAAATATCAAATCTTATTTATTCAAAATTTTGAGATGCAAAACTTTGGATAACACACATTTCATATGACCAGATATTTTCAAGTCACATAATAAATTCAACAACACACAACCAATGTCCTAATTAAATCATTAGGTCCCAAAATGAATTAACACCCAATCGTAAAACATGCCCATACCATTCACGTGACCTATTCCCTTAACCGGATCCACATCAGCTAGACCACGTTAATTCATTATACCATATACCATATCCAATCCACGAGGTCCACCCAAATGTCAGATTACAGCCCATGTCGAGTTAACATACAAAGCCCAAAATCCAAAGGCCCTGTACACAAATCCAACTTCGGTCCATGCAATTACACCAACTAATGCCATAATTCCATGGGGTATATAAAATCGTGTTACATGATAACCAACCCTAATATCCAACATAATCCGCCCCTCACCTAAAAAAAATCCTCTCTCAAATCAACAAACCATATTACTCTCAAAACAGATAACTGCCTCTTATTAATCTCACAACCCTAAATTAATCCGCCCCCATCATACATTGTTCTCACCAAAAAAAATAACCCACCTTAATTAGTACGCCTCATTTCTTCAAGCACATTATCTCATATCTTCATAAGCCACAGGGATGGCTTTTAGATGATGATTTGATCGACCTCGCCACAGGGATGGCATGAGGCAATGTACTTGGCATAAAATTCTAACTTTGTGGCACGGGTAAGTTTTAATTTTTATGAAAGTTGATGTAATTACTCGAAACCAAGATTCAAGGAATAACGAAAATGTTATTATCTTGATTCTTTATATTCGAACATTATCAAATGATTAAGATCAATGAAGATTTATTATGGGGTTGTGAAGACGGAAACAAAAACTTTTGAGAAGTCATTAACCCTAGAAAAGTAATATCTGAGATCTTGCAATAGAATATGTTATATGATATGAGTCCGTTTCATATTCATGCTCTAAACAAAAATTCTGATAAATCCTTTTCCATTGGTTGTTTCGAATGTAATAGACATTAAGATTGTCTATTTGGATTTGTGATGAATAATATTTTTTTTTCGTTATTAAGACTCGATAGTCTTGTTGTTTCCATATGAGAACCACGAAAAGAAGAGAAGGATGAGATCTTAGTTGGTCTATTATTTTGATTTGAGTTTTGAGTAGTGGTAGTTAGAGATGTGATGAGTTGATGGTTTTCTGAAATTGAATGAGTCAGTGTTTGGTATAAGATTTCTGTAGTGGTCGTGGTCTATGGTCAAAAACCTCTTCTTCATCATTTCTGTCAGTCAAGTCGCTACAGTCAATGGTTTAGATTCAAGTCGCTAACCTTTAACATATCATACCCAAGTCGCTATAATAGCCTCACATCAAGTCGCTATTACACAAATCGCTAACTTATAAATATAAGTCGCTAGTTCAGTTTTGTGGCAAGTTGCTAAATGCTTAACAAATCGCTACGACTTGTAAATACAAGTCGCTAGGTGACCCAACTCGCTAAACAGGTTAACGACAAGTCGCTAGCCTTTTTCCAGTTGCACAAGTCGCTAGCAAGAATTTTGTACTTTTTCCGATGAGTTTACCGACCAAGTATTTCCGACCATATTCATACTAAACCCATAAAAAGTGACAGAAAATATGCTTCATTGACCTGTTGACTTCACAAAAATGACCAGAATGATATGACCATTACATCATGGAAAAACTGTTTGGACAACAGACTTGACCCATGATAGATAATGTAAACATTGATAGATCAAGACTTTTTGACCCAAAAGAGTACACAAAAGCAGATGTAAACATGAGTCACAAGACAACTTTTTGACCAAAAAGATTGTTAAAACAGTTTAACCATACGTATAGACAACAATAATTATCCGACCACTAAAATGATGTAAAACCAGTTTTAACAATAACCAAAAACCACCATAACCATGATACTAAACCACACAAATCAACACAACACAACAAACCTTGGCTCTTGATACCATTTGTAGGATCGATATATTTATTGTGTTGATGATTCGGGTGGTCTTGGATGATCAAAATACATGTTTACCATTTTAGAGAGAGAAAGTAGAGAGAGAGGGTGTTCTTGCTAGAGGTTTACACAAAGGAAAGGTTAGATTGAATGAGAAGCACCACCCCTTCCATGGATGGAAGGGGTATTTATAGTTACAAATACACGACCTCCTATCGGCCTGTGGATCAGGCATACAGTGGGTAAAGACCCGTCCTTCCTCCACGGTGTTACACTAAACTATTATACGCTACTGACAAACAAATAAACTACTAAATAATGTAACAAACGACACGTCTACGAGCTAACATATGCTATACTTATAATTGGGGTGACTGATGCGCGCCAAACAGTCAAGCTTTATCACACAAGCCCGCCACTTGTGAATGGCGGACCGTAACAAGCTTAAAACTGCTCAAGCACGAAATCAATGAAGATCAGAGGAGTATAGGGTCTCCCCGGGTCGTTATGTCCCAGCGAGCTATGCAATGGATCAATCTACGTCTAGTGATCGAGAAGTTTGAACGGAAAATGGATCTGAATGATATTACAACTACGAGAAAAGCCAACAAGTGAAAACGGCTTAAATGCTAATTAAAGAAAACTAAAAAGATAAAACCTATTAAATAAACGCTATCACTATAATTAAAGTGATGAACGTTTAAAACTTAAAACGTACGTTTAAATTAAAATCTACGCGACGTGCAAAATAAAAAGTGAAACTAAATCAATATTAACCCTAAAAATATGAAAATGATGTTTTTATAAAGCTAATGATATAAGAAAATATTTAGAAAAAGAAAATTATTTTTATAACTAATTATCTAATTAAAAACTATTTTTAACTAATAATTAATTACCTAAAATATAAGAAAATAGGAAATTAAGCTAGAAAAATAAGATTAACACTTGGAAAAGTCTAAAATATCAAAATAGACTTTTCAAAACTATTTTTATATTTTTATGACTATTTATCTATTTTCTAGGAATTTTAAACTATTAAAAACTAATTAAATTACTTAAAAATTACCAAATGGACTATGAAAAATCTAGAAAATTAATTTTTCTACTTTTTATATTTATCTAAGCCTAAGAAAAATGAAAAATTATTTTTTTGAAGCTTTTTCTAATTTTTTGTATTAAAAGCTATTTAAAAAGGATTAAAAACTAATTTAAATTAAGAAAAATAGAAAACAAGCTTGGAAAAATCTGAAAAATTCAAGAAAACTCTAAAATAATACTAGGAAGCTAGGAAAAATGGAAAAACATGGGCTTGTGTAGAGAAATAAGCAACTGATCTCACAAGTGCTTATAAATAAGCACTAAAATAAGCCAAAAGCTCAACAAAAGCTACCAAACTGATACAGAGGCTATAATAAGCTAAAAGTGACCAAATGAGCCAGAAATCAACAAGCTATAACCACTGATTAGCACAATATAACAGATTTGATGTTTTATGTTATTAAGCTAAACACAGTTTTGGGTACTAGCTTGCAGACCAAGAATAAGCACACAAATAAGCTCTAAACTGAAAACCAATTATTGAAATCTCAATTAGACCTGAGTGACTACTTGTAACCAAAATACCAGCTTCTAACAAGCCAAAATGAATCCTGTGCAAGCTGCACAAAAGCTGAAACAAATACTCAGCTAATACTGAGTTTGGTGCAGGGCAAATGGAGCTTACTTTAAGCCTCTGCACAAGCTCACCCAGAGAGCTTAAAGCAAAAACAGATATGGAAGCTTAAAGACAACCAAGAGGACTACTTATATTCCAAAAATCAGACCTTGAAACCCTTTAATGAGACCTATGCAACTGCTGCATTTTCTGCACAAAACAAGTTTTTCACCATTTTTGACTTTTTGAAAGAACATGGAAAGTTGACTTTTGTGAAGTTTAGATCCAATTTGAGGACTGATAATGTTGTTAAATGATGTAATGAAGCTTTGACAACCTTTGTTATTGACTTTAAAACACAAAATGATGATTTGCTCTTTTAAAAATCTCAACAGTGGACTGTTGAGATTGTTTAAATTGATTTTGACTTTTTGAGTAATAAACACAAAAGTAAAAGCGACTAGAGACTCAAATGAGTCTAACAAGCATGAACAACCAGAAACTAACTCACAAACACACCTCTAAAACAGGTTTAACTGATAAACCAAACACCCCTTAGCCTAACTGTTATGAGCACAAACAGATTTAAATCATGATCCAATTAGTTACTATGACCAATCCAACTTACTATAAGCGAGTTACTCTTGTTTGACCAGATTTTAACAGGTTTAAAATACAAGAGCAGATTATGCACAACTACTTGAAAAATCACTTACAATAGTCCATAGCCACTGTGGCTTGAATCCAAGTACCAGAGAACCACTAACTAAATATCAACCCAAGTGAATCAAAACCAACCCATATCTATGCGCATCAACCCATTGACCATGTCCATGCCATTTATGCTCTGGTTGACTTCTGTGACCAAGAACCACAATCACTTAAACTTTGAATAATAGCTTATACAAAGCTATAATTAACTTATATAAGCCTTTTTAAGCTTAAAGATCAGTTTACAAAAGCTTGTACACAAGGTTTTGACTTAGAGATTTTCAACAGTAAACATAAAATGAGAATGTGAAACACAAACTGATATTAATACTTAAATTGAGTTTTAGTACACTTAAAAGCTTAAAGTTGATACATTTTAACCAGAAATTACAAGTCTAATGCTGAATTAACAATTTTACATAAAAAACGACTTAAGAAAGAAAAATAAAAACTAGAAGACTCCTCTTTTGCTTCCACTTGGCTTCCTTTTATGCTCAAAAGTCTTTGTCTCTCTCTTCTGGTCAAATCCCAGCAACAATAATAGCCATTGGATTGATATTGACCCATCTTGACCGTTTAACTAGTTTTGGCGCCAAAACTGGTACAGGGCAATTGGGACAGGGACAAGGAGCATTAATTGTGGTGGGATGGTTGGTGAGGTGAGGGGGGACAATGGTGAGGTAGAGTGGGTTGATAGGTGGCTGGTGGCTGGGCATGGTGGGCAGACAAGGGGGAGGGAAAACGGGGAAAGGGTGGATTTGTTTATTTGTTTAAACACTGGGTTTGGGTCGGGTTGTGGGAAAAGGGCCGGGTAAAGTATATTTGGGCCATGGGTTGTGTTTTGGGCTTGGGTATATTTAGGGTCCGGTTTTGGTTTGTTGGATTATTAAAACAAGGACCAAATGTGTAAAACTCCAAAACTGAGGGACCAAACATGTAACTTATGAAAAGTGATCCAAGGGTTTGTTTTGCCAACATTTAATAGTCCAAGGTTTAGATTTGACACTTTTGAAAATTCCCAAGGACTAGTTTTGAACATTTTGGATTTTTAGGGACTAAATTGTAATTTTCTCAAAACTTTTTGATTTCTCACCAAAGGACTAAATATGACAATTTATGATTTTGAAAAGACCTTTGGTGACTTTTCTTTTGAAATTTTGGCTCAGGGACTATTGTTGACAATTTTATAAACTTGGGGGACTGAAACTGCAATTTTGCAAACTTGATACATTTTCATCTGATTTTGATATTTTTGCAATTAAAACACATAAAACACTGATTTGTGATAATTTGATCATTTTGATGTGTTTCGAGTGTTTTCGGATGATTTCGCAGTTTATTTTGTACAAAAATGATGAGTATTTAGACACTCATCAATCCCCCACACCGAGATATTGCTAGTCCCTAGCAATGATTTGAGAAAACATAATGGATTTTAATCTCTTTACCAAAAGCCATCACTTCTGGAGTAGCCAAATGTTTCAGTTCAAGTAAGAACCATGGTACAACGATAACCATGTGATTTTGAGCAAACCACCAGCTTCCAACGGATTTGATTTGTCTTTACCAGAAGCCGTACCCTTCTGGACTAGCCAACTCTTAGATAAATTATCAACATTATCTTTGGTGAGCTGATTACCAATTATGGTTTTTCCACTGCCTTTACCACAAGCCATAATCTTGCGGGCTAGCCAACTCTTCACTTTTTAGGATATGGTGAGTCGAATACCATACAATTTTGGGCAAATTGCAAGCCATATAAACGGATTTGAGAAATCTTTACCAAGAGCCGTTTGCTCCTGGATTAGCCAATCCTTTTGTCTTACAGACAAGGCGGACTGATAACCTAATGAGAAAGTGTAAAACACTTACTCCAAAAAAAAAAAAAATTTGGCCAAAAACGGGGGAATTAGGCGGATAATTACATGATAAAATTCGTGAGAATCCCCCCCACACTAGAGATGAATATTGCCCTCAATATTCAAAGTACCGGCGGTTATGCCGAAACAAAGAACGTAAAAGGGAGATACTACGGCCATTATTTAGAAAGAAGATTTTTTTTTTTTTTTTTTTTTTTTTAAAACACTTATATACACAACATGTGGGGCAACCCCCCCACACTAGGGTGGTAGAAAATAGAAAGAAGTCAGAAATATGGGTGAAAACCCATACAGTGTGCTATTGTTTTTGATTACCGAGTCGCTAGCTTGACTCGACCCCGAATTAATTGGTTCATGGGGAAGCAAAGTGGAGAAAACAATCTCCATCGGACTTTCATTCAAGATGTTTGGACAAACATATGAAGTACGTGAAAGTTCCACACCGATGAGATATACATAGAACCGGCTCAAAAATGATAAATGAAAATGCCGGGGTCAAAGATAGTGTCTTCATTCCCGAAGGAATGAAGATGAAGAGAAATCACAAGATATTTGAGGAAAGGAAGAAAGGTTTTGATAACAATCAAAATCCATTCTTCATCCTCAATTGTAGACGTATCAGGAGGAAGGGTGAAGGTAGTATCATCAATAAGCAAACTCATACGATAGAGTAAACCTTCCTCCGAGCTAATATCATCCTCAAGATCAAAGTAGAAATGATCATGTTCCGGAGGAGATATGTCATGAGAGAGTTCACCGGAGAACTCTTTATGAAGAGAATCATTCACATGTAGTGAATTTGTGAACTCTTGTTCCATTGTGGGCTCATCACTATCCTCAATCTGAGCATCAAAGAGTGGATTCTCAGAAATTGAAGTGAATTCAGAGTCGAATTCAAACAGAGGATTAGTGAAAGTAGCTTTGAATGTTTCGGGAACAAAGTGATCAACATTCTCGATTGGACTGTTGGGATAAGAAGTGAGTGAACGATCATTATCAAGGAGACTTTCAGTCTCTCCCAGATCGGCTTCGAGATCAAAGAGTGGATTGATGTGAGTGAGTTCACCGGAGAACTCCTCAAGAAGGGATCAGCATCAGATTGTGGAAGTGATGCCTCAACGTACTCAATGTCTCCATGGGAAGCACAATCATCGCTAAAATCGGAGAAAGTTTCCAAATGATCATTTGAACACTCAAGAGGGGAAGAAGAATCACACATATGATCAGAAGTTCCCTGTGACTCTCGGGATTGGGACAAGGTTCTCAACACTAGACTTTATGAATTCGTCCGATTCCTTTTCAGGAATAGTGTCAAGATGCTCGTCCCCATGTTCAGAGAGTGAGTGGGAATATCCGGTGTGATAGCAGTTGTTTGAGATGGAATCTCAACTGCTGGGATATCAACTGACCGAGGAGGTTGAGAATATTATTTCTAAAAGGATAAAAACCCTCCTCGTCATCATCATATAGAGCTGCCTTAAGAAATTGGGAACGCCTTAGAGCTGCATGCTCTAGGGCTAATAATTCTTCCCTCGATTGGCGGGCCTCTCGCTCTTCGGCTAACAATTCTCCTATGGTCTTTTCACCACTCACTTGATTCTTAAAGTTACTCATCATTTCCTCAAGTGTTTTCATTGCGGTTTCAAGATCCTGGGAGATTTCATGAGACAACGGCTCGGTGGAGTTTGAACGTATAGTGCTGTGGAGGTTGGAAATTGTCAAACATGTAAGAGTCATGATTGCAACAAGGAACTGGGTTCCCTATTTGACAATCAGAGCTGAAGTGGGGACCTCCACAGTACTTACAACAGTAAAACTGTTGAGTCTGGACTGGTGAATCATATGGATTTTGGTCATAACCAAAGTTCTGAGCATCACTGGAAAACTGTTCATAGACAAACGTGTTTCCGGATTGACACTCAAATCCTTGGTGAGGACCTCCACAAAATTCACAACAGTAATGTTGATCATATGAAGATAAGTCGGGTTGTGGTGGGTAATTGGAAAAGTTAGAGGAGTCGTTAAATGAGTTCTGATTAGGATCATAATCAAATGAATTCCTCGAACCACAAAACAAACAACTCCCGTTATGAATATCATTACCACATTGTACGCACGTACACCAACGACATGGTGAACCATAGAGAGGCTCACCACAACCGACACAAAGAATAAACGATTGCATTTGAAAGTTATGAAGAGGAATCAGTTTATCCAAAGAATCAACAAAACCAACATGTTGATCCGGATGACTATCAAGTCTCGAAGAACATTCAGAAAGATCAGGAGGTGGGACAAGTGGTGTGCTCTGAGAGCTAGCAATTTCCACCACTTCCGTTATGGTCTCCGGTTCTGGTTCTTGAGAAACGTGAAGATTAGGCAAGTCATGCTTGCTAGTCACCGGTGTTTGAACGGGTTCATCGTAATCAATTCTAATTCTTGACCTTTTTTCATCGACATAAATTTGTTCGATTAGATTACGGGCTCTAGATTCAAAGAGGTTGTCCTCGTAATCCTCGGTGGGTTCTTGGGGTAGCTCCGACGTTTGAACTGGTTTGTCAAGATTAGAATGTATTTCAGGTTGTGGCGGGTGGTCGAAATAACTTTGAAAAGAATTTATGATGGATAATTCGAACGAATTGCAAAATTCAGCTGAACTAGGCCCTCCACACCGCTCACACACATTTCTGACGATGAAGTTGACGAATGTCGACATAAGAATTAAACATTTAGAGGATTAAGAAGAGAATCAAATGGTTGAGAGGATACGAAGAGTAGAATTAAACGGCAAAAGAGGGTAAGAGAAATAGAATCAACGAATAAGAGGAATGAGAAGAATATTTTTGGTATTTTTGGATAAGAAAATATAAACATATACAGATGGATGGTATGAACAAAGAGTGAATGTCCAAATCACTAATCTGCTAGACGTAGGATAATCAGCACAGCTCCCCGGCAGCGGCGCCAAAAATTTGATGCGCGCCAAACAGTCAAGCTTTATCACACAAGCCCGCCACTTGTGAATGGCGGACCGTAACAAGCTTAAAACTGCTCAAGCACGAAATCAATGAAGATCAGAGGAGTATAGGGTCTCCCCGGGTCGTTATGTCCCAGCGAGCTATGCAATGGATCAATCTACGTCTAGTGATCGAGAAGTTTGAACGGAAAATGGATCTGAATGATATTACAACTACGAGAAAAGCCAACAAGTGAAAACGGCTTAAATGCTAATTAAAGAAAACTAAAAAGATAAAACCTATTAAATAAACGCTATCACTATAATTAAAGTGATGAACGTTTAAAACTTAAAACGTACGTTTAAATTAAAATCTACGCGACGTGCAAAATAAAAAGTGAAACTAAATCAATATTAACCCTAAAAATATGAAAATGATGTTTTTATAAAGCTAATGATATAAGAAAATATTTAGAAAAAGAAAATTATTTTTATAACTAATTATCTAATTAAAAACTATTTTTAACTAATAATTAATTACCTAAAATATAAGAAAATAGGAAATTAAGCTAGAAAAATAAGATTAACACTTGGAAAAGTCTAAAATATCAAAATAGACTTTTCAAAACTATTTTTATATTTTTATGACTATTTATCTATTTTCTAGGAATTTTAAACTATTAAAAACTAATTAAATTACTTAAAAATTACCAAATGGACTATGAAAAATCTAGAAAATTAATTTTTCTACTTTTTATATTTATCTAAGCCTAAGAAAAATGAAAAATTATTTTTTTGAAGCTTTTTCTAATTTTTTGTATTAAAAGCTATTTAAAAAGGATTAAAAACTAATTTAAATTAAGAAAAATAGAAAACAAGCTTGGAAAAATCTGAAAAATTCAAGAAAACTCTAAAATAATACTAGGAAGCTAGGAAAAATGGAAAAACATGGGCTTGTGTAGAGAAATAAGCAACTGATCTCACAAGTGCTTATAAATAAGCACTAAAATAAGCCAAAAGCTCAACAAAAGCTACCAAACTGATACAGAGGCTATAATAAGCTAAAAGTGACCAAATGAGCCAGAAATCAACAAGCTATAACCACTGATTAGCACAATATAACAGATTTGATGTTTTATGTTATTAAGCTAAACACAGTTTTGGGTACTAGCTTGCAGACCAAGAATAAGCACACAAATAAGCTCTAAACTGAAAACCAATTATTGAAATCTCAATTAGACCTGAGTGACTACTTGTAACCAAAATACCAGCTTCTAACAAGCCAAAATGAATCCTGTGCAAGCTGCACAAAAGCTGAGCAAATACTCAGCTAATACTGAGTTTGGTGCAGGGCAAATGGAGCTTACTTTAAGCCTCTGCACAAGCTCACCCAGAGAGCTTAAAGCAAAAACAGATATGGAAGCTTAAAGACAACCAAGAGGACTACTTATATTCCAAAAATCAGACCTTGAAACCCTTTAATGAGACCTATGCAACTGCTGCATTTTCTGCACAAAACAAGTTTTTCACCATTTTTGACTTTTTGAAAGAACATGGAAAGTTGACTCTTGTGAAGTTTAGATCCAATTTGAGGACTGATAATGTTGTTAAATGATGTAATGAAGCTTTGACAACCTTTGTTATTGACTTTAAAACACAAAATGATGATTTGCTCTTTTAAAAATCTCAACAGTGGACTGTTGAGATTGTTTAAATTGGATTTTGACTTTTTTGAGTAATAAACACAAAAGTAAAACAGCTAGAGACTCAAATGAGTCTAACAAGCATGAACAACCAGAAACTAACTCACAAACACACCTCTAAAACAGGTTTAACTGATAAACCAAACACCCCTTAGCCTAACTGTTATGAGCACAAACAGATTTAAATCATGATCCAATTAGTTACTATGACCAATCCAACTTACTATAACTGAGTTACTACTGTTTGACCAGATTTTAACAGGTTTAAAATACAAGAGCAGATTATGCACAACTACTTGAAAAATCACTTACAATAGTCCATAGCCACTGTGGCTTGAATCCAAGTACCAGAGAACCACTAACTAAATATCAACCCAAGTGAATCAAAACCAACCCATATCTATGTCTGCATCAACCCATTGACCATGTCCATGCCATTTATGCTCCTGGTTGACTTCTGTTGACCAAGAACCACAATCACTTAAACTTTGAATAATAGCTTATACAAAGCTATAATTAACTTATATAAGCCTTTTTAAGCTTAAAGATCAGTTTACAAAAGCTTGCACACAAGGTTTTGACTTAGAGATTTTCAACAGTAAACATAAAATGAGAATGTGAAACACAAACTGATATTAATACTTAAATTGAGTTTTAGTACACTTAAAAGCTTAAAGTTGATACATTTTAACCAGAAATTACAAGTCTAATGCTGAATTAACAATTTTACATAAAAAACGACTTAAGAAAGAAAAATAAAAACTAGAAGACTCCTCTTTTGCTTCCACTTGGCTTCCTTTTATGCTCAAAAGTCTTTGTCTCTCTCTTCTGGTCAAATCCCAGCAACAATAATAGCCATTGGATTGATATTGACCCATCTTGACCGTTTAACTAGTTTTGGCGCCAAAACTGGTACAGGGCAATTGGGACAGGGACAAGGAGCATTAATTGTGGTGGGATGGTTGGTGAGGTGAGGGGGGACAATGGTGAGGTAGAGTGGGTTGATAGGTGGCTGGTGGCTGGGCATGGTGGGCAGACAAGGGGGAGGGAAAACGGGGAAAGGGTGGATTTGTTTATTTGTTTAAACACTGGGTTTGGGTCGGGTTGTGGGAAAAGGGCCGGGTAAAGTATATTTGGGCCATGGGTTGTGTTTTGGGCTTGGGTATATTTAGGGTCCGGTTTTGGTTTGTTGGATTATTAAAACAAGGACCAAATGTGTAAAACTCCAAAACTGAGGGACCAAACATGTAACTTATGAAAAGTGATCCAAGGGTTTGTTTTGCCAACATTTAATAGTCCAAGGTTTAGATTTGACACTTTTGAAAATTCCCAAGGACTAGTTTTGAACATTTTGGATTTTTAGGGACTAAATTGTAATTTTCTCAAAACTTTTTGATTTCTCACCAAAGGACTAAATATGACAATTTATGATTTTGAAAAGACCTTTGGTGACTTTTCTTTTGAAATTTTGGCTCAGGGACTATTTTTGACAATTTTATAAACTTGGGGGACTGAAACTGCAATTTTGCAAACTTGATACATTTTTCATCTGATTTTGATATTTTTGCAATTAAAACACATAAAACACTGATTTGTGATAATTTGATCATTTTGATGTGTTTCTGAGTGTTTTCAGATGATTTCGCAGTTTATTTTGTACAAAAATGATGAGTATTTAGACACTCATCAGTGACCGACACTTTAACATGGAATTTTCTAATTCCTAACATTATGTTTCCGAGACCAAGCATACATGGATACAAGTCTAGCATAGTAAAGAGAGCATGTGAAAATAAAAAATAAGCAATCAAATGAGATCAAGTTTCATTTAAGCATATCAAGAATACATAGGAAACTAAAGAGATGTAATTTAAGAAAGACAAGTTACAAGTACAGAGACATCTATATGAGAAATCAAAAAACACAACTTTCATAGTCTAATTTTTCGTTTTTGACTTCGAGCAAATTTCATTTTATTTCATTTTTCGTTATTGTTTGATGGATCATCAAATGGTTCCAAATTTGTGGATGATTTGAGAATGAAGAATGAGGTTATGTATGTTTTATTAAAAGGCTCCATCACTTGATTAACAAGTGGATATAGAGGACTTTGAAACTAGGGATGATAGATTATGAAGTGATGATAGAGACGAGTGATAACATCAAATAGTCCTGAATATTAGTGTCAATTTCCCCCGATAATGCTCGTATTTTATATCATTTATATGGATTTACGCTTGTTTTCCTCTATATTTCACTTTCAGGTAAATTACGAGCATTGGAGCTAAAGAGACGCGGATTTGGAGAATTTATTGAAGATATATCAGAGTATGCTCATTTTGAAGAAGTTACGACGTAACTCCTCTCTGACATTATGCCGTAACTTAAGCGTGGCTTAGAAAAACCAACTCAGCTGAAGATTACGGCGTAACTCTCCCAAAGATTACGACGTAACCAACTAGGTCAAATGAGGCTCCGCACCGCTGCAAGTTACGCTGTAACTATTGTCTCAATTACGGCGTAACCAAGATTTATTGAAGATACGGCGTAACTCCTTCAATAGCTACGCTGTAACCAGCATTTTCAGTGCAAAATATGAAGAATTGTATGTTACGGCGTAACTCTTAACATTAGTTACGCCGTAACCAGATCTGGCCTATAAATACCCCACGAATTTCAGCATTTCAAAGCATCCCATTTCACACACAACACCAAGTGAACGTGAGTAGAATTTGAAGGCAGATCTAGAGGAGCATACAGAGCTATCTCCAAGGGAGAAATCACTCCCCTACGATAAGCATTTGCATTTTATCTTTTCTTTACTTTCAATTCATGTATTTCGTAACGTTAAACATTGAATCAATTATTTTAGTTAATATGAGCGGCTAAGCACCTCTGGTGCTGGCCTAGTTATGATTCCTTAATTGTTTTGTTTGCGTTTATATTGCTTCCGTATAATTATTTCTAAGTGTATGCATGCATAGTTTGTTGGTAGCTACCCTTGTTTCGGTAGTTTTGAATGGCGGTAGTGGCTAGTTACTTAGGAGATATGACCAACTGACACTAAGTAGGTAGACTGAGTGGGAAGGGTAAGATATGACCAACTGACGACCCTTTCTACTTGTGCAATTTGACCAACTGATCACCTACCATTTGGATGAACTTAAGAAGTCAGGGATGAGTGTTTAAGTTGCGAGAGCCCAGTCACTCATTGTTATGAATCTAGCATGTAGTGGTACTTAATGACTTAGCTTAGGGGACTAAGAACAACTGGACTTATGACGGGTCACCTGATTTCTCTAGTGGGACCCTTTGCTGATAGGTTAGGACGAACTGACCAAATGCTGTCCTAGAGACTTTGACCCCACCTGAAGTAATTGGAAGTAATTAGACGTGAACATAACTAGTTAGAATGAATAACTAGGTTAGCACCCCTCTCCTCTATTGATCACAACCCTCGCCTTTATTTTCTTTAGTAGTTATTTATATTGAAATCATATTAAAATCTATGACACCTAGACTTAGTTTAAATCCGCACACATAGCTCTTGGGACAACCTCGGTTTTACCGAAATACTACACTACACAAGACCGGGTACACTGCCCGTTAGTGCATTAGGGTAGACCTGGTCAGTAAAACCTGCATCAAGTTTTTGCGCCCGCTGCCGGGGAGTTATATTTGGATTTCTATTAAGTCTTTCATTCTTATTTTAAGGATTTTCTCAATTTCTCACGATCTCTTTTCAAGTTTTAGGTACCATAGAAGTTGTTAAAATTGATAACCTCACTCTTGAGGAATATTTGGTGTTGACAAGATAAGAACAAGGGTCGGGCCTCGTAAGACCGGCAATTGGAGCTAATGTCCGTTTTGAGATTAAAGACCAATTTATGAAGGAGCTTCGTGCTAACCCTTTTTCAGGAAACATGGACGAAGATGCGTATGAGCACGTTGAGAATATCTTGTACATCGCAAGCCTTTTCAACATTCCGGGTGTGTCTCATGTCGCTGTTATGCTAAGGGTGTTCCCCATGACTCTTACTGGGGCTGCAAGAATATGGATCGAAATATTGCCCGCCGGGGCAGTTGATACATGGGCTTTACTAAAAAAGCACTTTATCCAGAGATATTTTCCTCCGTCAAAGATATCTAATCAGCTCTTGGAGATCCATAATTTCAAACAAGAAGACGATGAGACATTGTATCAAGCTTGGGATAGATACAACGATCTCCTCTACAAGTGTCCTACACATGATCTAAACAAGCAGCAAAAGGTCAACATCTTCTACAAAGGAATCAACGTGACTACAAGACAGATACTGGACTACCAAGGACCAATTCCGAGCATGACTCCTACTCTCGCAATTGAAGCCATCCAAAAAATGGCTGATCATTCCCAAAAATAGCACGATGGAGGAAGCAAGAGAAACCAAGGCAGAAGTTTTGACGGAATTAAAGCCATCACTAACAAGCTAGAGAATCTTGGTCGGGATATGCTCAAAATTAAAGAAAATGTTGATAAGGTTTTAAAATGTACCTTTTTGAGGGGTCATTTAAGCCCTTATTTGATCACTTTTGTATCCGTTATTACTTAATATCGTTCCTTTTCACTTTTTAGGTCTCTTGAAGGCAAATTGCTGTAATGGCACTTATTTGGACGAAAAGGCGCGGATATACGAAGAAAATGGCCAAAGTCAAGAAATCGAGACACTCAAGCTGCTGAAGTACAAGGTGACGGCGTCACTGCTTAACTGCGACGCCGTCGGAGCATTTTGTGACGGGACAGAAGTCAAATTTCTTATTTTCAAGTGACGGTGTCAAGCTTTAAAAGAGTAGGCCGTCGCAACTCAGACGGCCTAGATTTGATCCAGACGGCGTCATAAGCTGAAGAGGACGGCGTCACAAGCACAAGGTGACGCCGTCGCAAGACTAACGTGGCCAAGACGAAACCCTAATGACGGCGACCCGACGGCGTCACAAAACATAAGGTGACTCCGTCGCATATGCAATCTTATATATAGAATCCGAATTTTTCAGTATTGGTGTGTAGTCTTTTGGAGTAAAAACCTAAACCGAACCAAGGCTGTCTTGTACAGTATTTTAGGGTTCCAAACCCTATCTTACATCAAGATAAGTGTTTTACTTCATTAATTCAATTATGTCTTTCATTATTTGTGTGTATGCTTGCATGTTCTCCATGTCCGGCTAATTTACTTGTGTGTTTGCTTAGGGAATATGAAACTTAATTATTGAATATTGATTGGTTGTCTCTTATCTTAATTGTTAATGATCTAGTAATGCGATAGATCATTCGTTGTGTACTTAATGCTTGATTAATCTCTGTGAACCTTAGGTTATAGCACCTAGAGCGGTTGTAAGCTAAACCATCCAAAGAGGCCTTAGAGTTAGAGTTTATGATCCCTAGTGGGTTTTGTAAGACGAGACCCTTTGGTAAGTTCAAAGAGTTAGGGATAAACGCATACCCTACGACTTTAGACACACAACGCGATTAAGAATAAGGACGTGACAATTCAACCACCAATAGGAGATAATTAAGGAGTAGTAAAACCTAAGTAAACACATCTTTAAACTATCATACGAGCACACAATAATTAGACATAGACTACATACACCTTAGATTAGATAATTAGATAAGTAGAGTAATCGGTAGCAATACCAACCCCCAAATCCAAACCCGAGATTCGTACCTTTCCATTTCCTAAAAAAAAACCTAAAAAAGATAAAAAATAATCTTCCTCAACCCCAACCTTAGCGTAGTAACTTCTCACTAGCATTTCTATTCCCCTAGAGAACGATATTGATGAGTGCTTATTTACTCATCGTTTTTACCCACCCAAGACCTCAAAAATGACCAAAAACACCCAAATATGATCAAAATATGTTAAAAATATCCTTGGAGTGTGTTTTGTGTCTTGCAGGTACAAAATGATTGAAAATAGAGCGAAAACGAGCAAAAACGAGCCGAAATCAGAAAAATGCTGAAACAGACGGAGCCGGGAGTGGATTTTCTACATTTTCAGAGCCCGGGACGCGTGTTTGAAGTGAGAGTGGGAAAACAAACCTAAAAACCTAACCCAAAACCAAAAATTCCATTTTACCCGTCCCCGATACCCAAGTGACCAAATTGCCCGGTAAAACAAAAAAAAATCCATTTTAGCCTTTAAAACAATTTTTGTAAAAATTCATTTTTATTTAAAAACAATTTTTAGTTATAAAAAAAAAAAAAAAAAAAAAAAAGGTTTAAACCAAAAATACAAAAAAATACATCTTTACTTAAAGCAAATAAACTTTAACCACCCATAACCCATTTCCCTTTAACTGCTTTTACCAAAAAAAAATCCCAAAACCAGAAAACACAAAACCTCCCAGAACACAACTGGCGCCAAGTTTTCCCACTCTCACTGTCCCTTACTTTCCCATATACCCAGACAAGATCACATGTTTACCTATTCACGTGTATCCCCTTGCCAAGTCATCAATCCACAACTACAAATGCCAATCAATGGATGTGGTTTTAGAAAGGGGGCACCAAGGAGTAATCAAAGGCTCTGATTGGTTTCAAGATAAGCAAGAGAGATGGTTGGTCTGGTTTGTCTCACACAAGAAGCACAAAAGAAAGCACAAGCAGAAGCAGACAATAAAGAAGACTTTTTTAGTTTTTTAGTATAAATAGGACGTTAGAGATTTGTAGAAAGTTGTCTAGAAATTATTGTTCTAGTCCCATTTTTACTTTCTTGCAATTTAATTTAAATGTAATTCTGATTTCAGTCAATACAAGTTAAGTCTTTTTTTCATTCCAGTTTACTTTAAATGTATTCAGTTTGATTTATAGTTCATGTTGTGAATCTGTCATGGTATTCTAGAGTTTGTTTTCAGTCAAGTTTGAAGCTTTTTGTAAAAAAAATCAGTTTGTTTAAGTTTCCCAAACCTTTTCCAATTCAAAGACTCTTTTCTGTCCCAGTGGGGGTGTTTGGATTAGCTAATTTGGTGGGTCAAAAACCCACTTTGACCCATTTTGGGTTCCTAAAATTGTTTGGTTCAAGTGAATGTGTAATTAGTTTAGTTGTTTAAAGTAGTTAATCAAGTTTTAGAAGTTTTTATTTCAAAAAAAAAAAAAAAAAAAAAATTGCTTTCTGTTTTGCTGTTCCACAACAGCAGCCTACTCTCTTTTGTTTGCCCAGATTTAGGTGACTTTAGGTTAAGTTTAGGAGTAGTTAGTTGTTTCAAACTTGCAATCAGTGGTTAGATAGATAGTGTTCATATTTTACCGTTTTAGTTAGGACTTAGTGCCTCGTTAGTAGCTTATTTTGCCTCAAAAGTACCCCCTAGTCCCATTAGAATCTGATCTCAGAACCATGCGGTCCCCATCAGTTGTGCAGCAGACTTGCTTCCCATTTTGTAGCTTATCTAGCTTATTCCAATTGCTTATTTAGGCCCCTTTATTGTTTTTAGATACTTAGCTTAGTTCTTGTTAAGTTTTAGCTGTTGAAAGTTTTTTTTAGCTTAAATGTTCTTTTTTGTTTTTTCTAACAATAGTCCCAAATCTGTCTCACCAAGCCACTTTGCACCTTTCTAAAAGCTTGTTAAAAGCTTCGGTTTGGCTGAGATGTGTTTTTTTTTATTTCTTAAGTGTATGAATTTTACATAAGATTAGCTTATTTAGGATTTCATAGGTTGTAGGCAGTTTATTTTTTTAGCCATAAGTCTCCCTTAAATGCTTTTAGCTAGTTAGATTAGATCCTTATTAGGCTTAGCTTAATTGAAGTTTTTTTTTAAGCTTGTTTTTCCCTTGGACTGACAATCATCCAAACAGCCCTTAGCTTTTTTTTAGCTTGTGTTTCTTTTTTTTTATCTGCTGATCTGCAGCTTATTTCACAGTTTATAAGTTTAGTTTGTGTTTAATAAGTAGCTTGTCTTCTCCCTTTTTAGTTTCAAAAAGAAAATAAAAGAAAATAAAAAAAAATAAATAATAGCAAAACTGATCTGCCCAGGATTCGAACCTGGGTCAGTTCATTCAACAGACAAAACACCAAACCAGTTATACCCTTGGGTCTTTCGTGTTATGCATTGCACAAACAATTCACTTAAGGCCTTTTTCCTTTTTTAAGCTACAGCCACTGTTTTGCTTATTAGTAGCTTATCTCATTTAGCTTTTTCCAATTTCTTATTTTTCCCTAGTTCTAATCAAGTTAAAGTCTTTTTCTGAAAAAGTTGGCATTTTTCGTAAATGTTTTAGTATTTTTAATATTTAATTTCTTACTTTTTAGTTTTTAATTCATAATAAATAAATAAAAAGTCAAAAAAATACCCGGCTTTTTCCTAAAATTATTTTTAGTCATTTAGAATGTAGAAAAATTGGTTTTGCACCTGTAGGACTTAAATTGCATTTTTTTTACTTCCGGGGCTTAGTGTGTTCCCGGTTTTTAGCGCTTTTGCATTTTAGCACCCTAGGATGTAGTTTAGCGTCGTTTTATTGTTTCTTAGGATTAGTAGTAGTTTATTCATAGTTTAATTTGTTTTACGTACTTCATTTTCATTCTTGTTCTTTATTTTGTAGAATACGTAATCCAAATCCAAAATTTCGTTTAACCCATTCAAGTCCTAATCATGAAACTCAACGACACCGTCAATTTCACACCTCGTTGGGACACGACCCGGGAAATCACTTTTCCGGTATCACTTTTATCACACCCGTAAGATTTGGCACGTTAACCCTTTTCCTAAAATGTTGGTTTGTCGGATTTTACGGTTAATTTGATATATTGATATTGTGTTTATTCACACACTCACAACAAAATCGAATCAGATATCAATACCCGTGGCTTACCCTAATACTACACTACAACGATTAGGTTCACTGCCTAGGGTGTTATAAAACTTGCTCGAAGAAAAGGAAGTTCCTTTGACCCCGAACGACGCGTGTAGCGTTATGAGTTTTTGGCGCCGCTGCCGGGGAATAGAATAGCTAGTTAGTAGTCCACCTCGTTTAGGTTTCTTTTCTTGATTCCTATCAAGTAAATTTTTCTCATTTTTAGCTTCCTCGTAGTCTATCCCCTTCTTCGTGACCTTTGTTCGTAAACCCGTCACTTTTCATCATGGAAGGTGATAACCACCCACCATTCATCAACCCACCACCAAATGACCCGCCAAGAGGCCGTACTCTTGGTGAATACTCGAGACCAAGCCACCTAGGCTATAGGAACACCATTTAGCTTCCCAACCAAGCCCAAACTACGGCCCTGCGATCCGACACCATCCGGTTGGTGCAAAACGGATGTGCATTCCATGGACTTCGCTCCGAAGATCCAAATCAGCATCTAAGGGATTTCCTTAAAATTGTCGATTCCATCGACCTTGATGCTACTACTCGGGAGACCACGCTCCTGCGTCTCTTCCAATTCTCTCTACGGGACCAAGCTAGTAATTGGCTTGAGCGACTTCCCGCCGGCTCCATCTCAAGTTGGGATGATCTCACCTCTCGCTTCCTTGCTCAATTCTTCCCACCGGGGAGAACCACTAAACTTAGGAATGACATCTTGATGTTCCAACAACATCAAGGTGAATCTCTTTACGAAGCATGGACTCGATTCAAGGACTTACTTCATAAAGTCCCTCATCACGGCATTGATCTTTGGCTCCAAGTCCAAATCTTTTATGATCATGTCAATTTCCCGACAAAGCGATCCATTGACCAAGCGGCCGGTGGAAAACTTAGTGATCTCACCGCAGAAGAATCATGGGGTATAATAGAGGACCTTGCCCTCTATGACAACGAAAGTTGGAATGACCCCCGTGAGTTGCCCAAAACCGTTAAGGCAGTCTCCTTTCCTCCCATTGACTCACAATCTTCCGACCGTAGGATGATCGAACTTGAAGATCAAGTTAAATTCCTAATGAGTTCCTACGAAAATCCTAAGTCTTCACGCCATGTAAACAAAGTCTCTTCCTCGTGTGAGCCATTTTATGATCCTCATAACACGCGCACTTGCACTCGATCCCCCGAACATGCTTCCGTTGACTACGCATCCTCGCGTATTAATGGAACAGGAGGAAGATTCCCCACAATACTCAGACCTAGGAATTTCAATGAAACCCGAGAAGCATGGAAGGGCAAACCCGACTTCTATTGGGGACAAACCAAAGAATTCACTTCCAATGATTTCTCATGGCCCCCATCTCATGGCCCTAACCAAAAAAATATTGAGGGGATGTTGCAAAACCTAGTCGCATCCCAAGAAGCCCAAATAGCTAAGCTCTCGGACCGCTTTAACCAACAACAAGCCGAAATGGATAGGAAGATAGATAACCTCTTGAAAGCCATGACCAATAATGATAGGAAGGTTAATGCTATCTCAACTCCCGAGCCTTCTGGTGTAGAGATTAAGGACCCAAGTAAGTTAGCTAAACACGTTCAATTCGTCAATACCATCGCCTTAGTTAAACCTAATAGAACAATTGACGAAGTGGACCATACACGTGAGATTAATGAAACAACCGAGGAAGTAGATGAAGTAGATAATGACTATTTCAATAAGTTTTCTACGGAAGAAGAGCTATCTCGCCACCCTCACTTAGTACGTGACCTCCGTCTCATGTATGTTAGGAAAATCCCTAGAATCAAGTTTGGGAACCCTTGGAATCTTAACATACCATGTTGCATAGGACACCTTTTCGTGGCAAAGGCCTACATTGATCGCAAGTCTCCAATCAACATAATGACTAGCACCTACTACAATTGGGTAGTGAAGAAGCCTATTCCAACTAGGCAAGACCCCGATAATCCTAGGGTTAGGTGCAATTTTCTTGGTAGAGTTAAGGAATTACCGGTTTATGTAGGTAGTTTCACGTTTCCTACGGACTTCATAATTGTGGATGATATTAGTACGGCCATAGATCCTAGCTTGTCCCACGTTATTCTAGGAAAACCTTTCATAGAAAGCACCGGGATGACCTATGACCCCTCGTTAGGAATAGTGCGATTCAAAGATGAGACCGATGACATAGCTTACCAAATGCCGTTTAAGATTGAGAAGTTTTCATCACTCTCTAATGATGAAAAGGAACTTAAACTATCGGTCTATTATAGGAATGAGGAGGATAAAGAAAAAGGAGTAGATTATGTTATGGCTAAGATTTTCTGATTCTATAAGGATTGCTTGAACCTAGGACCGAAATATAGAACCAAGTGGGGAGAGGACGAACTCTTAGAGAGGTGCATCATAGGGCACTTCTACAACATAGAATCCCCCAATAAAGACCGTCATGAGGAAGAACATGATGGTAATGAAGTCACGTAAGGGCACGACTACGAGTCTAGCTACAAGACTCTTAAATAAAGAAAAGCGCTTCGTGGGAGGCAACCCATGCTTAATTGTTTGCTTGTTAGTGTCGTATATCTTTTATTAATTGTTTATTCTCATGTTTAAATTTGTAAAAATGTTTTATTTTGTTTTTAACCTCGTCTTAATTACATATAAAGGTATTTTACATAAAGGATAAGTGTAGGGAGGATTACACACGTTTTCAAAAGAAACGTAAACATGAGAATAACAATTCATTAAAAGATATATATATGTGTTTGTTCGAGTCAAATGCTTGTATCGAGTCATAATGGATGTTTTGCAGAAATATTTCTAGATCCTAAAGATGTAAATTTTCCAGAAAATCGCAGACCAGTTTTTGTCAGGATAAGCTGACGGCGTCAGGAAGGAGTAAAAACAACAAATTACTTTTTCTCGTTTTCTGAGCTACTTATAAATTTTTGGAATTTTCCAGGTCTTAATTTTCCAGAAATTCTGTAAACATCCATTCCACAAGCATTATATCTTAGTTTAGTAGAGTCTTATATATATTATTACCGCCGATTTTACGCGAAGGTTTCGTTTGTTTTCTTCGAATGTGCAGGTTTTATTTATCAAGAAGAAGAAACAAAAGATTGGAAGGAGCTTTTCACGCATACATTTTTCTTGGAAAGGATTTAACCACCACTTTACACGGATCCTACCGAGCTAATCAGGGGAGTACTAGTTTCTTTCGTTTTTAATTACCTTCCATTATCATAACTTTGATACTTTCGAGGAACATTGGGGACAATGTTCAGTTTAAATGTAGGGAGGGAAAACAAAACGGGAACTTTGAAACTATGCTTATCCTTGATTATTTGCTTTGTCCAATTGTATTTGTGTAATAAACCATGAGAAAATGTCGGTTAGGGTAATTTTGGCACCAAATTTTTAATTTTTCATGACATATAGGGGTGGGCCATTAGTCTTAACAAAAGCGTCTCACGGATAGGAAGTTGCATGACTAGCACAAAAACCCTTTACCACCTAAATTCCACCCAAAATGTGAGGATCGCCCTTAGATTAGTAGGAATTAAAGCATTCATCTTCAATACTTAGAGTGTGAACCGGTAGTATATTAGATTCTAGAACTTGTTTTGTGATGCATCCCGAGATGGCTAGTAAGACTACACTTGTGTAGTTAGGAATAACTAAATGATAAGAGGCATTAGGATAACCCTTGTTTGATACCCGTAATATAATTACTTCTTCCACATCGGTTGAGTAATTCCCCCACACCTTTGCGTTGTACTCATCTTTAGTACACGATACCCCTAGTTAACCCCTCAGAGCCTATCCTTTTCGCGGTTCTCTTGATTTTTCGGTTTTCTGGAATATCAATGAAGAGCATTGTTTACACCCCACCCCAAAATATACACCCAAATCGCCTTAGCCTACCATGTATGCACTCACTTTTAGTGCATTATTATTATCACCCTAAACCCTTAGTTCAATTATCTAGTTGCTTGCATGAGTTGCTAAGTCGAATCATATCCTTTGTACACAGTTTTGGGATGATTGGGACTCATGGGAAAAAGTTAAAGTTTTAATGATTAGAAGGGAACGTTAAATTCCCTTATTTGCGTAATAACATACCCCAAGTGTTTTGATCTTTTCAATTCGGGTCAAATTAGTGTTAGAGTAATAAAAACTCAAGTGTAGGGATGTGCCTATAAATCCCTATCATTTTGATGTTACAGTAGAGGATGGTAGAGTAAAAGTGTAAAAAAAAAAAAAAAAAAAAAAAAAATCGAGAAAAAAATAGAAAAAGAGAAAAGAAAAAAAATAGTGTTAAAAAAAAACATACGGCCTACCATCCTACATCTATCTTTAAATTTATGTTTGTTTGTTTAAGTTATCTAGAGTTTAGAGTGTCAAGTCTTGGCTTAGCAACGCCATTCTTCGTATGCTTGTAACATAAAAAATTTTGACATGCCACCACTAAATAGCCTATCCCACCAAACCCTTTGTTTCCCTACCGTAAGCCTAACATTACAACCCTTTAAAGACCTCTTTGATAGTCTTTCCTAGGTACTTACGCCAAAGCGATGGAGGTTTGATCTAGTCTCAAGCCTATGGTAATCTATGTATTAGGACCGGTTAATGAGTGTTTATCTTCCATTTCCAACTTGTTATATTTCATATACACCCGAGAGAGATGTGAGTATCCAAACACCCCTTGTGAGGTGCTAGTATGTAATTTCCGTGCTTGTTATGACTTTTGCGGGGCTTATATGTGTTGTGGACTGTTTTAAACCAATGCTTCATGACCCCTAACTTATAAATTAATTGGCTAAAAGCACATTTGCTTGAGGACAAGCAAATACCAAGTGTAGGGATATTTAATAAGGTTTTAAAATGTACCTTTTTGAGGGGTCATTTAAGCCCTTATTTGATCACTTTTGTATCCGTTATTACTTAATATCGTTCCTTTTCACTTTTTAGGTCTCTTGAAGGCAAATTGCTGTAATGGCACTTATTTGGACGAAAAGGCGCGGATATACGAAGAAAATGGCCAAAGTTAAGAAATCGAGACACTCAAGCTGCTGAAGTACAAGGTGACGGCGTCACTGCTTAACTGCGACGCCGTCGGAGAATTTTGTGACGGGACAGAAGTCAAATTTCTTATTTTCAAGTGACGGTGTCAAGCTTTAAAAGAGTAGGCCGTTGCAACTCAGACGGCCTAGATTTGATCCAGACGGCGTCATAAGCTGAAGAGGACGGCGTCACAAGCACAAGGTGACGCCGTCGCAAGACTAACATGGCCAAGACGAAACCCTAATGACGGCGACCCGACGGCGTCACAAAACATAAGGTGACGCCGTCGCATATGTAATCTTATATATAGAATCCGAATTTTTCAGTATTGGTGTGTAGTCTTTTGGAGTAAAAACATAAACCGAACCAAGGCTGTCTTGTACAGTATTTTAGGATTCCAAACCCTATCTTACATCAAGATAAGTGTTTTACTTCATTAATTCAATTATGTCTTTCATTATTTGTGTGTATTCTTGTATGTTCTCCATGTCCGGCTAATTTACTTGTGTGTTTGCTTAGGGAATATGAAACTTAATTATTGAATATTGATTGGTTGTCTCTTATCTTAATTGTTAATGATCTAGTAATGCGATAGATCATTCGTTGTGTACTTAATGCTTGATTAATCTTTGTGAACCTTAGGTTATATCACCTAGAGCGGTTGTAAGCTAAACCATCCAAAGAGGCCTTAGAGTTAGAGTTTATATTCCCTGGTGGGTTTTGTAGACGAGACCTTTTGGTAAGTTCAAAGAGTTAGGGATAAACGCATACCCTACGACTTTAGACACACAACGCGATTAAGAATAAGGACGTGACAATTCAACCACCAATAGGAGATAATTAAGGAGTAGTAAAACCTAAGTAAACACATCTTTAAACTATCATACGAGCACACAATAACTAGACATAGACTACATACACCTTAGATTAGATAATTAGATAAGTAGAGTAATCGGTAGCAATACCAACCCCCAAATCCAAACCCCGAGATTCATACCTTTCCATTTCCTAAAAAAAACCTAAAAAAGATAAAAAATAATCTTCCTCAACCCCAACCTTAGCGTAGTAACTTCTCACTAGCATTCCTATTCCCCTAGAGAACGATATCAATACCCGTGGCTTACCCTAATACTACACTACAACGATTAGGTTCACTGCCTAGGGTGTTATAAAACTTGCTCGAAGAAAAGGAAGTTCCTTTGACCCCGAACGACGCGTGTAGCGTTATCAACTGTTCATGCCATCCAAGTAGGTTGCGAAAGCTGTGGGGGAGGACATCTCACCAAGAATTGTCCTCACATTAACGAAGAGAACACAATCGAAGAAGCTAAATATGGAGAAAATTGACCTTTTTACGGTGATAATCGGAATAGTAATGGCTATCGTGGAGGACCTGCTGGAAACTATAACCGTGGGTCTTATGGAGAAAAAAGGCTCAATATTGAAGAGACCCTTAACAAATTTCTGGAAAATTCAGCCCAAAGACAAAAGGAACAAGATGAATGGCTAAAAGAATTCCAGGAAAACACTGATAGAAGTCTTTCCAAACACGACACAACCCTAAAGCACCTTGAAACAATGGTGGAAAAACTTAGTGAGAAGGTAAGGAAGAATGGCACTAAACCGGAAGGGACAAAACCCATGATGGAATGCAAGGTCATCTTTTCTGATGAAGACTCAAAGTTACAAGCCAATTCTCCCACCGAAAGTTCGGATTCTAGCGAAAATTCTAGCGACAGTATGAAGTTACGCCGTAACACCTCTTATGAGTTACGGCGTAACTACGTTTTTGACAATGATCATGGCATTATGAAGAATATCGATGATAATGACACAGCGGAGTTACGCCGTAACCAAACATCACAGTTACGGCGTAGCTGGGATACGTGGGCTGACAGATTTCTCGAGGTAGACGAATCAGGGACACAGGTTATTAACAGATGGTCTGATGACATTAATTTATGTCCTCTGTCCCCATCTAAAAGAAAGTATCACTGGTGCAAGAAAATACCAATAGCTAAGAGTGAATGGTATGATCTATGGGCTTCGTGCGACCCTTGGAACAAAATTTGCGATGAAGGAACCGATAAGGATAGGGTCAAGGATAACAAATTCATGTGGCCTGCATACATTGATGAAGAAAGATTGGAAAAGTTCTCATTTGAAGATGAGGAGGAACCACCTATTAGGCATTATTGTACCCTGATAATTATCACTAATGACGAGTCCACACGAGCATGGCCTACATGCAATCCTTTCCACGAATATTGCAACGGGGGTGATAATCTGAAAGATGAGGAGTGGACATGCCCGCATGAGCTTGAAAGACATGAAATTAAGTTTGGAGATTTATCCTTCGATGATTGGTATGCAATAAAATTCGAGGATGCTAAAATTAACCTAAATCTGGTGAAGAAGCTCAAGATTGATTATGAGGATCATTGTCTTCAAAAAAGGCCCATGAATGATGATATCTACTACATGAAGGATCCCTCAAGCGACATCAATGGCAAGGTAACGAGAAGTCATTGGTGTGAGAAAATAAGGACGCCTGGTGAAGTTTTTTGGGCATCTTGCGACCCGTATGATGAAAAATGCAGCGGAGGAAGCAGTTTTAAGAGAGTTGGAGAGGATGAATTCTTTTGGACTTCAACAAATGATGTGGAAAGGACTGAATTACCTTGGTTAGACAATCTAGGATTTGACAATTGGGTGAAAATGAAATATGGGAAAGTCGATGCAATGACCAAGGAAAAGATATGGAAGGAATATATGAGTAAAGAGGAATCGAGCGATGAAATTCTCAATGACATAAGTGAAGTGACAAATGAAGATATCAAGGATTCGACGAGAAATGAGAAAGAGGAATGCAAACAGATACTAGTGGAAGATTTACTCGACGATGAATGGTTTAAAGGTACCAAGTCCGACAATGATGATATAGAGGGGATTTTAGATTACCTTGAACTACAAGGGGATGATTGATTCACTGACCCCAATGATGAAGCATATGAGCAAAGAAGGTGCAAACTTCTTGGTATTCCGTATAAGAGGCCGCCACCAATTATAGCCGAAAAGTATGAGTTCACTAGATACCATTTGGGGCCAGACGAAAAATTTTGCAAAATTCAGAAGATCAAGACTAAAGAGTACCTCCGCACTACTACAAATGTCGCTTGGGTCAGACATAACTTAATGAAGGACATGGAGGAAGTTGGCCAAGTCCAAAGGCCACCATAAAGCCCCGAGGCTCTGAATCTAACATAAAAACTCGTAAATAAATAAATGTGCTCTTTCGGGACACAACCCGAATTATCCTTGTCATTTGCTTTATTTCCATTTCTGTTGGGTTTTGTGTTTTTAATCTTTTTTGCAGGATTTTGGGAAAAGTTGCTGCAGCATGCTGATCGGGGACCTGATCTGTCCATAGTTACGACATAACTCATTCTTATGGTTACGCCGTAACATACCTTTTGTGCAGCAATCCTCTTCAAAGCATTACCAATTACAGCGTAACCCCAGGCAATGGTTACGCCGTAGCCACACTCTTGTAGCATCTCAGGTTTTGCTTAATTACGGCGTAACTCCTTATAGGGGTTACGCCGTAACATACCTTTTGTGCAGCAATCCTCTTCAGAGCATTACCAATTACAGCGTAACCATTGTACAGCGTAACCCCAGGCAATGGTTACGCCATAGCCACACTCTTGTAGCATCTCAGGTTTTGCTTAATTACGGCGTAACTCCTTATAGGGGTTATGACGTAACCATCCTCTGTAACACTTTTTTCATTTTAAACACAATAACCTTGTATTAGTTTTCAAATGAACTTTGTGGGTATTGATAACATCAAATACTATCGAAACCGAAAAAACCGAAAAAGCCGAACCGAAAAAACCGCCCCATTTGACAAACCGATGGCAGTGGTTTTGAATTTTATAAAAACCAAATGTTTGGGGCGGTTTTTGGTTTCATAAGAAAAACCAAACCGAGAAAACCGCCCCGCCCCACCTTTTTATATGTTTTTATATAATTTTATCTATATAAAAGATTTGCTATTTAATTTTAAAGATTTAAGTATAAAACTTTATCTATTAAAAAAATGTGTTGTTTACTATCTATACATTAAAATTTGTTTTATTTATAGATATTATATCTTTGTTTTCGAACAATAGTGTTCTTTGAAAATTTCCTCTACAATTCTCGTAAGCGAATGAAAAGTGCAAAGCTGCAAAGACTTGCATTTTATATTTTAGATTGATGTTTGGTTGTTTTGTACGTTTTTTCAACGCTTTGGATTGCTAGATAATATGCTATTACTGATATTTGTTTAAATATTTTTGATTGAAAACTTAAAATTGTAAACTTCATATAAGATTAAAACTTGCTTGTTTTCAAGTAAGAAAAAACCGAATAAAAACCGAAACCGAACCGATTCAATGTCAAAAACCAAAATGTAAAGTTTAGGATTTCACAAACACACTAAACCATAATCATATGGGGCGTTTAATATGTTTAGAGAGAGAAAGTTCTAGAGAGAGAAAGGGAAGAGAGTTGGGAACTATGTGAAACAAAGAAAAATGGTATTGAAGCTCCAACCCTCTACCTTGGGAGGTAGAGGGTATTTATAGTGTCTTACAAATAAATGCCACCTCCGGGCTGTGGATCAGGCATACAGTGGGTAAAGACCCGTCCGTCCTCCACGGTGTTACTTAGCAAACTACTTACTAACATATTATGACTACGACTACGAGCATTCTATCGAATACATATACTTGAGGTGACCGACTCTTTAACGACTGAATTTTCTAATTCCTAACAATCTCCCCCTAAGGGAGGTCACCTCAGTTTACAATGAATACAAACAGATATTACATTAGATTGTTCTAGGATTCTTGATTAAGTCCTTTGCTCAGAAGCTCGTAGTCTTTGATTCTTCATGTTCCGCATGTTTGGATAATCCAAGTGGAGGTCTTTAACTGATCCACGTGATGATGAGTTTTGAGCCAGCATTGAGATCATCAGCTAACATGAATCTCTGACTCTTCCATTGTGGTGTTGGTGTTATGTGATGTTGTGACATTTGGACCGACATGCTCACATTCTGATCATGATGTATTCTCATCAGAGTAGCGGAAGCTTTTACTGATTCATGATATTTGCAGCAGCATAGCAGAAGCATGGAGTGAAAGTATCAGAGTTTTTGAAGCACTAATCATGATTTCTTTAGAGATGAATGTGTAGTGTGAGCATGCGGCTATGGATTGACCGCTTCATTCTGATCAGCTACAAACGTCGGGCGAACCTGCATTCAATAGTTAGCAAAAAAGTGTACGAAAGTGTCTTTGATCACTTTCGTTGAATTGAGATACACGGCCCACGGTTCCCCGTTGATCAGTACATGTACTGCCTGTGATCAGGTATAATTCCGAAGAATTTCCTTGACAGGGTTTCGCAGCTGCTCTAGCTGTTCTCAAACCGGAACATCTCAAAGAAGACAACACGGAGTGAGTGAACCAGCGAATTGAGATTCACTGATTGATGAAAAGAGATTTGAAAAACAATCGTGTATCGCTCAATATAAATTGTTTTTGCAATACAACGAAGGTTTTAATGAAAATCAATTATCAATCATAAACACCTTTTATTTTGAGAAATTAGTACACAGTCGATGTGCAACAGAAATGAGTTTTTAAGCACAATGACTGGTTTTTCAAAGGTATCCGTCAATCCATAACCTGAACCAGGATTGATTCAAAATATTGAATCGCCCCATTGTTTCTGTTCAGTTGTCACATGGTTGATCTATTAGATAGATCTCACATGCCACCCACCAGGAGCTTGTTTGATGTTGGCTCCAGAAGGCTTTCCATCTTCATTGTGAATATGTTGGCATATCACTCAGATGTTCTGGCAATACCACAGGGATAATGTGTAGGACTCATAAGATTTAATCTCTCTTTCCACATTGTGTAAAACAGAGAGTCTTCATTGAAAGTGTCCTAATGAGATTTATAGATGATCTCGTGGCTCTAGACTCAATTTGTGCATATTTGGATCCTATTTTAGAGACTAGGGAGAGGGTCTGCTTCTTCAATATCAACAATCTTTAAGAGAAGGTCGATAGATAATGTCGGTTCCCCGTGAGAATGAAACAAGTCCTTTTAAGAGGAACTTGAGTGGTTTGGGAAGTTGAAGTGCAGTGCGTCACTGGGTCTATGACGTCTTGTCTTCAATACCGATGTTACCTTGGTAACCATCAGTAGCATATGAATTGAGCCCGGTTTCTGCCCTACAGGAGAATCATTGGAGGGCTATTTCTTTTCACCCTTTTTACCTTCAATTCTTTTTCATTCTTCAACCCCTTAAGTGCTTACCGAGACTTCATAACTAGAACCTTGTTGGGTTTATTCCTGTACTAGCTCAGTCTTAGTCCGCCCTCTTCCCATATCTCATTTTTCTCCTTTTTTTCAATATACCTAAGGACTTCTACTCTAACTAGTGGATTGTCCCTGGGTAGATCCCTCTGGTTCTGGCGGATCATGGGAACAGTATACCTTATCATCCTTATATCACCATACATAAAGTAAAGTTGGTCGGTCTATTTGGTATTGTTCATCTGCCATTGGAACCAATTGAAAACCATTTTAAAATCAATCCAGATACTTGTGATATATTATCAAAGTCTTTTGTACCTGAATTATTTTTGATATTTTTAGAACAAGAGCTCCCCCTCAACATGTGCATCAAGCATCATTTTATAATAGAAATAATTTTCATCTTTGAGGGGTTGGCTTGCATCTAAGAGTAGTTATATAAAGAATGTGGTTTTCAAAATAGTTTCTCCCCCTCAATATGTGCATAGAAATTTGAAAATGTTTTGCACATATTAAGAAAAGACTGCACATTGAAATAAATTAATCACGTTTCAAATCTTTGTGGTTTAAGATAGATGCTCCCCCTCAACATGTGCATGGAAAATTTGAAATCGTTTGGCACATGTGGGAAGGAGAGCTTGTACATCCTTATAAAACCATTTACCGAATTATCAGTTTTAATCCAATTTAAATCACAAATTCTCCCCCAATCACAATTATCAAATCATTTGAGAGTTGTGATCTCTATTGATTTAAATTCAATTTTGAAAGCTTTTTTAGGAGAATAGTGACTTGCTTTGGAAAAAGAGCTTTTTAACTGATAAGAATCAGATTTTCAGACTTTAAGCTCCATTGATTAAACATGCAAGATTGTCATTGAACACATAACATCAGCAAAGGTTTTGAATCAACTGTATAAAACATTATTCTTTTTTATTTTTCAACAATAAACCTTGCTTATTTACGTGCCAATTGTTTGAAAAGAGACCTTTCAAAATAACCTTTTTAATTCGAATAAAATCATTCTCCCCCTCAATCAATGACACAAGTTGTTGATTGAGAGATAGAGATTTTGACAGATGATAAGCACAAATGAATTACACGAACAATAGAGTATGAGGTGTTTTCAAAGCAATTTAGTTTTCATTAGATGGCAAATATTTTTCAGAAGAATCATTAGACGGAAAAATATTTGGAAAGAGAAACATTTGTCTTTTTTATGACAAACATTTGTTTTAAGAATCAGAGTATGAGATTTGAAAAATAAGATAAAGCTTGGCTCTGTTCTTTACTTTTAAAACGGGTTACTGCCTGAAATGACAATAAACCACCATTTTTCTCCGCCTTTTTTTTTTTTTTTTTTTTTGTAACAAAAACTATGTGCATTCGAAGAACATCTAAAAACCCGTGACATTCTTTGAATGTCAACACAAAGTCCGTAGATGATATCGAATAAGGAAAAACATGACAAAATAGCAATATTATTATTTATTTATTTTTTTTAGGGTTTTTCAAGTTTTGTATTTTGGTTTTTGAATAAATATATACAAGAGATAGATGAATAAAGACCTTTACTCCTCGTCTTCCTCTTGAAGACGCTTGAGTGTTTCCGGTTGTAAACTCTTTAGACCAAGACGTGGAAGGATAAACTCAAAACGTTCTCTAGGAAGAGCTTTGGTGAAGATGTCTGCTAATTGGTATTCAGTCCTCACAAAGTAAAGTTCCACCACACCGTTTTCAACTTGCTCCCTGATGAAATGATGTCGAATGTCGATGTGCTTTGCTCTTGAGTGTTGTACGTTGTTGCATGAGAGAGCAATAACACTTTTATTATCACAGTACAAAGGAATTTTGTTGAATTCAAAGCCATAGTCAGATAATTGGGATCTCATCCATAGGATTTGAGCACAACAAGATGACATGGCTATGTATTCAGCCTCTGTAGAGGAAATAGAAGTACTCATTTGCTTCTTTGAAGACCAGCTCACAAGCTTATCACCCAAAAACTGAGAACATCCAGAAGTACTTCGACGAGTATCTTAACATCCTGCATGATCAGCATCTGCATAGGCTGTTAGTGACATACCGGTGTCCTTCGGGTACCAAAGTCCCATATTGATGGTTCCTTGGAGATACCGAAAGACCCGTTTAACCACTTCAAGGTGCTTTTTAGTAGGCTTAGCCTGGTATCTAGCACACATACAAACAGCGAACAAGATGTCTGGTCTACTAGCTGTGAGGTACATCAGGGATCCAATCATACTACGATATTTCGTTTGGTCTACCATGATCCCTGAGTGGTCCTCATCTAGTTTAGTACGGTCAATCATGGGAGTGTCAACAGGGTCACTAGAATCAAATCCAAATTTCTTTAAAATCTCATTTGCATATTTAGATTTATTTATAAAAATGCCTCCGGGACTTTGTGAAATTTGTAATCCCAAGAAAAATGACATTTGTCCCATCATTGAAATTTGAAATTTAGAACCCAATTCATTTGAAAAACGGTCACACTCATTGGGGTCAGTTGAGGCAAAGATGATATCATCAACATAAATTTGAAAGTGAATTAAATGTTTTCCTGACTTCCTGGTGAACAATGTAGGGTCAACTGCTCCTTTGCTGAATCCGGTAGATAGAAGAAACTTTGATAGCATATCATACCATGCCCTTGGAGCTTGCTTTAAACCGTAAAGAGCCTTATTCAAACGATAAACGTGAGTATGATGCTCTGGATTCACAAAGCCTTCAGGTTGGCTTACGTAGACGACTTCTTTAAGATCTCCGTTAAGAAACTTCGTCTTTACATCCATCTGATAGACTACCATGTTCTTACTTGCAGCATTAGCCAAGAAGATTCTGATTGCCTTGATTCGAGCAACAGGAGCAAATGATTCTTCAAAGTCAATACCCTCCTCTTGACGGTATCCTTTAGCCACCAATCGAGCCTTGTTCTTCAGGACATCACCATGCTCATCAAGTTTCACTTTGAAGATCCATTTTAGAGCAATGATCTTAGCACAATCTGGAGCAGGTACTAATTCCCATACATCAAGTCGATCAAACTAATGAATTTCTTCTTGCATGGCATTGAACCAGCTGTCTTCATTCATGGCGGTTTTAACATCTTTTGGTTCGATCTTAGAGAGTATGGAGTTGAAGAAGCACCATAAGGCATCGATTGCAAGTTGTTTACGTGTGGATACTGGACGAGAGGGATTTCCAATGATGTTGTCTAATGGATGATCATGAGTCCATTTTCTGAGGTGTTCATGTGGCTGTTATTGAGGGACTGAAGTAGCAGAGTCAATGTCTCCTGAAGAAGATGGTTCTGATGATGATTCAGGAGAAAATATGTTTTCAAATGGAGCATCTTCAGGAGTAGCAAAGGGATTAACTTCATCATTTATGCCAGAAACACTTCCATGATGTACATTCGAAGATTGATGATTTGTTGATGAGACAGAGTGATCAGCAGCAGGCGCTTCTTGACTTAATGATATTGAGACTGAAGGGTTGACTTCATTCACAGGGATAGGAGCAGCCTCTGTTGATGGATTTGACATTTCATCAGCATTTGGTTCATAGTGTTCATCGAACATTGGATCAAACAATTTCTTTAAATCATCTTCAGTTGGAGGTACATATGGAGTTGCTGGAGAGGAATTTGGTACAAGGGATGAACCAATGGGACTGTTTTGAAGTGCGGGTCCAGAACTGGATTGTCCAGGAGCCATTTGACCGGTCAGCTCATCAAACGTAATGTGAATTGTTTCCATGATATTTCGGGTTCTATTGTTGTAGATTCGGTAACCTTTTCTGCTTGGTGGATATCCAACAAATATTCCAATGTCCGCTTTAGCTTTCAATTTACCTAAATCTTGACCGTCATTAGTTGGATAACATAAAGCACCAAACACACGAAGGTATGATAGATCAGGTTTTCGATTGTGGACAAGTTCATATGGAGTCTTTCCATGAGATGTGTGAATTAGAGACCGATTTTGAGTGTAACATGCAGTGGCAATAGCTTCAGCCCATAGAAACATTGGAACCTTTGAGTAAATCAGCATAGTTCTTGCAGCTTCTACAAAAGTTCGATTTCGTCATTCAACTACACCGTTCTGTTGAGGAGTTCGAGGAACACTTCTTTGAGGACTGATTCCAACCTTTTCATAAAATTCATTGAGTTCTTTATTAACAAACTCAGTTCCATTATCGGTTCGGACGATTCGAACCGTTTTGTTGAGTCGGATCTGAAGTTGTTTAATGAGTTTAATGATGACATTTGGAGTTTCGTCCTTTGTCCTCAAAAACTTAACCCAAGTGAATCGGGAGAAGTCATCAACCACTACAAGCACATATCTCTTCCCATTAATAGTTTGCACTCTCATTGGGCCGCAAAGATCCATGTGAAGGGTATGAAGAACTTCCATTACAGAGTTAGTTGGTTTTGGTTTGTGGGCATATTTCGTGCTTTTTCCGAATTGGCAAGCTGAGCAAAGATGATCTTTTTCATATTTTAATCTGGGTAAGCCTCTGACAAGATCCTTTCTAGAAAGGTTGTTTATGGTGCCGAAGTTCAAGTGATTGAGACGACGATGCCATAACCAAGACTTTGTTTTAGAAGCCTTTGACAGCAAGCATATTGGAGAAGACTTCATCATGTCATCGATAGAGATGGTGTATAGGTTAGAACCACGAGTACCTCTTAATAATTCCACACCATCAAGTTCTCTAAAATAAACAAGTATGTTTTCTAAAAGCCACTTCTAGATAGGAATCACATAATTGACCAACAAAGAACAAGTTGTGACCAAGACCTTCCACATAATATACCCTGGAAATTACACTTTTACCAACCACATAATCTCTATAACCCATAATTGCTCCAAAATGGTCGTTCCCGAATCTAACTGTCCCGATGAATTTACTCACGAAGTTCATGAGCCGCGACCGGTCTCCAGTCATATGCTTGGAACAGCCTGAGTCCAGGTACCACAGAACGATTTGAACGATCTGCAGTTGAACACAGACAAGAATGGATAACTGGATAATTGGGAACCCCATGCAATAATGGGTTCCACTTGGTTAGTAACAGTGATTGGAACACCCACATCAGAAATAGAAACATCCATATCAGAAATAGAAGCAATGGAATCATTGGGAATAGATGCGGTGCTGGTGTCCATATTTGACCTATTCATAGTATGTTCACTTCTTAAAGGAATAGTTCTACCAGTAGGCATCCATTTTCTAGTGGGCATTGTCTTAGCAGATTGAGTGCAAAACTGATTATCCTTATGGCCAAAGGGTATCCATTGATAACCTATCTTCCTAAATGTTCTTCCAGTGGGTTTCCACTGTTTTCTAACTTTATTTCGTTTTTTCCTTTTAGCCTTCTTAGCATGAATTTTTTCATTAACAATTTTAACTGGGCACTTGACAGCATTAGACAAAACATTCACACCACATTCATGATTAGCAACAGAATTCAAGCATACATCATTACATGGCTTGCAGATAGTATCAGAATTCGAATTAATTACAGTACGCCTATGGCTAATACTAGAATCAACATGATTCATTTTATTCAACTCAAACTTAAAGTTCCTAGGATGGTCTTCTATTCTCTTCCAATGCACATTCTTAGCTTGCGAGGTCCTATCTTGCTTGGTACTGCCTGGAGGCTTTGACCTGCTTGCTTTAATGTCACTGATTACTCCTGTAGAGGGAATTATGGGAACATTAGTTGGTTGAACTACCTTTTGCATTCCTGAACTAGATGTGCAAGGATCTGAACTTCTAGAAGGCACATTAGTAATTACTTTCTTAAAGTTGGGCATGGAATGGTTTGTATGCATGGCACTAGGCATAGAACAAGGCATCACAGCTTTACCTTTCACACCTAAGGATTTAGGACATGTTGCAATTAGACATTCTAGCAGCTCCTGAGATCGTTTGGCACAAATGCAAGCAAACCTAATTTCTCTATCAAGAGGCTTATTTAAGAAGTCCTCTTCCACAATCTCTCGGAGATATTCTAGACTATCCTTACGGTGAGCATAGTAGTTATTAAACACAAGTTCATTATTCCTAAGATGAGGAGGAATGTATTTAACAGTCACAGTATATTTGCAGTCAGAGGATGACTTTGAAGCGACATTCTCATTAAAAATAAGTGGCAGTTTCCCTTCCTGACCCCTCGATTCTCAATTTCCTTTTTGTAAAGAAGTTATTTTTTCGTTGTTTTTTGTCACGAGTGACTTTCATTGAATCATATAACTCTTTAAAGTGACGTTTAACTTTTTTATTTTCTTCTAGAAAGTTCTCGTTTTCCTTTTGTAACGCATTTACTAAGTTTTGAAGATAAAAAGTTTGAGAATACTGAGAATCTAAAGGAGGAGGCATTTGGGAGCAGTCACATTGTTCTTTTCACCCTTTAATTGAGAAATTTGGGCTTTCAACTTTCTGATCGTGCAACAATGAGATTGAATCTGTTCGTCACGTTTATTTATCTGAAAAACTGCATCAAACTTTGGAACATCTGAGGATGTCTTGATATTTGAGGTTTTAACATTTTCTTTAAGATGTTGATATTTTAATTGCAAATCAAAATGTTCAACTTCTAGCTTAGAAAGATGTTTTACCAAAGTTTATCATGATCATCTCGATCAATTTTCTCACTAGAGTTAGTTGTTTTCAAGCTCAATGACACGATCATGGGAAACTTTCAATGCAATAGATAATTCATGAAATCGAGAGGTAGTAATGGAGTGATTCGTAGCAGTGTAAAACACATCTTGAGTAATACATTCAGAAATAAGATTCTCATTTAATGTATGCAAGTTCTTCCTCTCAATCTCATTATATTTTAATTCATGCTCATAGTCACTAACCTCAACTATCATTGCATCAAATTCCTTTTCCATTTCTTTAATATCTGAATCTATCCCCTTTTTAAGACTCTCAAATTGATCTTTTAGTTGTTTAAAGAAAGGCACGACCTCAGTTAAATAGCATTCTTTAGTTTGCTCAAAACCCCTTTCCCCTTCAGTTATCCCAGTGGGTGTGATCCTTTTCTTACAAGTTTTCTCAAAATCAACAAATAATTGAAATATAACATATTGACTGATTAAGGTCTTGCTTTTAGTGGTAATAGTTCTAGGAACTAAATGCATTGGTGTATTCGGAGGATACACAGTAGTTTGAGCATTTTCCTAGGAAGGGTTTGTTACAACAAGATTCTACTGCCTTTGCTTATCTAAATCCTTTTTCCAAAACACTTGTTCAGGTGTTAACAATGTTTTGAGGCTTAAACTTGTTCAAGGAGATCCAATTTTCCTTTTTGTAATCATGGGGTTTGATAGTTATGTTATTCTCTTTACATTCAGGATCATCTAGCTTCTTATTCATTTTCTCCCTAGATGCATCATCTAATTTTCTATCTTCCTCGGTGCACTCAACGCAACTAGGTTTCTGTCTAGGTTTAATAATCTCATTACCATCATAGATTACATTATGAGCAGCTCTAGCCTTTTAACAACCTCAGGATTAGGTTCCACAACAAGTGGAATGCTATGCTTATTGCTTAAAACTCTATGCTTAGTGATCAAGTGAGTGGTCTGAATGGTATTCCCTTGTACGTACAACTTATTTTCAAGCTTTTTTCAAAGTTTTTAGATTGGAAAAATCATTCAAAAGTTTTGATTCCTCATAATTGAATTCTTGCTTAAGCATTTTAACATTTTCTTGAAGTTCTTGTTTTTGCTTAGCAGTTTTAGAAAGCTTTTCTTGTAAGGAGTTTAACTCTTGTTTTAAGACTTCTTCTCTAAATTTACTTTTTCTAATAACTGTACGCATTTGGTCATCCATTTCCTGCTCACGGGTGGTCAACTCAAACTTAGCACGTTGTTCATAAATAGCAACTTGTTCTTTATAGGCATTCAGTTAAGAGACAACAAAATCATCGGGGCATGCACGTGTATTCATCAAACATAGTCTCATTGACTGCGGAAGATGCATTACTTGGTACAACCTCACTTTCACTTTGCTTCACATATTAATCATATGGGACAATATTGCTATTACCCTCATCATCAATATCTGATTCATAAGTTTCAAGATTTTGTATTTTATTATGCATCTTTTGCTCATCAACTTCATCGTATAGTTTTAATACCTCAGAAATGATTTTGTCTTTGGATGGACCAAGATGTTGTGGAGGAGAGACCTTTGGAGAAACCGTAGGTGAGATGCTGGCCATGAAGATAGTTTGAGCAGTAGGTTCATCATCGACATCAGAATCAAATGCATCACAATCTGCTACTTGAAAGGCATTCTGATGATTATGACCTATCTCCTGTATTGGCTGTTTATCAACATCAGCATCATATCTTGCATTCCCTCACAAGAAACAACAACTCCTCTTCATCCAAAGTCTGGTCCATTATCCGAGCTTGCACGAGCAACATCTTGTCCCTGAAGTAGCCTTGATTCTGAGGGCGTTTTGAGATGTGCAGTTCCTAGCAATATATCCCTCACCACCACACAGTTGTAGCACTTAATTGGCTTTGCTTGTCCCTGATTCCATTCCTTCCCTATTCTCGATTCAGATTTCCAACATCCTCTACCAACTCCACTTCTTCCCTGCTCATGCCGTCTTTCTTGAAGTGGTTGAACCATAATCTTTCCATCTCTCGACAACAAAGCATGATTGTGTATTGGATGCGTTTTCGATCTCATTGTTAGCAGTGAAGACTGTTGGAGTGTGGATTGGTCGAGTTTTGTTTAACCATAAGAGCCAGTTGATTAATGAAGTGACCCATGTGCTGCATCAACATCACTTGTTTGAACCTCGGATTAGGAATGAGTTTGTGATTACCATTACCCGTGGGTATGACTTGAGATGCTTTGGTAGTAATACCAGTATTGGTGTAGAAGGCGCTGAGTCATTTAACGAACTAGTTTCTCCTCGCTAGATTTGAACTGCTCAAGAATCCTTTTTTCAAACATTGCATGTCTCTCATTCTGAAGAAGGAAGGCATATAGTTGCTCATAGTTTGTGTCCTTCAATCCTTTGGTTAGCTTCACAGAGGTGACAAACTTGTACCATTCGGGATTCATGTTGTTCACAAACTTGAGTTCAATGAATTTTGGCATTGTCATTCTGATGTTCCTCATGTCATTCACAAGCTTGTGGAATCTCACGTAGTATTCATAGATACTCTCATCTGGTTTCATCTTGAAGTGCTCAAACTCATCATACAATTGTGATTCTCTGTCTTCTTTGGTTAATTCAGAACCTGAGAGAAGCATCTTGACATTATCCCAAACTGCCTTGGCTTCAGTGTTGTGATTGATAAGCTTGTAGATATCTTTTGGAAGACCTTGAAGTATAATGTTAGAAGCCCTGATATCAGCATCGAATCTCTTTTTCTCCTTATCATTGAGTTCATCATACATCTTTGGTCTGTCTAATCCATAGATCATTGTTCCATCTGCAGCAGTATCAATTAAGTCTCTTGTAGTCTCAACCTGATAAGGCCCTTCATCAATGGATTTGAGAATGTTGACCCCATTTTCCTTTCCAAGACAAGTACCAATCGGATTCGTTGAGCCCATGAGTCATAATCAGTTCTGTCAAGCATAGGTGGACAGTATCTGATCGCAATTTGCTTGAACGTCCTCGCATTCTAAGAAACGATAGTAGGTGCGATGTTTGACATGATTACAAGTTCTACGGGATTTTACTATTCCTTGATTAAACCGGGAAATTGATTCTTTCACGGGATTTTACTAAACCAAAAAAACAACCGTAAAAATGTAGAACGAAGAAGTAACAAGACTCAATAGACAAGTAGCTAAACAATCAACTCGCTTAGTTATCAACTCGCAAAACACCCAACTCGCTTAAAGAAACAAGTCGCTTAAAGAACCAACTCGCTTAATAGCCAAGTCGCATTAGTTCATATAGAGACAACAACTCGCTTGAATCACCAAGTCTCTAAACAACTCGCTTTAGTATCAAGCAACTCACTTAATAGCCAAGTCGCTTTTGAACTCAAGTCGCTTAAAGAAACAACTCACTTAGTACCCAAGTCGCTTAAAGAAACAACTCGCTTAGAACCCAAGTCGCATAAAAAGTCAACTCGTTAAATAGCCAAGTCACATATACCAACTCGCATCCAGTAACAAAGAAACTCGCTTCGAAGAAACAAAAGTCCGAGACTCAACTCGCTTTGTACAAATTTCACAAATAACCACTTTATCAATCAAAAACAACCAAACCACAATGATTTAAGCCTTCCAATTCAAAACATAAACACATATGATGATCCTAAACACAAAAGTACAAGAAAAATCCAAAATTTAACACTAGAATTTGTCCAAATGATTCAAACTCTCCTATACACTTAAAACCCCAAAAACCTTATGAAATCTACCAAAACAAAGAGCATGAAAGATGAGTGATCAAACCTTGGCTCTTATACCAATTGTAAGTTATAGGATTTCACAATCACACTAAACCATAATCACAATGGGGCGTATAAGTAGTTTAGAGAGAGAAAGTTCTAGAGAGAGAAAGGGAAGAGAGTTGGGAACTATGTGAAACAAAGAAAAATTGTATTGAAGCTCCAACCCTCTACCTTGGGAGGTAGAGGATATTTATAGTGTCTTACAAATAAAAGCGCCACCTACAATTGTGGATCGGGCATCTGATGGGTAAAGACCCATCCGTCCTCCACGGTGTTACATAACAAACTACTTACTAACATAACTTGACTCTGACTCTGAGCTTTCTAACGAATACATATACTTGAGGTGACCGACTCTTTAACGACTGAATTTTCTAATTCCTAACACACTAACCACTATACCATTTTCTAACCATATACATGTGTATATGCTCTCTCAATGATCGAGCCGAGTTATATTTGTTTATTTCCGCTTTAAGTTTATACATTTACTGGATTGAAAGAAGTTGCACCAACCACATTGTCGGCAAACATTCTAAGATTAGTTCTTTGTTCTGGTCGTGGGTCTACTTGAATAACGGGTTTGAGACGGTTTTATTTCTTTTACTTGTGTGAGGATTTGGTTTGAATAAAGTTACGGGTCAAGGGGTTGTAATTATGTGGCTAAACATTAAAAAGACAACAATATTTAAGGGATATATTGCAACACGTGAGGCATTGATTTATTGGACTCGTTTACGAGCATTGTGACGTTATATATTGTTGGACAAGGATTTGACGTATTGGATTTACGGTATTGGTTATTTGGACATTATGGACCCTTTGGTACACGACGAAGGGTATGTCGGACTCATAAGAGTTTAACATATCCGGACCGAACTATACAAAATGGTCAATAAAGCTAAACAACTAATATATCTGCGAATAATATGTTCAATTATATAATTATAACTTGTAATGTTTGGCCGATAGCAAAACTTGACAATAATTGGTTTATTCAAAATGAATCATATTGACTTAGAAGCGTAATATAAATAGGCAGCGTCATGCAGGTTAAACAGGACTTGTTGGCACGGTTGCGGGAGTTCGCGACTAATGTGCCGCGGTGCGTTTTGTGCCGCCACGGCGTGAGTTGTATGAGTCATGATTCCTTACCACCACCGCAGCGTTAAAACTAAACTTTTGAGATATTGATATTGGACTTTTGAAACTAATGATTCGAGTATTCCATGAAAACTAAGACACGTTGTCTTTCGGATATTATATTATTTTACTTTTGAGACGCATTTTGAGATAATACGTATACTATTAGGTCCTGTCGAAGTAGTACCGTTGTGCTTGTACTATTTGGATATCGTTGTGCTTTCTTGCGAGGCTGTTGTGCTTTGCTCACTGATGCGGTTGTTATTCTGTTTTGCTTCATATCGAGGTGAGTTTCATAGCCATTTTTTTATCTCTGTTTTAACTAAATTGGGGTGAGAAATCATGCTACGTTTTTGGACCTTCTTTAAAACTCTCTTGATTTGCTTATCTTGACAGGTTTAGATAGATGTGTGGTAGTTGTTGAATGATACTAGGGTAGCATTTTGATGCTATAACTTGATACCTAGCTTGTTATTTGTTATTTGCTCCGATCTAGACCATGGTAGCTTGTATTCTAGACCTTGCTACGACATCTTGGCTAGAGTAAGCAGGATCCATTGTGATTTGATATATAATGATTATATGTTTTTGTGCATTTATCTTAGTCTTGCATAGCAAATAAACTCTTAAAGATCACTCTTGAATTTGAACTTAAACCTATGAACTCACCGACTTTATGCGACCGTTTAGCATGTTTTCTCAGAAATTGATAAGTATGGCTTTGGTAACTAGATTGGAAGGCGCTTGGGCAATTGGACGGCATGGTAATAGACGACTCTGATATTTGTACTTGGGGACCGCTTCTTTATTATGGGCTTGTTTCCGCATTAAATTTTATTGTAAACTTTGATTTCATTGAGCAAATAAACTTTCATAAGAAAACCCCGTTATATTATTCTTGTGTTGTGATACCGATTAGTAGCACCCAAAACTTGTATGCTTCCGCTAAAACCCGATTTTGGGGGTGTTACATATTGGTATCAGAACCCATGTTATAGGGAACTGGGTAAATTTTCAAAACCTAGACTATAACCACTTTTTACAAAAACATAACCCTATGACCGACACGTGCCTGCCGGCCAAGTTGAAGCCTCACTTATGACTTTGATCGCTAATATAATTGATGATGTGTGTTACTATTGGATGAGTATATCCATTTATCTTTCACTATATGTTATAAGTATCTTCGGCATACTTATGTTTACGCATCATTATTTGTTGTAGCGTTAAGCCTCTTTCCCTGCAATCTCATCACTGTCCCGAGTATGGAAACTTGTTTTGATACTTTGAAAATGGATTTGGGGAAATGAAAGACATGATGCTAGAGTAACTAAGTCAAGTATATCAAAATTCATTTAACCTCGGGTGAATATATCGCGATCACCTATATTCAACAGGGACAGTGGGACATAGCCTGATCACCTATGTCCGACTCAGAGGTGAATTTTGCAATACTTTGAGTAGTTATAATAGGGTTATGTACGGTTGGTTTTTGGTTTTTTTTCGGAGAATGGTAAAGTTTTTGGTGTGTGTATACGAGCATGGAAATTTGTAAAAGTTTTCCTTCACACACAACACCAGCCTCACAAATTTTTGTTTATCGCGATATCCCCTCTTTGTTATGAATCACTTTTCGTCGCCGTCTAGTCATTATATGATTTCGGATTATTTTGAATCGTTAGAATCGTACAACCTCGTTTACATCGGGTGGGTTAGACCCGATTAGTCCAAGCTTGCATTCGGGTTGCGTGAAGTTGAAGTAAACTCATTTGAGTTTATTGGAATGTTTGGAATTGGTCTCGACCGCTTTGAATTTAATTTGTTAGATTTTGCGACTTTTGGTCTCGTGTGAGATTTAATTAGCTTGTTCCGTAGCCTTGTTTTGTTTTTGGCCTTGTTGCAGATGCCTATACCCCAAGCCTAATATTCGATCGATGTTATCACATCGATGTCAATATCTTGATGTCTGCTTTGCGTCTATCCACATGTATGCTTTTAGCATAACCTTTTGAACCATCGATATTCACCGTGTTTGGAATTTGATTTGATATCAATTGGTAGTAAATTTTCTTTTGGAAATTATGACCTCGGATTCGCTTATTCTTGTAGTCTCGTTTTGTTATGGTCTTGCCTTATCTTCGATCGATGTTATTTCGTCTGATCTTTTTCTCTTGATGTTTGCCTTACGTTCAATCGATGGGTATGCTTGTAGCATAACCATTTGGAATCGTTGACTTTTATTCTTAGTTGGAATTTGAATTTATATCGAGTAGTAGTCAAACTTCTTTGAAAATCTTGACTTTGGATTCGAAGGTTTCATCCTTCTGCGTTAAGTATTAAGTGCACTACTTAGTCAATCTATTGATTGCTAGTAGTAATTAATACTCTCTTGAGTCGATACTGAATCTTCTTAACTCTCTTTTCGACGTAATTACGGTGGCCCGACGAAGAACTTTAAGAAGTAGCGAACGCGATCCTTGGAGCTGACGCCAAACCCTTCGTTCGTCTTTTGAGATTATCAATTATCTTTGCTACCTCCTTATGAAATATTGAGTCATGCCGTGATCCGCGCAGAACCGTCAAGTTTTATCACGCAAGTCCGCCACTTGTGAATGGCAGACCGTAACAAACTTAAAACAGTTCAAGCACGAATGCAATGAAGATCAGAAGAGTATAGTGTTTCCCCGGTCGTTAAGTCCCCAGCGAAATGCGAGAATAGTCAAACGTATAGTGAACCCGAGATTTGAACGGAAAAGATATTTGAAGATGATTATAACTAAGGAAAAAGCCCATAAACTACACGGGCTTAAATGCAAATTAAAGGAAATTAAAAAGATAAAATCTATTAAATAAACGTGATGAGTGTCTAAATACTCATCATTTTTTACAAAATAAAGCTGCAAAATCATCAAAAACACTCGAAACACATCAAAATGATCAAAATATCACAAATCAGTGTTTTATGTGTTTTAAATGCAAAAATATCAAAATCAGGTGAAAAACGTATCAAATTTGCAAAAATTAGGTTTAGTCCCCAAGTTTATAAAGTTGTCAAAAGCAGTCCACGAGCACATAATTTCAAAAGAAAAGTCACCAAAGGTCTTTTTAAAATCATAAATTGTCATATTTAGTCCTTTGGTAGAAAATCTAAAAGTTTTGAGAAAATTACAATTTAGTCCCTGAAAATCAAAATGTTCAAAAACTAGTCCTTGGAATTTTCAAAATGTCAAACTAGACCCTGGTCTATTTAAGGTTGGCAACACTAGTCCTTGGATTACATCTTCATAATTTTCATGTTTGGTCCTTGGGAATTAAAGTTTTACATTTGGTCCTATATTAATAATTCCACAAACCATCCGGACCCTATATAAACCCAAGCCCAAACAAACACCTGGCCCAATCCTCCAACCCGTCCAAACCCATGACCCGACAACCCAATTACCCATGTTTTAAATATATTAAACCGCCCCTTTCCACTTCCTTCAGACCACCATGTCCCTCCACCTTCACCACCCTACTCCACTGTTTTGTTCCCCCCTCCTCACCTAACAGTCAAGAAGCATTAAATGCTTCTCTTACCCAAACACTCAACCCCCAACAGGCTAATATAAGCTTTCCCGCCAAAACCAATCAAGGGCCAAGATTCATCAAAACTGATCCAAAGGCCTCAAACAGAGGTGGGAACTGCTTATGTTGGAGAGAGAAAGCTTTTGAAGCTATAAAAAAGAGAAAAGGATGCAAGAGTGAGAGTCTACTAGTTTTTATTTATTTTCTTATGTCGTTTTTTATGTAGAAGTTTTATTTCAGTGTTAAACTTGTATCACTTTGTTAAATTGTATCAAACTTATGTTTTCAAGTGTATTGCAATTAAATTTAAGCACCAATTTCAGTTTATCTTTACATTTGATCTCATTTGTCCACTGTTGAAATTTTCAAAGTTAAAAGCTCATTCAGAAGCTTCATATCACTTGTTTCTCAGTTACATTGAGCTTAAATAAGCTCAGCATAGCTTTTTATAAGCTTAAATTCTAGTTTTAAGCATATTTGGATTTTGGTCAAAAGAAGTCAAACAGGGTCAAAATTGGCAAAGGAAATGGAAATGGGTGAAGCAGCTATGGATGTGGGTTGATATTAAGCTAGGTTAGGGGTTTGGATAGTTTAGAGGATCACTGGTTGTTTGTGCAAACCATTGTGGTTGTGGACCTTTGTAAGTAATTTTCAAAGTTCTTAGTATAATCTTCATTTGTAATCACCTCTGGTTCTAAGCTGTTTATTAGGGTATATTGAGTTAATATAACTGATTTGGATCATTGTCATGTGGTAGTTTAGAGTTTGGATCACTTTTTAGTCACAAACTGTTGACTAAAGGGGTGTTTGGTTTATCATTTAAACCTGTTTTAGAGGTTTGTTTGTGATTTAGTTTCTGGTTGTTCATGCTTGTTAGACTCATTTGAGTCTTTAGCTGTCTTACTTTTGTGTTTATTACTCAAAAAAGTCAAAATCACCCTTAATTAATCTCAACAGTTAACTGTTGAGATTTTGGAAGATCAAATCATCATTTTGTGTTTAAAAGTCATTAACAAAGGTAGTTGTAGCTTCATTACATCATAATACAACATTGTCAGTCATTAAATTGGGTCTAAAGTTCATAAAAGTCAACTGGTAACTGTTTTCAAAAAAGTCAAAATGTTAAAAAAATGGGTTTTTGCAGATCTTGCAGATTCTGCATAGGACTCATTAAAGGGTTTTAGGTTCTGATTTTTGGAATACAAGTAGTCCTCTTGGTTGTCTTTAAGCCCTCATAACTGGTTTTGGCTTTTGCCTTCTGGTCAAGCTTGTGCAAAAGCTCCAAACAGGCACCATTTGCCCTGCACCACTCAGTATTAGCTGAGTGGTTTTCTCAGTTCTAGTCAAGCTTGTGCAGAGCTTGTAAAAGCTTTTCTAGGGGTGATCTTTTGGTCTTAGGTAGTCTCTTAGGTCTAGTTGAGGTTTCAATAATTGGATTTTAGCTTGGTGCTTATTTGGGTGCTTAAAATTGGACTGCAAGTTGACACCAAAACTGTGTTTAGCTTAATAACATAAAACATCAAATCTGTTATATTGTGCTAATCAGTGGTTATAGCTTGTTGATTTCTGGCTCATTTGGTCACTTTTAGCTTATTATAGCCTCTGTATCAGTTTGGTAGCTTTTGTTGAGCTTTTGGCTTATTTTAGTGCTTATTTATAAGCACTTGTGAGATCAGTTGCTTATTTCTCTACACAAGCCCATGTTTTCCATTTTCCTAGCTTCCTAGTATTATTTTAGAGTTTTCTTGAATTTTTCAGATTTTTCCAAGCTTGTTTTCTATTTTTCTTAATTTAAATTAGTTTTTAATCCTTTTTAAATAGCTTTTAATACAAATAAATTAGAAAAAGCTTCAAAAAATAATTTTTCATTTTTCTTAGGCTTAGATAAATATAAAAAGTAGAAAAATTAATTTTCTAGATTTTTCATAGTCCATTTGGTAAATTTTAGTAATTTAATTAGTTTTTAATAGTTTAAAATTCCTAGAAAATAGATAAATAGTCATAAAATATAAAATAGTTTTGAAAAGTCTATTTTGATATTTTAGACTTTTCCAAGTGTTAATCTTATTTTTCTAGCCTAATTTCCTATTTTCTTATATTTTAGGTAATTAATTATTAGTTAAAAATAGTTTTTAATTAGATAATTAGTTTTAAAAATAATTTTCTTTTTCTATAAATTTTCTTTTATCATTAGGATTGTAAAAATGTATTTTTCATATTTTTAGGATCTATATTGGTTTAATTTCACTTTTTATTTTATACGTTTATGTAATTTTAATTTAAACGTAAGTTTTTAGTTTTCAGTTTTAAACGTTCATCATTTTAAATATAGTGATAGCGTTTATTTAATAGATTTTATCTTTTTAACTTTCTTTAATTTGCATTTAAGCCGTTGTTATTTGTTGGTTTTTTCTGTAGTAATAAATAATTCAGAATCCCTTTTTCGTTCAAACTTCTCGATCACTATACGTTGGGTGATCCATTGCCGCAGCTCATTTGGGACATAACGACCGGGAGACTCTATACTCTCGATCTTCATTGATTTCGTGCTGAGCGGTTTAAAAGTTTTTGGTTACGGTCCGCCATTCACAAGTGGCGGGTTTGTGTGATTTAGCTTGACTGTTCAGCGCGCATCAAATTTTTGCGCCATTCCGTGGTGCTGTCGTCTTGATTGTCTTACGTCTAGCAGATTAGTTGTTTGAGCCTCACTCTTTGTTCATACCATCCATCTGTATATGTTTATATTTTCTTATCTAAAAAACCCAAAAATATTCTTCTCATTCCTCTTATTCGTTGATTCTATTTCTCTTACCCTCTTTTGCCGTTTAATTCTATTCTTCGTATCCTCTCAAACATTTGATTCTCTTCTTAATCCTCTAAATGTTTAATTCTTATGTCGACATTCGTCAACTTCATCGTCAGAAATGTGTGTGAGCGGTGTGGAGGTCCTAGTTCAAGCGAATTTTGCAATTCGTGCGAATTATCCATCAAAAATGCTTTTCAAAGTTATTTCGACCACCCGCCACAACCTAAAATACATTCTAATCTTGACAAACCAGTTCAAACGTTGGAGCTACCCCAAGCACCCATCGAGGATTACGAGGACAACCTCTTTGAATCTAGAGCCCGTAATCTAATCGAACAAATTTATGTCGATGAAAAAGGTCAAGAATTAGAATTGATTACGATGAACCCGTTCAAACACCGGTGACTAGCCAGAATGACTTGCCTAATCTTCACGTTTCTCAAGGACCAGAACCGGAGACCATAACGGAAGTGGTGGAAATTGCTAGCTCTCAGAGCACACCACTTGTCCCACCTCCTGATCTTTCTGAATGTTCTTCGAGACTTGATAGTCATCCGGATCAACATGTTGGTTTTGATGATCCTTTGAATAAACTGATTCCTCTTCATAGCTATCAAATGCAATCGTTTATTCCTTGTGTCGGTTGTGGTGAGCCTCTTTATGGTTCACCCTGTCGTTGGTGTACGTGTGTACAATGTGGTAATGATATCCATAACGGGAGTTGTTTGTTTTGTGGTTCAAGGAATTCATTTGATTATGATTATAATCAGAACTCATTTAACGACTCCTCTAACTTTTCCAATTACCCACCACAGCCCGACTATTCTTCATACAATCAGCATACCTGCTGTGAATTTTGTGGAGGTCCTCACCAAGGATTTGAGTGTCAATCCGGAAACACGTTTGTCTATGAACAGTTTTCCAGTGATGCTCAGAGTTTTGGTTATGACCAATATCCATATAGTTCACCAGTCCAGACTCAACAGTTTTACTGTTGTGAGTACTGTGGAGGTCCCCATTTCGGCTCTGATTGTCAAACAGGGAATCCATTTCCTTGTAACAATCATGACTCTCACATGTTTGATAATTTCCAACCTCCACAGCACCATACGGTTCAAACTTCACCTGAGCCGTTGTCTCAAGAAATCTCCCAAGATTTTGAAACCGCAATGAAAACACTTGAGGATATGATGAGTAACTTTAAGAATCAAGTGAGTGGTGAAAAGACCATGGGAGAATTGCTAGCCGAAGAGCGAGAGGCCCGCCAATCTAGGGAGGAATTATTTATTCTAGAGCAAGCAGCTCTAAGGCGTTCCCAATTTCTCAAGGCAGCACTTTATGACGATGACGAGGAGGGTTTTTATCCTTTTAGAAATAATATTTCTCAACCTCCTCAGTCAG
>OU343223.1:137042672-137082568 GCA_910596185.1 Chrysanthemum makinoi | reverse complement strand
AATGATCTCTTACAAGTGCGTCCACATGATCTAAAAACAAGCAAAGAAAAGGTCAACATCTTCTACAAAGGAATCAACGCGGATCACAAGACGTATACGGACTACCAAGGACCACTCCCGGAAAGCATGACTCCTACTACTCAAGCAATTGAAGCCATCCAAAAATGGTAATCATTCCAAAAATACACGATGGAGGAAGCAAGAGAAACCAAGGCAGAAGTTTTGACGGAATTAAAGCCATCACTAACAAGCTAGAGAATCTTGGTCGGGATATGCTCAAAATTAAAGAAAATGTTGATAAGGTTTTAAAATGTACCTTTTTGAGGGGTCATTTAAGCCCTTATTTGATCATTTTTGTATCCGTTATTACTTAATATCGTTCCTTTTCACTTTTTAGATCTCTTGAAGGCAAATTGCTGTAATAGCACTTATTTGGACGAAAAGGTGTGTATATACGAAGAAAATGGCCAAAGTCAAGAAATCGAGACACCTGTGAAGTACAAGGTGACGGCATCGCTTAACTGACGCCGTCGGAGCATTTTGTGAGGGGACAGAAGTCAAATTTCTTATTTTCAAGTGACGGTGTCAAGCTTTAAAAGAGTAGGCTTTCGCAACTCAGACGGCTAGATTTGATCCGACGGCGTCATAAGCTGAAGAGGACGCGTCACAAGCACAAGGTGGCGCCGTCGCAAGACTAACGTGGCCAAGACGAAACCCTAATGACGGCGACCCGACGGCGTCAAAAAACATAAGGTGACTCACGCATATGTAATCTTATATATAGAATCCGAATTTTTCAGTATTGGTGTGTAGTCTTTTGGAGTAAAAACCTAAAACCGAACCAAGGCTGTCTTGTACAGTATTTTAGGGTTCCAAACCCTATCTTACATCAAGATAAGTGTTTTACTTCATTAATTCAATTATGTCCTTGATTATTTGTGTGTATGCTTGCATGTTCTCCATGTCCGGCTAATTTACTTGTGTGTTTGCTTAGGGAATATGAAACTTAATTATTGAATATTGATTGGTTGTCTCTTATCTTAATTGTTAATGATCTAGTAATGCGATAGATCATTCGTTGTGTACTTAATGCTTGATTAATCTTTTTGAACCTTAGGTTATAGCACCTAGAGCGGTTGTAAGCTAAACCATCCAAAGAGTCCTTAGAGTTAGAGTTTATATTCCCTAGTGGGTTTTGTAGACGAGACCCTTTGGTAAGTTCAAAGAGTTAGGGATAAACGCATACCCTATGACTTTAGACACACAACGCGATTAAGAATAAGGACGTGACAATTCAACCACCAATAGGAGATAATTAAGGAGTAGTAAAACCTAAGTAAACACATCTTTAAACTATCATACGAGCACACAATAATTAGACATAGACTACATATACCTTAGATTAGATAATTAGATAAGTAGAGTGATCGGTAGCAATACCAACCCCCAAATCCAAACCCCGAGGTTCGTACCTTTCCATTTCCTAAAAAAAAACCTAAAAAAGATAAAAAATAATCTTCCTCAACCCCAACCTTAGCGTAGTAACTTCTCACTAGCATTTCTATTCCCCTAGAGAACGATATTGATGAGTGCTTATTTACTCATCGTTTTTACCCACCCAAGACCTCAAAAATGACCAAAAACACCCAAATATGATCAAAATATGTTAAAAATATCCTCGGAGTGTGTTTTGTGTCTTACAGGTACAAAATGATTGAAATAGAGCGAAAACGAGCAAAAACGAGCCGAAATCAGAGAAAATGTTAAACAGACGGAGCCGAGAGTGGATTTTCTACATTTTCAGAGCCCGGGACATGTGTTTGGAGTGAGAGTGGGAAAACAAACCTAAAATCCTAACCCTAAACCAAAAATTCCATTTTACCCGTCCCCGATACCCAAGTGACCAAATTGCCCCCTAAAACCAAAAAAAATCCATTTTAGTCTTTAAAACAATTTTTGTAAAATTCATTTTATTTAAAACAATTTTTAGTTATTCAAAAAAAAAAAAAAAAAAAAAAAAGTTTAAACCAAAAATACATCTTTACTTAAAGCAAATAAACTTTAACCACCCATAACCCATTTCCCTTTAACTGCTTTTACCAAAAAAAAAATCCCAAAACGAAAAACACAAACCCTAAGAACAACTGGCGCCAAGTTTTCCCACTCTCAGTCCCTACTTTCCCATATACCCAGACGAGATCACATGTTTACCTATTCACGTGTATCCCCTTGCCAAGTCATCAATCCACAACTACAAATGCCAATCAATGGCTGTGGTTTTAGAAAGGGGGCACCAAGGAGTAATCAAAGGCTCTGATTGGTTTCAAGAAAAGCAAGAGAGATGGTTGGTCCGGGTTTGTCTCACACAAGAAGCACAAAAGAAAGCACAAGCAGGCAGCACAATAAAGAAGACTTTTTAGTTTTTTAGTATAAATAGGATGTTAGAGATTTGTAGAAAGTTGTCTAGAAATTATTGTTCTAGTCCCATTTTTACTTTCTTGCAATTTAATTTAAATGTAATTCTGATTCACAATACAAGTTAAGTTTTTTTTTTTCTTTCCAGTTTACTTTAAATGTATTCAGTTTGATTTATAGTTCATGTTGTGAATCTGTCATGGTATTCTAGAGTTTGTTTTCAGTCAAGTTTGAAGCTTTTTGTAAAAAAAATTAGTTTGTTTAAGTTTCCCAAACCTTTCCAATTCAAAGACTCTTTTTCTCTCGTCCCAGGGGTGTTTGGATTAGCTAATTTGGTGGGTCAAAAACCCACTTTGACCCATTTTGGGTTCCTAAAATTGTTTGGTTCAAGTGAATGTGTAATTAGTTTAGTTGTTTAAAGTAGTTAATCAAGTTTTAGAAGTTTTTATTTCAAAAAAAAAAATTGCTTTCTCTGTTTCTTGCTCCACAACAGCACCTACTCTCTTTGTTTCCCAGATTTAGGTGCTTTTAGGTTAAGTTTAGAGTAGTTAGTTGTTTCAATCAGTGGTTAGATAGATAGTGTTCATATTTTACCGTTTTAGTTAGGACTTAGTGCCTCGTTAGTAGCTTATTTTGCCTCAAAAGTACCCCCTAGTCCCATTAGAATCTGATCTCAGAACCATGGGGTCCCCATCAGTTGTGCAGCAGACTTGCTTCCCATTTTGTAGCTTATCTAGCCTATTCCAATTGCTTATTTAGGTCCCTTTTATTTTTTAGATACTTAGCTTAGTTCTTGTTAAGTTTTAGCTGTTGAAAGTTTTTTTTAGCTTAAATGTTCTTTTTTGTTTTTTCTAACAATAGTCCCAAATATGTCTCACTAAGCCACTTTGCACCTTTCTAAAAGCTTGTTAAAAGCTTCGGTTTGGCTGAGATGTGTTTTTTTTTTTAGTTCTTAAGTGTATGAATTTTACCTAGGATTAGCTTATTTAGGATTTTCAGAGGTTGTAGGCAGCTTATATTTTTAGCCATAAGTCTCCCTTAAATGCTTTTAGCTAGTTAGATTAGATCCTTATTAGGCTTAGCTTAATTGAAGTTTTTTTTTTTTAGCTTGTTTTTCCTTTGACTGACAATCATCCAAACAGCCCTTAGCTTTTTTTTTTGTGTTTCTTATTTTTTATCTGCTGATCTGCAGCTTATTTCACAGTTTATAAGTTTAGTTTTTGTTTAAAAAGTAGCTTGTCTTCTCCCTTTTTAGTTTCAAAAAGAAAATAAAAGAAAATAAAAAAAAATAAATAATAGCAAAACTGATCTGCCCAGGATTCGAACCTGGGTCAGTTCATTCAACAGACAAAACACCAAACCAGTTATACCCTTGGGTCTTTCGTGTTATGCATTGCACAAACAATTCACTTAAGGCCTTTTTCCTTTTTTAAGCTACAGCCACTGTTTTGCTTATTAGTAGCTTATCTCATTTAGCTTTTTTCAATTTCTTATTTTTCCCTAGTTCTAATCAAGTTAAAGTATTTTTCTGAAAAAGTTGGCATTTCTCGTAAATGTTTTTAGTATTTTTAATATTTAATCTCTTACTTTTTAGTTTTAATTCATATAAATAAATAAAAAGTCAAAAAATACCCGCTTTTTCCTAAAATTATTTTTAGTCATTTAGAATGTAGAAAAATTGGTTTTGCACCTGTAGGACTTAAATTGCATTTTTTTTACTTCCGGGGCTTAGTGTGTTCCTGGTTTTTAGCGCTTTTGCATTTTATCACCCTAGGATGTAGTTTAGCGCTTTTATTGTTTCTTAGGATTAGTAGTAGTTTATTCATAGTTTAATTTTTTTACGTACTTCATTTTCATTCTTGTTCTTTATTTTGTAGAATACGTAATCCAAATCCAAAATTTCGTTTAACCCATTCAAGTCCTAATCATGAAACTCAACGACACCGTCTATTTCACACCTCGTTGGGACACGACCCGGGAAATCACTTTTCCGGTATCACTTTTATCACACCCGTAAGATTTGGCACGTTAACCCTTTTCCTAAAATGTTGGTTTGTCGGATTTTACGGTAATTTGATATATGATATTGTGTTTATTCACACACTCACAAAAAATCAATCGATATCAATACCCGTGGCTTACCCTAATACTACACTACAACGATTAGGTTCACGCCTAGGGTGTTATAAAACTTGCTCGAAGAAAAGGAAGTTCCTTTGACCGCGAACGACGCGTGTAGCGTTATGAGTTTTTGCGCCGCGGGAATAGAATAGCTAGTTAGTAGTCCACCTCGTTTAGGTTTCTTTTCTTGATTCCTATCAAGTAAATTTTTCTCATTTTAGCTTTCTCGTAGTCTATCCCCCTTCTTCGTGACCTTTGTTCGTAAACCCATCACTTTTCATCATGGAAGGTGATAACCACCCACCATTCATCAACCCACCACCAAATGACCCGCCAAGAGGCCGTACTCTTGGTGAATACTCGAGACCAAGCCACCTAGGCTATAGGAACACCATTGAGCTTCCCAACCAAGCCCAAACTACGGCCCTGCGATCCGACACCATCCGGTTGGTGCAAAACGGATGTGCATTCCATGGACTTCGCTCCGAAGATCCAAATCAGCATCTAAGGGATTTCCTTAAAATTGTCGATTCCATCGACCTTGATGCTACTACTCGGGAGACCACACGCTGCGTCTCTTCCAATTCTCTCTACGGGACCAAGCTAGTAATTGGCTTGAGCGACTTCCGGCCGGCTCCATCTCAAGTTGGGATGATCTCACCTCTCGCTTCCTTGCTCTATTCTTCCCACCGGGGAGAACCACTAAACTTAGGAATGACATCTTGATGTTCCAACAACATCAAGGTGAATCTCTTTACGAAGCATGGACTCGATTCAAGGACTTACTTCATAAAGTCCCTCCTCACGGCATTGATCTTTGGCTCCAAGTCCAAATCTTTTATGATCATGTCAATTTCCCGACAAAGCGATCCATTGACCAAGCGGCCGGTGGAAAACTTAGTGATCTCACCGCAGAAGAATCATGGGGTACAATAGAGGACCTTGCCCTCTATGACAACGAATGTTGGAATGAACCTCGTGAGTTGCCCAAACCGTTAAAAAGTCTCCTTTCCTCCCATTGACTCACAATCTTCCGACCGTAGGATGATCGAACTTGAAGATCAAGTTAAATTCCTAATGAGTTCCTACGAAAATCCTAAGTCTTCACGCCATGTGAACAAAGTCTCTTCCTCGTGTGAGCCATTTTATGATCCTCATAACACGCGCACTTGCACTCGATCCCCCGAACATGCTTCCGTTGACTACGCATCCTCGCGTATTAATGGAACAGGAGGAAGATTCCCCACAATACCCGGACCTAGAAATTTCAATGAAACCCGAGAAGCATGGAAGGGCAAACCCGACTTCTATTGGGGACAAACCAAAGAATTCACTTCCAATGATTTCTCATGGCCCCCATCTCATGGCCCTAACCAACAAAATATTGAGGGGATGTTGCAAAACCTAGTCGCATCCCAAGAAGCCCAAATAGCTAAGCTCTCGGACCGCTTTAACCAACAACAAGCCAAAATGGATAGGAAGATAGATAACCTCTTGAAAGCCATGACCAATAATGATAGGAAGGTTAATGCTATCTCAACTCCCGAGCCTTCTGGTGTAGAGATTAAGGACCCAAGTAAGTTAGCTAAACACGTTCAATTCGTCAATACCATCGCCTTAGTTAAACCTAATAGAACAATTGAAGAAGTGGACCATACACGTGAGATTAATGAAACAACCGAGGAAGTAGATGAAGTAGATAATGACTATTTCAATAAGTTTTCTACGGAAGAAGAGCTATCTCGCCACCCTCACTTAGTACGTGACCTCCGTCTCATGTATGTTAGGAAAATCCCTAGAATCAAGTTTGGGAACCCTTGGAATCTTAACATACCATGTTGCATAGGACACCTTTTCGTGGCAAAGGCCTACATTGATCGCAAGTCTCCAATCAACATAATGACTAGCACCTACTACAATTGGGTAGTGAAGAAGCCTATTCCAACTAGGCAAGACCCCGATAATCCTAGGGTTAGGTGCAATTTTCTTGGTAGAGTTAAGGAATTACCGGTTTATGTAGGTAGTTTCACGTTTCCTACGGACTTCATAATTGTGGATGATATTAGGACGGCCATAGATCCTAGCTTGTCCCACGTTATTCTAGGAAAACCTTTCATAGAAAGCACAGGGATGACCTATGACCCCTCGTTAGGAATAGTGCGATTCAAAGATGAGACCGATGACATAGCTTACCAAATGCCGTTTGAGATTGAGAAGTTTTCATCACTCTCTAATGATGAAAAGGAACTTAAACTATCGGTCTATTATAGGAATGAGGAGGATAAAGAAAAAGGAGTAGATTATGTTATGGCTAAGATTTTAGGATTCTATAAGGATTGCTTGAACCTAGGACCGAAATATAGAACCAAGTGGGGAGAGGACGAACTCTTAGAGAGGTGCATCATAGGGCACTTCTACAACATAGAATCCCCAATAAGACGTCATGAGGAAGAACATGATGGTAATGAAGTCACGTAAGGGCACGACTACGAGTCTAGCTACAAGACTCTTAAATAAAGAAAAGCGCTTCGTGGGAGGCAACCCATGCTTAATTGTTTGCTTGTTAGTGTCGTATATCTTTTATTAATTGTTTATTCTCATGTTTAAATTTGTAAAAATGCTTTATTTTGTTTTTAACCTCGTCTTAATTACATATAAAGGTATTTTACATAAAGGATAAGTATAGGGAGGATTACACCGCGTTTCAAAAGCGAAACATGAGAATAACAATTCATTAAAAGATATATATATATATACATGAGAATATACAATATCTATATATATAATATATATATATATATGTGTGTGTTTGTTCGAGTCAAATGCTTGTATCGAGTCATAATGGATGTTTTGCAGGAAATTTTTCTAGATCCTAAAGATGTAAATTTTCCAGAAAATGCGGACCAGTTTTTGTCAGGATAACCTGGCGTCGACGCTGAAGGAGTAAAACAACATATTACTTTTTCTCGTTTTCTGAGCTACTTATAAATTTTTGGAATTTTCCAGGTCTTAATTTTCCAAAAATTCTGTAAACATCCATTCCACAAGCATTATATCCTAGTTTAGTAGAGTCTTATATATATTATTACCGCCGATTTTACGCGAAGGTTTCGTTTGTTTTCTTCGAATGTGCAGGTTTTATTTATCAAGAAGAAGAAACAAAAGATTGGAAGGAGCTTTTCACGCATACATTTTTCTTGGAAAGGATTTAACCACCACTTTACACGGATCCTACCGAGCTAATCAGGGGAGTACTAGTTTCTTTCGTTTTTAATTACCTTCCATTATCATAACTTTGATACTTTTCGGGGAACATTGGGGACAATGTTCAGTTTAAGTGTAGGGAAGGAAAACAAAACGGGAACTTTGAAACTATGCTTATCCTTGATTATTTGCTTTGTCCAATTGTATTTGTGTAATAAACCATGAGAAAATGTCGGTTAGGGTAATTTTGGCACCAAATTTTTAATTTTTCATGACATATAGGAGTGGGCCATTAGTCTTAACAAAAGCGTCTCACGGATAGGAAGTTGCATGACTAGCACAAAAACCCTTTACCACCTAAATTCCACCCAAAATGTGAGGATCGCCCTTAGATTAGTAGGAATTAAAGCATTCATCTTCAATGCTTAGAGTGTGAACCGGTAGTATATTAGATTCTAGAACTTGTTTTGTGATGCATTCCGAGATGGCTAGTAAGACTACACTTGTGTAGTTAGGAATAACTAAATGATAAGAGGCATTAGGATAACCCTTGTTTGATACCCGTAATATAATTACTTCTTCCACATCGGTTGAGTAATTCCCCACACCCTTTGCGTTGTACTCATCTTTAGTACACGATACCCTAGTTAACCCTGAGCCTATCCTTTTCAAGGTTCTCTTGATTTTTGGTTTTCGGAATATCAATGAAGAGCATTGTTTACACCCCAACCCCAAATATACACCCAAATCGCCTTAGCCTACCATGTATGCACTCACTTTTAGTGCATTATTATTATCACCCTAAACCCTTAGTTCAATTATCTAGTTGCTTGCATGAGTTGCTAAGTCGAGTCATATCCTTTGTACACAATTTTGGGATGATTGGGACTCATGGGAAAAAGTTAAAGTTTAAATGATTAGAAAGGAACGTTAAATTCCCTTATTTGCGTAATAACATACCCCAAGTGTTTTGATCTTTTCAATTCAGGTCAAATTAGTGTTAGAGTAATAAAACTCAAGTGTAGGGATGTGCCTATAAATCCCTATCATTTTGATGTTACAATAGAGGATGGTAGAGTAAAAGTGTAAAAAAAAGTGTTAAAAAAACATACTTCTACCATCCTACATCTATCTTTAAATTTATGTTTGTTTGTTTAAGTTATCTAGAGTTTAGAGTGTCGAGTCTTGGCTTAGCAACGCCATTCTTCGTATGCTTGTAACATAAAAATTTTTGACATGCCACCACTAAATAGCCTATCCCACCAAACCCTTTGTTTCCCTACCGTAAGCCTAACATTACAACCCTTTAAAGACCTCTTTGATAGTCTTTCCTAGGTGCTTACGCCAAAGCGATGGAGGTTTGATCTAGTCTCAAGCCTATGGTAATCTATGTATTAGGACGGTTAATGAGTGTTTATCTTCCATTTCCAACTTGTTATATTTCATATACACCGAGAGATGTGAGTATCCAAACACCCTTGTGAGGTGCTAGTATGTAATTTCCGTGCTTGTTATGACTTTTTGCGGGGCTTATATGTGTTGTGGACTGTTTTAAACCAATGCTTCATGACCCCTAACTTATAAATTAATTGGCTAAAAGCACATTTGCTTGAGGACAAGCAAATACCAAGTGTAGGGATATTTGATAAGGTTTTAAAATGTACCTTTTGAGGGGTCATTTAAGCCCTTATTTGATCACTTTTGTATCGTTATTACTTAATATCGTTCCTTTTCACTTTTTAGGTCTCTTGAAGGCAAATTGCTGTAATGGCACTTATTTGGACGAAAAGGCGGATATACGAAGAAAATGGCCAAAGTCAAGAAATCGAGACACTCAAGCTGCTGAAGTACAAGGTGGCGGCGTCATGCTTAACTGCGACGCCGTCGAAACATTTTGTGACGGGACAGAAGTCAAATTTCTTATTTTCAAGTGACGGTGTCAAGCTTTAAAGAGTAGGCCGTTGCAACTCGGGCGGCCTAGATTTGATCCAGACGGCGTCATAAGTGAAGAGGACGGCGTCACAAGCACAAGGTGACGCCGTCGCAAGACTAACGTGGCCAAGACGAAACCCTAATGACGGCGACCCGACGGCGTCACAAAACATAAGGTGACGCCGTCGCATATGTAATCTTATATATTGAATCCGAATTTTTCAGTATTGGTGTGTAGTCTTTTGGAGTAAAAACCTAAACCGAACCAAGGCTGTCTTGTACAGTATTTTAGGATTCCAAACCCTATCTTACATCAAGATAAGTGTTTTACTTCATTAATTCAATTATGTCTTTCATTATTTATGTGTATTCTTGCATGTTCTCCATGTCCGGCTAATTTACTTGTGTGTTTGCTTAGGGAATATGAAACTTAATTATTGAATATTGATTGGTTGTCTCTTATCTTAATTGTTAATGATCTAGTAATGCGATAGATCATTCATTGTGTACTTAATGCTTGATTAATCTTTGTGAACCTTAGGTTATATCACCTAGAGTGGTTGTAAGCTAAACCATCCAAAGAGGCCTTAGAGTTAGAGTTTATATTCCCTAGTGGGTTTTGTAGACGAGACCTTTTGGTAAGTTCAAAGAGTTAGGGATAAACGCATACCCTACAACTTTAGACATACAACGCGATTAAGAATAAGGACGTGACAATTCAACCACCAATAGGAGATAATTAAGGAGTAGTAAAACCTAAGTAAACACCTCATTAAACTATCATACGAAACACAATAATTAGACATAGACTACATACACCTTAGATTAGATAATTAGATAAGTAGAGTAATCGGTAGCAATACCAACCCCCAAATCCAAACCCAGAGATTCATACCTTTCCATTTCTAAAAAAACCTAAAAAGATAAAAATAATCTTCCTCAACCCCAACCTTAGCGTAGTAACTTCTCACTAGCATTCCTATTCCCTAGAGAACGATATCAATACCCGTGGCTTACCCTAATACTACACTACAAAGATTAGGTTCCTGCCTAGGGTGTTATAAAACTTGCTCGAAGAAAAGGAAGTTCCTTTGACCCCGAACGACGCGTGTAGCGTTATCAACTGTTCATGCCATCCAAGTAGGTTGCGAAAGCTGTGGGGGAGGACATCTCACTAAGAATTGTCCTCACATTACGGAGAACACAATCGAGAAGCTAAATATGGAGAAAATTGACCTTTTTACGGTGATAATCGGAATAGTAATGGCTATCGTGGAGGACCTGCTGGAAACTATAACCGTGGGTCTTATGGAGAAAAAAGGCTCAATATTGAAGAGACCCTTAACAAATTTCTGGAAAATTCAGCCCAAAGACAAAAGGAACAAGATGAATGGCTAAAAGAATTCGGAAAACAACTGATAGAAGTCTTTCCAAACACGACACAACCCTAAAGCACCTTGAAACAATGGTGGAAAAACTTAGTGAGAAGGTAAGGAAGAATGGCACTAAAAGGAAGGGACAAAACCCATGATGGAATGCAAGGTCATCTTTTCTGATGAAGACTCAAAGTTACAAGCCAATTCTCCCACCGAAAGTTCGGATTCTAGCGAAAATTCTAGCGACAGTATGAAGTTACGCCGTAACACCTCTTATGAGTTACGGCGTAACTACGTTTTTGACAATGATCATGGCATTATGACGAATATCGATGATAATGACACAGCGGAGTTACGCCGTAACCAAACATCACAGTTCGGCGTAGTGGGATACGTGGCTGACAGTTTCGAGGTAGACGAATCAGGGACACAGTTATTAACGATGGTCTCGATGACATTAATTTATGTCCTCTGTCCCCATCTAAAAGAAAGTATCACTGGTGCAAGAAAATACCAATAGCTAAGAGTGAATGGTATGATCTATGGGCTTCGTGCGACCCTTGGAACAAAATTTGCGATGAAGGAACCGATAAGGATAGGGTCAAGATTACAAACTCATGTGGCCTGCATACACTGATGAAGAAAGATTGGAAAAGCTCTCATTTGAAGAAGAGGAGGAACCACCTATTAAGCATTATTAAGCCCCGATAATTATCACTAATGACGAGTCCACACGAGCATGGCCTACATGCAATCCTTTCCGCGAATATTGCAACGGGGGTGATAATCTGAAGGATGAGGAATGGACATGCCCGCATGAGCTTGAAAGGCATGACATTAAGTTTGAAGATTTATCCTTCGATGATTGGTATGCAATAAAATTCGAGGATGCTAAAATTAACCTAAATCTGGTGAAGAAGCTCAAGATTGATTATGAGGATCATTGTCTTCAAAAAAGGCCCATGAATGATGATATCTACTACATGAAGGATCCCTCAAGCGACATCAATGGCAAGGTAACGAGAAGTCATTGGTGTGAGAAAATAGGGCGCTGGTGAAGTTTTTGGGCATCTTGCGACCCGTATGATGAAAAATGCAGCGGAGGAAGCAGTTTTAAGAGAGTTGGAGAGGATGAATTCTTTTGGACTTCAACAAATGATGTGGAAAGGACTGAATTACCTTGGTTAGACAATCTAGGATTTGACAATTGGGTGAAAATGAAATATGGGAAAGTCGATGCAATGACCAAGGAAAATATATGGAAGGAATATATGAGTAAAGAGGAATCGAGCGATGAAATTCTCAATGACATAAGTGAAGTGACAAATGAAGATATCAAGGATTCGACGAGAAATGAGAAAGAGGAATGCAAAACGAGATACTAGTGGAAGATTTACTCGACGATGAATGGTTTAAAGGTACCAAGTCCGACAATGATGATATAGAGGGGATTTTAGATTACCTTGAACTACAAGGGGAAGATTGATTCACTTACCCCAATGATGAAGCATATGAGCAAAGAAGGTGCAAACTTCTTGGTATTCCGTATAAGAGGCCGCCACCAATTATAGCCGAAAAGTATGAGTTCACTAGATACCATTTGGGGCCAGACGAAAAATTTTGCAAAATTCAGAAGATCGAGACTAAAGAGTACCTCCGCACTACTACAAATGTCGCTTGGGTCAGACATAACTTAATGAAGGACATGGAGGAAGTTGGCCAAGTCCAAAGGCCACCATAAAGCCCCGAGGCTCTGAATCTAACATAAAAACTCGTAAATAAATAAATGTGCTCTTTCGGAACAACCGAATTATCCTTGTCATTTGCTTTATTTCCATTTCTGGGTTTTGTGTTTTTAATCTTTTTGCAGGATTTTGGGAAAAGTTGCTGCAGACATCTTGATCGACCTGATCTGTCCATACGGTAACTCTAATGAATTCTTATGCTTACGCCGTAACATACCTTTTTGTGCAAAGCAATCCCCTTCAAGCATTACAATTACAACGTGAATCCCGGGCAATGGTTACGCCGTAGCTAATACACTCTTATTAGTACCCTCAAAGTTTTGCTACGAGTAATTACGGCAACCTTATCAGGGGTTATGACGTAACCATCCTCTGTAACACTTCTTTCATTTTAAACACAATAACCTTGTATTAGTTTTCAAATGAACTTTGTGGGTATTGATAACATCAAATACTATCGAAACCGAAAAAACCGAAAAAAAGCCGAAAAAAAACCGCCCCATTTGACAAACCGATGGCAGTGGTTTTGAATTTTATAAAAACCAAATGTTTGGGGCGGTTTTTGGTTTCATAAGAAAAACCAAACAAGAAAACCGCCCCGCCCACCTTTTATATGTTTTTATATAATTTTATCTATATAAAAGATTTGCTATTTAATTTTAAAGATTTAAGTATAAAACTTTATCTATTAAAAAATGTGTTGTTTACTATCTATACATTAAAATTTGTTTTATTTATAGATATTATATCTTTGTTTTCGAACAATAGTGTTCTTTGAAAATTTCCTCTACAATTCTCGTAAGCGAATGAAAAGTGCAAAGCTGCAAAGACTTGCATTTTATATTTTAGATTGATGTTTGGTTGTTTTGTATGTTTTTTCAACGCTTTGGATTGCTAGATAATATGCTATTACTGATATTTGTTTAAATATTTTTGATTGAAAACTTAAAATTGTAAACTTCATATAAGATTAAAACTTGCTTGTTTTCAAGTAAGAAAAAACCGAATAAAACCGAAACCGAACCGATTCAATATCAAAAACCAAAATGTAAAGTTTAGGATTTCACAAACACACTAAACCATAATCATATGGGGCGTTTAATATGTTTAGAGAGAGAAAGTTCTAGAGAGAAAGGGAAGAGAGTTGGGAACTATGTGAAACAAAGAAAAATGGTATTGAAGCTCCAACCCTCTACCTTGGGAGGTAGAGGGTATTTATAGTGTCTTACAAATAAATGCCACCTCCGGGCTGTGGATCAGGCATACAATGGGTAAAGACCCGTCCGTCCTCCACGGTGTTACTTAGCAAACTACTTACTAACATATTATGACTATGACTACGAGCATTCTATCGAATACATATACTTGAGGTGAACGACTCTTTAACGACTGAATTTTCTAATTCCTAACAATCTCTCCCTAAGGGAGGTCACCTCAATTTACAATGAATACAAACAGATATTACATTAGATTGTTCTAGGATTCTTGATTAAGTCCTTTGCTCAGAAGCTCGTAGTCTTTGATTCTTCATGTTCCGCATGTTTGGATATATCCAAGTGGAGGTATTTAACTGATCCACGTGATGATGAGTTTTGAGCCGCATTGAGATCATCGGCTAACATGAATCTCTGACTCTTCCATTGTGGTGTTGGTGTTATGTGATGTTGTGATATTTGGACCGACATGCTCACATTCTGGATCATGATGTATTCTCATTAGAGTAGCGGAAGCTTTTACTGATTCATGATATTGCGTGCAACAAAGATAGCGAAGCATGGAGTAAAAGTATCAGAGTTGTTGAAGCACTAATCATGATTTCTTTAGAGATGAATGTGTAGTGTGAGCATGCGGCTATGGATTGACGCTTCATTACGATCAGCTACAAGCGTCGGGCGTACACTGCATTCAACAGTTAGCAAAAGTGTACGAAAGTGTCTTTGATCACTTTCGTTGAATTGAGTACACGCCCACGGTTCCCGTTGATCAGTACAAGTCTGCCTGTGATCGGTATAATTCGAAGAATTTCCTTGACAGGGTTTAGCAGCTGCTCTAGCTGTTCTCAAACCGGAATGTCTCAAAGAAGACAACCGCAAGTGAGTGAACCAGCGAATTGAGATTCACTGATTGATGAAAAGAGATTTGAAAAACAATCGTATACTGCTCAATATAAATTGTTTTTGCAATACAACGAAGGTTTTAATGAAAATCAATTATCAATCATAAACACCTTTTATTTTGAGAAATTAGTACACGTCGATGTGCAATGAAATGAGTTTTAAGCACAATGACTGGTTTTCAAAGGTATCCGTCAATCCATAACTGAACGGGATTGATTCAAAATATTGAATCGCCCCATTGTTTCTGTTCGGTTGTCACATGGTTGATCTATTGGATAGATCTCACATGCCACCCACCAGGAGCTTGTTTGATGTTGGCTTCAGAAGGCTTTCCATCTTCATTGTGAATATGTTGGCATATCACTCAGATGTTCTGGCAATACCACAAGGATAATGCGTAGGACTCAAGATATAATCTCTTTCCACATTGTGTGAAACAGAGAGTCTTCATTTAAAGTGTCCTAATGAGATTTATAGATGATCTCGTGGCTCTAGACTCAATTTGTGCATATTTGGATCCTATTTCAGAGACTAGGGAGAGGGTCTCCTTCTTCAATATCAACAATCTCTAAGAGAAAGTCGATATATTATGTCGGTTCCCCGTGAGAATGAAACAAGTCCTTTTAAGAGGAACTTGAGTGGTTTGGGAAGTTGAAGTGCAGTGCGTCACTGGGTCCATGACGTCTTGTCTTCAATACCGATGTTACCTTGGTAACCATCAGTAGCATATGAATTGAACCCGGTTTCTGCCCTAAGGTTGAATTATTGGAGGGCTATTTCTTTGCACCCTTTTACCTTCAATTCTTTTCATTCTTCAACCCCTTCAGTGCTTACCGAGACTTCATAACTAGAACCTTGTTGGGTTTATTCGATACTAGCTCATCTTAGTCGCCTCTTCCCATATCTCATTTTTCTCCTTTTTTCAATATACCTAAGGACTTCTACACTAACTAGTGGATTGTCCCTGGGTAGATCCCTCCAGTTCTGGCAGATCATGGGAACATCATACCTTATCATCCTTATATCACCATACATAAAGTAAAGTTGGTCGGTCTATTTGGTATTGTTCATCTGCCATTGGAACCAATTGAAAACCATTTTAAAATCAATCCAGATACTTGTGATATATTATCAAAGTCTTTTGTACCTGAATTATTTTTGATATTTTTAGAACAAGAGCTCCCCCTCAACATGTGCATCAAGCATCATTTTGTAATAGAAATAATTTTCATCTTTGAGGGGTTGGCTTGCATCTAAGAGTAGTTATATAAAGAATGTGGTTTTCAAAATAGTTTCTCCCCCTCAATATGTGCATAGAAATTTGAAAATGTTTTGCACATATTAGGAAAAGACTGCACATTGAAATAAATTGATCACGTTTCAAATCTTTGTGGTTTAAGATAGATGCTCCCCCTCAACATGTGCATGGAAAATTTGAAATCGTTTGGCACATGTGGGAAGGAGAGCTTGTACATCCTTATAAAACCATTTATCGAATTATCAGTTTAATCCAATTTAAATCACAAATTCTCCCCCGATCACAATTATCAAATCATTTGAGAGTTGTGATCTCTATTGATTAAATTCAATTTTGAAAGCTTTTTAGGAGAATAGTGACTTGCTTTTGAAAAGAACTTTTAACTGATAAGAATCGATTTTGGACTTTAAGCTCCATTGATTAAACATGCAAGATTGTCATTGAACACATAACATCAGCAAAGGTTTTGAATCAACTGTATAAAACATTATTCTTTTGATTTTTCAACAATAAACCTTGCTCATTTACGTGCCAATTGTTTGAAAAGAGAACTTTCAAAATAACCTTTTTAATGAATAAATCATTCTCCCCTCAATCAATGACACAAGTTGTTGATTGAGAGATAGAGATTTTGACAGATGATAAGCACAAATGAATTACACGAACAATAGAGTATGAGGTGTTTTCAAAGCAATTTAGTTTTCATTAGATGGCAAATATTTTTCTGAAGAATCATTAGACGGAAAAATATTTGGAAAGAGAAACATTTGTCTTTTGATGACAAACATTTGTTTTAAGAATCATAGCATGAGATTTGAAAAATAAGATAACGCAGCTCTGTTCTTTACTTTTAAACGGGTTCTGCCTGAAATGACAATAAACCACCTTTTTTCTCCGCCTTTTTTTTTTTGGTAACAAAAACTATGTACATTGAAAAGAACATCTAAAACCGTGACATTCTTTGAATGTCAACACAAAGTCCGTAGATGATATCGAATTAAGAAAACATGACAAAATAGTATATTATATATATATATATAATATATATATATATATATATATATATTATATATATATATATATATATTTTAGGGTTTTTTCAAGTTTTGTATTTTGGTTTTTGAATAAATATATACAAGAGATAGATGAATAAAGACCTTTACTCCTCGTCTTCCTCTTGAAGGCGCTTGAGTGTTTCCGGTTGTAAACTCTTTAGACCAAGACGTGGAAGGATAAACTCAAAACGTTCTCTAGGAAGAGCTTTGGTGAAGATGTCTGCTAATTGGTATTCAGTCACAAAGTAAAGTTCCACCACACCGTTTTCAACTTGCTCCCTGATGAAATGATGTCGAATGTCGATGTGCTTTGATCTTGAGTGTTGTACGTTGTTTCATGAGAGAGCAATAACACTTTTATTATCACAGTACAGAGGAATTTTGTTGAATTCAAAGCCATAGTCGGATAATTGGGATCTCATCCATAGGATTTGAGCACAACAAGATGACATGGCTATGTATTCAGCCTCTGTAGAGAAATAGAAGTACTCGTTTGCTTCTTTGAAGACCAGCTCACAAGCTTATCACCCAAAAGCGAGAACCTCGAACGTATATGACGAGTATCTTGACATCCTGCATGATCGGCATCTGCATAGGTCATTAGTGACATACCGGTGTCCTTCGGGTACCAAAGTCCCATATTGATGGTTCCTTGGAATACCGAAAGACCCGTTTAACCGCTTCAAGGTGCTTTTTAGTAGGCTTAGCATGGTATCTAGCACACATGCAAACAAATGAACAAGATGTCTCTGGTCTACTAGGCGTGAGGTACATCGTGGATCCAATCATACTACGATATTTCGTTTGGTCTACCATGATCCCGTAGTGGTCCTCATCTAGTTTAGTACGCTCAATCATGGGAGTGTCACATGTGGTCACTAGAATCAAATCCAAATTTCTTTAAAATCTCATTTGCATATTTAGATTGATTTATAAAAATGCCTCCGGGACTTTGTGAAATTTGTAATCCCAAGAAAAATGACATTTGTCCCATCATTGACATTTGAAATTTAGAACCCATTTCATTTGAAAACGGTCACACTCATTGGGGTCGGTCGAGGCAAAGATGATATCATCAACATAAATTTGAACGTGAATTAAATGTTTGCATGACTTCCTGGTGAACAATGTAGGATCAACTGCTCCTTTTCTGAATCCGGTAGATAGAAGAAACTTTGATAGCATATCATACCATGCCCTTGGAGCTTGCTTTAAACCGTAAAGAGCTTTATTCAAGCGATAAACGTGAGTAGGATGCTCTGGATTCACAAAGCCTTCAGGTTGGCTTACGTAGACGACTTCTTTAAGATCTCCGTTAAGAAACTTCGTCTTTACATCCATCTGATAGACTACCATGTTCTTACTTGCAGCATTAGCCAAGAAGATTCTGATTGCCTCGATTCAAGAAACAGGAGCAAATGATTCTTCAAAGTCAATACCCTCCTCTTGACGGTATCCTTTAGCCACCAATCGAGCCTTGTTCTTCAAAACATCACCATGCTCATCAAGTTTCACTTTGAAGATCCATTTTAGAGTAATGATCATAGCACAACTGGAGCGGTACTAATTCCCATACATCAAGTCGATCAAACTCATGAATTTCTTCTTGCATGGCATTGAACCATTTGTCTTCATTCATGGCGGTTTTAACATCTTTTGGTTCGATCTTAGAGAGTATGGAGTTGAAGAAGCACCATAAGGTATCGGTTGCAAGTTGTTTCGTGTGGATCTGGGCGAGAGGATTTCCAATGATGTTGTCCAATGGATGATCATGAGTCCATTTTCTAAGGTGTTCATGTGGTTGTTGTTGAGGACTGAAGTAGCGAGTCGATGTCTCCGAAGAAGATGGTTCGATGATGATTCGTGAGCAAATATGTTTTCAAACGGATCATCTTCAGGAGTAGCAAAGGGATTAACTTCATCATTGATGCCGTAAACACTTCCATGATGTACATTGAAGATTGATGATTTGTTGATGAGACGAGTGATCGGCAGCAGCGTCTTGACTTAATGATATTGAGATCTGAAGGGTTGACTTCATTCGCAGGGATAGGAGCAACCTCTGTTGATGGATTTGACATTTCATCAAGCATTTGGTTCATAGTGTTCATCAAACATTGGATCAAACAATTTCTTTAAATCATCTTCAGCTGGAGGTACATATGGAGTTGCTGGAGAGGAATTTGGTACAAGGGATGAACCAATGGGAATGTTTTGAAGTGCGGGTCCGTAAGCGGATTGTCCAGGAGCCATTTGACGGTCACTCATCAAACGTAACGTGAATTGTTTCCATGATATTTCGGGTTCTATTGTTGTAGATTCGGTAACCTTTTCTGCTTGGTGCATATCCTACAAATACTCCAATGTCGCTTTAGCTTTCAATTTACCTAAATCTTGACCGTCATTAGTTGGATAACATAAAGCACCAAACACACGAAGGTATGATAGATCAGGTTTTCGATTGTGGACAAGTTCATATGGAGTCTTTCCATGAGATGTGTGAATTAGAGATCGATTTTGAGTGTAACAAGTAGTGGCAATAGCTTCACCATAGAAACATTGGAACCTTTGAGTAAATCAACATTGTTCTTGCGGCTTCCACAAGAGTTCGATTCGTCTTTCAACTACACCGTTCTGTTGAGGAGTTCGTGGAACACTTCTTTGATGACCTGATTCCAACCTTTCATAAAATTCACTAAGTTCTTTATTAACAAACTCAGTTCCATTATCAGTTCGGATGATTCGAACCGTTTTGTTGAGTCGGATCTGAAGTTGTTTGATGAGTTTAATGATGACATCTGGAGTTTCGTCCTTTGTCCTCAAAAACTTAACCCAAGTGAATCGGGAGAAGTCATCAACCACTACAAGCACATATCTCTTCCCATTAATAGTTTTCACTCTCATTGGGCCGCATGCGATCCATGTGAAGGGTATGAAGAACTTCCATTACAGAGTTAATTGGTTTTGGTTTGTGGGCATATTTCGTGCTTTTTCCCAATTGGGCGAACAAAGATGATCTTTTTCATATTTTAATCTGGGTAAGCCTCTGACAAGATCCTTTCTGGAGAGGTTGTTTATGGTGCGAAGTTCAAGTGATTGAGACGACGATGCCATAACCATGACTTTGTTTTAGAAGCCTTTGACAAGCAGATTGGAGAAGACTTCATCATGTCATCGATAGAGATGGTGTATAGGTTAGAACCACGAGTACCTCTTAATAATTCCACACCATCAAGTTCTCTAAAATAAACAAGTATGTTTTCTAAAAGCCACTTCTAGATCGGAATCACATAATTGACCAACAAAGAACAAGTTGTGACCAAGACCTTCCACATAATATACCCTGGAAATTACACATTTACCAACCACATAATCTCTATAACCCATAATTGCTCCAAAATGGTCGTTCGAATCTACTGTCCGATGAATTTACTCACGAAGTTCATGAGCAGCGACCGGTCTCCGGTCATATGCTTGGAAAGCTGAGTCCGGTACCACAGAACGATTTGAACGATCTGCAGTTGAACACAGACAAGAATGGATAACTGGATAATTGGGATCCCCATGCAAGAATGGGTTCCACTTGGTTAGTAACAGTGATTGGAACACCCACATCAGAAATAGAAACATCCATATCAGAAATAGAAGCAATGGAATCATTAGGAATAGATGCAATGCTGGTGTCCGTATTTGACCTATTCAAAGTATGTTCACTTCTTAAGGAATAGTTCTACCAGTAGGCATCCATTTTCTAGTGGGCATTGTCTTAGCAGTTGAGTGCAAAAGCTGATTATCCTTATGGCCAAAAGGTATCCATTGATAACCTATCTTACTAAATGTTCTTCCAGTGGGTTTCCACTGTTTTCTAACTTTCTTTCGTCTTTGCCTTTTAGCCTTCTTAGCATGAATTTTCATTAACAATTTTAACGGGCATTTGACAAGCATTAGACAAAACATTCACACCACATTCATGATTAGCAACAGAATTCAAGCAAACATCATTACATGGTTTGCGAGATAGTATCGAATTGAATTAATAAAGTACCATGCCTATAGCTAATACTAGAATCAACACGATTCGTTTTATTCAACTCAAACTTAAAGTTCCTAGGATGGTCTTCTACTCTCTTCCAATGCACATTCTTAGCTTGCGAGGTCCTATGTTGCTTGGTATTGCACTGAGGCTTTGACCCGCTTGCTTTAATGTCACCGATTACTCTCGTAGAGGGAATTATGGGAACATTAGTTGGTTGATCTACTTTTGCATTCCTGAACTAGATGTGCAAGGATCTGAACTTCTAGAAGGCACATTAGTAATTACTTTCTTAAAGTTGGGCATGGAATGGTTTGTATGCATGGCACTAGGCATAGAACAAGGCATCACAGCTTTACCTTTTTCACCTAAGGATTTAGGACATGTTGCAATTAAACATTCTAGCAGCTCTTGAGATCGTTTGGCACAAATGCAAGCAAACCTAATTTCTCTATCAAGAGGCTTATTTATGAAGTCCTCTTCCACAATCTCACGGAGACATTCTAGACTATCCTTAAGGTGAGCACAGTAGTTATGAAACACAAGTTCATTATTCCTAAGATGAGGAGGAATGTATTTAGATCACAGATATATTTGCGGTCTAGAGGATGACTTTGAAGCAACATTCTCATTAAAAACAAGTGGCGCTTTCCCTTTTCCCGACCCTCAGATTCTCAATTTCCTTTTGTAAAGAAGTTATTTTTTGTTGTTTTGTCACGAGTGACTTTCATTGAATCATATAACTCTTTAAAGTGTCGTTTAACTTTTCATTTTCTTCTAGAAAGTTCTCGTTTTCCTTTTGTAAAGCATTTACTAAGTTTTGAAGATGAAAAGTTTGAGAATACTGAGAATCTAAAGGAGGAGGCATTTGGGAGCAGTCACATTGTTCTTTTCACCCTTTAATTGAGAAATTTGGGCTTTCAACTTTCGATCGCGGCAACAATGAGCTTGAATCGTTCATCACGTTTATTTATCAAAAACTGCATCAAACTTTGGAACATCGAGGATGTCTTGATATTTGAGGTTTTAACATTTTCTTTAAGATGTTGATATTTTAGTTGCAAATCAAAATGTTCAACTTCTAGTTTAGAAAGATGTTTTACCAAATTATCGTGATCATCTCGTTAAATTTTCTCACTAAGTTTAGAGTTTTTGTTTTCAAGCTCAATGACACGATCATGGGAAACTTTCAATGCAATAGATAATTCATGAAATCGAGAAGCATTAATGGAGTGATTCGTAGCAGTGTAAAACACATCTTGAGTAATACATTCAAAAATAAGATTCTCATTTAATGTATGCAAGTTCTTCCTCTCAATCTCATTATATTTTAATTCATGCTCATAGTCACTAACCTCAACTATCATTGCATCAAATTCCTTTTCCATTTCTTTAATATCTGAATCTATCCCCCTTTTAAGACTCTCAAATTGATCTTTTAGTTGTTTAAAGAAAGGCATGACCTCGGTTAAATAGCATTCTTTAGTTTGCTCAAAACCCCTTTCCCTTCAGTTATCCCAGTGGGTGTGATTCTTTTCTTACAAGTTTTCTCAAAATCAACAAATAATTGAAAGATAACATATTGGCTGATTAAGGTCTTGCTTTTAGTGGCAATAGTTCTAGGAACTAGATGCATTGGTTTATTTGGAGGATACACAGTGCGAAGGCATTTTCCTAAGAGGGGTTTGTTACAACAAGATTCTCTCGCTTTTGTTTATCTAGATCCTTTTTCCGAACACTTGTTCGGTGTTAACAATGTTTGAGGCTTAAACATGTTCAAGGAAATCCAATTTTCCTTTTTGTAATCATGGGGTCTGATAATTATGTTTTTCTCTTTACATGCAGGATTGCTGAGTTTCTTATCCATTTTGTCCCTAGTGACCTCATCTGATTTCTTATCTTCCTCGGTGCACTCAACACAACTAGGTTTCTGCCTAGGTTTAAGGATTTCATTGCCATCATAAATTACCTTATGAGCAGTTCTAGCCTTTTTAATGACCTCATGATTTGGTTCCTCAACAAGGGAATGCTATGCTTATCGCTTAAGACTCTATGCTTAGTGATCATGTTAGCAGTCTGAATGGTGTTCCCTTGTACGCATAACTTATTTTCAAGCTTGTTTTTCAAAGTTTTAGATTGGAAAAATCATTCAAAAGTTTTGATTCCTTAGCATTGAATTCTTGCTTAAGCATTTTCACATTTTCTTGAAGTTCTTGTTTTTGCTTAGTAGTTTTAGAAAGCTTTTCTTGTAAGGAATTTAACTCTTGTTTTAATACTTCTTCTCTAAAATTACTTTTTCTAATAATTGTACGCATTTGGTCATCCATTTCCTGCTCACGGGTGGTCAACTCAAATTTAGCACGTTGTTCATAGATAGCAACACGTTCTTTATAGGCATTTAGTTCAGAGACAACAGAATCATCAGGGGTACATGCAGTGTATTCATCAAAAACATAGTCATCATTGACTGCGGAAGATGCATTACTTGGTACAACCTCACTTTCACTTTGCTTCACATATTGATCATATGGGACAATATTGCTATTACCCTCATCATCAATATCTGATTCATAAGTTTCAAGAGATTGTACTTCATTATGCATCTTTAGCTCATCAACTTCATCATATAGTTTTAATACCTCTGAAATGATTTTGTCTTTGGATGGACCAGCTTGTTGTGGAGGAGAGACCTTTGGAGAAACCATAGGTGAGATGCTGGCCATGAAGATAGTTTGAGCAGTAGGTTCATCATCGACATCAGAATCAAATGCATCACAATATGCTACTTGAAAGGCATTCTGATGATTATGACCTATCTCTGTATTGATTTATCAACATCAGCATCATATGTCTTGGCATTCCCTTCAGCAAGAAACAATAACTCTTCTTCATCCAAAGCTCCATTATCCCGAGCTTGCACGAGCAACATCTTATCCCGAAGTACTCTCGCATTCGAGGCGTTTTGGCGATGTGCAGTTCCTTGCAATATGTCCCTCACCACCACAATTGTAGCACTTAATCGGCTTTGCTTGTCCATGAATTCCATTCCTTCCCTATTGATTTCCAACATAACCTCCACCTACTCCACCTCTTCCCTGATCATATTGCCTTCCTTGAACTGGTTGAACCATAACTTTTCCATCTCTAACAACTGCATGATTGTGAAGGTTGGATGCGCTCGATCTCATTGTTAGTGTGAAGACTGTTGGAGTGTGGATTGAGTGTCAGATTTTGTTTAACCATAAGGGCCAGTTGATTAATGAAGTGTCCCACTGACTGCATCAACATCACTTGTTTGAACATTGGATCGGGAATGAGTTTGTGATTACCATTACCCATTGGAATGACCTGAGATGCTTTGGTGGTAATACCAACATTGGTGTAGAAAGCTGTAGAGTCATTTGGTGAGCTTCATTCTCCCTGATTGGTTTTGAATTGCTCCAGAATCCTTTTCTCAAACATAGCATGTCTCTCATTCTGAATAAGGAAAGCATAGAGTTGCTCTTAGTTTGTATTCTTCAATCATTTTGTTAGCTTCACAGAGGTGACAAACTTGTACCATTCGGGATTCATGTTGTTCACAAATTTTGAGTTCAAATTGAATGTTAGGCATGGTCATTTTGATGTTCCTCATGTCATTCACAAGCTTATGGAATCTCACATAGTATTCATAGACACTCTCATCTAGTTTCATCTTGAAGTGTTCAAATTCATCATACAGTTGTGATTCTCTGTCCTCAATAGTTAATTCAAAACCTAAGAGAAGCATCTTGACATTATCCCATACAGCTTTTGCTTCAGTGTTGTGATTGATAAGCTTGTAGATGTCTTTTGGAAGGCCTTAAAGTATAATGTTAGAAGCCGATATATGCACGATCGAATCTTTTTTCTCCTTATCATTGAGCTCATCATACGTCTTTGGTCTGTCTATTCCATAGATCATTGTTCCATCTGCAGCTGTATCAATTAAGTCTCTAGTAGTCTCAATCTGATAAGGTCCTTCATCGATTGACTTGAGAATGTTGACTCCGTTTTTTTTCCCAAACAGCATACAATCGGATTCGTTGTGCCCATGAGTCATAATCAGTTCTGTCAAGCATAGGTGGACATATGTATCGACCCCTGCTGCTTGAACGTCCTCGAGCTACGGAAGAAACAATAGTAGGAACGATGTTTGCCATGATTACAAGTTCTACGGGATTTTACTATTCTTTGATTAAACCGGGAAATTGATTCTTTCACGGGATTTTACTAAACCAAAAGAACAACCGTAGGAATGTATCACGAAGAAGTAACAAGTCTCAATAGACAAGTAGCTACACACTCAACTCGCTTAGTTATCAACTCGCTAAACAACCAACTCGCTTAAAGAAACAAATTAAAGCTTGAGGAATCAACTCGCTAAATAGCCAAGTCGCATTAGTATCAACTCGCAAACACAATCAACTCGCAATGAAACAAATTAAGTCGCTAAGTAGCCAACTCGCTTTAGTATCAACTCGCTTAACACACCTTCAACTCGCAATGAAACAAGTCGCTTTAAGAATCAACTCGCAATAGCAAGTCGCAACGAACACAACTTTACCAAGTCGCTTAAAAAGTCAACTCGCTAAATAGCCAAGTCGCATATATCAACTCGCTTCCAGTAACAAAGCAACTCGCTTCGAAGAAACTCAAGTCCGAGACTCAACTCGCTTAGTACAAAGTTCACAAATAACAACTTTATCAATCAAAAACAACCAAACCACAATGATTTAAGCCTTCCAATTCAAAACATAAACACATATGATGATCCTAAACACAAAAGTACAAGCAAAATTCAAACTTTAACACTAGAATTTGTCCAAATGATTCAAACTCACCTAAACACTTAATACCCCTAAAAACCTTATGAAATCCACCAAAACAAAGAGCATGAAAGATGAGTGATCAAACCATGGCTCTTGATACCAAATGTAAGATATAGGATTCCACAAACACACTAAACCATAATCATATGGGGCGTTTAATATGTTTAGAGAGAGAAAGTTCTAGAGAGAGAAAGGGAAGAGAGTTGGGAACTATGTGAAACAAAGAAAAATGGTATTGAAGCTCCAACCCTCTACCTTGGGAGGTAGAGGGTATTTATAGTGTCTTACAAATAAACGCCACCTCCGGGCTGTGGATCAGGCATGCAGTGGGTAAAGACCCATCCGTCCTCCACGGTGTTACTTAGCAAACTACTTACTAACATATTATGACTACGACTACGAGCATTCTATCGAATACATATACTTGAGGTGACCGACTCTTTAACGACTGAATTTTCTAATTCCTAACACGAAAAATCGAAACCAAAAAAACCGAAGCCAAACGGTTTGTAGTTTCCAAAAACCGAAATATACAGTTCAGTTTTTGGTTTTACCATAAAACCGCCCCACGCTGCCCCATGCTCACCCCTATCAAATACTCCTGATATTCTAAGCGTTAATTTCCCCCTTTATCATCACATTTTGAGTAAAATGTTAGTGAAAACATCCTTATTCCTTATTATTTCATTTCAGAACCTATTTTATGCAAGGAAGCAGTATTTGGATGTTTTCAAGCCCATTAGATGAGTTGTCTCTCAACTACGGTGTAACCTAGTGATGAAGTTACAGCGTAACTAAGATTATGAAGATTACGGCGTAACCATGGAATATAATTACGTCGTAACATGCTACTAAACATTATGCAGCCTACTTGACAAGAGATATGGCGTAACCCTCAGCTCAGGTTACGCCGTAACAACGGATAAACATCAAATTTACGAAGACTATGGCATAACCATCAGCTCAGGTTACGCCGTAATGACGAAATGTATATGATTTACAAAGGCTACGGCGTAACCCCCTGTTCAGGTTACGCCGTAATCATGGATAAGCACAAGAATTGAAGAGTTACGACGTAGCTACTTAATAAATGTTACGCTGTAATTAGTATCGGAGCCTATAAATAGTCGAAGATTTCACCAGTTTTAATCATCTCTCCTTTCCCAACCCTTCTAGGGTTTGGGGAGATCAAACACAGAAGAAGAAGCATGGCTTAGGAGCATCGAATAACGAAGTTCTCATCTACGATTTCCATTGTATTCGAGTTTGAATTCCTTTTATATTTTTCTAGGACTTATTCTATGAATGCATGTTATTAATTGAAGTTTACATTTTTGTTATTGATATTCTCTTTAATCCTTTATAGACATTTGCTAGTCTTTTCATAGATCACTAGTCTGGGTAATATTGTAACCTTGGTAGTATCTAAAGGGTTGGGAGATATGACCAACTGACCCCAGTCTGATAGATTGCGAAGTATGGGAGGAATTGGCCATTGTACAACCACTCTTCGTGTGCGAACTGACCAAATGATCACCTATCAAGTGGAGGTATTTAAGAGGTTAGGGGAAATCTAAGTTCCTAACGGCCGGGTTTCCACATACTAGATCTAGTAGATTTGGCCCTTAATGACTGCTATTAGGTTGCCAAATGATCCCGTGTGACCTGTTCATCTTGGTGAGGAATCTAAGAACCATAGGCCATGACAAATTGACCAAAGGAGTCTGGTGATAATTAACCACTATATTGAACCTTTATTTCGAGAATCAATCATATTTGTATTCTTCGTTAAGCTTCGTTTATCTATCTATTTTCCCTAAATTTCAGGTTTCTGTGTGTGTGGAATAATAGCATGTAGAATTATCACAATCTTATCACACCAATATATTATCAATGTCATTTCTAATCATCTTAGTTCTTTCAAGGTCACAGCTATCTTGGGATGATACTCGGATTTACCTAAGGCTTTACTACATCTGATCGGGTTCTCTGCCCGTTAGTATGTGTTTATCCTAAGTTATCTAAGTTTTATAAATATTAAAAGCAGGATGAAATAGCGCATCAACTTTTTGGCGCCGCTGCCGGGGAGCAGTTATTGGAAGATCTAAGGTATATCTATTTACCTAAATAAGATATTTGAGCACTTCCAAACCTATGTACATATCTCAATCTCTCGTATTGCAATATTTCACATTCATTCTTCGAATCTATTAGTTACCGCGTAATTCCTATTAAAAGTTACGACATAACCATATTATAATCTTAAAAATTCTAAAAATTAAAGCAAAAAAAAATAAAAAATATATATAAATATAATTATTTAGTTACGGCGTAATCTATTTTAGGATTACGACGTAACCATTTTGCAATTATAAAAAATATTAATCTGAAAAATTAGTTACGGCGTAACTATTATCCTAATTACGTTGTAACCTCCTGGCGGTATAAAATCTTATACGGATGAAAAACTAGGTTTTACATAAACACTTTTCACCGCCTACCAAAACAGTAAATTTTTCTCTCAAAAATTTTCTATCAAGATTTCTTCATCTCGACACTCAAACCATGGCTGGTAAGATCTATTACTACTCTTTTTGATTCGTTTCTTTTGATTATTTAATTAGGGTTTATATTTTAATATTTTGGGGATCTTGCATGTTTGATTATTTTATTGCTATTGGTTTGGTTAATTGATAATTATGATAAATTCCCCGTGTTATTTTAATTCGTGTCTATCATTATGGGTCGTTTAGGATGTATTGACTTAATTTAAAAGGGTTTTGGGTCAAACACAAACCTAGTGGTTTAGGCACGGTCCCTCAGCACTAATAGGTTAAAAAATTATTTATATTTTTTACCACTTGGAAAAAATTGATGGTTCCGGCATAATCTATTGCTTAATAAGACCTTCTGTTGTGCTGAGTTTCTAGGGAAGGTTACGGCGTAACCTGGGGATAAGTTACGCCATAATTGTTTGAGTACTTAATTACGGCGTAACCTTTGTGTTATGTTACGCCGTAACTGGTTGAATAATCTAATTACGGCGTAACCTGTAATGGTGGTTACGCCGTAACTAATACATCAGTAGGGTCTGCATTTAATTGTATCTGTTTTCTTTGTTGGCGCAAACCAAGTTCCCAACCCCGCTGAGTGGGATAGGTTTTTGGCATACCAAGATGCAGGAATTAGGCAACAATGTCTTGATGAGTACGAGAAGTTGAAGAGGAAAGACATTAGTCAACCTGAAGCCTTGTATTTTGAGGCGTTTGATAGTATGGCCAATGGGGCTGCTGGAAGGAAGTTGAGGAAATTTTGCAAGATTAAGTACACATGTTTGCAGGGGGAGTTCACTTGCAATGTTTGGATAAGGCTTTTCAGGATCACCCCGAACATATTCCGGAATAACCGGATCATGGAAGGGATGGACGGGGGAAATCACATCGATGTCCCCCACTATTTGGCGAGGTTCATGGGCGGTGGTGCTAAGGGGTTTACAGCGAGGAGCCCAATTCAAGGGGCTCATTTCATTGGGAGGTTGGCAAGGAGCTATGGTTTGATGACTGATGCGGCGTTGGCTTGGGTATCCCATGGAAGGGAGATTAGCTTGATTGGGTTGCATAAGCTAGTTGAGTTCGGGATTTGCATCGAAGATGTGTACGGAGTGATTGGGTTAGCTGGTAATGCCCCGAGGAGAGAAGTCGGGGAAGGTAGTAGTGCTGGTGGTGCCCAATAGGAAGTTGAGGAACTTGTGCCTAGGGGTCGAAGAAGGGCACACGTTAATGTGAGGGATAGGTTACAGATCATCGATGAGCAGATCGAGGGGATGGCTACCCACTTCAACGAGGAAATTGATAACCTCGGGGTGGATTTATATGGTCTAAGTAACCAATTTGATTGTTTTGCAGGTACAATGGATCAAGTGCAGCAACTCCAGCAGGATTTCTTCAACTGGAGTGCAGATTGTACAAGCCAAATGCTCTAGAGCATGCACTTGAGCCACCCTAGATGGAATGGACCGGGGTATGTGTACCAGCCCGACATCCCCGACATTAGCGTCCAAGGAGGAGTGGCATTCATGAAGGCCGAGCCCACTCCTGGGAGCACTACAAGCACCCCGTTCGACCCAACTCAGTTTCACTCCATGGATCATGATCTTCACAGGGATGATTGATTCCCCTGTTTGTTGGAAAAATTTAAAACATATGTCTGTAATAACTGAATAATTAGGATGTTTGTATGCTTGATAATCGATTGTACCCATGGGTACAAAATTTTCCATGTATTATGTGCAGGTTTTGGTTCTGTGATGCGAATTACGGCGTAACCTTTGGGTCAGTTACGCGTTAACCTATGCAGCAGTAGGAAAGTTTTTTTGGCAAAATAATAGTTAAGGCGTAGTCAACAGATATGATACGCATTAGCATCCTCGTAACCCACCTTCAAACTTTAGTGAGACATCTTGGGCAAGCTTTTGAGAGGGGAATTTTTTTATCTTTCTCGGTTATTTTTCATTTCTATTTTATTTTCCTTTTTTCGTACAAATGGGACTTTGTACACTTCAAGTGGGGGGATAGGAATAGAAATGAAGTGTATGATTACTTAGCCTACTTGCCCTAAATTTCTAGTTGGTTTTTAAAATTTTAAGCTCATTTGAAAAAACATTGTCATATTTTTAACCAATCTAGAATTACATATAGCCGAGCATACTATAACCCTTATTGTCATTGGTGAGATTTAGCCTTTTCGTTTTCCCCATTTTACCCAAATCTACCAAATATTGAGTGTGCCGATAGTATTGTAAACTTTAGAACTTGGCTTTTACATCACTTCGAGACCATAGACGAGTAGTGTATCAAGTTAGCTTGGTGCATTTGGAAAAGGCGATTTGAAAAAAGTAAATGTTTTATGATTAAACCCAAATAGCCCATATGTGTTTACTTTTGTGTGTTTATCGATTAGTCACATTGACTTTTCGACCTCCGTGTTAACCCTTTTTGTTGCACTCTCCTTTAGTGCAAGATACCCCTAGTTACACCCTTTTTGAGCCTATCATTTCATTTTCTAACCCTTATTTTCGTTACACCCTTACACCTTAGCCTACCGTGTAGTCTTATCTTTTATCTTGAAGTCATTGTTCGCCCTATTTCGAGGTTTTGAATAAAATTTTCGAAAGGCGTACCAAATCCGCTACATCTTATTGAAGATCATTGAACTCCCCCAAATTATCTCCTTATGCTCAGTTCAAGTGGGGGGATATATTATTTGTGATTGTTAAATATATATATATATATATATATTGTGTGGCAGTCCCTAATGATGAAAGTGCGGTAAATTATAAGCACTATATGAATAAAAAAAGTTGGCATTGAGAATAAACTTCTCATTCGAAGGTTGGAAGATAGTTCAAGTAAGAAAAATGGTGTATTCCCGTGACGTATAATTCCGTACCATAAAGAGGGAACCTCGAATGAACGGTGGGGCGATGGCAACTTGGTTTTAAGCTAAGACTATTTGTTTTCTTTTTCTTTTCACCCATTAAAAATATCCCATGCCTTACCTTACCCTTTTTGTCGTGAAGCGTATCTAGGTGATGCAGCGAGCAATCCTTGATGTCTTGGCCATGGATTTGGTCATGTATCATTTATTTTGTCCACTTCGCCGTGACACATTAGTAATGACACTACCCCAAAGCCTATGAATCACTATCACCCAACACTGCTTTCTAAAATTTATCTTAACCTTAGCTCTAGTGGTGGAGTTGTGTGTAATTGCCAAGCTTATGATAGAATACTTGCTATGTTCGTGCAATTGAGTGATCACCCCAAAATTAACACTTAGATTAGGATGAGTGTGAGAGTGTTTTCGTTCCCATTTCATGAGGTGTTCGGCTCTCATAAATATTCTAGTATCGAAATCTTAACTGCGCATTCCATAGGGATGTATCTTTTGCAGTTTAAATTGGTCTACTTGAGGGCAAGTAGAGTTTAAGTGGGAGGATATTTGATAACATCAAATAGTCCTGATATTCTAAGCGTTAATTTCCCCCTTTATCATCACATTTTGAGTAAAATGTTAGTGAAAACATCCTTATTGCTTATTATTTCATTTCAGGACATATTTTATGCAAGGAAGCAGTAATTGGATGTTTTCAAGCCCATTAGATGAGTTGTCTCTCAACTACGGCGTAACCTAGTGATGAAGTTACGGTGTAACTAAGATTATGAAGATTACGGCGTAACCATGGAATATAATTACGCCGTAACATGCAACTGAACATTATGCAGCCTACTTGACAAGAGATACGGCGTAACCCTCAGCTCAAGTTACGCCGTAACAACGGATAAACATCAAATTTACGAAGACTACGGCGTAACCATCATCTCAGGTTACACCGTAATGATGAAATTCATATGATTTATAAAGGCTGCGGCGTAACCCCCTGTTCAGGGCCGTAATCATGGATAAGCACAAGAATTGAAGAGTTACGACGTAGCTACTTAATAAATGTTACGCTGTAATTAGTATCGGAGCCTATAAATAGTCGAAGATTTCACCAGTTTTAATCATCTCTCCTTTCCCAACCCTTATAGGGTTTGGGGAGATCAAACACAGAAGAAGAAGCATGGCTTAGGAGCATCGAATAACGAAGTTCTCATCTACGATTTCCATTGTATTCAAGTTTGAATTCCTTTTATATTTTTCTAGGACTTATTCTATGAATTCATGTTATTAATTAAAGTTTGCATTTGTGATATTGATATTCTCTTTAATTCTTTATAGACATTTGCTAGTCTTATCATAGATCGCTAGTCTCGGTAATATTGTAAGCTTGGTAGTATCTAAAGGGCTAGGAGATATGACCAACTGACCCCAGTCTGATAGATTGCGAAGTGTGGAAAACTAGAAGGGGGGGGTTGAATAGTTTTGCCTATTTTAATTTAATTTCAAAAACTTTTAGATTCGTTAATATGTGAGATCTTATGGATGTAGAGAAAGTACAGATCTAATGATAAAGCAAGTAAATAAAGTAAAGCGAAGGGAAAGAAAAGACACAACCAATGTATAGTGGTTCGGCTACAAGGACACCTTCCTTGCCCTACTCCACTCCCGAGTCACCTACTCGAGAGTTCAAGCACTATGTCAACAAACTCCTTCCCTTGGCGGAGAAGCCTCTCACAAACTTACACTTTTTCGGTACAAAGCTAAATACGAGTCAAGTAGCACGGTGGACCAAACCAACACAACTATTACACAACAAATATGTGAAATATCTAATACAAGATCTTCGCTACAGAAATCTTGCGGAGTGACAAATCAAACAAGGACCCCTTGCTTGGATGACTTGTAGAATGCTCGTGATCTCGCCTTAGAGAAGGACCTATATGAGGATCACAAATAGAAAGAAAAGAAGAACAACTCTCTAGATCAAGTGATCTATATGTTAGAAGAGAATGAGAGTGTATGAGAGATTTAGTAAGAAGAGGGGTGAGTTAGAATGAAGAAATGGCTCTCTATTTATAGGCAAAATTCTTCATTGTTCCCTGGATCCCACGGATCCCTTCCACAAGGGATCCGCTAGCATAAAATCCTAGGGATCCGTGGGACGCTCCTCTTTGCCCATGGGTTTTTGGTTATGGGTCATGGGTTATGGGTTGGTCCATGGGTTTTCTTTAGATTCAATGTATCTAAGTATACATTGTATCTAGTCTTCTTAGGTATGGGTTAAGATCCATGGGTTATGGTTTTTACCCATCCTAATAAACTATTACAACAAATGCTTAATTACTACATTTTGTATTTAAATGGCTATATGTAAATGCTTTACAAAAATAACATGTATCCTTAAAATTATACTTAAGATAACATTATATTTGTTATCAACAAAACACAAAGAGATCACAAAATATTAATAAGCGTTTTTACGGTTTATTTGTATTAACAATCTCCCCCTTTTTGTTGATGACAAAAAATAATGTTATGATGAGTAAAACTTAAGAATAGATGTAAGTTTTGAAAGCCCTAAGTTTTACTTCTTCTCCCCCTTTTGTCGAAACAAAAAGTTAACCCTTGGAAGAAATAAACATAAAAGTGTGGGAAAAAAATAGTCCACGATTCGCTAACTCCCTTGGCGGTAGCTCCCCCTTATTTGGGGCGTCAAGTGAAGAAAAATAAAGATCCTATGAAAAGAAAGGTTAGTAACATGCTTATATAATCTTGTGATTGACGAGAATCAAGATTAGGAGCCAAGGTATGTAAACAAGGCCTTGTAATAAAACAACAAATTGTAGTGGTATTTATGCCACTTACAAGCATGTAAAAATAAGAACAAGACTTGTTCTTGAAAATGACTTAAAAAAATACTAAAAGTAGAAAATAGTAGTAGTTATTCCTTCCATTCTTGCATAAGGTTATGGATGGAGGTTTTGATGAGTGATGGTATTGATGCGATCAAGGATGAGGTTGAGTATGAATCGCATTTCTTCCCTAACTTCTATTGCGATGTCCTTAGTGGATTGGCAATGTTCACAATGTAAGTGATGTGGGTAATGAGTGCGAAAGTTGTCCGGGTTGTTTTGATTTGAGTTATGCGGAAGTTGTGGTGGAAAAATAGTAAAATATGGATCAACATCCGGAATATTTGTAAATGGTGGTGGAAAAGAACCTAAATGTACTTGTAATGTGATGGGAGCTAATGGTGGTGATGTTTCAAGATCTTGAAAGATAGTATTTGGAGATGTGGGTGGTGTTGAAAAGACTATTTATTTTTGTTTAGGTTGTTTAGATCTTGTTGGAGATGAGGGAGGGGCTATTATGGAAGCATCTTGTGGTGAGTTATTTGTTGAGGATGAACCATTTGTGGTTGGTTTTGCTAAACAACAAGATCAGATACTAATCCGTGCGGATATCCTAGCATTTGATTGTGGTATTTTGGATGGTGGTAGCACAAAGGTTTGGGTATCATGAAGATGATTGTTTGTACTAGGTGATTCATCTAAAGGGTTTTTGGATGACATGATGTAGTGTGTTTGTGAGGAGGAGATGGAGTATGCAAGCATTTTGGGAGTTCTATATATAGAAAAACAAAACATTGTAATGAACGCTTGACCAAAATGTGGATTAAAATCTAATGATTAGATATGAATTCAAGGCATGTGATCATGAGAACACAAGCATTAAAGAGCATACTCCAAAAATGAAACAAATGAGGATTTTTCATCCAAAGTAAACAAAATAGAAGGTAAACCTCGTTTCACAGATCCCACGGATCCTTCCCTTGAGGATCCGTCCAAGATGAAGGCTGGGATCCGTGGGTGCAGTGATCCGGCAGACAAAATTTTCCTTTTGGAAACATTTTGCCTATTGTGTGCCTATATGCAAACTATTTGGAGTTACGGTTATCTTGACTCCTAAAAAAAGGAAAATAAACTAGAAGTAGAAAGATATCCTATTGAGATAACCCGAAAACACATATTTAGTACATAAGTACGTAATTTAGTGTTATCAATGTTCCTAATTCATTGTTGCTTAAATGAATGTACACGAAAACACATATTAGTTATGTGTCCCCTTTAGCATTCAAAAGACATGAGATGCAATGAAAACGGGTTTTTACTTTGTATTAATAATGAAAAAGCGATTTGTCCTAGATGTGAGAAATTGGTTTTGTGAAATTGATAATGAAGGTATCATCCTTTTAGAAAACATTTTGAAAAGAGGTTTTCTTTGAAAATGTATATGTATAAAAGAAAAAAGAAAAGCTATAAGTGGGAAAACTTATCTTGGGTTTTGAAAATTCCCGTATTGTTTGTGAGTTGTGCGTTAAATAGAGATCCTAGACACGAGAAGAAGAAGGCTAGTGTTTACATACCTTGTAGAGTCAAATAAGTTATGACGTTTGTTCCATTAGACCAAGACCAAGATGAAGTAGGTTGAATTGTTCCCGCTTCAACGGTTTGGTGAGGGCGTCGGCTATGTTGTCTTCGGATGCTACCTTCTCAATAGAGATGTTCCCCTTTTGAACATTGTCTCTTAGGAAGTGATGACAAATCTCTATATGCTTTGTGCGAGAATGCAATAACGGATTCTTGCTTAAGTCGATGGCACCTTTGTTGTCACATAGGATGGCTATGTCGCTTAGATGGATGTCGTAGTCGACTAACGCTTGTTTCATCCATAGTGCTTGTTGGCATGCTTTGCCGGTGAGGCGCATTCTTCGGCCGGTTGTTGATATTGCTAGTGCCGTTTGTTTCTTAGAAAACCATGATGTTAAACAACATCCCATGAAAGTACATACCCCACTTGTACTTTTATCTATCAACGTAATCACCGCATGGTCGAATCTGCATATACAATTGTTTCTACTCCCGTGCCCTTAGGATACCATAATCCTAATTGTGTTGTACCCTTAATGTATCTAAATATCCTTTTACGGCTTCTAGGTGTGATGTTTTAGGGTCTTCTTGAAACCTAGCACATAAGCAAACACTAAACATGTTATCCGGCCTACTTGCTGCGTGAGGTAGAAGACTACCTATCATGCCACGATATTTAGTATTATCTACGGTTCGGCCGTCTTCATCTTTTGTGAGTTTGGTGTCGGATGACATTGGTGTCCTAATTGGTTTCGACTCTTCTAGACCGAATTTCTTTAACATCTCCTTGATGTATTTAGATTGATTGAAGAAGATACCATCTTCTACTTGTTTTATTTGTAGACCAAGAAAGAAACTAAGTTCTCCCATTATACTCATCTCGAACTTCGTCATGCATGATTTTAGAGAAATCATCACACATGTCTTGACAAGTGGATCCGAATATAATATCATCTACATATATTTGTACTATGATTATATGTGACTCTCTTTTCTTAGTAAAAAGTGTTTTGTCAACTAACCCCATGGTATAGTTGTGTTTAACTAGAAATGACTTGAGTCTATCATACCAAGCTTTTGGAGCTTGTTTAAGACCGTAAAGGGCTTTCTTTAATTTATACACATGTTTGGGTTTTTCAAAATCAATGAAGCCGGAGGTTGAGCTACATATACTTCTTCATTTATGAAACCATTTAGAAAAGCGCTTTTGACATCCATTTGATAAAGCTTTAGATCATTAGCACAAGCATACATAAGAAGTATTCTTATAGACTCTAATCTAGCCATGGGGGTAGGTCTCATCAAAGTCTATTCCCTCTTGTTGGTTATACCCTTGAGCAACGAGTCTAGCCTTGTTCCTAGACACTACTCCGTTCCGTTTGCATCTAATTTGTTTTATAAACCCATTTGGTTCCTATTATGGTTTGATTACTAGGTGGAGGGACAAGTGTCCAAACATCATTAGAAACAAATTGATTTAGTTCTTCTTGCATAGCCATTACCCAACTCTCATCTTTTATGGCTTCTTGTGTATTCTTAGGTTCTAAGGTTGAAACGAAACAAAACAAGCTACTTTGGTTTTGAACTTGAGACCTTAATGTTCGTTCGTTAAGTTTTCCTATGACTTTATCTACGGGGTGATCTTTGGACTCTTTAATGTTTATTATTTCATCACTTAGAGGTTCTTCTTCTTCACTTATCTTTTTTTTTTATTACTATAGCTTCACTTTCTATAATCTCGTCATCGACAAGAGGTGGAGAGGGTTTGGGTGGACTTTCATCAAATTTTATATTTAATGACTCTTCTACCTTCATTGTTTCTTTGTTTAATATGACGTAAGCTTTGCTATTTGGCGAGTAACCTAAAAAGATACCTTCGGTTGATTTAGGATCAAATTTTGTAAGGTAATCTTTAGTGTTAAGAATAAAACATTTGCTACCAAAGACTCTAAAGTGATTTAACGTAGGCTTTTTGCCTGGAAGTAACTCATATGGAGTTTTTCCTAAGATTGGTCTAATTAAGACTCGATTGAGTATGTACGTTGAAGTATCAACGACATTACACCAAAACTTTTGAGGTATGGATTGTTCATTAAGCATGGTTCGACTCATTTCTTGTAGGGTTCTATTCTTTCTTTCTACTACCCCATTCGATTGTGGAGTGCGTAGAGCCGAGAAGTTGTGAGTAATACCATTAGCTTCACAAAAGGCTCCAAATTGCACTTCATTATCGAATTCCCTACCATGATCCGTCCTAATAGACACTATAGGACTTCCTAGTTGTCTTTGGATCTTTTTGCTTAATATTTCAAAATAATTAAAGGTTTCCGTTTTGTTCTTTAAAAATTTTGTCCATGTATACCTAGAGTAATCATCCACTATGACCAAAGTGTAGTAGTTGCCTCCATAACTTTGGATAGCGGATGGACCAAATAAATCCATATGTAGTAATTCTAGACACCTAGTTGTAGACACCATGTTTTTAGCTTTATGACTAGAATGAGCTTGTTTTCCTACATTACAAGCATCACCAAAGTGATGTTCATATTTTAACTTAGGTAGATCTCTTACTAGATCTTTGGATGATAGCGATTGAAGAAGTCGCATATTGGCATGACCCAATCTTCGATGCCATAAGGTCTAAGTATCATCCATAGAGGTAAGACAAAGTTTGTCTTTAGGTTCATTACCAATTTTAATGACATAGACTCCATGTTTCCTAATTCCTCTTCCTATGGTTATGCCATATTTTAGTATCTTACTACGGTTTAGGTAAAAAGTACATTGCACTTTTATCACATATTTGTCCTATACTTAAGAGGTTAAAGTTTAGGTTTTCTACGTGACACATCGTTAATGGTTAGAGATTTGTTAGAAATCGTACCTTTACCGATGATTCTACTTTTGCTATTTCCAAACACCACATTACCTCCATTTACGGATTCATATGTGGAGAATAGATCCCTATTGCCGGTCATGTGCCTCGTGCACCCGCTATCCTTGACCCATTCATCGGGGTCTAGGTCCCCATTTGTTCATGGGTCCATTAGTGTTAAACATTCCATTCATGTTAGACATGTATGGATAAGGTGAGTATGCATTTCATGGAGCAAATTTTTGAAAAGGAAAACCATTTTGCATATTTGGGTTCCATCCCATTTGATGATTACTTTTCGGGTAAACGTTATTAGGTCTCCTAAATGAATTAGGTTTTGAAAAAGATGGAGCTTTGTTTCTTGCAAAAGTAGGATTATATTTTGGAGGTGGTTGTCTAGTGGTGACGTGAGTTGGTTTCTTCCTATTAATGATAACAAAATCAGTTCTAAATGAAGAAGCTACGTTATTGCTACTGTTTGCTACAGCAGATCCACGGATCCCTGGCTGTACACTAGCCGGTTCCCTTATCAAGGGATCCGTGGGATCCGCCACAACAGTGGCTGGTTTTTCTAGTGCCTTAACAAATTTTGTTTCTTTATTTTCACTAGTTGATGGATCAAGTTGTTGAACACCTAAACCTTTTTGGTTGTTACCGGTTTTAACACCATCTAATATCGTATCTAAAGTGTTCGTACTCATTCTAGCAATTTTAGAATCTAGAAGATCAACTAGTGTTTGAAGTTGAACGCAAAGTTCACATTCACCACTTGCTATTTTACCCATTTCTAAACGTTTTAGTTTTGCTTTTAATTCTATGACTTCTTTGTCTAAACGTTGGTTTTGACTCTTTAAAAGCTTGTTTTTGTTAACTAGTTTTAAGCTAATATTGCATAGTTTATCATATTCATTATGCAATGAGTCATCATCAAGTGATAAACTACTATAGTATTTGTGACATACCTCGTCATTTGCCATGAGACAAATTTCTTCGTCCTCCTCGTCGCTCATTCCCCACGTGCCTCTCACGAATGCCTTTTGATC